>OX101808.2:28520321-29181181 GCA_944452925.2 Chrysolina oricalcia
GTGGCCATTGCTAAACTTAACGGACTACAGAGATAAGCATGCCTGGCGATTACTGGAAGCATTCGCTCCACGCCAACGGCAGCAATGGAAGTCCTTTCCACATAGTTCTGGAGAGAGAGGCAAGATGGGCAACATACAGAATTTACCAAGCGGCCATTAGTCTACCGCAGGCATCTGTCATGAGAGGCAGCAGCATGCTGGAGGGCATAATAGCCAACATTCTAGGAATGTCCTCAGACATCATGCCTAAAACTATCAACCTTCACACGTCCTACACTGTGGTCTTTCCCGAAAGAGAAGACTGGGTCCGGAATGAAACCAACCTATGTAGGGCAAATGAACGTTGGTTCACCGACGGTTCCAAAACTCAGGAAGGATTCGGAGCCGGAATATATGGGATGAACCCAGCGCTCGTTCAGTATGGGTAAACTAGCTACGATATTTCAGGCAGAGGTATATGCCATTAAAATGTGTGCCAGGGAGCTGGAAAATCGACACCACACACGAATACAATAAAAATATTTTCAGATAGTCAAGCAGCACTTAAAGCGCTTGAATCCAACTGTTTTAAATCTAGGGCAGTATGGAACTGCAGAGACACCTTAAACCGACTGGCGCAACGCAACAACTTTACCCTAGTCTGGATACCAGGTCACACAGGCCTAGAAGGAAACGAAATAGCGGACGAACTAGCAAAAGGGGAGGCCGAAACAACGTTCACTGATGGACCAGAACCGGTAATCTGTTTAGCATATAGCACTGCCAAGAATGTCATAACAGCTTGGGCAGACAATAAAAGACGCGAGTACTGGAGTAGTCTACCGGGCCTAGCCCATTCCAAAGCATTTATTGCTTGTACAAGGAAAAAACAGGACTCTGACAAACTGCTAGAACTCAGTAGAGCGCATCTCAGAGTTATAGTAGGTTTGCTTACTGGCCACTGCAAACTCAAACATCACATGCATAAAATCGGACTTGCACAAGATGCAGAGTGCCGGCTATGCATGGAGGATGATGAAACGGCTAAACACATTCTGTGTACATGCCCTGCAGCGGCCAGAACCAGATTCTCAATATTTGGCGATACGACAGTAAGGCCAGAAAACCTGGTAAATTGTTCTCCCAATACATTCCTCAATTTCGTCAAGAGATTGAATATACTGGGAGAAATATAACCATAGGGTGAGCCACAATAGGCCATTGGCCGCAGTGGAGGGCCTGATACGGGCCCACTCACGTTCAAACCTAACCTAACCTAACCTAGCCATGAAAAAGTGATGCTTGGTTACTTTCTACCGTAATAATGGAACAATTTTGGGTACTTTGTGACAAAAAAAGACATTTTAAAATCAACCGAGCATTGTGAATAAATGAGAGTTGGTGATATTGCCAGCTTCATATGACACCTTGTATATTTCAATGATTCAGCATTGAGTTCTGGGATTCTGTGACACTTCAAACCATGGGATTAATTTTTCAATAAAAGATCCTTAATATATTTTTTCCCAATTTTTCACTTTTCAAGTGCTCACAGTTTGCCATGGAAAAGTAATATTTAGTTATTCTTTGCAGTAATAATTGAATATTTTTGTCAGTTTTGTAAAAAGTGAAGAAATTTTGAAAATCAAGCAAATATTACTGATGAAAGAGAGATAATCACATTGCCAACTACAAATGGCACCCTGTAAAATCAATTGTTTCAAGCATTGGGATCTAGAGGTTTAAGAGTATTCTGAAACAGAATTTGATGTTGATTTTGTGATGAAAAATTCCCTACTATGTATTCCCCACTTTTCACTTTTCAATTGGCCATAGTTAGCCGTGGGGAATGTTTCATCAACATAAAATATAATACAAAAAAATATAATACAAAAAAAATATAATATATAATATAATACAAAAAAAATCAAATTATATCATTCTCAATGAAATATGAGGGTGTATGTATGTATGTGTCAACTCCTGAGGATGTTTTTAGTGAAATATACATATGAATTTCGTGTAAATTATCCAATTTTTTTGCAACATTTATTATATTATTATATTCTCGTTTTTAGGTAGCAAAATTCACCTAGGGTCATAACCCAAGTAATTTTATTACTAATTTCAAAGCACCATTTATATGTGAATAAAATTATTCGCGATTTTTTTTTAATTAATTAATATCTGTCGAATTTCCTATCGATTTGCGGAAAAATGGTTTATTTACCTCGTAGGAAAAGCCACATTCATGGACTCTGTGTTGCTAAGTCTTGGCTTGCGCTTCGACTTAGCAATCTTCACAGTCGCACAGGAATGTTAGGCTTTTCCTACCCGGTAAACAATAGACTAATCTTTCACTATATTGTTTTGTATTATGCTTTATTGTAATTCGAATGTTCTTAACACAATATTAATATTTTTATCATTTTGATGTAATATTATTATCATGTAAAGTTGGATGGAAGAACAAGAAGCGAATTAGATTTCTTAGATATCCAATCCAGTTCGTCTATTGAATCCTGCCTCTTGTTATAGAGCAAGTTACTTATTTTTAAACTAACGAAATATGTGCGATTGAGTAGTGTTAGTATGTACAGTGTTCGCATGCCTACCTGCTAGCTTGACCAGATAACCATTTTTCAGATATTAGGGACTCAAGGTACGTAAAAACACTTCTCACTCAGTTGAATTGCCAGTCTACAGATATATTTCTGTAACCCGTGGTGGGTTAGTGGGCAGAGTAACTAGGTTTCACCCGGAGCTCCGAGTTCAAATCTGGTCTCCAACATTTTTTTTTTAACCCAGCAGACTCATCACACTAGGGTCAGCCATCTCGGCTGGAAACGGCTTCGACTGTGGGAGGATTTTTGTTCAAAGAGAAATTTAAAAAATAACAGACTTTTAGTAAATGAAAGATTTTAATAGATTTTCTTATAAGTAAAATCCCAGGGCGTTCAGACATAACTTATTTTTGAAAAGATAAAAACTTATTAGGTTCTGAGTGGCATCTCATGTACTTTTAATACCTGCGTGCTTGTGGAGTTCGCTCTGTGACACCTGGGCAGGTACCAGGTGAGAAAGGTAACTAAAAATGACAGTTACTTAACTTTAATTTGTATGGCTGATTATTTTATGTATTTTGTAGAATATCACTATGAAGTAATTTCAAAAGTGTCAGACGCTTTCCTTAGACCAGAACTTTTGTCAGACGCTTTAAAGCTACACAAATTACTTCAGAGTGATAATCTACAAAATATACATAAAAATCAGCCACACAAATTTAAGTTAAGTAACTCTTATTTTCAGTTACCTTTCTCATCTGGTGTCACAGAGCGGACTCCACAAGCACGCAGGTATTAAAAGTACATGAGACACCACTCAGAAGCTAATGGCCGATTTCACCAAGGTTAGGAAATACCTAAATTGAATTTAAAAATGCCCAAGTGCAATTTGCGTTTCACCAAACGTTAAATAATGCTTAAGAGTGATAGGAAATATCTAAGTTTGGTATTTTCTATCACCTTTAATCATTACTTTAACTCTAGGTGAATCGCAAATGGCACTTGGGCGTTCCTAAATTCGATTTAAGTATTTCCTAACTTTAGGAATCAGTTGGCGAAATTGGCCATTAGTCTTCATCTTTTCAAAAATAAGTCTGAAGGTCCTGGGATTTTACTTAAAAGGAAATCGTAGCAAAATCTTTTATTTTCCAAAATTTTGTTATCTTTTAAATTTCTTTTTGAACAAAAATCCTCAGTCGAAGCCGTTTCCAACCGAAATGGCTGACCCTAGTGTGATGCGTCTACTGGTTTAAAAAAAAATTGTTGGAGTTCATTTGAACTCGGAGCTCCGGGGTGATAGCTAGTGACTCTATCCACGAACCCACCAAGGGTTGCAGAAAAATATCTGTAGACTGGCAATTCAACTGAGTAGTGTTTTTACGTACCTTGATTCCCTAATATCTGAAGAATGGTCATGTGGTCAAGCTAGCAGATGGCATGCGAACATAGTACATACTAACACTACTCAATCGTACACATTTCGTTCATTTAAAAATAAGTAATGTCTGACGGCCCTGGGATCTTGGACTATTAGGTTTGTATTTTATTTCCTGCCAATAAAAGCTAATATCATTATTTGAAAGGAAATCAGTCATAAAAGTGCTTTGCAACAAAAACCTTCTACTTATTTTCCGAAAGATATAGGTAGGTTTCAAAACAAGCTTAAAATGACAAAAATTTATTTTCTCTTTCCATTTGTTGCGTACTTTTTGAATATTACTGTATATGATAGTGATTTTCTTTAATTAATGTAGATACAATTTGTCCTGTACACCAGATTTTCCAACGAGCTGTAAGCGTATCCTAAGGTAAGCGCACAAAAACTCATGGAGACTGTCAAATCAGGACACTTATTTTCGTTCTTGTGAAATCCAGCCTGTTTACCCATTTTCTAGTTATCGCTCTTGCGCTGCTTTGAAGCGCCTGCAGACTGATACGCAATCTAGCGATGTGCGCAGGAGTTGTAGCAAGGAATTTTTCTGTGGTTCTCAGGAAATGAATCGGCCTTTATAGAATGCAGCAAAATCAGGAAGAAGGACTATTTGAAAAGATTGTTCGCTGGGGAATTCTCATTCTACCAACAGAACGTTGCTTTGACGGTGATGGGAAAATGTTTCCATTCACATTTCCTCAACAATACTAACTATGAAATTTACCTCATGATTTGTGGAGACTGAGATGATTTTCTTGAAGTTTTCTGTAATGAAATTGTTGCAGTATGAATTCCCAAAAAAGTAAGTTCGTAATCTTCCATGCTTCCATTGAAAAATTGATTTTGACATGGTACAATATCGGTATTTGATATTACATAGGCTACCAAGCTCTAGAAAATTCTTGAGAAACAGTCATCGACGATTTTAATATACGGGTATATTTTAAAGAGACAGGCAAACAAATAGACATGAAACGGGCATAATGTAATGAGGGTTTAAGAACTGGGTTGATTTTGATGTCGCCGCTACGAAAAAGTAATTACTTCGACGCATGTCATGCAATAATTGCTACAGATTTTCTATGAATATTCTTACGTTACACGACTTTATATCCAAAAGATCTGTGAATTACCCAGCGAATACGTGTCGCGATGTCTCAAATTCCACAGGCTTTCGGTTTTTAGAGAAACTTTGATACATTTATGCATTGCCTTGAGTTTACGCATTTTTCTACTCATAGATTATCATCTAAGAAGTAGAAAAATATTGAAATCTGAAAAAAATTGTTTTCTTATTCAACTACCCGAAAAAAAATGCTTTCATAATTATGTGCTTCACATAAATCTTCAAATAAGTCAGTTGTTGCTCTTTCAATAGGCTTTTCACGATATAGCAGGAAACTGGTATAAGGCCAAATTTGGGCAAGGAAATTTTCATTGACTGGCGCCTTATAATTATGGATCCAAATTTGAAAGATGTAATCCTAGTAATTCGTTTTCTTCTCCAAATTTGAAAAGCACACTGGGTTTTTGTTTTATTTTCTATGTTGTTTGCGTTTTGCTCAGCGTCAGGGAACAACTATCGAATAACTGTTCAATTATTATAACCATGTTCAGAAAGAAAACAGTCAACAGACTCATCAATGGGTTCGATGTGATATGGGCTATCCTCCTCTACATAACACATAGTATTACTTCCTCCATTAACAGTTCCTAACAGAAAATGCCTTGAATTTAGTTAACTTACCAACATCAGAGTTACAAATCTTACCAATTTCAGAGATACAAGAACCAGAATCATCAGTTATTCTGTTACCCTCTTTGGATGAGGTATCGGGATATTTTTCAGATAATGGGGTCTAGAAAGGAAACATAATGGAAGTATTTTCTCAAAGAACCCCGCACCATTCTTATTGAAAATGGGTCCCGGTGAAATTCGATGAATTTTTGATATGATGTAGTTCGAGTCAAGCTGATCAAAAGTGTCCATGGGCCCAACTCAATCCTATGGCTAGTTTTCGAGATACAGGGCGTCAAAGTTGGTAAGTGGCCATTTCTTTAGTAGTATTGCTTTCAGGAAAACATCTAAAATAAAAATGTATTTCGCGACAGATACTGCTTACCCATACAGCAATACTTCTAGACTGGTTTTTGATAAAAAATATTGTTGGATAGAGGGTGAGTCCAGCATTATTCAAAATGAAATTCTCAATCAACCCTACGAAGTGAAAATGTGACCAAACCAAGTATCACACTGATATGCTCATCATTTGAATATGTCAAAATTGATAAATTCAACATTTTGTTCAGGGTGAGTCAAGATGTGACAGTTTTTATGGTGACATTTTAACATTAGATTATCTAAGAGAACTTTCGATAGGTATTTATCAAATTCGATTAGCTCCATCTTATATTCAAAATAAACTCCAAAGACAGGAAGATAAGGACGAATTTCAACTTGAAATGTTAACAAACGTAGACATAATTCCAGAACCTGGGCTAATCAGAGTAAGGAGTTTCTCGCGATTTAGAAATTCAACGAAGTATCAATTATGGGTTTCGTATCACCCGCATAACATTGATGAATTCGACGATGTAGAAGAAGATGATGACGATAAAAAAATTCAAGTGTATTATTGTACTTGTACGTCTGGAGCTCGTACTCTAGGTGTATGCTCACATATAATCAGCGTTTTGTGGTTCATGGGATATGCTCGACATGAGCAAAATATTCGTCACCCCTCTACAAGACTCACAGATGTTATATATGATGCTGCTTATAGACGTCAGCAAGTTAATCAATACAACCTACCGGTGCTCATTGATATCTAATTTATTTTGTCATATTTAAACAGTTTGGATCCAACAATTGATCTCCCTGCTTCAGGTCTACTTTGCTTATTGTTATTTTCATTCTTTTTGTTCATTCAGTGTTTCCTATTCTATTTTTCTTTCAAATGTTCGTGGTGATGTTTTCTTTGGAATTGAAATGTTATTATAAATGTATGTTACGTTAGTATTTTCTTTTTTCTTAAATATTCCTGAATTGAAATATCAGTATAAATGCTTAAAATATATCAGATTTTTTAATATTCTTTGTACAACTTTTTTTCAATTGGTAATGATCGAAGGGTCAGTCGGTAAGTAAGTATAATTATCACAGAATATTATTTTAGATGGATCAGTTCAATAATGGTGTCTGGATTTCGTCGTTATTTCAACATTGGTCATTGCAAATGATTCATCCTGTACATAATGAACATCCTTTACCAAACTTTTGAAGTGAGAGTTGAAAATAAAAAATATGATTATAAGCTCGATGTAATATGTGGATAACTGAGTTAGTCTTATCTATAAACCTTCAACAACTGTTAGAGAAAAAACTGTTTATATTTCAAGGTTGGGCTCATGAACACTATTGATCAGCTTGACTTGAACTTCATCATATCAAAAATTCAGCAAATCAATTACACGATGAGTTATAAAAAAATCTCCTTTTCGTAATTTTTGTCATCACCTAGTGTTTGTCTCATACTGTATATCAATTTTGTTCAAGAAATATGTTGAATGGTTGGTGGTCAAGTATCCCTAAAGCTCGAAATATAAAATAAAAATATACAAAATGTCACCATAAAAACTGTCACATCTTGACTCACCCTGTATAAAATGTTGAATTTATCAATTTTGACATATTTAAATGATGAGCATATCATTTTGAATAATGCTGGACTCACCCTGTATCCAACAATATTTTTCATCAAAAACCAGTCTAGAAGTATTGCTGTATGGGTGAGCAATATCTGTCGCAAAATACATTTTTATTTTAGATGTTTTCCTGAAAGCAATACTACTTTAAAGAAATGACCACTTACCAACTTTGACGCCCTGTATCTCGAAAACTAGCCATAGGATTGAAGTGGGCCCATGGACACTTTTGAGCAGCTTGACTTGAACTACATCATATCAAAAATTCATCGAATTTCACCGGGACCCATTTTCCATAAGAATGGTGCGGGGTTCTTTCAAATTTAAACATAAGATGGAACTTAACAACATCACAGAGTTTTGACATAAACAGTGTCTACCGCTTCTTCAACCTTGAAATGATCTCCAAAAATCCTTTTAAGAGAAAAGAATTCTAGTTCGTCGATGGGAAGATTCAAACGGAACAACCACTTTTATGCAAATTCTTCAGTTTTCGGGAATCTGTGATATGTTATTTTTTGTTTAATCGTACACATTCCACATACAGGCTTGATTTTTTTGCAAATACTTTTTTAATAAATTTATTTTTATTTATAAAATATTAATTTAACACTTGACACTGTTGACACACGTTAGTGTGTCAATTCAGTGCTTCAAACATTCAAAAACAAAATTTATTACCAACCTGACAGCAAAAAATCGATCACCGATAGCCCGTGGAATATTATAAATTGACACATTGAAGGATATTTTATTTACAGATGTAATGATTATAATTTGAGAAAATTCATAAATGGCCACAACGCCAATACCATAGAAAGTGTAAACTTTCTGTTTATAAATATTGTCTTCGAGCAACTTTGCAACGAAGTCCATTTGAGACATCACAATGTTAACATGGATTCGATGATAATTCAAGTCTTTTTGAGGGCGTCAATGCATATTCCCAATTTGGTTGTTTATTGCTGGAATCTTAAGTGGTACTTCTTTTCACATTTACACGTCCCAGCAAATACTGGGAAGTAATTTGACAAACTCGACTTTTTATTGCAATCACTCGACTATCCGGATGTAGTCTGTATAACTGAGACCTGGTGCAGTGATCATGAAATAAACTCAGTTAATCGTTATTCTTACATTCTTGCCGATTATTTTTGTAGAGAGGACAAAGATGGTGGTGGTGTTGCCATATTTGTCAAATCTAACCATACCTTCAAATTATCTCGTATCAAAATTGATAAAGTCCAAGATATTTTCGAATATGCCGCCATTCAAGTAACTGCTTTCAACTCTAAATTTCGCATCAGCTGTCATTATAGACCTCCCTCTACTGACTGCAAATTATTTCTAGCATTTTCTGATTCATTCCTTGGTAAAAATCATAAATCTATGGCATTTATATGTGGTGACTTCAACTTCAATTTTCATGAAAATTCCAATGACAGTAATGAAAGATCTCTTCGTGATCTACTCACTTCATATGGATTAAATCAATGTATTTTTGATTATACTAGAATACAAGGGAACAGTATGTCTACAGTTGATAATATTTTCGCGTCCACTTCTTCTGTTGTCATTCATCCTGATTTTTCTGACCATGCACTACAAATTATTAAACATCCAATTAAACCTTGCATCATCGACGAGCCCCAATACACTCTTAAGAAAACGTTTAGTGACCATAACATTTATCATTTTAATAATTTACTGTCACGTGAATCTTGGGACTTCTTATATCTCCAGAACATTAATTTCAACACTAAATTTTCCAAATTCTACACCTTATTCCTCGAACTATTTGATGCAGCGTTTCTGCCTGTCTCACGTAAAATCAATAACACTCGATTTCATAACTGTAAACCATGGATTACCAACGAGATCATCAACGAAGGTATACTACTCCGTGATATTTTCAATGTGAGCAAAATACAATTCGACGAAGTAATTAACGAGCAATATAAATTTCTCTTGAAAAATCATAGAGTGAAAATCGACCAATCCAAAAAAAGAATATTTCAGCCACAAATTTCTTGACGCTGACAACAAATCCAAAGTTGCCTGGAATATAATTAAACAGAATACGACATTCAATAATATGAGCAATTGTTTACCAAGATACATCGAAACTGAAAAGGGAACTAGTGTTTATGGAGGTCATGAAATTCCTCAAGTCTTTAACGATTTTTTTGTTGACTCTGTCAAATCACTAATTGATGATACTAAGCCTGTTGGAGAAGATCATCACGTCATAAAAACTAACTCATTTTTTCTCCATCCGCTGGACGAAACTGAACTTTTCGATATTCTTAAGTCTATTTCGTCTAAGAAATCTAGAGGAATTGATCAATTGCCTGGAAAAGTCTTGTTGCTTGTTGCTGAGCGTATCATCGAACCACTTACGTATTAAGTAAATTTATCATTTCTGGAGGGATCATTTCCCTCATGTCTCAAATACGCCATTGTTATTCCTGTTCACAAAAAAAATTATAAACATTTGATTTCTAATCATAGAGGTATTGCATTGCTGTCTTCATTCTCGAAATTATTCGCAAAATCCTATCTCAACAGACTTGTATCCTTTTGTAAAAAATATAAGTTGTTCTCAAAGAGTCAATATGGCTTTCAGGCTGGTTTATCAACTCAAGATGCTACTCTCTCTCTCTGATCAATCATGTTCTATCCAAATTTGATAATGGTGAAAAGACTTTGAGTATTATTTTTGATTTGTCACGTGCATTTGACACCATCAATCATCAACTTCTTCTTGATAAACTTTATGACTTGGGTGTTCGTGGTCATAGTCTTAAATGGATTGAAACTTATTTAACTGGCAGAAAACAATCAGTTAAGGTTAGGCTCGAATCGGGAACTTATTATTCTGAAAATCGTAATATCATAACAGGAGTCCCGCAAGGTAGTGTCCTGGGTCCTACCCTCTTCCTTCTATTTGTAAATGACATATCTAATATTAATCAACCAAATTGTACCGTACAGTTTGCGGATGACACGTCCTTCATATTCAGTTCTGCTTCATGTAAAGGGTTGTCTGATCAGGCAGAAAATGCAGTTGCTAATATGCTAAACTACTGCTCCAGAAACGGCCTTGTATTAAATAAAAATAAAACGAATACCATTGTTTTTTTTCTTAGAGAGTTGGATTGTAGTATATTGGTAAGAGCAAATTCAAAATTGATTGTACAGAAAAAATCAGTTAACTTCCTAGGGTTGACCATAGACTCACAATTATCCTGGAATGACCATATCGACTATATTTCAAAAAAATTGTCAAAACATTGTTTTGTTATCTGGAATCTCACGAATTTTGTCCCTATTAACATTTTATTGAGCTATTACTATGCCTATGTACACTCAAGTATCAATTATTGCTTACTTTCCTACGGTAATTGCGGTAGATTGAATGATTTGTTGATTTTCCAAAAAAAGATATTGAGGACTATGTGTTTCAAAAAATATGGCGATTCTTGTAAGCACTTATTTATTGAATTGAGAATTCTAACTGTGATATCCATGTATATTTTGAATTGTGTCACTTATGTAAAACAACACTGCCACATGTTTCAGGAAAGGGACACCACCCGTCTTGCCTCAGGCTACACTCTAAGACAAAATTTTAATTTCATTGTTCCCAATCACAAATTAACATGTGTATCTAACGGACCTCATATCATGTCTGTAAGACTTTATAATAAACTTCCTATATCCATTAAAAAAATTTCTAATCTCAATAATTTCAAAAATTGTGTGAAGAATCTTCTCTACAAGAATGCATTTTATTCTCTTGATGAATTTTTACAAACTGATTTGGCTACCACGTTATGAATGTTTGCTTGTGTGCTTTTTGTTATTTATATTGTTTTTTACTTATATCATAGAATTCCCTTTTTACCACTACTGTTAATTGTGTTGTATTCTTATATGTTAATTTAATTTAATTTGTTGAAATGATTTTAGACTGCCATTTTATTTCTTAACCTTTTGTATTTGACGATTTCCATGCTTGTAATAGTCTCAGGAAATAAAAGATTGTATTGTATTGTATTGTATTGTATTGTAATTGTGGAGTACAATGATGTAACTTTGCGACTGAAACCTCTCATGCGATGTATCAAAAACATTGCCTCCTGCTCATATTTGCAGAGAAATGTCTGCGACATCAAGTACGCATTTCGAATCGTTGTGTTGTTCGAATCTTTGTGTTGTTCGAATTGAGATTTGAAAAATAGCCCAAATAAAACATTCAGTCGAAGTCACTTTGTGAAAGTTTTTGGTTGTTTCGTGCGAGGTTTCTTCAAGACCTCTTTTTTCATTACTTTTTTCAGCACACATGGAGAACTACTTTAATGAAAATTTCAATAGGATGTTGAATTATAATTTTATTAAAATATCAGTTCTGTGTTATTATTGAAACATTTATTTCAGTTCATTTCCACGTACAGTCTTTTCAAGTGAGGTTTCTTTGAGACGTCTCAGCACTTAGTTTCATTCGCTTCTTCACTACTCATAAAGAATACACCAGTGTTTAATTCTTACCCTATGCAAATCACTACTTTTAACACCTTGATACGCGTTTTACTTAACAAGTGACCATCTTCCCTCAGTGGAAGATGGTCACTTGGTGATTCATAACTGAGCCATCAACGATCCATTTGTTGAAAAATAACATCCTTCACCAATAGTGAAGTTTTATTTCGATCATAAATGAATGGAGTTCGTATTAAATGAACTTCATGGGTGGTACTTGCACTGCACTGTAGCAATACATAATACACCAAACCTCTATTCTTTATACCAAGTGACCATCTTCCACTTGAGGAAGGTGGTTACTTTTTGACTGAAACGCGTTTCGAGTTGTAGATAGTAGTGATTCGGTGTTCGAATATAACACAAGTGTATTATTTATGAGTGGTAAAGAAGGGAATGAAACTAAGAGCAGAGTGGTCTCAAAAAAACCACACATGAAAAAATTGGAAATGGGTAGAGCTACTGAAATGAACGTTTCAACAATAATACATAACTGATGATGAAATCATAATTCAACTTCATATACATTTTTTATTGAGTTCTTCATGTGTGCATGGTGAAGAAGGAAATTAAATAACGTTTCGAAGAAACCTCGTATGAAATAGCCCAATGTGGTTATTGACAAGACATTTATTGATTCAAAAACTCCCACAAAGTGACTACGGATGGATATTTTATTTGGGATAATTTTTCAAATTCCAGATTGAACAACACAATGATTTGAAATGCTACTTGATGTCACGGACATTTCGAAGCAAATGCAAGCAGGAGGGAATGTTTTTGGTACATCGCATGAGAAGTTAAAGCCTAAAAGTTACATCCATAGTAGTTCATAGTTACTTCCCATTGTTTGGGATACTCATCTATCAATTCAGTCGTTCTCATTTGCAAAAACAACGTGCCAGATTATACTCAGTATAATATTTTGCTATACGGAAGCTGTCGAATTTCAACATCGCAAAACCATCGAAGCCTGGCTCTCTGTCCATCTCAATCCTGGGAGAAATCCGACCAAATTAAATAAGCTATACAAGTTCTCAAAAGGGGAAACAATATGTGGTCCGTTTCTCGTTAATAATTCAGACGCCCGAGAGATGAACGGGCTTTATTGCCCTAGGTTTCCGCTGGAGGATTTCAAATATTCAAGAGAAAAGTAGTAAGTGGGTTCAAACGGTCAGTTGAGTTGACGTTTTGAGACTTCCTCTGATGGTGATTCCTGTAACTTTTATTTATATACGCTCACGGAACGGGAGTATGTTCTCAGAGGCTTTCAGGAATGATTTCAGATTATTTCAGCCATCAGAACTCATGAAACTAGAATGGTGGAATAAGTAGAAGGAATTGCGACGATCCGTAGATGATCATTATGAACAAATCTTCAACAACATTGCCAGTTCATTGCATTAGGATGTATACAGATTCGGAAAAAAATCTTCTATACATCAGGAAATAGATTCGGAAGGAATTCTTCTATAAATTGGGAAATAACGAGTACAACAGAGAACGCATTAGGAAAAACAGAGAGAGGTATAGTGTCACTCCCACCGATATAAGCCACCGCTTGGCTTGGCTTGCTTGAATATCATTTTGTTCAGTTTTGTTCTAGCAACGTGAGAATGTATTCAAGCCAATCAATAGAGGATTTTTCCGAAACAAAATTTTATTAATTTGTTATAAACATTTGAATACACCATAACGAGTTTTTTTATTGTTTTTCTTAAAAAATTTAAACTAATAGGCCAATCTGTTTGCTCCAATAAGAAAAATTGTAGAGAATTGAAATACGAACCAAACAGGATATTTTACGGATCATTAGTAATGGAGAAAAATACCGAAAAGTTTGCGATTTTAAAAAAATACCCAACTCCACCAATTTTCAATAAGTAGGATTGGCCCTTCTCATGAAAGTATTGAATCATGTACGAAACAAGCGCAGCCGAACAATAAGTTTTGGCAAAACTGCAATTAGATTTGTTTTGCACTATCTTGCAGCTTGCCTGGATGCTCTAGTGATAGTCCAAATTCAATTTCTCAAACAAACTTTGAAAGTAAATGTATAGTATCACAAAATGCTTGCAAACATGACTGAAAACTGCCGAGCGTAGCGGTCGAGTGGTAGGAGAGTCCGGGAGATGCATTTTCATCACATCATCATACGCATAGCTGTTCTTTGTCACCCTCTGAACTATTTTTCATCGTGTTCAAATCGAACTTTCAAAACGCGCGTTTTTTCAAAGTTACCATGGTAACATCAACAACTCGAGAAACGTGAAGTCTAAATGATAAAATTTCGATTATTGATCTGACAGCAGTAACTTGTAACGTCAAATAAACTACTCGTTCATTTATTTCTGTTACCAGTTGCTTTTCCATCAATTTGAACATTTTCATTTTTATGCGCTCCTCATTAGATTTTTGCCATATTAACCGAGATTCTGCTTTATCGTGTAATGAACAATACACGACACGAACGGCGCAAGTGATTGTACACCGATAAATTTGTAAGCACTCTGCGAAACTGCGAATACCAGTCGCCTCGTTCATGTGGCGTGACGACACACGCAGAGCGCTGTGTACTATGATATTATTCTTCCAAGCGCAACTTCAAAGTCGCATAACTTCTTCATCTGTAGAGATATTTCAATGATTCTTTCACTTTTGTTTCGTTTTAGAATTAATCAATAATAAAAAAATTAAAACTAGTCCATCCCATGGGCTAGGAGGAAGTGGTTCTAATTCAACTTGCAAAATTTGCACCAATTTACACACACAGAAACAAACACAGAGCAAGTTAAATAAAATCTTTGAATCAAAAAATACATTCGCCGCCATTTGAAAACGGCGGCCCACTTTGGATTTACAGTTGACAGTTGCGCACTCAGTTACGTTCGAGTACCTATACACAAGTGGGAGTTTCAAAGTAATTCGGATACAACCGGCCACTAAATGCCACTGAATTGCAATTATGGCCTATTCAAATGTAAAACCTCTCCTCCCACGTTCGTTTGAATTGCGAATGCCGAGTAAAAAAGAGCAACCGGTAGAGAGATGTGTGCTCTCTAATGTAATGAAGTTATCCAATTAACACTTTTCGTTGCGTTGTAGATAATCTAAGTACGTTCCGTGTAGGCATCACTCTAGGTCTAAATCGAGTGGCAAATATTGCACGTCTGACAGCGCTAATGTGAGAGCAAACAGCTGCCAACATTAATGATTCGCAGCTTCATTAGCAGGTGCAGAGGCGGACTCAGGTTCTGTAGAGAAATCAGGATTGACAGAGAAAGATTTTTTTTTGGATACCAATTATTTTGGGCAGTAGATAGAAGTCGCATCCTGTAACTGATAGAAATTGACGTTTGGTGAATCTGGTGAATCTGATACATTTGTCAGTAGATCTGTCTTTAATAAATATCGGGGCGTGGCGCAGTGCTAAGGGCGTCCGACTCTGAGTCAAAGGTCCGGAGTTCGAGCCCAAGTCGGAGCTTGGATTTTAAAATTTAATTTAACCGATTCAATTATTTAAATCTCGTGGCTCAACTGGGGTTAGTCCTGTACGATTCACAGTTGCGTTCCAATTAACAGTGCTGCTCCTAAGGTGGCGTATGAAGTTAGTAACTAGGCCTACCCAGAGCAAATGACTAATGGCCATAGCAGTCGGTACAAAAACACACAAAAAAAATACTCCCTCATAGAGATGTTACTATCAAACTTGAGTTTGGTGTCAATTTGTAGTCTGAGAAATTTTCCTTCTCATCTGTTTTTAATGACTCCATTTCCTAGTGGGAGAATATTGATTTCACATCTGAAGTCAATGACGCTGCTTTTTGACACATTGAGAGATAGTTGATTAGAGTCGCGCCATTTCATTTTTCTTGCTGATATCCTCATAAATTGATAACTTCAATTCAATACTGTTCTGGTTGTGCCATACTATGTTGATATCATCAGCAGATCGTTAATATACAGGGTGTTTCTTAAGTACGTGTAGAAAATTTAGGAGCGTATTGTTGACATCAAAATAAGAAGAAAAGTCCCTATAAACATATGTCCGAAAGTTATCCGTTTTTGAGATACAGAGTGTCAAAGTTGAATTCTTATTTTAATTTTTTGTGAATATTTTCAAAATAATTTTGATATTTGGGTGTCTGGGAATATTTATTATTTAGTTTGTAAAAATATATTCTTGGTAGAGGTCACTGCGAGCAACTGTTTTCGAGTTATTGCGATTTGAAATAATCGATGCAAGTGATTTTGAATGACAAGATTTTTTAAATAAAAATAAATTCAGTTAGATATTAGTTTTTTCACAATTAATACAAAATTTGATTTTGTCATTGAAAAATCATCCCAGATACCAAACTTTACTCGAATATCACAAATATTTTGGCATATATTCACAAAAAACAAATACAATAATAATTAAAATTTGATATCTTAGAAACGAATAATTTGCGGACATGTATTTATGGGAACTTTTTTTCTCATTTCATTGTCAGAAACATGCTCCTAAAGTTTCTACCCTGTATATCCAAGAAAAGAAGAGGACCAAGTGTCGATCTTTGTGTTACTCTAGAGTTTATTTCTGCTTTATTAGATGATTTTGAGGTCTACTATCTGGCGACGCCCAGATAAATAAGACTTACACCAATCTGAGGCTGCTCCCCTGATACCATAATGTTGAAGCAGTATTCTACGATTATCACAGTCCAATGCTTTTGATAAATTGCAAAACATTGCTGCAACCATGATTCAACTCAGTATAGACTTTATGCATGAATTGGAAAATAGCATCGTTCGTGTTTCTGCTACTACTGGAAGAAATTATTTCAGTTAAATATTTTTTGGAAAAATGTATGTCTGAAAATACTCACAATAAAAGGAATAAATGCATGATAAAAAAAGCATAAGTCTTATAAAAACAAACAATGCCTAAAAATTAAGGTTAGTTCGTGCTGGTTATATCTGACAAAAAAATTACTACTCGGTATCAAGTAGCAGTACGTTCGTAAGTAGGTGCGTTTGCATTATTTTATATAACATTTTGAATATTCCATTGTGCAAATGTGCTTTAAATATTAAACGCTTTTGTTGCTGTTGTTAAAATTGTTATTTCCGTCAACCGATTGCACCCCTACACGTAACCCTCAGAAGTCTTCGAGAGACTTGTGTGAGCTAGGGTAGACGCAGCCCTTACCTTTTAACGTGTGATGCCATGCACGAGACAGGTGAATCGGTGGATCGAACCCACGACCCCACGCATGTGACGCGAACGCACTACCAGCCGACCAGCTATATTCCTACCCATTTTAGATTTTTTGCTATTCCTATAAAATAAATTATTAAAATCAGTTTCGTTGAGATTTTTCAGTCTACCTTCTCCACTCAACAGGGGCGAACTCAAAAATTTTTTCACGGAGAATTTTTTACACGGGGGATTTTTTACACGGAGGATTTTTTCCAGAGGGTATTTTACCCTCTCAATTTTAATTAAGTTGTTGGTATATAATAGAAATGAGTCTGCAATTCTGAGGTTTGCGATGTTTTCCATTAGATTGTATTCCGAGGATAAATATTTGATCAGATTTTCAGCAACCGAGCACTAGT
Source organism: Chrysolina oricalcia (assembly GCA_944452925.2). NCBI lineage: Eukaryota > Metazoa > Arthropoda > Insecta > Coleoptera > Chrysomelidae > Chrysolina > Chrysolina oricalcia. The sequence continues at coordinate 28,538,148 of OX101808.2, forward strand.
GTTCATTGAGTTTATTTGGAGAAAGGGTCATTTCTTGATGTGCTCTGAGATCATAAATACTTTACCACCCATTGAAAAAGTCCTTGAAATTATAGTACACAATCAACTTTCAACATATTTCAATAATAATAATCTTTTCTTGGGAAATCAATCTGGATTCCTCAAACAACATTCATGTGAAACAGCGCTACAGTCCTACAGTTCACTATATCAAACTGGAGAAAAATTATTGATGATAAAAACTATATTGTGGCAATTTATTTTTATTTAAAGAGGGCATTCGAAACAAATCCAAAATTGGTGAATATATATCGGATGAAATTCGAAATGACATTGGTGTACCTCAAGGTAGCGTGTTAGGCCCATTGTTATTTATTACTTATATAAACGATATAAATTATGTTGATGGTTTTGATTTAATCTATATGCAGATGATACTCTTATTGCCTGCTATGGTGCAGAACTAGATGCAACTGTTAATGAGGCAGTGAAAAACATTGAAATATTTTTAAAAATCAATTAATCAAAAGTAAATGGCAACAAAAGTAAAGCAGTGGGTTTTGGGGACTAAACAAAAAGTTGCAAATGTAAGGTTTGAGCAACTCCAAATTGAAATTGAAAATCAGTCCGTAGAGTTTGTGAAGAACTTCAAGTACTTAGGTTTTATTATTGACGACTGTCTGGAATTAAATGATTACTGTGATTATATTACTAAAAAAATATCCAAAAAACACTTTTTCTTCTCAGGATTAGCTCCTCAACCAACAATATTTGGAAGAACAACAGTATACAGTAGTTAGTAGAATTCTTCTGGACTTCCATTGACTGGAGACAAAGAAAATAAATTCTTTGCATGTGTTTGAGAAACGACGTTTCAACAGTTAACATCTACTGTCGTTATCAAGTGTGTTAATGCGACAAGATATCTCGGATTGTCGCATTCACACACTTGATAACGACAGTAGATGTTAAATGTTGAAACGTCGTGACTAAAACATATGCAAAGAATTTATTTTCTTTGTTTCTAGACAATGGAAGTCCAGAAGAATTCTAGTAACACTAATACATTGTCAACCACTTTCAAACAAAAAGTATACATTACCTAATATAATCCAGCCTCATTTTGATTACTCTGCTTCATTGCCTTATCTCCTCAACAACCAACACAAAGATAACTTGCAGAAATTACAAAATCAAGGCATGAGAATAATATTAAGATGCAACCGGTACACCCCTATGAACTCTATATTGGAAAAATTAAATTGGTTTTCAGTGAGAAATACATTGTTCATAAACTCCATGGTTTTCATTTACAAACTGTCAAAAAATATGCTTCCATCTTACTTCCATGTTTTCATCACCTATAATAACGAATCCATCATTGCGATACAAGAAATTCCAACATTTTCCATATAAACAGGACTAGATACCATTCCTCAATGAGAAGCTTATTTTTAAAAGGTCTCAGTGATTTCAATAATCTACCGTGTGACGTGAAAAACACTGTAACTCTCCAACTTTTCAAAAACAAACTTATGGCATATATAGAATCACGTCGTGATATTATGTAGATATATATCAACTTTATTATAGCATTTGTTAATAATTGTTGTGTACTATCAAAAGTTATCATTTATTTATATTATGTATAATTGTTTTCTTCTAATTTTAATCTGTTTCAATATGTTTCATGAGAACAAACTACGTAAGGCAACTTTCAACTGTGATTTTAATTTTTGTTTTATTTATATTAGCCATTTTATATGGTATTAAATATTTGTATATTAGGACATTTCTATTTAAGTGAACTACTTACTGTTAATTATATGCCAACTCATTTTAATTTTTTTGGAAGACTTCAATTTTTTTCCTTGGAGTAGTTTTCTTTTGCCCTCTTTATTACATTTCTCCATTTGTGAATTTTCGTATTTGATTTACCGAGCGTAGATTTTTGATAAAAATTTTAATTCCCCCAGTTACCAATTGTCCTTTATTTTTGGATTTAATTTTCGACAAAGGAAAGGCTTTTTTTGAAGACTTCAGTGAGGAGATCATCAAAGGCAATTTCTGAAGCTGAATAGAACCTATCTACTCAAACACCTGGACCTGCCATTTTAAAGAAACGATTCAAAAATAAAGCTGAAAAAACCTCATTATTCATTAAACAATTCAGCCTCAAATTCAAATTCCATCGTCCACCCTATGGACAACGGCATTAATACGAATTTATTGTGGAGAAAAGTCGGAGGTGCTCTACACACTTTAATTTTTCATTCGACGATAACAAAGCGGAAGCCGTTTTTTAATATCCTGAGAATTAATTGCGTTTAGTCTGTTTTTTCAGGCATCCTTTCTTATCCCCAGCCTCTGACACATAATTTACTTTTTGGTTTGACGTCAACTAACCCTTATATCACCCCATGATTTATAACTTGTTTCTTCCCTGAGAAGTTGTGTTTGTTTCTCCAGAATAAATGTTTTCGTTTCTCGGCGAATAGTACCAGCAATATATTGTCAAGGAATATATGAGGGGGGAAAATCAAGCTGTATGCTATGAAAACGTGCTTCAACGAGAGTACAATTATTATACTACTGCCTACTGCCTATACTAGTTGAATCGCCTTAGTTTTGTTCTTATGAAATGTGTTAGAAGTTTGTAAAGATGAATGATGTAGAAGTTAACAGTTTTTTCTCTTTGAAGTAATCTCTGCAGGATTATATATCGACGATCTAGGTGGTGAGATTCTCGTCGGATCGTGATAGGAATCGCACGTAACAAGGTATACTAACTTTTCCACTAGCAAGTCCTAATCAGGTGGTTTGAACATATAATTAATTGAAAATCAGATTAGAATGACTCTTAATGACCCTCCCTTCATTGATTTATACATATAATTCAGAGCGCTGGTTGGCTGTTAGCGTGTGAATTCTTTAAGCTATTGAAATAATATATTTGGTTCTATTCTGTCCAAAATACTCTCATTCAACAAACAACTTCACACTTTTGCGGAAAGTAATTCAGCCATGAAACCCTCATATGTGATCTCGCTTAAAACAATGATTTTACTTACCCAAATACTTCGTCTCCTTGTCGTCTTATTGGTGGATACCGGAATTGGCTCGATGTTTACACATTCGCGAAGAAACCCATACGTGCTGGTTCTTTAATATTCTCAATGACTATGATAATATTGGTTGCTTTGACTTGATTCAAATTTTACTAAATTAGAAGGAAACTCAATTGGCTTTGGTTATTTTCAAATTTATTGGCTAGGAAAAGTCATGTGTGAAAATAGAATAAATATAGAATAAATAGATATAAAAATGACTAGACAATTAAAATATTTGAACTAAGCACCGGAATTAATTTATTAACATTTACTATAGACTTTCTAAATTACTTCTAATTACCAAAACAATGAAATTAAATCTGCAAATAGGTTATTCAAAACTCGAAAATTACAAAACCAACTCTGAATGCAATCCTACGTATTCATCTGTACCAAACACCTTTTCAGAACACACATGGATATCAAAACACGTTTCTACACGGCGGCGAACTAGTTACTTGACTCTAATGACTTTAAAAACGAAATTGCTTAGTTCGGGATCCGAGGTCCGAATAACTATATGAAAACTAAAATTTACTTGAATAATGATAAATACGCAACTGAATCGAAAAATGATTGAAATTCAACTTACTGGTTCGGAAACTACATTGCAACTAAATTTTTGTGGATTCTCAAAAATATACTAGACTAAGTCTCTTCTCCTTTAAGGTTGCTTAGTTTTTAGCCGCCGTGAAGGAATTTTGGTTAAGGATGAATCGTTTTGTGTGACAACTCTAATAACTAGACTTTTCCTAATGATAGCTTGGGTGGTCAACTCCGTACATACTCATTAACATATTATATCATTCTTGAATATTTAGCTTGGACGAAAAATGTCCAAAAAACTTCCATATTCTTTCGAATAACTCAAATAATATCATCGCCCCTAACCCTAGTAACAAATATATATTTACATATGACACATCGATTCGATTCCGTTGTTTGATCGATTACGTATTCCCGCATTTCTAGTTCAGAGAAACTGTATCAATCTGTGCTATTTTTACTCATTTGTCCGTGGTTTTAAAAAGAATCATAAGAAGTAGAAATCTCTCTTCAGAGAAAGAAGTAGTTTTTGACGGCAATTCTCGAAAATATCGTTCCTAACATTATCTATTCGTCACTCTTATAAGATTGAATATTTTTTTTGGGAATACAACAGCAATGGCTTATTTCGTTAAAAATATGTGTCGAACAGATGAGCGAGATCTTCAATGTGATCTTATTGAACGATATCCCCAAGCAGTGGCGTACAAAGGTAACACCTCGTTATTCCTTGGCTCGCACAAGTGTCGACTTTTGGGAGCTATCATTCGTAGCGGGACGACAGCTGGTTAACGGAAGAAACAATTTTAAACAATTTTTTTAAATTAATAGTTTAATACACTAACGCATAGTACACAGAAGTTATGCCTCCTTAACTAGTACAGCTCATAACCTTTTCAATTTCGAAGTAGTGTTTCTCTAGTTTGGAACATATCGTGTTGATACGTTCTTTCTTCCTGAGATGATTATCAATAATTGTGCCAAGAAATTTACAATTTTCTTGGAGCGATAATGTTTCATTATAGATATATAACTCTTCAGTGTCGAGTCTTTCTGTCGGCAATAATGTGAATTGAACAGCGACGATTTTGAATAGTTTACAATCAAACGATTTTTGTTGCGCCATTTATTGAACTGAAGGACAACATTATTTGTTTTTATAAATAATTCTTTAATGTCCAAACTAGATACTATTATTGTGATATTAGGTCTGTTAATGTAAACTTTTGACTTAAGGTATCCCCGCAAAAAAATGTAGTGAGGTTAGATCAGCATATCTAGCTGGCCATTCTAAAAATCCTCGATTACGATCGAAATCATCATTAAGTTCATGAATCATATGCGGATTTTATTGAAATGATAGTGGTACATCCAATTGTTGATCTTCTGTACCGCCTGGACGAACTTTCGTATAATTATCAACGACATTGTCAAAATTTCTAAATTTTGCTCGCTGTCGAATGTGTAATAGGTTTATCGGGATATTTATTGTTGAAAAAGTCACAAACCTAAGTTTGCGTACAGGTCTTATCTCCATAACCTGACATCATTAAATCTCTTTGCGTTGCTTTTCGCTTTTCGCATGGTGCCGATAACTTATTTAAACCACTATTATTCAATAGCTAACTTTTATTGATAAGACGAATTTTAAAAACATATTTATGGTTTGTGTCAAGTTGCATTAGAGCAATCAATGTTTCAGACGACTGTTTTAAAATGACTAAAGAAGAATAAGTGGCACCCATATAAAGTGAAAGTAATTCATGAACTTAATGAAGATGATTTCGATCGTAGACGAGGATTTTTAGAGTGGCCAGCTAGATCTCCTGATCTAACCCCACTAGATTTTTTTAGGGATACTTCAATTCAAAAGTTTACATTAACAGACCCAATATTACATTATTATGAATAATGCAATATCTTTCATTTCTCGAACATACGGTTATGTAACATAAGAAAAAATGTGACATTCATACACAGAAAAGTGCGTTCATTTTGACGTCATCTTTGTTCGAGTTATGACGTCATTAAGAATATGATTATACCAAAAAATGCGCAACTGAAAAATAAAATCGACGTGTCTGAGCTTATTTTCCCTAATGGCCATTTCAAGCGTTTAACGAATTTGTTCCTTTACGTGCTCACTGTATATTCCGGAAGGTCGTTGATGAAAACTAAAAAGATGAGAGGACCAATAACACTTCCTTGTGGAACACCAGAGTAGATTGAATATTCATCAGAAGTTTCGCCATTTACCTTCACTATCAATGAATGCCCTTGTAGAAACAAACGAGTCTATTTTGATTCATTACCTGGACTCCCAGTATATTAATTTTTGATAAATTTAAATCAAAGTTCAAGGTGTCAAACGCACGTAAAAAGTCAAAATACAGTCCAATTGTAAATTCTCTTTATTCTGTTTTTTCATGTATCATTTGGATGAAGTCGATTGTTGCCGTTTCTGTGAAGTGGCCTTCTCTGATTCCATGTTTCAATTTAATTTTATTTAATTTCTTCAGGTAGCTATTTACTCGTTTGGATGTGCCTTTTTCAAAAACTTTGGACAAGATACTCAGGAGCGCAATTGGTCTGTAGTTTATCAGTGACAATTCCTCTTCCTTTTAGGAATGGGAAGTCATCCGCACCTTTGTATAGCTTCAGTTGAGAAAAAAATGGTGATTCAAAAGCATCTTCGCTCTAGGATTTTTTCGAATCATATTGTCAGTATCTTCCAACCATAAATGCAGCTTGTGGAATTATTTCTAACCAACGGTATTTTCCGAACAATCTGGCAGGAATTTTGTGTAGTGAAAAGTCGTAAAGCGCAAGGAAACCCATAAAGTTCGGAGTCACTTTATATGATCCATAACTCTTGCTGGTAATTCGTTTAATATAGTATGCAATTTTTCAAATTGGTGAATTTACTGCAGATTTTTGGCGAATGTTCACAATATGAAGTTATAGACTACAAGCCCATATAACGATTTTGGGGGGGTCATTTTATACAGCATGAAACATATTCAGAACGATGCTGCTATATGAAAAAATAACTTCAGGCACTATGCCGTCAATTCTTGGTGGGACAAATGACTAATATTAATAATAGTAATTTTTCATCGGAAGATGTGCTCTTCCGACAAAATATTCTTGTACGGCATTCCTCACGTTGGTGGATTATGAAATAATAATCTCCTAGAACCTACTGCCGTACAAAAATAATGGAACCGAAAGCCAGGAAAATTTTTCAATTTCAGAAAAATAAAAAAAAATCCTGGATTTTGGTTTCAATATTTTTGCACGGCAGTAGGTTCTATGAGATTATTATTTCATAATCCACCAACGTGAGGAATGCCCTACAAGAATATTTTGTCGGTAGAGCACATCTTCAGATGAAAAATTACTATTGTTATTATTACAGTCATTTGTCCCACCAAGAATTGACGGCATAGTGCCTAAAGTTATTTTTTCATATAGCAGCATCGTTCTGAATATGTTTCATGCTGTATTAAATGACCCCCCAAAATCGTTATATGGGCTTGTAGTCTATTGACTATAGTTTTTTTAGTTGTTTCACATGGAAGTTCATTCGTCTTTAGGTCAATTCCTTCAGTTTATTGTTTTTCAATTTATGACTGATATATAATGTAAGACCTATTATACTTGTGGTTTTTGCAGTATAATGCCATATGTTATTTCCTTAGGGAATATTGACGAGGAATTGAGAAACATTATTCATTTCTATCTCCAGTTCCATAAAACGCAACTTGCGAGACGATATGCAAATTTTTCTCATTTTCTAAATGTGTCAAAATACCTCCTCTATCGAGTCTACATATCTACTACCTTAAACACCTATTTTTAACCTCGAAAATATCAATTTTTTTAAAATTATTCGGTATCATGAAATTATCACCAAATCTATCCTTACCGAACCTAACTTGACCTAAACACCAAAATTCGAATAAAAAATATTTCATACTAAAATGCGTTTTTTCAAGACATGGAAAAATTTCATGGGAACGTTTTGTAGATGTATTTGGGGACAATAAAACTGTCCATATACATTTTTTCGACATCTTGTTTCGTTTTCGAGTTATTGTTTCTTTTTAGAAAAAAATTGGTAAAAAGGGTCTCTTATTTTCCCTGGAATCTAATGAAAATATAATGGAAAGAGTCATTTGAATTTTTTGTCGAAGAGGAGCGCCTGGAAAATTTTGGGAAGGGTGGTGAAGGTGGAAAGGTACTAAGAATCAAAAATCCGGGAGCAAAGCGCCCGCAAAATTTTTGGGGGGGGGGGCAGGGAGGGAAAAAATAATCAAAAGTCTGGGTGCGAAGCACTTGCAAAATATTGGGGAGGCGAGGGGAGGGAGGAAAATAATCAAAAATCCGATCGCGAAGTTTCCGGAAAATTATGGGAAGGCGGGATGGTGTAATTTTTTTAACATAAATTTATAATATCATCAGGTTACTTCACTGTTACTTCACCTGTTTTTGAAGTATTGTGGAAACTTTTCCAACTTTTGGTAGACCTGTTCACTTACTATAAAACTGTTCATATTAAAATTTTGGATATCTCGTTTCGTTTTCGAGTTTTTGGAGATTTTAGAGGAAAAGTACAAATTTGATAGTTTTTATTTTCAATTTTTTCAAGATTTTTCACTTTGCAATCGAGTAGGAGGAAAACGGTTTTGAAATATCGATGCGGCATAGATTTTCATTTATTTCATTAGTACCGTCAATATCTCGATTTTACGCGAGGAGGAGACCCTATTTTTTTCAACATTTATTTTGATATTTTGGTCACCCAGGAGATAACATTTAAATTCTACAAGGATTTGGAATGATTTCTCATATTATTAGACAAGAAAGAAGAAAAAAGAAGCATTTTGAACCTTGGGAATAATTAACGCTATAGTACAAATTTACGTATTTTAGCACGGAACGTCTTTGGTCAAAGACTGGTCTGTGACGTCACGCCACATGTATGTGATCGCCACACCACAAATAATTACGTAATAGATCCTTAGCCGCGCCAAGGCACACATATGTAGTACTTTTAGGTACAATTATGTCACGCCTCATCAGTTTGCACCACTTCTTCCTTATATTCATGTTATTTGGGTGAATAAACAATTTATTGGGGTTTTTAATTGTCGTGCTTTTACACATAGGCACAATACAATATTTGTGGGATATTTTTTCAATTTCAGCCATCGTGTAATGAACAATACACGACACGAATGGCGCAAGTGATTGGACACCGATAAATTTGTAAGCACTCTGCGAATACCCGTCGCCACGTTCATGTGACGTGACGTCACACACTACATCGATACGAACTATGAAATTATTCTTCCAAGCACAACTTCAAAGTCTCATAACTTTTTCATTTCTAGAGATATTTCAATGATTCTTTCACATTTTTGTTTCATTTAACTTAAATTTTTAAAATTAATCCATAATAAAAAACTTGTCCATTGGGATGGATGTTGATACACGTGCTTACTTCACATCCGCAACAATAATTATTGCTGTTCCTACAGGTATTAAAGTTTTTAGATGATTAGCAACATTCCATGGAACGCTAGTTATCTTTAATCCCGCAACATTATGGGAATTAGGGTTTGTTTTTTGATTTACAGTAGGAGGATTAACACACGATAAATGTGTTGATATTTTTTATAAATTTTCTGAAGACTGTCAAAAGACATGTTTCGCTAAATTTTAAAAATATCAACCTTTTCAGAGATATTTCGCATTGTCCAAAATGCTCACTACAATTTTCAGATTTTCCAAAATTTTCCGATTTGTCGATCGGTTTTTCTGTTGCGTTCCATTTAACAGTGCTGCTAAGGTGGCGAATGGAGTTACTAGCAATGCCTACCCAGAACACATTGCTAGTGACCTTAGAAGTCGATGTCAAAACACAAGAGAAAAAAATAGAAAGATAGAAATCAACAAAAACCAAAAAACAAAAATAGTACAGGAAAACGTACTAAATCAATTTTCAATAAACAGTTCGCGTAAACTTATCGATTAACCTTCTACTTTATCAACTGATAGGAACTCAGTTTCATTCTCTCACGTCACCTATTATCGGAAAGTAATTTTTCACACCCCAGCGCGCTCACAGGATCTCACGGGTTATCTGTCATCGTTTCAAATCAATCAATTAATACTTTTATAAATCCGGTAAAATTTCCTCCTATTTACGAGCGAATCTCCACCGAGTAAACGCATAAAAGGCGATACTAAATGTTGTCATTTTTCATCCCGATTTCATATCCAACGAGAAGAATAAGGACGTCACTAGTGTCGTTAGCGGATGGATCGAGGAAAACGCCGAAGAAATAAGAAAATGTGGGAAGCATTAATCAACCCGGAGTTATGGCGCTCTAAAAGAGACTCACGGGAGTGAATAGGGGAGAAATCTGTAAGAACTACGCTTCACTAATTAAACTATTGAAACCGCTTCATTTGCAATGGCATTGCTGGGACTCGAAAATGGGAATTGCACTTCGCTGATCCAATGACTTTTGATCTAGAATTTTCGAAGGGATTTGCCGAACATAATGAACTGTTGGACTTGGATGTCTCTGAAAGGATTGTTTTATTTCAAGGTGCACGCCAAAAAGGGACTCATATTTTCAGAAGACATCGTGGAAAATCAAGGAAAATGATTTAGTAAATAACGTTATTTTTTAATTTGCAAACCTTATTAAATTATGCGTTACCTAGTATCAAAACATTGAATCGTAAAATAAGTCACATTCAATTTTCTCCAGGCATATTACATGAAATACTTCATTATTTGAAGATCAAAATTAAAAATTTTTCGGACTGCTAGAAAGATTGCTGTTTATTTTTGGATGAAACAGTTATAGAACCTGGAGAACAGTACTGTGTAGCCACTTTCACTAATATGGAAAGGGAAACGCTAGAAAAAGGGACAGAAATAGCTACTCAATTTTTATAGCCATCAGCTACTCAATTTTTATAGTCTTCAGCTACTCAATATTATAACCTTCTGCTAATCTCTTTCGGCCTTCAGCATATTGAACCTCAATCACACCCTAAAAGAATCAGCAAAAAGTGATAACTTCCAGTAATTTGGAGTAAAAACTTAGAATTTGCTTCAAAAATTTGTAGGATTACGAGGAAAATAAATGAAATTTGTGAAAACGACGAGTAGTTATTAAAGAAATTTTCAAATAAATTTGAATTGTTTTTGCATACAGTGATAATGGTCGTCAGTTTGATTTGGAAAATCAGACAAAATGCAAGTAGGCCTTATTTATTTTCCATGAACGCTCTCAATGAAATTCTAAGATTCTGCGTAATGAAAAAATAACTCCTATTGCGGGTGTGAAAATGAACTTGGCTAAGGTTTCCAGCAATACATACATTTACTTATTGAGTTGCAAACGTTTGATATCAACCCATCTTGCCCCAAAAATGGCAAGAAATGCTAATACACCAAGCAATAGAGTATAAAATGAGTGGGTTTTTAACAAAAATACTAGTAGAAAACCGACTATGCCATCAAATGAAAAACAGTCCGTAGTTATATTGTGTTATGTTTTCGACTCGCACCTGTCATTTATCAATTTGTTATAAACATATAAATAACACAAAACGTGTTTTTTAAATTGTTTTGCTTATAAAATAAATAATAGAGCAATCTGGTTACTCCAAATGAAATGAATTGTAGATAATTGAAAAACGAATGAAATGGGATGTTTCACAACCCTGTCCGATCATTAGTAACAGAGAAAAACTGAAAAAACGGGAAAATTTTGCGATTTTTTGAAAAATTCATAACTCCGCCATTTTTCACGAAGTAGAATTGGCCTTTCTCATGAAAGTAATGAATCATCTGAACTTTATGTGTGTACAAAACAGGCGCTGTCGGATTCTTAGTTTTGGCACAATTGCAATTTAAATTGTTTTTTGCACTATCTTGCAGCGTGCCTGGATAGTGATAGCCTGATTCCAATTTCTCAAACAGATTGTGAAAGTAGAAGTATGTACTACAAAAAGGTTTTTCTCATTTTGCGCTACAGTGGTGCGATATGGGTGAAAAATGCATGCAAACATGACTGAAAACGGCCGAGCCCGCGTTAGCTGCCGAGTAGTAGTAGAGTCCGGGAGATGAGGGGTATTCTTCTAATGAACCGGATACGAGATAATACGCTTTCCCTCATCTCTCGCTCACTCCTACCACTCGACCGCTTTCACCAGCTCGTCCGTTTTCAGTCATATTTGCAAGCATTTTTTTTCCCATTTCGCAGCACTTTAGCGCCAAATGAGAATGTACGTTTTGTGGTACTGTACTTCTACTTTCAAAATCTGTTTTAGAAATTGAAATCCGATTATCACTAGAGCATCCAGGCACGCTGCAAAAAAAATTCATATTGCAATTGTGCCAAAACTAATGATCCATTAGAGCCTGTTTTGTGCACACATAAAGTACACATGATTCAGTACTTTCATAAGAAGGGCTAACCCTATTTCTTGAAAAATGTCGGAGAATTTCGTAAAAAATCGTAAAATTTTCAGGTTTTTCCGGTTCTCCTCCGTTACTAATGATCCGACAGGGTCGTAAAAAATCCCATTTTATTTGTATTTCAATTATCTACAATTCTTTTCATTGGCGCAACTGAATTGCTCTATTAGATTTCGTTTTATAAGAAAAACAATTTAAAAAAAAGATGTCAGTCAGTCCATGGAAATACACCCCAATGCCCAGAAGACATCAGGTCCTTCTCGCAAGACATACACGACTTACCCATGGATACATCATAGGCAAAACAGAAGAACCACAATGTGATATTTGCCAAACAAAAATCACTGTGAAACACTTTATTCAAGAATGCCCATTATACTACCAACAAAGACAGGACAATAACATCCCAGAGAGTATTATCCATACCTTAGGAGAATGTAGTGTTACTGAAAACGTGATCTGAAACACAGTAACCTTATGAAGAAAATCTAGTATGTAAACAAAACTTAGTATGTAGACAAAACTTAGTGTATAGACAAAATTTAGTATATATCAATAATATCAATGTCAACTGAATGTCTTTAATAATCTTATGATGAGACAATAAATAAAGCTAAATAAAAAAAAAATAAATTTTGTTTTTTAAATGTTTCTAACAAATTAATATATGACAGTTGCGAGTCGAAAACATAATAGAATATAACTACGGACTGTCTTCCATATGATTGTACACGGTTTTCTACAAGTATTTTTGTTAGAAAAAAATGCTCTATGGATTGGCCTATAAGTCTACACCTGTGTCGTATATTCAAGGCTTACCTAGCACTACAATATACATGGTGTATACTAAATGATATCATTAATCTCAGGTCATATTTTATGAAGATAATTTCATATAAATGTGCGTCCTAACTTGCTTCGTTTTCAAGAAACGTTATGTCAAAGTTTCATTAAAAACTCGGTATTTCATCAATTACTCAAAAATCTTTTTGACGATTATGATGGAACCTGGTGTGATTATTAGCAGTAGCAAGGGGCTTCTTTTCGTGAAATTATATTACACATTTGGTAAACTGATTGATATTTATAGTAAAAATCATTATACGCCACTGTTTTTCATGTTATTCCAGAAAAAACAAATAAAAATACAACTTTCTTATAATGCCTTATAATGTCGTTCCGTACCTGCAAGGTCATAATACAAATAAATCTCACTAAATCACACTGAACGAGAGGTACGGATCGTTTCCTTTTACGACAAAAATAGTCACCGCCACTGTCACTGTTATGCCAACGAATTGATTCGAGATTGATTCGCATCGATATGATGGCGCCACGTTACGACTGTTTTATTATGCACTTCATTTATCACTTTTCAGTATTTGTACTGTTCCAATCTATAGTATATACTATATGAGAAAGTGACTTTCTATGCACTTCCACGAAAAGTAGTTTGAGTCGAAAAAAAATCCATATTTTAATTAGTTTGGGTCAAAAAGTTTTAAAATAAATAATGAAAATAACTTTCCGGATAAGAGAATATTCTGAACAGTTAGGTGCATGTTTCATTGAAATCGGACTAGAGATGTGAGAAAAATTTGAGAAGACGTTTCAGAGAATATAAGGAACAGCCTTAAATTGAAATAGCCAAACTTTGTCAAATCAAAGTCAATGGCATAGCAATGGTGGTTACGTACCATCAGAGTTCAAAAAGTTATGTGAATGATCATTTTTCTAAACATTTTCTTGATATTCTTTTTAATTTTATGCACAAAAGTACTGTTAAGTTTCAATAGAAACATTTGACAAGAATAGGCCCAGGAACGCAACGACGAAACCAATAAAAGACCTCAGTTAGAAATAAATCAATTAGGGAAATCTATCGATTGATAAAGTGTTGCTATTTCAAATTCACGGCATTATGAGATAGTTGTATTTTTAAATGTTTACTCTGATAAAAATATGAAACTTTGAGAAAAACAGTGGCGTACAATGATTTTTACCATAATTATCAATTAGGTGACCCTTCGCTACTTATAATTTTAAATCTAACTTCATCAAAACAAGCCCCTTGTAACTGTTAATAAACACACCAGGTGAAATTAATGACATCATTTAGTATACACCCTATATAACTACGATGTGACAAAAGGTGAGAGTCATATATTTTCCGAAAATAGGGATAATAGGCGACAAGGCATATCGTACCATAAGTCTAATGTATTTTCAACGTTGGAAAGGCTAATAGTATAGTGGCTTTTGATGGTTTTTGGATAATTGCCAATATTACTCAGACTATCGGTGATCGTTTTTTTGCTGTCAAATTGGTAATCAATTTTGTTTTAAATGTTTGAAAGTCTGAATTGACACACTGGCATCTCAGCACCGTCCAATTGATATTTATAGGAAAAATATTTGCAAAAAATTTCATGGTTAGAAAATCGAGCCTGTAGCAAATGTGTATGATTAAACTTAAAAAAAAAATCTTTGATTCAAGGAAACTCAAAAAGTTACGCAAAAATGGTTGTTCGATTTGAATCATTCCACCGACGAACTAGAATTCTTTCATCATAAACGAAATGTTGAAGAAGCGGTTCTTTCAACATAAATGAAATGTTGAAGAAGCGGAAGACAACATGTATTTTGGTGAGTTATATTCTCAAGTCAAAATTCGAAATTTGAGGAAACACTGATTATGTTTCCTTTCTAGACCCCATTATCGGAAAATGACCCCGATACTGTATTAATCAAAGAAGGTGAAAGAGTAACTGATGATTCTATTCCTTGTAACTCTGAAGTTGGTGAAATTTACTTTTGTAACTATGATGGTGAGTTGACTGAATTTGGGGCATTACTGAAGAAATTTGGTTATGTAGAGGTAGATATCCCGTACCACAACAAACCATGGATTTGTTGACTGTTGTCTTTTTGAAGATTGTTATAATTGTGCAGAGTTACTGGATAGTTGTTTTTTGACGCTGAATGAAACACAACAGAAAATAAAACAAAAACCCAGAGTATGTCTGAAATTTGGAGAAAAGAACATATGACTAGGATTTCATCTTATATAAATAAAATAATTAAATGTAAGGCGTCATCAGTCAATAATTTTTTTTCCCTTTGACAGCTACTGCACTACACCGAAAAAATCATAACTCATAGACAGTAACAGTTGGAAATGTGAAATTTCACAGAATCACTCCTGGAGCTTCAAGTCATGAACAGGTCCATCGTATTTTCAAAAATAATTACGAGTAATTGGATTGATTTTCCAATTATGTAGGTTTCCTTGGGAATTCACATTCCAGTTTTAGTAAAATCCTGATGTACTTTTTCTCCTTTACTAAACAGTCTAATCTATACAAATGTTGCACTAAATTTATCTATTTTGTGGTAACACTTTTCACAGTTTTTCATGAAATTGGATGGAAATATGCACACTATTTCAAGCAGTCAATGCGGTACATCAATTTAAGTTAAATTACTGAGGGTTTAGCTATTACTTTTTAATAACTAAAAGCCATAAGTGATATTTTCTAATATGAGATCAAATTGATTTTATAATGGCTGTGACATAAGCCGAGAGTGTGTCAAGGGAGAGACGTTACCATGACAACTAACAACAAAACGGCGTCAATTTCAGAAATCGACAATAACATTATTCAATTCCACCAACTGTCAATCGAAAAGTCACTAATACCAACAAGAGACATAGAACAAAAAATAAGTGATAATAATAATAATAATAAAGCTTTTATTCCATTAAGATCATAGTTACATGATATTGGAAAGGTCTCAGGAGATAATTGTGTATATATATATATATATATATATATATATATATATATATATATATATATATATATATATTAAAATTGCTTATGTATACATAAAAATTCTTAAAAGCAAATAGTAAACTACAAATATAATTAGTCAAGTGGTGGGTTAAAAGACTTTAAAAACTAAACAAATAAAAATTTGTTTCATATGATTTGCAAATTTTGACAGATTCATGTAAAAATAAAAAATATGAATAATACAATGATAGATTATATAGATAGAAGGGCATACGAGATTATCAATAAGTTAAATACAAAAATTAATTACGAGGTACCAAGTGGAAAAAATCAGAAATACTCATTTCAAATATTTCCCAAATTCGGATATATCTTGTAAGGGGTGTATTTTAGGTATAGGGTATTCTTCATGAGTCTGGTACCTTTTTTTCATAGCATCCAAAAATAATAGAATACTGTATGGTTTCAATTTGAAAAAATCGCGTTTCATCAGTTTTTTCGATGTTATGGTTTAGGTGGAAAATTTGACCACCCTGTAAATAATTTTTGAAAACGCGATGGACCTCTTCATGACTTGATGTTTCAGGTGTGATTCTGTGACTGTTCACATTTCCAACTGTTACTGTCTATGAGTTATGATTTTTCGGAGTAGTGCTGTAACTGTCAATTTTTTTTGAAAACTAAATTTGAGTTTTGGCATTATTACACAAAGTAGATCCAGAATATGCTGGGAAATTGAAAAATTTAATGAAATACTGGGTGTTTTGGTTCATATAAGAAAAGCCCTTTACTTTTGGTATAACGGAAAGTTGAAAATTAATTAGTACAGATGGCCGTATTGTAAAACCCACTGCCACAAATTCCAATTTTTTTAATGGTTCTCCATATATTCCTTACGAACCCCTCGTCGAGAAAGAATATTAGTACTAAAGGAAACGTGATTCGTTAGTATTTTTTTTTTGACAGTAACAATATCAAACTTTTCAGTTGGTCTTTTCCGAGATATTCGTAATGGCAACTTTTAAAGTGTATATGCTTCTCGTCGGCAAAAATGACAATTTCTATTCTTTCTCTTTTTATAACTATTAGTTTCATTTAAAAAATATTCCTGAATACTTAACTAATTCATATTTTCTATCTGAATTGTATCTCAAAAGGAACAACAAACAAAATAAATCCCCAAATAGTCGGAAATTTCAAACCACGTTACCATTAGGAGTAGGTATATGTGGTCTCCCGAGGCTTTTACGACCCACGATACGGGATGTCACTTCCCACCTAATTAAGCAAATAACTGGATAATCCAAAATGGATACTAGTCATCTGAGCAGTAAAGATATGAGAATTCAGATGAACTATTACTGAATCAACAGGCCCTGGAAATCGGAAGCTGAAAAATATTATGTTTCTGTAATGGAATCTGGAAGCCGGATCGTTTTCTTAGTTGTTTTAGTAGAGACCATTCACCTTGGAATAATAGAGAAACTTCGGCTCAGGATATTGTTTCAGGAATATGAGTTTGGCGTGGGATGGTCGTTTCTGCTTTGATCTCTCCGGATATTTTGACAGAAACATAAACAAATGTTGTCTTACGGTCAGTAACTCTCTCCTGAAGACGGGGTCACAGTTACTTGAACTTCGACAATAAAACCTGAAAAGTTCTTTTGCTGAATGTAGTAATTTGTTTTCCAACACCAAAATAGCTTGATATCCAAGTATTTCAATAATGAAACCATTCTGATAGTATCAATTTATGTGGATGGGGTTACGCCTTGTTAGGTAAAATCCAGTATTTTTCAAAAAAAGCCATTGTTTCGGTAATATATTTCGCTATCCTCAGGACTCTAAAATATATGCAACTACATAAAGATGTAACATTTTGAAACGAAACCATATTGAATTATTCATTAGAAAACAACATGGTGAATGCAGGTGTGTAGTAAAAAATATAATAACAATACCATCTAAAATAAAAAATCAGTCTGGGAAGATAGAGTACCAAAAGTTTGTTTTGTGTTTTGAGGATTGCTTATTTTTAGCTTTGAGTGTTTTGAGAAGCCTACCTTCCATAGTCTTCGGCTTTTCCTAAAGCTCATTTTCCAGACACTTTGAATTATCTAGAAGCTCATATTTGAGACTCTTCGATTTTTCCTAAAACTTATTATCCAGACTCTTCGAATTTTTTTAAGTTCTTTCAAAATCTTCGAATTCTCTTGAGTTCCTTCTTCAGACTCTTTTAATCTTCTAGAAGCTTGTCTTCCAAATATTTCGATTCTTCTTGAAACTTTTCTTCCAGACTCTTTCAATTTTTTAAATCCTTCTTTCGAGCTCTTCGAATTTCCTTTGATTTCTCCTTTCAGAATCTTCGAATTTTCTGGACTTCTACTTTCAGGCTCTTTCAATTTCCTATTCAATTGTTCCTCAAACTTATCATTCAAACTTTTCGGGTGCCCTTGAATTTCTTCGTTCAGAATATTCGAATTTTCTTGAGTTTTTCTTTCAGACCATTCCAATTTTCTAGAAGCTTATATTCCAGACTATTGAATTGTTCCTAAAAGCTTATCTTTCAATCGTCTCGAATTTCCTTGAAGTTTTTCTTTCAGACTCTTCGAATTCTGTTGTGTTCCTTTTTCAGACTCTTTTAATTTTCTAGCAGCTTAACTGTATTTCGATTTTTTGTACATGTGGTTTGTTTTATGTTTTTTTAGCTTCGATTGTTTTAAGAAGCCTTCCATATCGTCTTCTACTTTTCCTAAAGCTTATCTTCCAGACTACTCGAATTTTCTAGACGCTTATATTTGAGACTCTTCGATATTCTTAAAACTTACCTTCCAGACTCCTCGATTCTATAAAACTTTTCAAATTTCCTTGAATTCATTCTTTCAGAATCTTCCGATTTTCTTGAGTTACTTTCAGACTCTTCTAAATTTCTAGAAGCTTATCTTCCAAACTTTTCGATTCTTCCAAAAACTTATCTTCCAGACTATTCGAATTTCTTTAAAATCATCTTTCAAACTCCTCGAATTTCCTTTACATTCTTTTGTCAGAATCTTTGAATTTTCTTCAGTTCTTCTTTCCGACTCTTCCAATTTTCACTCATGTGAAGTTCCAAATTTTCAGAATTTCATTCCAATGGGAACATCGAATTCTACTGATGAACGTGTTACGTGATAATACGCTTCCCCTCATCTCCCGCTATCTCCTACCACTCGAGGTAGATTTCAGTCATGTTTGTAAGCATTTCTCACCCAGTTTGCCGCATTGTAGCGCAAAATGAGAATATACATTTTGTGCTTTTTTCAGAATCTATTTGAGAAATTGACATCGGACCATCACTAGAGCATCCAGGCATGCTGCAAGATGGAGCAAAAAAAATTCAAATTGCAATTGTCAAAACTAAAGCATACATAAAGTACACAAGATTCAATACTTTCATGAGAAAGTCCAATTCTACAACTTGAAAAATGGCATAGTTAATGAATTTTTGAAAAACTCACAAAATTTTACGATTTTTCCAGTTTTCTCCGTTACTAATGATCCGACAGGGGTTCATATTTCAATTATCTACAATTTTTTCGATTAGAGCAATCAGATTGCTGCATAAATTTTCATTTTATTACCAAGTACTGTAAAAATACGTTTTTCTACGACAGTGCGTAAACTAAGCTTTTACGCACTGCTAACAGTGCGTAAAGTAATAAGTTTTCGCACAAGTGCGTAAAAAAATCACATGTGCGTAAAATCATCAACTGTGCATAAATTAATATTTTACACACTGTTCATACATTTATGCATTTTTGAAAAATACAGTATTTTGCTTCAAATATCACTCGGAAGTCTTTATTTGATAATACGACGACATTCAACAAACTTCACGCTCATACAAAAAAGTCCTACTTTACGAACTTGTATCATAAATAGCTATTGTTTATGTATTTAAATCTTCGTAACAAATTAGTAAATGACAGTTACGGATACAGAACGTAACAGAATATAACCAATGAATCAATCAATCAAAATATGCTTTATTATCAGAAAAATACAATTCTCGACAAAGCCTAAGGATACAACCTTGATTTAACTATAATAGGTGATTTGAAGTACCTACATAATGTGCAATATAAAATGGGATAAAAATAAGTTACCACTAGCATAAGGACTTAATTACAGCAATGGCCGAGTCAAGTCAACGAATCAACATTATAAATAAATAAATAAGTTTTTGTGGGTATTTATACAAACCATATGTCAACGAATACCAATTACACCTAAATACAGGGTGGGGCACCGAAAACGAAACAGATCGAATATCTTCAAAACGCATATGTTGTGAAGAAAATGCAAAAACACCTCGATTTTCAATCCAAGTGGGGCATCTTCCTATCATAACCTCAACTGTCATACCTCTCCCCCCACCCATTTGGTCACTATCACCCAAACAATTTGAATAGGGAAAGTAGTAAGTGTGACACATCATTGAAAAAGTTATTTCATAAGGTATTCAGCCATGTCAATGTTTGCTATCTAACTTTTCATTTTGGCGCCCTCTTGCGGGAAAAATAACTGTTCTGTATTTCAAATTATGATACTTCATTTGCAAGCTAATTTGACATAAATTCGGTGAAAATGCGAAATGGAATTTTTCTAAGGGAAAAAACAACATGGCGGCTTCACAATGGCAGACAAAATTTGCAATTATGGTCCGATTCGATTCAAAATTGATAAGTGGTGGTTTTCTGGGTCGGAAATTATGATTTGTTTGTCAATGCAAAGAAACAAGATGGTGGCTCCAAGATGGCGGATGAAATTTGTAATTATGGTAAAATTAGTATTTGGGGATTTTCGGGATCGGAAATTATGATTTTTCTGTCGATGCAAAAAACAAGATAGAAAGTGAAATTTGTAATTATTGGTCGATTCGACCCGGCACCGAAAACTAATTCTTCAAAACAAATGTGTTTAAAAAAAATGCAAAAACACGTCTATTTTGAATCCAAGGGGGAAATCTTCCTATCATAACCTCAACTGTCATACCAATCCCCCCACCCCTTGGTCACTCATACAATTTCAATAGGAAAAGTACTAAGTGTGACACAGCATTGAAAAGGTAATTCCATAAGTAATTGAGACATGTGAGTATTCGCTTTTCATTTTGGCACCCTCTTGCGGGAAAAACAACTGGTTCTTTTTCCAACTTACGATATTCAATTATGAAGCTAATGGAAACAATTCACGAAAACATAACAAGAATTCAAAAAACTTACAAATTGGAAAATTTCGCATAAATTGCTTAAAAACGTCAGACATCGTTTCGAGACTAACTCACACTCCTGTATGGCAGTTCATGGCGAACACTTTGAGCATCTACTGTGAATTAATGCAATTTGAAATGATTGGATTTGAATTTATGCAATTCTTAAGTTTATTCAATGTTCAATTTTGTTTATTTTTCAAAAGCTTTTATTCAACTTGCCCTGTTAGTTAGTATGTATGTGTGTGTGGGACAAATCTTGCAGCTGACTTTTGGCCCACTTCTAGTTTTTCAATCAACTTGAACTTTGGTAGGTGTTCATAATTGCGATCACAATGCATTATAGAATATTTGTTGAAAAAAAAACAACAAAATTGCAGCTCAAGGATGGCGGATGAGATTTGTAATTGTGGTCCGATTCGATTCAGAATCCGATTGTGGGTGTTTTAGGAACAGATTTTCAGATGACTAAAAAGAATTGAATACAATTGATATGAAAGATTTTATACAAACGACGTAGGTTATTCTAAGCGTAGGAAACAGATTCAAAATTTTGCCGCTAGTACAATATAGATATTCTTGCGCTGTTAGAATTTTGATTCGGTTACGCAAAGAATAACCTACGTCACACATCTAAAAAAAAATTAAATGCTTTTTTTGTCAATTTAATTCTTTCATTTTAGTCATACTGGAAATTTGTAAAGCCCCTATATGCCAATTTTGAATTGAATCGAACCACAATTATAAATTTGACAGCCATCTTGGTTTTTGTATTGGCAAAAAAATTATAATTTCGTACCTTGAAAATCCCTACAAACTTATTTTGAGTCAAATCGGACCATAATTACAGATTTCGTCCGTCATCTTGGAGCCACCATCTTGTTTTTTTGCATT
This sequence comes from Chrysolina oricalcia, assembly GCA_944452925.2. Classification (NCBI taxonomy): domain Eukaryota; kingdom Metazoa; phylum Arthropoda; class Insecta; order Coleoptera; family Chrysomelidae; genus Chrysolina; species Chrysolina oricalcia. Next base: position 28,560,252 of record OX101808.2, read on the forward strand.
GACTGATAAATCATAATTTCTTATCCTGAAAACCACTACATATCAATTTTGAATCGAATCGGACCATAATTGCAAAACTTGTCCGCCGTTTTTTTCTTTAGAAAAATTCCATAATGCATTGTCACCGAATTCATGTCAAATCAGCTTGCAAATGAAGTATCATAATTTGGAATTCAGAACAGTTGTTTTTCCCGCAAGAGAGCGCCAAAATGAAAAGGTAGATGGCAAAAATTGGCATGGCTGAATTCCCTATGAAATTACCTTTTCAATGATGTGTCACAGTTACCACTTTTCCTATTCAAATTATTTGGGTGATAGTGACCAAGGGGTGGGGGGAGAGGTATGACAGTTGATGTTATGATAGAAAGATGTCCCCCTTGTATTAAAAATCGACGTGTTTTTGCATTTTCTTCAAACACATGCGTTTTGAAGATATTCGATCTGTTTCGTTTTTGGTGCCCCACCCTGTATAAGAAAAAATAATAATTGTAGAGTTCCTAGTTATCCAGTATGATAAAGGGTTGAATAAATATATATTATATACATGTATTATATTATAGTTTGAGATCAGGTAAATGGGTACTGATAGAATTCATCCAAAGAATAATAGGCTTTTGTAATCAAGAAATTTTTTACTTTTTTGCTGAAGTTTTTGACTACGGACTGTCTTTCATGTGATGCCATAGCCAATTTCCTACTGGTATTTTTTGTTAAAAAATCACTCATTTTATGCTCAATTGATTGGTGTACACAGCTTTTTAAAGTGTAGAAAAAAATAGTTGCTGATTCCAAAAGTGTAGCTGAAGAGTCGCAAGGAACAATTAATGGCAATCCTAGCGGTTGACTCGTTTGCTAACTGCACAATCAAGTACAGTAGATTTCCATCTATTCAACTTTTTCAACCTGCCAGGTGTACACGTGCTGTACCGACACGTGTCCGGATCACGTGTCATGTAGGGAGGAATCTAACCAAGACAATACAGGGCTATTTATAACCACCTTACAATATTACGATCTAATTAGCTTGTTCGGTTCTGAGTAGTGATGGTAACATGCAAGGTATTATCGAAGGGGATTTGAAGGGGAGTATAATGAATCAGAGAATCAACACGAACAATTCCAGATGTCAGATGATATAATATGATACTATTGTGAATAATAACATAGCACTTGATACATCACATTCTAATTCTTGCCATGACACTGAATGTCTCCAGAATCTATCAGAAACGTTTGCTTTCCTACAGTGTGGTTCACTTCAAGAAGGGACAATTCATTATTTCATAAGGTGTATGTCGATGTTCGAAAATTAAAAAAAAAAATAGTACTACGAGAGCTCTAGATCCTGCTATCAATTGTTTGAATATTCCACTTTTCCACAGCATACTACAACAATGAAGACCCCAAAAATGACGAAAGCATATTAGGCATTTTTTTACGAAAAAAAACAAATATCTCCTCCAATTCAAGCAAATTTGGAACCCCAAAATCCCATGTTTCAATATCGTGTACTTATACCAAGTGTTCATAACTTGAGTGCAAAAAATAAAAAATTCTACTTTTTAAGAGTGCCCTGTGTAAACGGTACTGAGTGTATGATAAGTTTTAGATTGCCAGTAGATCACTTAGTGTATCATTTCACAAAATATCATCCGCATGTTTATAATAAATATGGAAATATACCCTTTCGCGAATTTTTCGAAAACACCATTTCATTAGTTCTGAAGGTAGCTTCATCGCAAAACATTAATTTTTAGACAAGAAGTTCGATCGGTTAAATAATTTCTTTGCCGCCATAATGAATATTCTTTTCCTAACAACTTCGATGCAATTTTATAAGGTAGCGTCCAGGGTTCCTTGATAAGGGGGGTTATGAAATGTCATCGATTTCGTCGGGCATCTTGTTTCGTCATTGGAGGGAAATTAAGGGGTCTATCCTGAAATTGGAGGCGCCAAATTTGAATTACACTGAAATATCCCATTTTGTTGGATTGAATTCGAAACCAATCGGTGGAAGTGAATTGAAAAACGTGCGAGTGATTAATACATATTTGTTATTAATATATTCCCTATTTCGCACAAGTATCTCTAAAACTTCTGAGAGTTTCAAAGTTGACAGAAAAAAACAAATTCTTAACTTTTTTTATAGGTTCTGACTGTTGGTCGTAGTTGATAATAATTATCAAATTGAATGAACTGATGAGAAATTAAATTATATACAAAGGAATGAGACGTTTAAAAAAAACAGAAAAGGTGGAAGAATCACACAATCTGAGATTTGAAATGTTAAGAATGGAAATATATTTCAAAGACTTATCTCAAAATATCTGTTGTAACACTAGTTGAATAAATTGCACTCTTCAAAGAGAAATTCTTTTCAAACAACAGTCTAATGAGAGACATCAAAACCACTCTCTGATGTTAACATTATTCCAGAACCTCGTACCAGAAGAAAGTGTGATTTGTAATGTAACGTCACAAACAACTGAAGGAAGAGACTGGAAAATGTATTGCTGAAATCGGTAACTGAAAGTTGTTAATTTTTACTCAATAGGTACTACTTTTATCATTCCTGTTTTTCTGTACGAGCCTATAAAAAAGTAAGAATTAATTAAACTGTATCTAGTAATTTGAATTGAATTGATTTGAATTGAGCACGATGCAGGATGGAAATCAGAGGCAAGATTTAATAATCGACTTATTTTCAAAACTTGTGCAAGTAGTAACAAAACCTCCGAGCAGATTTTTTTCGATATTTCCATATTTACTATGAACACTCTGTATAGGATATGAGGATGATATTGTCTGAATTGATACAGTAGGTGACTCCTGATTTATTGGCAATCTAAAATTTGCCATACACCCAGTAGAGTTTAAACAGGGCACTCTCAAAAAGTAATTTTTTTTGCACTCAAGTTGTGAACACACGGTATTAGTTACGATATTGAAACATGGGATTTGGGGTTTCCAGATGTATCTGAATCGAAGTTAATACTATTTTTTTTCACAGAAAAGATTCCTAATAAACTTTCGTCAGCTTTGGGTTCTTATTTGGTATCGTAGTAGGCTGGTGGAAAAGTGGAATACTGAAACAATTTATACCAGGATGTAGAGCTCACGGAGTACTACATTTTTAAGAAAACGTTTTCGAATTGTCGTCACTTAAATGAAACACTCTACATACATGGGGTAAAAGTCATTTGAGATTCCGGAGACGCAATTGTCTTTTCGGGCATTGGCAAATTTGGCGAACTGAAATCGGAAATGGGTCAAAATACAGTCCAGAACTGGGAGCAAAAATGGGCCCGAGCATTTTAGAGACACTCGACCCTTCTTCCATTTTCTACAAAAAAGAAAAATTATGATTGTAGTCCGTTATTTCCACATTTGAAACGTAAATCGAAAGGCGCCATAATGAAACAAAATTACAGAAATACGATTTTTGATGACTTTTAGGCAAAACAGAAAGGAATAGATAGATATCAAAGATATAATATTTTTCAATTCAACACAATTAGTTAAAACTGGATAACGAACTGCTAGAATTCACCAAATTTTTTTAAATGTATTGGTCCATGAGGATTCAAAAGATTGAATATCCCACACTATGTTGTTATCGAATATACGTGGCTTACAACTCATGTACGGAATGATATAACTTAAGAACCATCCATAACTGTTCTAAGGATGAGAAAGATGTTTCATGAAATAATCCACTCCCATCAACCTCCCTGATTTCCAGCCACCCCCACTAAAATAATTTCAATCCTACACCTCATTAAATAGCTTTTAATAAACGTTCGTCTGTGGTATGAATTATACTTCAAACACGGCGGATCAACAGAAAAGATTCAACTTCAATATGCTCCTTAGCTCACACAAGTCTGTCGAAGACTTCTGAGGGTTGCGAGTAGGGGTGCAATCGGTTGACGGAAATAACGATTTGAACAACAATCAACAAACAACAATCATTCTTTTTGGGGTGACTGACCTGACCAAACATACACGTATAGATATTAATGACTAATAGTTCATGTTATCAAATAAATGTTAAAAGCAATTCATATAAAAACTGTTGAGTAAGAAAAATAAACAATATCAAGTCACAAACAGATCAACATGATTGAATTAGTGTAGGCGAAGACGACGAACGTTTATAAACGTGGCACATTTTTGGCCACTGGATTTCAAAAGTTTTTGTTATACAAGTCCCTTGAACGAAAAAAATTGTTTACCTCTGGGAACTTTAAATAGAAATTTTCACAGATATAACCAACAATTTCCGATTGATTATTCTGTCATAACTGTCTACCGTTACTACGAATTTTTCTCAGCTCAAGTAACTAACTCTAGATGAGTAATACACGAATATACCTATAGGCAAAATCTTGTCATAATTATTTTGTACTCAATTCAGGACATTGTTGTCATGTCGCAATTTTGTATGGTTATACTAATTACGTCAGCTTGATTTTGATTCCTGTCGTTATATTCATGTGATCAAATACCCACATATACTGACTTGAATGAAATATTTAACCACGAGTAGGCAATTGAAATATTTGAGTTATTTCAGATTGATAGGAGCATGTATACCTAAACGAAATTATTCTTGTCTCACATCTGAGATTCTTAATGTCTAATGAATTTCAACTTCTCATAGCAGTTCCACCATTTTACGTAAATATCCAGACAATAAGATTATCTCTGAGGTTTCATTTTCAAAATGCCATATGAAAGCCAACAATTTAAAAGGATAATTGAACCACGCAAATTTCACCGCATGAACAACGTATTTTTTTAAAAATTGATATAGCAGATACTTGATGAAAATTCATGTTAATATTTCTAAATAAACTGAAACTGAAATGATTTATACTAATAATCACTTTGAAGGGCCCAAATGTATGAGGCAAACAAGCCAAAAAACAAAATAGTGTGAAAGTATCCCGCATCGATACTGAAGAAGCCTCAACAGATGACCATCAGCACATACCAGTCTAATTTCACCATCTCGTCCTGGTATTGTTTCTTAGACATTATGCTTCTGGCCAATAATTTTCGATTATTACATCGCCTACCTTTACTTTACCCCTTTTCTTACGATTATATAATAATGATAATAGTTCCTATCTATATTGTGAACCCCCGAATCTTTGACTTCATGAAGAAACAACAATGGGGTTTACTCTAGCAAATCTGCATTATATTCCCGAAGTAAAGTCAAAAGGTCTTGGATTTATAACCGGTTCACAATCAGAAAATATTGTTGACAGTTCCTCAAATGTCACGACGACTTTTCTCAATAGATTTTTCACTAATTCAACCATCACCTCCACCAGCCTCCCTACCATGCTGCTGTTGGTCATATGAATTTCTATTCGATTTTTCGTGCTGAACTATACAAGGTTATTATTTCCCAATTCAGATTTGTGAATGCATTTTACGTTCCAGTGAAATTAGTTCCATTGTTACTATATAAAAGGTGGCCTCTAGAAATGAACCTCTTCAAATAATAATAATAATAATAATAATAATAATAATAATAATAATAATAATAATAATAATAATAATAATAATAATAATAATAATAATAATAATAATAATAATAATAATAATAATAATAATAATAATAATAATAATAATAATAATAATAATAATAATAATAATAATAATAATAATAATAATAATAATAATAATAATAATAATAATAATAATAATAATAACTCGCAAAGTGATGCATCTCAATAGGTGCTTGCATCCTAAATCGTCCGTTCCACGGTTATACTTTCCCAGACAACGGGGAGGCCGTGGACTTTTGAGTTTGGAGTGTATGCATAACAGAATGGTTCTGGATGGGGCCTGTAAAGTCATCAGGAGTTCAGATCCCCTTCTCTGCATGGTCCGCGACCATGAAAAAGCAGGGATTGGAGCATTTCTTTTTAAGGCAGCAACCCGTGCGGCCGATGAACTCGGTCTCGTATTCGACACTGAACGGGCTAACCCAAACTCTGTCACCGAGTTGGGACCCGTTCAGCAAAAAGCTCACATCAAAGCTGCGGAGACAGAGGTCCTGCTACAGCTACATATGGATAAGCCAATGCATGGTGTCTTCTTTCACAACATCGAAGACCTTGGCTTATCCAAAAGCTTGACCTTTGCCTTCCTCAGGTCGAGTGAGCTAAAGTCGGAGACCGAGGGATTCATAATGGCCTGCCAGGATGGTGTCTTCAACACCCTCGTCTACCGTAGTCGCGTGATGGGTATAGACGTCCCTGACACCCGATGCAGGGCATGTCGTGGGGCACCTGAGACCGTAATGCATTTGCTATCAGCATGCCCATCTTATGCGGTCTCAGCCTATATCCACAGGCATAACGCGGCGCTACGAGTGTTATACTACCATCTACGACGCTCGTACGGTATAGACGAGACACCGGTGTTGCCTTATGTTCCGGGGGATATTGAGTCCGTGGTGGAGAATGAGAGGTGCCGGATCTATTGGAACTACTCATTCCCCACCCTCAGGCAAATACAAGCCAATAAGCCTGATGTTGTCCTCCTCGACCACCAAAGTAGAACGATATTCGTCATGGAGTTTTCCGCTCCAGGCGAAATGAATATCGTTCGAAAAGAGGAGGAAAAACGGACTAAATATCGAGATCTTCTCTTTGAACTCCGCAGGTTATATCCGGACCATTCTGTCAAAATGGTGGTTCTGATCATAGGAGTCCTTGGTGAAATGATGGACACACTGCTCTCCAACTTGAGGATAATACCTGCTTGCCGTAATATGGCAGAAATCTTAGCAGCGCGAATGCAGAAGGCCGTTATCCTTGGTTCGCTCCGTCTACTCAGGGCACATGATTCTCGGACCCAATAGTCACTCACCCTACGGACGTAGGGAGTGGTTATTGGGGTTAACGACACCAGCGCGCCCTCCGGATGTATCGGAGCACCGGAGACAGGGCCTGACTGGTACATTCATAACGGGAAAAAAAAAAAAAATAATAATAATAATAATAATAATAATAATAATTATAATAATAATAATAATAAATTTATTTCTTTGTTTAACATACACAGAGTATAAGGACACAATGGAAATGTAACAAAGAAAACGTCATCATAAAGCATAGATAAAAAACAGAAATGCACAATACATTACTATCCAAAAAAGATTATCCTGAAACGTATTCGAAGGAAAATAATACAATAATATCCAATAAAAATAAAATACATTCAACATATAGAAAATTATATAAAAAACTCATCAAGAATGTAAAACGTTTTATCAATAAGGTGTTTCTTCAACCGAGACTTGAAAATGTTTATATTGGAGGCTTCCTTAATATACTTGTCAATCTTATTATATACATTACAACCCATAAAAAGATGCGACTTCTGATATGATGTTGTACGATGTGCATCTGGTACAAGAATACTCCCATTTCTTGTGTTATAGGTATATTGTGGATTACTCTTAAATTTACCTTGATTTTTGTAAACATATATGCACAATTCATAGATATATACACTTATAAGTGTTAGTATATGAAACTCTTTGAAAGCATTTCTACATGAATCTTTCCACCTCAAGCCAGCAATAGTCCTCACTGCGAATTTTTGAAGAACAAATAGTCTATTGAAACCAGTAGATAAAACCCAGTTCAGTATGCCATATCTCAGGTGACAGTGTATATTTGCATAGTAAAGAGTTAACAGTACTCCAGAGTGACAGTGACTCGAAAGAAATTTCAATGCATAACAATTTTTCCGTAGTTTACTACAAAGTGAAACAATGTGGGCTCCCAAGTGACTTTACAGTCCAAGATTATTCCTAGCAACTTAGTTGTCTCAGATGGATCTCTTTTCCTTTCATCTTCACTAAAAATAATGAAATTGTCTTGTTTTCCACGGAGATTAAATTTCGTTACAGTTGTCTTTTGCGTATTCAGTTTTAGGCTGTTCTTTTTAGACCACTCACCTACTTTAGTGGATACCGTTTACGTCATTTATAAAAGTTGTTCACGCGATTCAGGGACCTTTATAAGAATATTCGTATCATCTGCATATGATACTACATGGGCAAAATGTAAGTTATGTAGCATTAAAATCAGGTCATTGGCATAAATGAGGAAAAAAAGAGGCCCTAATATTGATCCCTGCGGTACTCCTTGTTTCATCATCTCTTGTTTGCTTTGGACATTATTTATTCTCACACATTGTAGTCTGTTTGACAAATAAGATTTCATTAGTTCGAGGGCTCTACCTCTAATACCATATCTATTCATTTTGCAAATGAGAAGTTCATGATTTACCATGTCAAAAGCACGCGAAAAATTTATAAATAGTGCATCAAGAGCCATTATTATGTGTTCTTGAAAGTCGTACAGTGCTGTCTCAGTACTTTTATTTGCCATGAAACCATGTTGATTTGCGGACAACAATTTATTTTTCATCAGAAAAGAGATTAATTGATCTTTTATATTCATCTCAAAGATTTTACCAATACTTGAGATAATACTTATTCCTCTATAATTTTCAATTAGGCTCGGATCATTTCGGTTGAAAATTGGATTAACCAATGCTAATTTTAATTTGTCTGGAAAGACTCCCTGTTGAGTTGATAGATTCATCAGATGGGATAGAGGACCACTTAGTTCCGTGCTACATTTTTTAAGAAGGTTGAAATGAGGTCATGACCACTTGAGTATGAGTTTTTTAGCCGATTAACAATGCTCACTACTTCCTGTTCTGTGACTGGAAAAATAAAGATAGAATTGGGGGACATACTAATTCCAATTTGCTCATAGTCAAGATCAAGTTTGTCATCTGGAATTAGAGAGAAATATTCATTAAACTTATTTACCATATCGAGCATAGTAAGATTCATACCGTTTTCAGTGATAGTAAAATCGTTTTTTTCTTTTGTTTTTTTCTGAATTTGATTCATCAGTTGCCAAGTAGTTTTCGATTTATTGTGAGAATTTACTATTTTGTTATCTATCCAGCACTTTCTGTTTTCTTTTAGTGTTTCTCTATATATTTTTGTTAAAACTCTACTCCTCTCTTTATAGTTAGCATTAACTTTAGCTAGTTCATTGTAAAAACTGACCTGATTTTAAAGCTTGAAGAAATGCATTGGCATATAATGATGAAAATTATTCTAAATGTACTCCTCGGTATGCTGCACAGGTGAACAAACATATTTGAAACTTGTCTCCTGATTTGGCAATATTAGTCAATACTTTCATAGAACTCCTAAAAACCGGTAGGGAAAATACATATTTCCAGTAAAAAACTGAATTTTATTAACAGCAATTCGGTTTGGTAATGGGTTCTCTACTATAGACCATTTTGAAAAAAAATTATTTATGGAACATTTCTTCTTTCAAAATCACCGAAATGTGTTGCAGTTTACATCCAATGATTTCGTATTTTCATAGAGATTATTCATTATCGTACTTCAGTCAAATCCAGAAACTTCGAAATGAAAGTTTCGGGGTCTTCTCCTTCTTCGATAATTCCGTCTGGAAGTCTGTCCTGCAGTTCGCCTTCTTACCAGTTGTGTCGAATTCCTTTTCATCCAATTCATTTTTCAATTCCGCTACTTTTCAAGTCCACTAGGCGCACTTTCCTCGAAAGCATTTTCTCTTTCAGTGTCTGTGCTCGAGAGGTCAGTTTCATACAAAACAAGAGTTTACTTTTGTTGAAGCGCGAAAAAGGTCGATAAGTAATTTTTTCTCAACACGCCTTATTTTTTTTGAAAATCCGATTTCTGACTCCAATTGTATTGAAAATGGTCTAAACTCTGTCTATGTAATTTATTTCGACTGTAAATAACTAATCAATATATTTCAACAAAGTCAATATAGATTTATACTACTAAGCCAACTCTGCATATTCCACCCTTCCTACTCCTTATGCAGTGTCTTTCAAAGATCTGGGAACGGTCTCAAATTTCAGAAACGGCCCAGAGAAAATTCATGAAAATGTCTACAGGGTTGTTTTTGATGATATTGGAAATGTTGCAAAATCAACAGTTCTTCATATATTGAGGGTAACTACATTTTTTCAAATAGAACACCCTATTTATTTTCATTGCAATCAATTCAGCTCCCCCTCATTACTTTTGTCTCCAAATATCAAATTTTAAATAAATGTGATTTTCGAAATATGAGAACATGGTTCGTTGAAATGTCTGAGAACGGTTCAATATTTTCAAAAACGCAGGAGAGAATAACATGAAATATTATATCTTCATGATATTTTAAATATTACCGGCAGGTCTATTATTTTAACTGGATTCGCAACTCGCTCCCTCAATGCCGTCTTTTCAATCCCTGTTACTCAAGTAATTATCAGCGTTCAGTTTTTGTAATCAGTAACAAACAATAACTATTTGTGTTTTGAGGGCTCGAAGTGATGTATTGCCGCTCGACAAAGAGAGTAATCTTTGGAGAGCGGCAATTTCACTTTATGCTCGAATCAGACACAATATTTTTACGACAAACGCAGATCTCAGATATAGAAAAACACTCGATACTCAATTGATCATACATTATTACCTAATAATATTCATTTCATTTTTCATTTACTAGATTGAAATTGACGGTACAATTTTGACTATCTTTGAGAGATATAGCCAAAGTGAGTATCCAAATTGCTGGCAATACAATCCATATCTCTTAACACATGAAAAAAATTGTAAATCCAAGGTTTGAACCCCGGTCGTAATATACAAGAAATATGGTTTCGGCAAGATGGGGCACCACCTCATTATCCAAGAATAGTGCGTACTTTTTTGGACCATACATTTCCAAACAGATTAAGTGGACGAAGAGAAAGCATAGAATGGCCAGCCCGCTCTCCCGGTTTGACACCATTAGACCTTTTTTTTTGGGGGACATTTGAAAAATCGGGTTTTTGTGGAACAACCAGCAAATTTGGAAATATTAAAAAGTAAAATATGCCAGGAAGCTCTTTTAATCACGCCTCAAATGCTAACTAATACCTTTAGGGAATTCTATGACCGCTCGGGATATTGTTTAGCAAATGATGGCAAACATTTTGAGCACTTGGTCAGATAGTTTTCAGTTTCTGTTATTTCATTTGATTCAATACTTTACTGGAAAGAATTCAATTATTGAAAAGATTTATCAAAAACCATCTTGTATTTATTTTCTCGATCCCTTTTGAAAATATTGGACTGTTCGCAGACATTTCAACGAACCATGTTCTCATATTTTAGAAACCACACTTATTCAAAATTTGATATTTGGAGACATAAGTAATGAGGGGGCGCTAAATTAATTGCAATGAATGTGAATAGGGTGTTCCATGGAAAAAAAATTAAATAACTCCCAATATATAGAAAAACTGTTAATTTGGCAACAATGCCAATATCACCATTGAATCGAGCATCATCAAAAACCATCTTGTATAAAATTTCATGGATTTTTCTTGAGCCGTATTGAAAATATTGGATCGTTCCCAGACTTTTGAACGAGAAGGCCATGTTGTCATATTTCAAAAACTACAATAATTCAAAATCTGATATTTGGAGAGGTACGTAATGAAGGGGCGCCGAATTGATTGCAATGAAAATAAATAGGACGTTCCATTTGAAAAATTTGAGTTACCCTCAATATCTGAAAAACTGTTGATATGGCAACCTTACCAATATCACCATTGAATCGGACATCATCAAAAACCATCTTGTAATAAATTTCATGAATTTTTCTTGAGCCGTATTGAAAATATTGGAACGTACCCAGACTTTTGAACGAAAATGCCATGTCGTATTTCAAAAACACATCAATTCAAAATGTGATATTTAGAGACATAAGTAATGAGGTGGCGTTGAATTGACTGCAATGAAAATAAATAGGGTGTTCATTTGAAAAAACTGAGTCACCTTCAATATCTGAAAAACTATTGATTGGCAACATTGAATCTGTCATCATCAAAAACCACCATGTAGACAATTTCATGAATTTACTCTTGGCCGTTTCTGAAATATGAGACCTTTACCTGACTTTTGAAAGACACTGTATAGCTGCAGAGTTTTCCTGTATCATATTTCACGATTCGGTGGTTCGACTTCAGATGGCTCTCGAATCGTTCTCGAAATGCCAACTGTCATTCCAAAGCGATGACACTCTTTTAACGTGTTGTCACCATGTTATATAATGACTCGGCGGTGTCTCTTTCGCAAGCGGTCAGGACCGGCTCCAGTTCGTTACAATATTTTCGAAGAAATTCGGGGTGTAAATTTTTGAAAAATATATCCTGCTCAAGTAAATCAAGAACAATTCCACTGTGTATTCAACCTGTCATTTTCCCAAGCTCGTAGTTGTTATCGTTCGTTCAATAACGATTTTCGAAAGCAGACCTAAAGTCGTGAGGTTGCCACAAATTATAGAGTTCGTCGTCTGCAATCCTTTATTAAAGAGATAATTGTATCCGTGTTAAAATAGGTGATTCTGAATAGAATTTCTAAAGGGTGAATGAACACAAAAGCTTCCTTGTTTGAACTTCACACTTTACTACACACCTATTTGCTTTGTTACAGGTAGCTATTCTGTTAATTTCTATGTACCGGGTGTTCTTTGTTGTCGATTTTCAAACTGGGAGTGATGCTTCTGAAGTCTGTGTGATGATTATAGGGAATTGAGTTTTACTCGTTTTAGGGTTAGTTGATATCTTAGGCTGTTGAATCGATAGACAGATTCATAAATACATACTTATCAAACATGTTCAAATCCGAATTCAGGACCAGTTAAAACTGATAATGTCAACAAAATTTAACAAACAAAATAAATAATATTAAATATCTAGGTATAATAATTGACACAAATCTCAAATGAAATTTACAAATGAATTCCGCAACGAGAAAATTTAGAAGTTTGAACTAGTCTATAGCTTTGTGGGGTGGGGGGTGAGATAGATAGTTATTCAATACCTTTAGGAATTATCCAGAAATGGTTTCTGGGAATTATTCATAAAAAATATAAAAGATATTCATCTGATCTTTTATTCAAAGAAAATCCAAAAATGGACATTATGATGTATTGATCTACCTTTCAAAGAACAAAATTAAAATAATGTACAAAATACATATTCAAAATTGGTTCAAAACAAGGTTCAAAATTGAAATAACAACAAAACTAAGAATAAACAAAACGATTGGCTATAAAAATCATACAATTATTGCTCCTATATAAAACCAACATAATCTATTGAAAATCAAGTAATCTGGCAAATGACAGATCAAAATATTTGCATGCCATAATAGATATTGAAATGTATCGTGAAATTGAATTTTCGATATTATTTGATAAAAATGTTGGATTTAAAAACTGATTTAAGTGATATACTTTTCATATTAGGTTAATTAGATTGGAATTGTTTATTGGCAAGTAGAATTTATTCTCAACGGTATCCAGAAAGAAGGCATCTATATTAAAGATCTTTCCGAAAGATACTGACTAGATTTGTTAAAACTGGATGTATCAATTATTCTAAACATGAATGCATCAAACCAGTCACTAATGAAGATGATGAATTGAGAGTTCTTCTTACTGTTGAAGAAGATCCTCGTAGAATTGGTGAAATAGTGGATATAAGTGAGAGATCGGTACAACGAGTTCTGAAGAAGCATAACTTCCATCCATACCGTGTTCAATTACATCAAGAACTACCTTTTGCAGATTTTGAGAAAAGAGTGAGAATTTGCAACTGGGCCATGAAAAATATTCGACGAAACAACAATTTTTTCCAAAACATTTTATGTTCGGATAAATCGGCATTCCATAGAAATGGATTTGAGAATCGATATAATTACCATTATTACACAACTGAAAATTCCCACTTATCGAGACGGGTAGATTATCAAGATAGGTGGTCACTTAATGTCTGGGGAAGCATTGTTGGAGAATGTGTTTATGTTTTGAGGGTCATCTGAATGGAGCAATGAATCTCAATTTGAAATGATTCACCAGGTTTCGTATGAGATTTTCCTATCGACCTTTGCAATATAATGTGGTTACAACATTATGGTGCTCCTGCTCACTATTCGGTAGAAGTGAGATATCAATTAAATGAAGTATTCCCAAAAAATGGATAGGACGGAATGAGCATGTCAGGTGGCCCGCTAGACCAGTGGATTTTTTCCGAAAATATGCGACTTTCGCTTATGCTTATCGCAGCATTACACTAGCTGTCTTGCGCAGGATGGAACTCTTTTTCGAACATTCAAGAAAATGGACGACATGATGAACACATTTTGTAAAAAATGTATACTCTTACAATCATAGTTTTACAGTTTGCCAGTTGACAATTTAAATAAATACCTGTAGCTTAGCGCAGAGTTTAATCTATGAATATTCTCCATTACATGAAATAAATTGATCTATTAGTAATATTCAAAACTGCGTTATTTTAACCGTGTTTGGTTTTATATTGCACGATATATGTAAAATTCACTTTCAATGGAAAAAATAGGGTTTCCATTCAGAAAAATTTGTTGAATAAAAACATACTAACCATAAATATAATAATGACTGTTTGGCCACATTGTATGAAAGTTATATAATTGTAACAAGATATATTTTGATCCTTATCATTCATTTCACATGCTTTTCGTGATAAAAAAGACGTGTATTGGTATTATGGAAATACGGTGAATTGTTTTTTCTCAATGAAATTTGTTGGTCCTTCTGATATATCGATAATATACAGGTTGTACCATTTGGAAGAAGAAAGGCTGCAGGAAGGCTGCTGGTCGATTAAAGATATATCGTTTGGGTGAGTCAACAACGTACAATATTCGACAAAAATCAATTTAGATTAGATTTGGCACAACTTTTAGAATTTCAAATACTATGAGTGACGAATATTGGGAAATACATAAACTTAAAAAAGTATTTTTTGAGAAAAGCTTTCATTTAAATGCACTAAAAAGAAAAAAATAAATTTTGAAGGGAATTAAACCCATCATTTTGTTACATTATAAAATTTTAAATGTATTTCTTATTGTAAATTAAATTTAAAATTATGTCAAGATTTATTCTCGCGTTAAGCTTTTATATCACTTAAAATTTTATAATGTAACAAAATAATGGGTTTCTTAGTCTGTTCATTTCAATAAATGCGTAATTGTTGCACGGTCGCTTGACTGTTAATTTATCGTTGGGAATTTTTCCGAATTTCTACGCATTCTCTATCTAGCTTTCGAGGGGGACAAGGGGGTAAGTTTTTTTGATATCGTATCATTCAATGGTCAGATAATTTCCACTATTTTCTAGTGACAGGTAAGGGGGGCGAGCCCTCCAATCGATTTTTTTTCATCATTATTTTCCATGTACGAAACTGTTGAAACATTTTTCGAATTCCTTTCCGTTCTCTATCTAGCTTTTGAAGAGGGACAGGGTGGGTGAAATTTTTTAAACCATATTATTCAATGGACAGATATTTTTCACTATTTTTACGAATTTTTTCGGTTTAAATTTCTTGAGTTTTTCAACTGTTTTCGAGAAAAGGAGGAGACGAGCCCCACTCAACAAATTTTTTTTTCGCACTAATTTTTGAAGTCCAAATCCGTCAAGAAAACTTCTGAAACCCTTCGCTTTCTCTATCTCGCTTTCGGGGGGAAGGGTGGACAATTTCTCCGACATTAATGTGTTGTTATTGGAAATGAACCAACATGTGGAATTTAAATTCCATAGAATAAAGAGCAAGTTGAATAAAAGCTTTAAATTAAAAACCATCTTGTAGGTACTAGAAATAATGAAATTTGTTTTGATTTTATGTAGAAAAACTGAAGAAAAATACAGGTTACCATTTGAAAAAACGGAGTTGAGACCTGCCCAGAGAAAATAAACAACCTGTGTGACCAGTAATATTATTATTTTGTCGAGCTCGAGCAGTAAGGTAACATTATAAAAAAAATATTCCTATTAGACCCTTGTCCATGACACTAGAAGTGTTGATTATCTACGGAGGTATGCCCTTCAAGGGATATGAAGATTAAGTTGGATTATCGGGAAAAAAGTGGTTTGTTGGATTGGTACCCGGACGCCCCCCTCCCTGTTTAATCAACTTCCGGTTGGAAGCAATGTTGAAAATGTTTATTATAGAAGCAGCTGTACAAATATATTGAAATAGTCGGGTCTAGCTAAATTAACCAGGCTCTAGCCGATTTGCAAACGTCTAGGGCGGCCCCCAAGGGCGTCATACGGACCGTAATTTACCCTTTACCGACAGTTTCCTATGATTATTAATGAAAGAATGCTATTTGGTTAAACCCTTCATTTTGACCCATCATTCAATGTTAGAACATTTGCATACAATTTGGGTGGGCGAATTTAGCCGTATTGGAAGGAAAAGTGACGTCATTGACGTCAGGGAGGGGCAACAGGGTACCGATCCAACAAACCACTTTTGTCCCGGTAATCCAACTCAATCTTCATGTCCCTTGGAGGGCATACCTTCGTAGATAATCGACTCCCCTAGTATCATGGGCCAACGGTCTATGTCGGTTTCCTTAATGGCGATATAGAGCACTTCGTCACTGTTGTAGGTACTTCTATAATTGTACTACTTTTGTTGTTCATTACAAAAAGCAATCCCCTACAATGTTAATCTATAATGATCAACAAACCGACACCAAAAACAAACCAACGCTACAGTATTTGCAGTCCCGAATTCCCCACAGAAACTGGTAAAAAAGATCCAGCGTGTAAACGGCCTCTTTGCGAGCCCAAAGCTAACAACATCCCGATGAGGGTGAGATCGATATTTAGTGGGTCGGCGGATCCCCCGCGGCACACAGCGTCCTTGATCCAGGCTACACCTGCCTCGAGATATTGAGCTCATATGAGTTTCTAATCCCAACCATCTACTGATTTTTCGAGTCGGATTCGGATATTTACAGGGTGAATCTGTGATGGTTGAATAACTAACTGTACATCAGAAGAAATTGATGGAGATTCTGAGATATTGAGATATCGACAAAAAGAATAGAGAAGATGAATAGAATCGAATAATGTTTATTCGCAGAAATATAAGTTATATACCGGGTGGCTACGGAAGTATTGCCTACGGAATATCTCAGTTATTGAATGAAGTAGGTTTGTGAAATTTGGAGCGTCGATATAATGACATAAGAGCTAGAATATGAGCATATTGACATGTCGAAGTTAACTTCCGGTCTGACCGGAAGTAACATTAACTTTCTCATTTTAAATAGAAACCCTATTTTTTTTCTTTTTGCTTTATTCAGCATTCAATTCCCTTTCTAATGACATATCACAAGTTGGTATCTAACCAGAAACTAGATCTGAAAAAAATTATTATTGAAATTCACCGAGTAGGCCGTGGAAGCAAAATGAAAGCCAAAAATTGAAAACTTTGCTATGGAAACCATACGTCACTTGATAACAGTTGCTACTACTGTGATATTTTATTTTCATTCGTCGGCGTTATAAAAAGCCGCCAAAAAAAATATTCAGAATAATCATTCCATTGCAATAATCATTCGAACCAAAATATTAACAAGTAGGTTGATTAAGATGTATTTTGGAATGAAACAAAAAAGAAATGAGAGCTGTCACGAACGCTGCTATCCATATTATTTTGACGTTCGAAGTAGTGTTTTTGATTCTGCCATTTTAAAAGGGTTTGGAAATCGAAATCAGTTAGTGGAATATTCAAAAAATGCCCCGTTATTCACGAACCGAACAAATTGACATGCTTCTCATTTATGGTGAATGTTTAAAAAATTCTTATGCCACTGAACGATTGTATTTAGAGCGATATCCAGGAAGGCAGCAACCGTCAAGAAGGTATTTCCAGTGGATTGAAGAAAAATTAAGAACTGAGCCTGATGTTCACGAAGACCAAGAAGCATTTGTTATTAATGAGGAAACTGAAATTAATGTATTAGCTTTAGTACAATATGATAGCACAATTTCCTCAAGGCAGATTGGCGCCGAATTAGCTATAAGTAAGGACTCTGCTAGGAAAATTTTGAAAAAACATCGATTGAAATCCTTCAAGTATCAGTTGCATCAACATTTGTATGAAAATGACGGTGAAAGGCGCCTGGAATATTGTAATTGGT
Source organism: Chrysolina oricalcia (assembly GCA_944452925.2). Taxonomy (NCBI): domain Eukaryota; kingdom Metazoa; phylum Arthropoda; class Insecta; order Coleoptera; family Chrysomelidae; genus Chrysolina; species Chrysolina oricalcia. The sequence continues at coordinate 28,578,379 of OX101808.2, forward strand.
TTCTTCGACAAAATGCTGAGAATCACCTATTTAACTATTATATCTTGTTTACGGACGAGTCAAGATTTACCAACAATGGATTATTTAACAGGAATAATACAAGGTAGGTACTGTACTATATTTGGATTATTGTCGATAGTCGAAGTGTAAAGTGCTAAAGGTGTGAACGGTCTTTTGTTCCAGGTACTGGGCGATAGCAAACGAGCACCGGTTTCGACAAGGCGGCTTCCTGGAGAGATTTGGTGTGAATGTTTGGGCAGGAATAGTTGGAACTCATATTGTTGGCCCCATTCTTTTTCAAGGCCAACTAACCGGAGAGAGATACTTTAATTTTTTAACGAATGAAATTTCGGAATTCATTAACAACCTACCAGCGGAAATAACTGAGAGAATGTACTTCCAGCAAGATGGCGCCCCTCCGCATAATTCAAGAATAGCGAGAAATTATCTTCAAAAACGCTTTCAAGAGAGACTTATAACAACCCATGGTCCAGTCAGGTGGCCACCAAGGTCACCTGAGCTTTCCAAGATATCACGCCCCAAATGTTGAGAAACGTTTTACATGAAAATATCACCAGAGTCAATAAATGTATTGACGCTGAGGGAATGCATTTCGAACATTTGTTTTGAATTTATTTTGTCTTTAATCCTATCAATTTGAATTTTTTTTTTTCGATAAATCTGCTTTTTCGTTATTTGAAGAATAATAATTGGATTTTTTGGTATTTCATTTCAAAAAATTACTTTCTATTATATCATTAGAAAGGAATGGTTATGCTGAATAGTACAGGCAAGAAAAAGTTGTATGTTCCTATTTAAGTTATGGACCTACAGAGTATTGTTGTTTTCCCAATTTTTCAAATATTTTTTTTGGCGGCTTTTTATAACGCCGACGAATGAAAATAAAATATCACAGTAGTAGCAACTGTTATCAAGTGACGTATGGTTTCCATAGCCAACTTTTCAATTTTTGGCTTTCATTTTGCTTCCACGGCCTACTCGGTGAATTTCAATAATAATTTTTTTCTGATCTAGTTTCTAGTTAGATACCAACTTGTGATATGTCATTAGAAAGGGAATTGAATGTTGAATAAAGCGAAAAGAAAAAAATAGGGTTTCCATTTAAAATAAGAAAGTTGATGTTACTTCCGGTCAGACCGGAAGTTAACTTCGACATGTCAATATGCTCAAATTCTAGCTCTTACGTCATTATATCGACGCTTCAAATTTCACAAACCTACTTCATACAATAACTGAGATATTCCGTAGGCAATACTTCCGTAGCCACCCGGTATAAGTATAACTATTACATGATTTGGAAAATATATTTGAACTAAAAGGGAGGACTGAACGAGAAATAAATTACTATAGGATATGTTTTGAAGTCATAGTCATAGAATAATTATAATACAATTGAAATAAGTATACACATATACACAGCATAGACACGTATATGAACATATACACATATACAAATGGATACATAGACAGATACATTTACATCCACACATAGACTCAAATACAGATATACAGCTTGGCAAATCTAGCTATGAATGTCGAGAAGCGTATGAGATGCGCGAATTTAGAGTAAGAGTAAGTACTTGGCCTATAGGAGAGTATAATTGCACATTCAGTAATAAAACTATTTGTACAGTACAGTACAGTATTGTAACTGAACAACACAGTAACTCATACTTGTTTTTGACTGTAGATTTGTCAAGCTGTATACATTTGTAGAAAAATAATTATAAATACATAAGCATCTTAGTTTTTATGTTTATTATCTTCTAGATTTGAGTATCATTTATGACACTAAGGTAAACACGATTAAATTTCGACAAATGTATTGTCTACGCGACATGTTTCGATACACAGTATCTTTCATTTACATTTACATTCGCTTGAGAAAGATATGCTGCTTGTATGATATGGTAACTTTCAGATGTGAGCTTGACTATATACCAATTGTCATTGAAAAGAAAATCATTTCAAATTTTCAGGATGTTTATCGATCGTAAATTGAATTTTGAAGACCATGTTCATGCTTTGTGTAATAAAGTGTCCTCTGATTGAGTAGTCGCAAATGAGCTGTTTTTATTAGCAGCCAAGACTGTTCAAATCTCACCTGAGGTATGGAATTCCATTTTGGGGCTTATATAGTGCGTCTTCTTTATTCTTCATAGCCCCCCTCTTTACTCCTGAACGGTTTAACGTAGTTATAAACATGGAACAACAACAATTTTGAATGGTATAACCCTGATATTACTGTTTGAAGTGAAAGACCTTGTTGTTGACCGATAAAATTTCACTTTAACTCATTCTGAAAACTATCCATGGACAACATAAAATAAAAACCGAAAATAAAAAATAAACAATTTTGACCTTACAGTAAATGTGCAGAATATCCACCTTCTGATAAAATACACGACTGCAATCTATTTGACATTGATTGTCTGACACGTTCAAAAACACCAGGAATAGGCCTTATGACATTGCGATAGTCAATTATTCGATTCCTCAAGTCATTCATATATATTATAGGAGTTTTATAGACAAGAGCTTCCAGATGATCCCATAAACAGAAATCTAGAGGATTCATATCAAGACAGTGAGATGGCCAATGTTGAGGTCCTGCACGTCCAATCCAGCGATTAGGGTGGGTGATTGAACATTGAAATGAGCTGGAGCCACGTCGTGCATAAATAGAGTGCATATCAGCCATTTCAGAGTTAGTCAAATTATTCATAATGAAATCACTGCTAATTGACATCTCTGAATTTCACTGATTTGGCAGTACTATCACTGTCAGCTGGTCTCCGAAGCAGGTTTGTATGATATGTAATAGAGTGGCTTCAATTTTTTTTCCGAAAACAAGCTAGACATCAAGAAAACACAAGGGACCAAAAAGTTGTATTTGAGTGAAGATTGTAGTACGAGAATATCGTAAAAACTACGGAAAAAAGATAGTTACTTACTTTTTTCTCAATATTGTTGTCTGGGGTGTCCACTGAGACGCCACTGGAACTAATAATTTCAATCTAGGTAGGGCTCAATGAGCGCCTCATTAGTTCAAATAACTGTAGCAAATTTTAACCGAATCTCAGAAACGAAGCAACTCCGGTTCATAGGAACTTTTTTTCTTAAAACTACGTAACGAATCACTTTCTGCAGTTTCGTACCATAGTTGGGAAACACCCTGTATATGCAGTCATTTTGTTTTTTTGTCAATATTTCTCAAAAGTTGTTTAAAATTATCTTTTCATAATGTTTTCTGAAAATAAATAAATGTTATATTATATATACAGTGTGGTCCACAAAGTGTGCAACAAATGAGAAACTTGTTTATTATCGATTTCTCAGAAAATTTTATTCTTGACAAAAGTTGGTACATATTCCAAAACTATACCAAGAGTACCTGAAATGGCTTCATGACAAACACCATACAGGATAGGCCAAAAAATATAAAGTTTGTTCAAGAGTAAAGTAACCTTATTTCAAAAAATATAGAAATATGTTGAAGAGAAAAGTTGCTTAGAATTAAAAGATATGTTCAGATACGAAGTCATGGCCTACTATTCGATTTTTGTTTCGTTCGGAAAATATTGAATTACCCCCGTATGATACATATTTTTACTATTTTGATTGAATATGTATGTGAAGTAGCCACAATCAAATCAGTGTGGAGTATTTTTTATCAAATTAATGCGTATTTGTAAAATTTACTTGGATTTGTATTTTTTAGGTGACCGTCAACTTCATGTTTGTTGCAACGATATTTAACAGAACTCTAGAATAAAACAAATACCTACTCTTTTTAACGAGGCAAATACTTTACTAAGTAAATGTTCACATGAATAAACTGTCAATAAAAGTAAAAAAATTCTGTTCTTCTGACAACAATGCCTCAACTAGAACATATATTAAAAAACACTCCAAAATCTATCGCGGACAGCCATGAACAAAAAACACATACACCCGAAAACAATACTGTAGTTTGATAGTGTGACGTCTTGAAACTTGCATGTCAAATGTTTTCATATTTGTCCTTAATTAAAAATGCCTCGCCCAGTAGTATTAACGTTAACTGAAAAGGCAGAATTAGTTTTAATCTGTGGTGATGGTTATAAAACAATGCGCGAAGCTGCAAATATTTTCAACGAGCGGCATCCAGACAAATAAATTTGCTATTCAAGTGTAAAGTGTAAGTAGAATTTTAAAGAATTTCAAAAAGACCGGCTCACTAGAATATAAACATAATACGAAACCTGTATGCACAGAAGAAAACCAGCTTGATGTACTTCAAGCAGTAGTAGAAAATCCTAGAAGGTCCACCCAAAAAATTTGTGATTATACCGTCAAAAAAAAACCTCTGTGAAGCGTATTCTCAAGAAACATAAGTACCATGCTTACAAACCTACATTCATTTGTACATTGCAAGAAAGAGACTATGATTTGAGATATGATTTTTCAATGTAAATTCAGGGTGAAATAGAAGAACAAAGAGATTTTCATCGATGTATTCTGTTTGGAGATGAATCGACTTTTACAACAAATGGGGTTCTATCATTACAAAATTGCAGATGGTGGTCAGATGTCAACCCAAATTTTATTATTGACAACAAAAATCAATACTATCAGAAAACAAACGTTTGGTGTGGTATATTAAATGATACATTACTAGGTCCGTTTTTTTTAGAGAGAATTTGAATGGTGACAGGTACTTGAACTTTTTGGAAACTAAAATAGGAGAGTTTTTGGATGATATGGTATTAGAAGAACGGCAAAAGGTATGGTTCCAACATGATGGATGTCCTGCCCATTCTACTAGAAATGTTTCTCAGTGGCTGAATAGGACATTTCGTAATAAATGTTTAGGACGAAATACCGATCCTCGTTGGAAACCTCGTTCTCCAGAACTTACACCTCTGGATTATTTCTTATGGGGATACTTAAAACAAAAAGTCTACAGAGATCGCCCCTTTAATAATGTTGCTGAGCTTGAAACTTCAATACGAGTTCATTGCAGAAATATTCCAGCTAATGTGTTGCGATCTACAGTAAACGAATTTTATGAGCGAACAATTAGATACATCGAAAGAGAAGGTGGACATACAGAGACGCTTCGATAATTTTTATTGTTAGCACATGTTCAGTTACCTACTGTAAGTTTCTATACTATCGCTTATTGGTTCTTTTTTGTTTATTGCTATCCGTGATAAATTTTGACAGTTTATTCAAATGAACATTTACTTAGAGTATTTGCCTCGTTAAAAAGAGTATTTGCTTTATTCTAGAGTTCTGTTAAATATCGTTGCAACAAACATGAAGTTGGCGGTCACCTAAAAAATACAAATCCAAGTAAATTTTACAAATACACTTTAATTTGATAAAACATAATCCAACCTGATTTGATTGTGGCTACTTCACATACATATTAAATCAAAATAGTAAAAATATGTTTCATACGGGGGTAATTCAATATTTTCCAAACGAAAAAAAAAATTTGAATAGCAGGCCATGACTTCGTATCTGAATATAACTTTTAATTCTAAGCAACATTTCCCTTCAACATATTTCTATATTTTTTGAAATAAGGGTACTTTACTCCTGAAAGAACTTTATATTTTTTGGCCTATCCTGTATGGTGTTTGTCATAAAGCCATTTCAGGTACACTTATTATAGTTTTGGAACATGCACCAAATTTTGTCAAGAATAAAATATTCTGAGAAATCGATAATAAACAAGTTTCCCATTTGTTGCACACTTAGTGGACCACACTGTATATTATGTATGAATATCCTGGTAAAAAATTAATATTTCGCCTTCTGAACATAAGTTTGACTATGAGATTTCCAGAGCACCGACGAAAATACTCCTACTGTATGAGTTTATATTGAATTTTAGATTGTTCATTAAATAATTTGTTGTTTTCTGTCAGATATTTGTTAGCTGTTCTAAATTTGTACCAATTGATTATTCTATTTTGATTTTGTCCATCTCCAATTGGTTTTTTTGTTTTCGAAAAATGTATTCCTGTGCTGAGGTATGGTATATACACCTTGTATTCCTGCCCGTAATGTGTTTGTGAGGGTTGCGGAAATATTTTATAAGGGATTTTTGGCCGGATCGTTTCTAATAAAATCGGGTTATGTCGCCCGTTGCAAAAGCGAGAAAAAAGTTTCGAGGAAACTTCTCTAAGATTTTGAATGAATTGAAATTCTAAATCCAGCAACGTTCGAATGGAAATCTCCGAACAGTCAGGGACGTTTCCATATGGATGAGTAAATTGAGGAAGTGCTGAAATGGTACGGAATTTTGGTATCTTAAGTGAACTAGTGAGGAAATGTACAGTTGTGTGCATAAATAAGTCGTACAGCAGTTATAGAATATTGTGAGTCAGGGTCGTCAATCTTAATTATTAAACTTCTCATCGACTTTGACAAGTAGCGTCAAAATTCAAACTATTTTTGTCAGTAACGCGCTTTTAACATTTTTTAGAGCAATTAATGCAATGCTTTGATTAGTGTCGTACCGTGTGCGACTTTTTTATGCACACAACTGTACTTGAAGAGAAATATTGGTTTAGGCATTGTTTATATAGAATATAGTTAGTCAACCTTATGGGATTATAATTGGATCAAAATGGATACGACATGTAGATGGCGATAGTGAGCTCGCATCCAAGTCATGTCGTAACTTCAGTGATCTGGCCTCCAAGTCATGTCGTAACTTGATTGAAACAATGAGACAGTATTGTTAAGTTTACTTGGAATATTGTCTGGATTAAATAGAATATCCGGTTTGAAGAACGAATTTGTAAATTTTATTTTTTATGTCTGTCTGACAAATCATTCATAATATTCATAACAAACTTTTTTTCTTACATGGATAGATATAACATGATAATAATGTGATAACAATGAATTATGAAACATGGAAACGATTTTAACTGCAACATTCTCCCCCCAGTAATTGAATCCCCTTGAAGTCAATTACTTCTTTGTCACATCAAAAACAATGAGTCTGGAAACTGAGCGCCTAAAAACTGCTCCATTTGCAGTTCTCACGTCCACTATTCTTGTTTTTCCATCTCTAGCAGGATACAGCTTCACCACCAAACCCTTCTGCCAAAGATTTCTAGGTCCACTCGGATCAACCATGATAACCACGTCTCCCAAAAGTATAGATTTATTCTCTTGAAACCATTTAGTTCGCTTGATCAACGTTGGCAAGTACTCCTTTGTCCACCGGTTCCAAAATAAGTTTGACAATTTCTGGGCTGCTCTCCAACTTGACATCAAATTGAGATCTCTTTCATTCACTTCTGCACACGACAAAGCATTAGAAGAGGGTCCTATGAGAAAGTGATTGGGTGTTAGAGCTTCACTATCGTCCGGATCAGATGACACATGAACCAACGGCCTAGAGTTTAAAATATTTTCGCATTCTATAAGGAAGGTTCTTAAAATATGTTCCTGAGGATATCTTGTAGTCAGAACTTCTTTGAGAATTTTCTTTATTGATTGAATGAGTCGCTCCCAACATCCGCCCATATGTGCGGCTAGAGGTGGGTTCCAAAACCATTTGATTTTTTTTATAGAACAGAATGTCATGACTTATATTTTATTCAGTTTTTCTAATTCTTCTCTCAATTCCCGTTCAGCACCTAGAAAATTACTGCCGTTGTCGCTAAACACCTCTTCAGGAAATCCACGTCGACATCCAAATTGAGGCAAAACGTTTATAAAAGCATTGGCACTTAAATTTTGGGCAATTTCTAAGTAAACTGCACGAGTCACCATACAGGTAAAGATAACGCCATATCTCTTCTCATGGCTTCTTTTGACGGTTACCTCCATGGGACCGAAATAGTCGATGCCAGTTTTTATGAATGGTCTAACAGTAGGTTCAATTCTGCATTCAGGTAATTGCCCCATTATAGGCACTAAAGGGACAGCTTTCTTATTCCTGCAGTATTGACAACTCCTCAAAATATGTTTAACAGCCTCTCTGATTCTCAATATCCAAAACTTCTGTCTTAAGTTGTTGATGACTGTTTCTTGTCCATGATGATGTGTTTCTTCGTGATAAAACTGAATCAGCCTCGTAACCTCGTAATTTTATGATTAGGTCCTAAAATGATTGGTCGTTTTGCGTGAGTATCAAGTTGTTGGGAATTTTCTAATCGTCCAGAGAGTCATATGAGAGTGTCACTTTCTGAGTATTCACAAGAAAGTGAATAAAGTTTACTTGAAGAACTAATTGGTTTATTGACCTTCATATTAATTACTTCTTGAAAAAAGCAATCTGTCTGGACTTTCTTAAATAATAATTTCTCAGCTTCTTGAATTTCATCTGCAGTCAATTCTCCTCTAATCTTAATTTTTGTTTTCATAATTTTAATGAAGCGTAGTTGATAGGCTGTCGTACGAACCAATCTCGTCCACTTGGAAAATCTTTCTGGGTTGGCTACTATAACAAGAGGTATAGAAACATTCATACAAACTGTCTCTGTCTGTCTAATTTCAGATAGATCAATAATTTTCGACAAAATTTTCATTTTCTTTTGGCCAGTGCTCATAACTTGACCATAAGAAGTCGGGACCGTTTATCCATCTGCTGTCTGGTGAAAAAGATATATTGCTAAGACGCTTGGTAGCTTCATCTGCCACATTATCTTTGGTATTGACGTACCTCCATTCCGTTACATTGGTAATTTCTTGTATTTCTCCAATTCTTTGGGCAACAAAGACTTTGAATCGTCTGGATTCAGAACGTATCCAATGTAGAACGGTTTTAGAGTTGCTCCAGTAAAAGACGTTTGAGATGTTAAAGTCCAAATGATTTTTCAAAAAGTTACCTAGTTTAGCCACCATCAATGCAGCTTGTAGTTCCAGTCGTGGAATTGACATGGGTTTCAAAGGAGCAACCTTTGTTTTGGCACTCACAAAACTGCATTGAATTGTTTTATCTTCTTCAATTCTCAAATAAGCAACAGAGGAATAACATCTTTCTGAAGCGTCACAGAAAATATGTAATTGTACATTACCTTTTTTCCTGTCCAAGGTGAAGTACTGCCTGGGAATTTCTAAATTATAAATATTTTTCAAGTCTTTAAACCAAATTTGCCATTTTTGATTGAGAAAATCTGTGATTTCATCATCCAAGCCAATTTGACTCCTCCAAATATCTTGCAGAAGTACTTTACCTTGGATAAGAAAATTTGCTAAGAACCCTAAGGGGTCAAATATCGACATTACTATCTTAAGTATTTCTCTTTTCGTAGGTCTTCTGGCATTTTCCAAAATACCTTTGTCAATTGAATGAAATTTTGTTTGAAAACTAAAAACGTCTTCAACTGGATTCCAGAAAACCCCTAAAACTCGTTCCACTGACGATGTTTCAGTTTCAGTTTTCAAACATTTGACACTTTCTGCTCGCAAACTCTCATCAATGTCCTATAGAACTTCTTCGCAGTTTGTTGTCCAATTACATATAACAAAACCGCCCTGACGGTGTACATGGATGATGTCATGAACGAGCTTCTTGGCGTCTTCAATACTGTCTGCTGCTCCTAGGTAATCATCCATGTAGTGTTGTTCTACAATGGCTTTGACAGCTTCAGGATACATGTTTTGGAATTCCATGGCATTTCTATTTTTGGCTTCTTGTGCCAAACAAGGGCCACAAGTAGAACCAAAAAACACCACGTTTATTTCATAGACATCAGGGTCCATGTCCCTATTCATTCCCCTCCATAAAATACGCTGTGTAGAACGATCTTCTTTCCTAACTTGTACCTGAAGAAACATTTCTTTTATATCAGATGTAAATGCGTATTTTTTTATTCTGAAATTTAGTAATATTATATATAGTGAGTTGTACAAATCGGGGCCTGATAATAAGCAATCATTCAAGCTTACTCCATGGCTTTTTGACGTAGCATCGAAAACAATTCGCAATTTGTTTGGTTTGTTCGGATTAACAATACCAAAATGTGGTAGGTACCACGTCTTATCATGAAATATTTCAGATTCCTCTTTCGAGAGCTTTCTAATGAAACCCTTTTTTTCTAAATCTATAAATTTTTCACAATACATCTTACCAAATGATTTATTCTTGTCCATTTTCCTTTCAGTGCATTTCAATCTTGCTATGGCAGTCATCTTGCTCTCAGGAAGAATCATGTTCTCAGATTTCCACAAGAGTCCAACTTCAAATCTCTCACCTACTCTTTTCAATGTCGAATCCAAAATTTTCTGTGCTCTTCTGTCTTCAACTGATAATACTTTCTTGGTCTCTATAATTGAATCTATCTTCCAGTTGTCTTTTACCATGTCATGGAGGATATCCAAATCGTCCTTTTCTCTTCCATTGTCTCGGCAAGAAATATGAAAAACAAAATTTTGTGTTTGATCGCCTTTGTTTATGTTACCATGTAAAACACAACCCAACAAAGTTTTACTCAAAGCTGGTCCATTCCATGGTCCACTAATTAACTTTCTATTAACTAGAAGAGGCCAATTATCCTGTCCAATAATAATCTTTGGCTGAGCATTCAGCATTGAGGATATTTGGTTATTAATATATGGATACCTAGTCTTTATTTTTTCGATTTCAACAGTTTGTGTAGGGAGAGATAATTTGGTAGTTCGAACATGACGCAACGTGAAAGAGTGATTCTTGTCTCTACTAGATACTGTAAAACTGACTACCCGAGAATCATTTTGTTGATGTGTGACATCGTCATTTGTCCATTGCAAACAAAGTGGATGAAGAGGTCCACAGAGTCCAAGTGAATTAGCAAAGTCCTGATCTATCAATGTAACGGAAGAGGCGTCATCCAAAAGAGCGTAAGTGTCAATGTTTTTGTGTCCATAGGTGATAACAATCGGCAAAATTTTCAAGAGTACATGATGTTGTGTTCACTAGATACAGAAGGCTCATCAATTCTTGTACTGAAATCATTTGTTTTTACTGAAATTTTGTGAAGAAGTTCATGATGTGGTCTTTTACATCCCTCAATTCCACATATCTTTCTCCTTCTACAATTTTTGAAATTATGGAATGGTAGAAGGCAGGAAAAACAAATTTTATTGCTAGTTATGAAGTTCCAACGGTCATCAATTGAAAAAGATTTGAATTTCGAGCAAAAACTCAAATGGTGCAGCTGACTGTGACAACAAATGCAATTTTTACTGGTTTCCGTTTTAGTAGTCAACGTAACGTATTTTCTGACATTTCTGTTTTTTATCTTGTCAAAATTATTACTCTTGTCATCAATATTTGGAATTTGAAGAGTACAACTTGCATTTGCTTTATTTGATAACCAGTTCCGCTAGTTTGTACTGAGGTTTTGGTATGCTAGAAAGGTATTCAACCCACGATACTCGATATGTTATAGGAAGTTTACTCAATATGTCATTCAGTAGAATCGGATTATGTAAGTGATCTTCCTCTCTCATAGACTTTATGGTGGCTACAATTATTCACTTCATTGCAAAATTCAACCAAAAGATCCAGTTTCTCTTCCCGTATGATAGGGTATTTCTTAAGATTATTCAGTAATAATAAAAAGATATGTTCTGAACGACCAAATCTGGATTCAAGTAAGCTAATAACATTTTCAACATTTTGAGGCATGATCAGAAGAGCCTGTATAATCTTTTTAGCATTACCTCTTAGACATTTCTGTAGACGACTTTGATTTTCTTCATTAGAAAAGCCACAAATAGTATTAGAATTGCGATAGTGATGAATAAAGTTGGGCCACTCAATGGGATTCCCATCAAATATTGGTAAATCCTTTGGAAGAGATTGTCTGGATAAAATTTTAGTAATTTGAGGGAGAGTTACCTGATTATTGGCTGAAGAAATAAAATAATTTTCTGGTTTGTGTTCTCTTACAGATTCCTTTTTCATCGGTGTCAAAATCGAACATTCATCGTCTTTATGTGACCTGCATTCCCATGGAGTCTTGCCGTCTATCCAATCAACCAATCATCCAATCAACCATGTCCAATTGATTCATGTATCGATGGTTCACCCTCACTTTCACTCCTTTCTTCAAATTCTACCAGCTTCATTTCAAGTTCTAAATCAAGGATCTCTCGCTGTTTCTTCAACTCTTCTTGCTCCAGCTGCTTTTTCTTAATGGCATTTTCAATTTCAATAATTTTTCTTCTTGAACTAGTGCTGCTCTGACTCTTCTTCAACTTTGAATGAGCTTTACCAGAAGATGTATTGGCAATAGCTTTTTGAGCTAAACTTTCAGAAGGAGGTTTTGCGTCCATATTTCTGTTGTCGAGAAGTCTTTGGCTTCGCCTCAAATGCTCTGATCTGGCTTCGATATTTTGTTTGTCCATAGAACTGAGTCTTAAATGACGAGAAGGACCAATGTTAAGTTTACCTGGAATATTGTCTGGATTGAATAGAATATCCGGTTTGAAGAACCAATGTTAAGTTTACCTGGAATATTGTCTGGATTAAATAGAATATCCGGTTTGAAGAACGAATTTGTAAATTTTATTTTTTATGTCTGTCTGACAAATCATTCATAATATTCATAACAAACTTTTTTTTTTACATGGATAGATATAACATGATAATAATGTGATAACAATGAATTATAAATCATGGAAACGATTTTAACTGCAACAAGTATTAAGATCAGGGTTTTTTAAAGAAACCTACATTAAAATGACGTCAAATATTCAAGTTTGTAACTAATCACGCTAGGTGACTATCGCGTTTGCGTCCAACACCAATTACACAGGCATTGACTAACTATCTTACTTCTATATAAACAATGGTTTAGGTGACCCGTGCATCTCTATGACTTCAATTCATCAAATTCAGATTCGCACGAAATGAAAATATCTGTACCTAATACCCAGAGTGTTTAATTTTCCCCTCAACTGATATATTTCAGTTTTTACCTCATAACTCCTTTTTGCTCATAACTTATTGATGATGTCGTATGCCTTTCAACTCTTTATTTTTGTTATGTGCCTCTTGTTGGCATCTATTTGATTGACAGTTGGTAGAAATGAGTAATACTATTGTATTTTTTTTTTAAATAGATGCCTTCTTGTTATTTGTTGCTATGGTGAATTCTCTCCCTTGATACACTATCGGCTTCTGTCACAACTACATAAAATTAGTACAACGTTTATATAAAGCAGGATTTATAGATTGTGTCGCAGCCGCTTCCGCTGCCGTAGCCGTTGCCGTAGCCGCGGGCAAAATATGACTAATTTATAGTTTTATTTTGTGTACATTGAGCGCCAACTGTTTTCCTTCATGAAAATATTTTTATAATTCTTGTCCTTCAGATTATATAGATGTGTAGAATTAGGAATAGGCCTACATCAACATCTATATTTTCCTCATATTCTGACATTTCTGAATAAAACTAATTCTTGCTTTCAAACTATATAAACAAATACATAACCTACATTATGTGACCTTTCGTTTATATTTTGAGTTTCATGTCATTTTCCGCTGCTACTGCAGTCAAATCAACAGATTTATCATTATACAACTTCGCTGGAAAAATCACCTGTATTGCCGAGAGAAGAAGAACAGAAAAGATGGATATGAGAGTTTTATCGCATGCAAACATATTTGGAAGTGAATCTTTTGTCCACGTTCCTGATGTCCAATGACCAAAAAGTAAGATATTTGTTGGCTAGTAAGGTGACTCAACAAACTACAGACTTTTCCATTCTATATCCAGCAAGATGACAGTGTCACGAAATGTCATATTTAACGAAAATGTAAAAGAATGAATATTCTACGAAAATACAGTTCCTAAAACGATGATGATGTCACGGTTTTTCAAGAGGATCGTGGAATGAAAAGTCGAGGATCTAGAGAAATTGAACAAGAACAAGAAAAAAATCCCACAATGCAGCGTCCATTTAGAAAGAATAGTAATTTACGTAACAAGTCCAGAAAATACTGTTTTTTTGGACGAGTAGACCAAATTCTAGGACGAGTGTTAGCGAGTCCTGGAAGTCTGCAAGTTTAAAAAAACTATAGAATTGGTGCATTACGGAATATTTGTATTCGAGTTATCAAAATTCTAAATTTCCAAACGGTGTACAGGAGGGAACAAAAAATAGAATTTTGATCAAGAGTAAACTACCCTGGTTGTGATTACAAATTTGAATATTTTTTTTCTTATATGTATCATATATTGAAGTTCGAACAGAAGATAGGTACCAACAGAAACATTCTAATTTTTATTTATATTGATATTTATATTAAAATTCGAGCACTTCCGGGAAGTGCTACTTTCCCAAAGAAAAAGTATCCTGGAATTGAACAGTTCCCGGATGGTTGCCAAAAATAGTAATTTACGTAACAAGTCCGGAAAATACTGTTTTTTTGGACGAGTAGACCAAATTCTAGAACGAGCGTTAGCGAGTCCTGGAAGTCTGCGAGTCCAAAAAAACTTTTCGGACGAGTTGCGTACACTATTTTTTCGGAAATCATGTAGAATAACAAATCAATGAGACGCATTTAGTCTAAGAGACGAAGAGAGGTCGACTTTCACCCATCTGTTAACCGGATGAAACGATTCCAAATTTGAATATTTCGAACATTTCAGTTCTTATTTGTATTATATATTGAAATTCGAACAGAAGATAGGTACCAACAGAAACATTCTAATTCTTATTAATATTTGTAATAAAATTCGAGTACGTAATGAAATTCGAGTCCGGGAAGTACCTACTTCCCGGACTAGGCCGGGAAGTGCTACTTTCCCAAAGAAAAAGTGTCCGGGAAGGGAACACTTCCCGGATAGTTGCCGAAAAAGATTTTTCCAATGGTTTTACGATTTCGAGATGAATTCTGTAGATGTTCCTGGTACATGCCATTTAAAATGAATGGCACCTGGGAGTTAACTGAATTGCCATATGATCAGAAATCAATCAACTCAAAATGAGTTTTCAAAGGAAAAAGACTTCCTGAAGGAATCATTTCTCCTTACAAGGCAAAGTTGTCTGCAAAGGTTTTAGCACAAAAGCAATGGGTTGATCACCATGAAATTTTCTTACCAGCTACAAGATATGATTCAGTCCGTATCTTGTTAGCCACTGCTATCAAACAAGTGTGAAATGATGCGGTTTGACGTCAAGACAGCTTTCTCAAATAGTAAGCTAGAGGAAGAAATATTCAAATAAATTAATATTTTGGAACCTTTGGTGTGAATACAATTCAAGAAAAAAAAACGACTCAAACACCAAAACTACGTCACAATCACACTCGATTTTATATCTGTTAGTAGACCAAAATCAGCTTGAATTCGATATCTACAGGAAGGACACGAGCACAATCAGATACATCCCTGAGAGCTCCCACTATTGCATACAACACAAAACGGCGGGACTAATTTATTGGTTAATCGACTCTTGTCGTTCCCACTCAACAAAGAGAGATTTAGGTCTGAAAAAATGATAATCAGGGAGGTGGCTGAGGTGAACGGTAATTCTGAGGACTTGGATGGCAAATTGATTAGAAAACATAGATTAAATGAACCCTGCGTAACTATTCGATTTTTCAAAAAGAGGAAAACCCTCCTAAATATTTTTAAGGTTTCGAAGGTATTTTCAGAACCCTCAATGTGAAGGTGGTATACAAAACTTCGTGTAAACTTCAACTTGGGCACTCCCAAAGATAAAACAGATGAAAAAAAGCCGGAGATTTATGCTTTGGATCACGACCACCGATTTGATGACACAAGTTTAAAATTAATCACACTGGTTCATGACCATTGACTTCTCGATGCATTCGAGAGTCTGGAAATTGCCGAGTGTAAAAATAGTATGAATGCTGATAAGGGTCCTGTTCCTTACAGCCTATTATTCAAGTTCGTAGTACATTGAGAAATGTTTTCTTTTCTTCACAATAAATTCATAAGTTATTGTTTTTCAAATCCAAAACAAGTAGGATAACATTAAAATTAATTTAGTGCAGGTAAATTACTGGAATTAGTAAACAACAAAAGTAGAAAAATTTGATAATGAGTACGGTTGGCCCTCAGATAAGTACTAGGTAGAGTAGGTAGATTCAAAATGTTAGATAATTTGACGTCCGTTAAGAAATGGTGGTATACATAGAAGTAAGGTAGGATAAGCTTTTAGCTCCTGAAGATGTGACAACTAAATGCTGGCTACGCTCCGCGCACAGCATCGTCGCAAATCCAGCAACTCCGGAACTCTTCTTACTGGATCAGGCAGGAACAGTACGAATTCTTTTTGAATGGTGTTGGTGTTACCAACGGCGTCTCATACGCCTATGCCAGGCTGTAGATTTCTAACGAAGCTACACCCTGGCCAGAAATACTTTGGAAAACATCGTTGTGTTCATTCAAATACTTACTAAAAGGATTCAATGTTGATTTTTTACGCACTTTTGCTAAAAACTATCACTTTACGCACTATGAACAGTGCGTACAACCTTAGTTCACGCACTGTCTTGGAAAATAATTATTAGTTGGGGTTTTCATAAACGAACTATCTCATAAAAATTAGTATAGGTCATTTGCGTCTTTCATTTTGTGGAGGGAAACACAAATGATTTTTGGTAAGTTCATCTCCAAACACCTCGGAACAAATCCATAAAATCAAAAAAAAGCGCACAGAAGTCTGTCTAGCAACCCTTCCTTGATTGAACTACTTCTCGTTTCAAGTTGTATAACGCATTCGTCACAAGAGGAAAAACAATTGGACATAATTACGGACAGTCCTCGATATCAATCAGTTGAAAGCCTTTTCAATAATCTCTCTCCGATGCCATCATTGCCGCTGGAACAAAACACCTGCCGATCATTGGGATTAAAAACGCCATTGTGCATTTCGTGAAAATTCCCAACGAAATGGAATTAAATTCTGGTATATGAAGCTATCTCTCAACGTCATTTGAATGGACAGACTGTTGTTGTAGGTTATCGGGTTAGGTTAATATTTGAAGAGTTGTTGAACTACCAGCTTGTCAGAATTTCAACGGAGAATGAATTAATTACGCTAATTTGAAATGGAAAATAGATCCGTGGAAATACATTCAGTGGACGATAAAACTGATGTTGGTTACTGGTTACTGTAGTGGTGAGATCGCAATGCATCTTTCAGTGATTTTTTATTGCATATCCATGTGTTTTAAAATTTTCTATTTTTATTTTTTTTCTGACTGATCTGATCCTCTGATTGCTCATCAAACACCAGAAATATCATATATACTAATTACATCAGACACAACGACATCACATATTACTATTCTCACAAAATAACGTAATAATATCTCTGACAAATAATACTGACGTAAAATGTTCTAACCATTAAGCTTATTTTCCTGAATATTTTGAAGGTCTATTTGCCGAACATGTTAGAACATGTTCAAAACAGTTTCTTGTAATTGTAAAACAATATGTATGTATTCTGATATGTATGTTTATATCTATATGTATACAGAATAAACACTATACTGCCGTCCTAAGCCCAAAGGGCGTAACTCAAGAATGACCAGAGATATTAAGTCAGTCACTTATGCTTATAAAGCTTTCATTTGTATTTTGATGTACCTCTTTTTCTACTCACGTTTTGGATGGGATAGAACGATGAGATCCGGCCAAATTTGTTATTCAAGTCAACGGCTTTGTCATAGGGAACCTGTAGAAAGTGGTATCTAAAAGATGGAAAAAGTTGAGATACGTCCTTTGGGCTTAGGACGGCAGTATAGAATTCATCAATTCAGAAAAAAATCCAAAATATTTTTGGGGCTAGTTATTGCACTCATTCTTAGAAGTTTCTGCTAAACGGAATTCTTAAATAACTAGTTAATTTTAAGCCTTCGAAATTCAATAAAAAAGGATAGGATCTAATAGTTCATTAATATATTCTTTAGCTTACGCACTCCTTCATTCGAATTCTATTGGCTTAAGTATATATCCAAAGATACACCTAGTGAATGAAAAATCACCTCCTTTATCATGGAGTCGCAGGAAAAATTCAATTACAAGACGTACTGTGCTACTGGAATACGTTCAAATGTGATGAATAATAAATAAATATTTTCCACATCAGGAATATTACCAAATTCAGTTCCTACACCTGTAGAACTTGATTATTTCTGACTAGTGAGGCATTACTATTGATGAAGTTTCTTCTTGCTTTTTCAGAAACTATCCGAGTCCATAAGTGTCAAAATTCAAAATAGTTGTTTTCAAAATAGAAAGAAATTATGGAAAAGCTACATTATCTTACGAGTTAATCATTTTCAGAGCTGGTAAATTTTGTATTTCAGCTTTCACCTTTTTTTAATTGATTTTTCCCTCACCACCTTACAAGATATGACGTCATCGATATTTTTGATCAAAAATTGAAAGTCCATATTTTTCTGAGTTCAATCATACCATATACGTCATATGTAACGCTTCAAGTATACACACCTGTCAAAAAGGTACTTTGTTGAATCAACTTAAAATATTCAAACTAAATCGTTCTTTGATAGATGTCAATGTTAACTCTTTGATTGAACAGGTTAATTTTCATTCCATAAAATACATCAATCCCTTAAATATCTAAAACTTACTTTCACTAAGTTGCTTTCCGACGTGATGAATCATCGACTTGTTTTTGTCTTCTACACTTTAACTAACCACAAAATGTTGTAACTGCTTATGTCCTAACCCCTATTATTTGTTTTCTGATCCATGAATTGCCTTAACAGCTGAATTGCACATTTTCAATTGTCACATTCCAACCTAATTTTGACAACACACTTCGATCTCAAAATTTTCATTTATTATAAATTTTAATTGAGATTATGCAGTTTACTATGTTTTGTTGGTGGAAGGGCAAAGAGCCATAAAAATAATAATAAGACATGAGTCTTGGGACCATGTACTTCTTTAATTATTTATTAAATTTTTCAACAAACCATAACCATGCCTGTGGTAATTATTCTTATTGCTAGCATGACCACTATTTATATATCGATAACAATTCTAGCATTTGAATAAAAAAAACGTGCTGTAATTGTAATTGAAATTTCAATTCACATTTTCACAAAAAAAATCTTAAAAAAGTCCCAAAAATGCACTTACTTTGAAGCAATTTTTTGGGTATATCAACAAATAATTGCAAAAAAACATTACAGGAGCTACATAGATCAACGTTTTACCTTTCTTTTGATACCAAATTCATTTCGATTAGATACAAATTACTTCAAATTTAAATGGAAGAGAAACACCATTGCAGATACCTCGATTATCTGTGAAAAGCATCATGAGGTGCTGCCGCAGAGGTGGGTACATAGAATCGAACGTCTTCTAGAAGCCTATTTTTAATTGAAATCGATACTACGAACCGTTTTTGAGTTATCGACTCATTAACCAAAAAAACCGTCCCAAACAAGAGCACGCTCATGGCCTCTTAAAGTAGTGGAGATGAGTTTGTGATATTTCTTCCCGATTCGTCTATACCACCTCACTTTGAGCTGAAATGGACTACCAGAGATCGTTTGTTCAAACTTTGGTTGATTGGTGATTTGGTTGGTTGGAGGTTTGATTTGGTGGGTTGCGATTTTGTGCAATTAGGCAATTGTTTTGCGGAAATGCTCTGTTGCCAAGTTAGTAACTTCGGATTACTGGAAATCTGATGTGGCGATGAATTGAAGTGGACATTATTCTATTCAATCAGGTGGTTCCTGCTATGAAATTGTGACTTTGCGGAAATGCGCTGTTGCCAAGTTAACAGAGCGGGAAATTATTAAAAAGAGCTTTACAAAAATTTAGAGTGGAAAATGTATTTATAAATCTTCAGCCAATTGTGATAGTACCTACTATTATTGTTTTGCTGAAATGCGTTGTTGCCAAGTTAATCACTTCGGAATACCTACTGGAAATCTGATATGAACGTGGATTGAAGTGGACATTATTCTATTCAATCAAGTGGTTCCTGCTATGACATTTTGACGTTGCGAAAATGAGCTGTTGCCAAGTTATGGATGCTGCAAATCATTCAGAGAACCTTTACAGAAATTTTCAATGGATAGTACTGATATAAATTTTTCGTCGTGTCTCGTTCTTCTGACTCTCCACGTTTTCGGCCATGTACCAAATTTCTAAACTTAAAAAAAGGACACCACCTAATCTAACCTAACTAACCTTGCTAATCAAATTGCGGGTAATAGAGATTTTCAGAACACGTGACCACCGCCCTTTAAAAATGACCGCTGGACCATAACAATAACAAACCCAAGAATACCTGTGGGCATAATAAATGGGTTTTGATTCATTTGTGGATTCTAATCATTTGATTTATCAGTTGATAATGAGATCACGTTAGATTATAATCAGTTGGTATAAGTATTTTCTCAATTACATATTCTGATATAGGAATATTTCGTATCAGAACATAGAACCAGTCGGTTTTTTCCTTTGCATTGTGACGTGTATTCTTATAATTTTGATTATATATATTATATACAGTGTGTACATAAAGTAAGAAATAAATTCATTATTTCTGAATGTAAAGATATTTCGGAAAAATCCTCGAACAAGGCGATTTTCTTTTCCGATTTGCCAATTTCTGAACCCCACCCAAAATATATAGGGTTATCCGCAATTCAGTAAAAATTACTTTGGTGATATTTTTAAATTGGACACCCAGTATATTTTTCCATATTTGATTAGGGATCGTCATTACGAATCCAGTGATACCAAGTTTGATGGGATTACGTCAAACGGCTGCGGAGATATGGCCAAAAAACTTCCTCGTATGTCTAATGAGTATGACAGCGAGACTCCACACGATTCAGAAGGTTAAAAGTCTCTGTCGCACTCATTGGGTATATGGAGAAGTTTTTTGGCCATATCTCCGCAGCCGTTTGACATAATCCCATCAAACTTGCTATCACTGGATTCTTAATGACGATCCCTAACCAAATATGGAAAAATATACTGGGTGTCCATTTTAAAAATATCACCAAAGTCATTTTTACTCAAAAATTGGCCCATCGGAAAAGAAAATCGATCTGTCCGAGGATTTTTCCGAAATATCTTTACATTCAGAAATAATGAATTTATCCCTTACTTTATGTACACACTGTATATTATATTGAATCAAGTATTTTGCAGGGAAAATTGATTATTTAGTGGCACTGGAAAGTTTTGGGGTCGGATCATGAACATGCGATCTGTGCGCGTTTGATATTCATTGGATTTAATATTGTTCAAAAAATATATTGCGATTTGAGTCGATATCAGTGGTCTGATAGAATGGAATTATATCCACCGTATAGACCACTGATATCCACTAAAGTTGCAATGTATTTTAAATTGTATGGGTTTTTATAATTGCTGAAATTCTATAAATGTCAAACTCAATGCGGATCTAGTGTTAGTAATCGCACCCCTGGTAGAGATACTGTCCAGCGATATCTTTACAAAATCAGAACCACACCACAAAAAAATATCAAAACCACTATTCAACACTCCAAAACTTGAAAAAACAAATCAATTAAACTCAGGACAAAACACTGAAACATTAATCAGCAGGCAGATGTTTTCACAGATATGTTCGATGTCTAATTAGTTTGAAAAGGTGAAATCACAGCAGATGCTCACTGCGCTCGCATTTTATAAATTACCAGAAGAAAGAGACACGCTATAACTTTTGTTTCCATGGAAATGAAGTTGATGTCAAACTCTTAATCATTTATAGTCCGTGAGCTGTAGTATGATAATTTGTGACTGAGAATCCAGAACTTTTTGGCCTCCTTCTAACCCCCTAATTGTCCTTTCACCACCAAGAAATCGAAGAAAACGAACTACTGCAATAAAGGTAAGATTTTACGTTATTTATAATTTCTTAAAGCATTTCGGGGTGCACAAGAAAACAAAAAACATAACAATTTGCATAATTTAGTTTTTAAAAAATTTCTAACTTATTTAATAATTTTTACTTGAAGTGAGATTAACTACATGAAATAAAAATAGGTTTTTGGAATATGCGATCAGATTTCCAAAAGTTATTTCAGAAAATTATTCATACAAATTGATTGAATGAATCCAAGAAACCAAAACTTGGCAACGGCGTATTTCCGCAAAACAAAAATAGTACCATAACAATTGGCTGGGGGGTCCATAATCGCCTAATCAATTGTTTTTTTCTTATTCAGATCTTATTCAGATTTCCAGTAATCCGAAGTGACCAAAACTTGTCAACGCCGCATTTCCGCAAAACAAAACTAATACCGTAAAAAAGGTTGAGGGTTCCTAATCGAGACATTTTTTTTATATCAGATTTTCAGTAATCCGAATTGACCTACTTGGCAATAGGCATTTCCGCAAAACAAAAATGGTACCAATGTATAATCGCCACGTTCAATTGTAATTTCCTTATCAGATTTCCAGTAAACCAAAGTTCAGCCGATCGTTTAGCTTTTATGAAAAAAGGCAGTTCTCCCCATCGTTAATGCCTTGTTTACAAACTCGCTGACTTTTCTGAAACACCGAACAAAATTTGGCTATCTGTCACTATTTTAATGATATTTCTCTCTCTCTTAGTTTTCTTGGCTTTTGTTTCCAATATGGCGCATTTGGCCAGCTCTATTTGTGGGATTACAGCTACACCTTTTCCAATTGTAGTTCAAAAAGCGTCAAGTTGATTTCAAAAAATATCAATTGTATTTCAAATTAGTCAATGTAATTTCAAAAAGTATTGAATGTATTTCAAAATTATCAATTCAATTCCAAAATGCGTCAATTGTATTTCAAATTAGTCAATTTAATTTCAAAATGTATCAAATGTATTTCAAAATTATCAATTGAATTTCAAATTAATCAATTTAATTTCAAAAAATTCCATTTCAATTTCAAAATCCATCATTTCAATTTCAAATGTAATCATTTTTATTTCAAAATCAGTCATCAACAATGTAATATGTTATATATGCTTATATAAGTTATTGTCCAACAGGCATATCTTCCAACGCTAAAGCCGGTCCGTGAAACGTCGACGAGTGTTGTACCGCACGAGCGCAATCACCTCCTGCAATCGTATTTTTGGCTTCGTCTACAATATTTTCCAAGTAAACCAATCTTTGTTCTATTACTCCAGGAGCAGCTACATCTGGAATTCTCATGGTATTCTTCACAAAGGTTTTTATCTTGGACCAAATTGTCTCTATCGGGTTTAACATAGGAGAGTACGGTGCTAATTTCAAGAGAGTAACTGCAGTGCCATTTAAGGCCGTTGCCAACCTAGCATGACATGGAGCATTATCGCAAACTATCACTAAATCAACAAGTTGATTTCCCCCGTTCTCCCATTGTTGCATGAGTTGAAGAATCCACTCATTAGCAGCACCTGCATTAAAATTGCCACGACGGCGGTGCATTGCAACGACGCCTGCTGCCGAGATGCCTCCAATTAAATGAATATTTGGCCCCCTTGCGGCTGGAAGCAATTGTACTGCTCTATTACCAACCCGAGAGCGACCTCTACAACGACGACAAAATAAATTGAAGTTTGTTTCATCAATCCATACTATTTGTTTGCCCTGTTGGATATAGTCATTGAGAGTACGAACATAATGTGCCCTCAACATTTTATTCTCATTGCTATTCATTGTAACAGGCTGCTTATGTACTTGTTTCAAAGTGAAAAGTCTACCCTCTAAGTAGTTACCCAAAGTGGGAAGGCAGATTCTCACATTGAACTCTCCTGACACTTTTTCTCTCAAACTTTTTAATGTCTGCGAACAATCTTCTTCGACCCATTCAATGATTCTGTCTACCTGCTGTTCCGAAAGAATCCTTGGTTTCTTTCCTCCTTTTTGGAACATGTGGTCCCGACCTGATTTGATCCATTCGTAGGCCGTGTGGAAATTAATATTTAATGGTGATGCCAATCTGACCCAATCCTCACCTTTATTTGCACAAGCAACAATTCTCTTCCTATCTGGATCTAAGTGCTTCTTGTAAATCTTTCTAGCATATGGTTCGTTACCCTCCAGGACGACCCTACATAAAGGGCATCTTGCATCCGCTGTGTTGATAATTACTTCTGAACAAGTTACGTGAAAAAAGTGATTGCAAGGAAGAACTTTCAGCACGTTACCTCTCAACATTGAGATTCGGCAGATAGCACAATTGTCTTTCAAATTCATTCTCTCGAAGTCTCGAATTAAATAATTACAGGTATCAATAAATGAAGTCAAAATGACAGGAACCATAAGCGTTTCGATAACACAGGGTGAATGAAAATATCAACTAACACCCATCTAACATCTGCCCGTGCTTTTTCAGTTTTGAAATTCAAATGATGCATTATGAAATACATTTGATATTTTTTGAAATACTAATGACTATTTTGGAATTTGAAGTGTTAGTTTTTGAAATTGAATTGATAATTTTCAAATACAATTGATGCTTTTTGAAATCCAAATGACTAATTTGAAATACAATTGACGCATTTTGAAATTGAATTGATAATTTTGAAATACATCTGATGCTTTTTGAAATTAAATTGACTAATTTGAAATACAATTGATACTTTTTGAAATTCAAATGACTATTTGGAAATACAATTGACCGTTTTCGAACTAAAATTGGAAAAGGTGTAGTCTGATTTAAAATTATGCTGCATTCCAGAATATGATACTCTTTCGAATTTTATTTTCTCCTATGGTTTTGTTTTTGATCTTCTTGACTTCTTGAGCTGTAAAGTTGTTAGTTAGGGCAAACAGATAGCACAAACATTGGGTGAGGTTGGAAATGGTAAAGATGAGGAATGAGCTTATACAGTTTGGATGAGAATATGTGAATATTGTGAGTAAATGTATTGTGTAATTCATAGTTTGAGTTTATTATGATCCAAAAATTGCACTAAAACTCTCAGGACGGGTTTCACCAATAGTTCGCTGTTTTTGGTCAGTTAGAAGTAATCTTAGGTAGCGTAATCTACGTTCTATGGCCTATTCAACTGACCAGTGATGGCCAGTGAAGCAATACGCCCGATTAAAATTGTTGCATATCTCCTGGCGAGATTAAAGTTTTGGTGAAACCCGGCCTCAAAGTCGGAATGTTCAACCTTTGCAAAACAGTGATGATGTTCATTGGAACTGGTAGCTCTTTGTGAATTACTCGGTATAAATATCTTTATTGGGGACAGCATTGATGGTTGATGGTCTTCTGAAATATAACCAATTGTTTTACCGTTGACAGTTTTGCCGACACCCGACGATTTGAATTATCGTCAACTTCCTGTAAGAGCCTCATTCATTATGTAACATCGTGTTTCCTACCATTTATCTTATCCTTGTGTGTAACGTAATCAAGCCATCGCTTACCTAAATACCGTGATACCTTTTTATAATAACAAATCTATCAGTGCTTCCGAAATGTGATGTCTGCATCAGACAATTTGGCGTGTTTATCCCGTCATTTGCATAATATTCGATAGACTTATGTAACTGCAGTAACCGTTGATGGTTCAGTTATTCGCATCCGGAAGCTGTTATGACATTGAGCAATGTAGAAACGATTATGCCATTCCATGGAAAGAAATTGAACTTCACGAGGAAGGGATATTCCAATACAAGTCAATAATCATAAACAGAAAATTGAAAATTATTAATTTACGAAGCAAGTCCGGAAAATACTGTTTTTTGGACGAGTAGACCAAATTCTAGGACGAGCATTAGCGAGTCCTGGAAGTCTACAAGTCCAAAAAAACTGTTTTCGGACGTGTTGCGTACACTATTTTTTCGGCAATCATGTAGAAGAACAAATCAATGAGACGCATTTATAGTCTAAGAGACGAAGAGAGATCGACTTTCACCCATCTGTTAACTGGATGAAACGATTCCAAATTTGAATATTTCGAACATTTCAGTTCTTATTTGTATTATATATTGAAATTCGAACAGAAGATAGGTACCAACAGAAACATTCTAATTCTTATTTATATTAATATTTGTATTAACATTGCGTACTTCCCGGCCTAGGCCGGGAAGTGCTCGAATGTTAATTCCCAAGTAGCACACCTATATTGGTACAATATTGTGAACATATTGGCGAAATATTTGAAATGCAATATTGGCGAGAAAAAAAAATGTGAACATTTGGCGATATTGGTCCAATATTACTTGAATAATATTGGCGAAATAATCTTGAACTGATATTGGCCTCAAAATGTTTGGCGATATTGGTACAATATCGCTGATACAATATTCTGACAATATTGGCATAATATTCAAAAGTTATGTTGTCGAAAAGTAAAATGTGAACATTTTGCGATATTGGTTGAATATTGTTTGAATATTTTAGAAATAGATTTGGTGAAATATTATTTATTGATATTGGTACAATATTTATCGATATTGGTACAATATCATTTGGATATATTGGTGGATGTCAATATACCTTGGTAAATTATTAAATGTCTTTTAGTTGATGAAGGTGTCACCAGAGTCTGCCTTTTGATCGCCATAACCACTGAGTCTTGAAAACAAGTTATGGAAAGTATCTAATATACTTTCGTAGGTTTTAGAAGACGTTCTATATGTAGAGCAACCTAGCGGATTTTTATCAAGATTTGATCATGATTTAATTTCAATATGTTTCATTGAATATTCGGCCAATATTCAAATTTCATCTCAATCTAGATCTAGGAAACAATATGAAGACAATATTGTTTTAACGATATCGATAAATATTATTGAAAAAATATTGACCCAATAATAATTAATAAGATTTGTTGAAAATTGGCGAAATGATATTCAACCAATGTGTAATCATACTTGGAGATACAATATAGTTTTTATTCCTAGAATCGATATTAGGGAAAAATTGGGATTGCGATATTTATTCTAGATGTTAAAAACGATGTGAAGACAATATTGTTTTATCGATATTGGTAAATATCATTCAACCAATATTTACTCAATATGAGTTATTACAATTTGCCAAATAAAGTGGAAATGATATTCAACCAATATTCTAAGAAACTTGGAAATACAACATAGTTTTTTTCCCCTATAATCGATATGACTGGAATATTTGAATTGCAATATTTATTCTAGATATGGAAAACAATATATAACCAATATTGTATTATCGATATTGGTAGAAATTATTAAACCAATATTGACCCAATTTTTCGTGTGATAATCTACATTCAAAAGTAGTTTCCAATTTCCCACCAATATTATTAATATAATACTGTTTTTTGAATATTCACCCATATTGGACCAATATTGATTTTTCATTTACAACATATCTATATTGGCCCAATATGGAACCAAGATTCAGCCGATATGATGTGATACCTGGGTTTCCCAAAGAAAAAGTGTCCGGTGAACACTTCCCGGATAGTTGTCAAAAAACACATTTTTTCTACAACCTACCTTACTAGAAAACTTCATTTTTGTACAACTGTCAAAAAAACTTGACATTTCTGCATCTCCATTGATGCCTAATTGTTTACTTTTCTTCACTGCCAAAATAATTCACAAAATCAACATGAAATATTACTTTTTGAAGGATTTATTTTTGACAGAGTCAATTTTTATTGATTATTCATCACAACAATTTCATTTATTGGTATAATAATTGATAATAGAGTTTGAACAATTACTTCCAATATAAATTCCTGAAGATATTCCATGTTGCTGCTGATCAGAAACTTTAGATATTTCTTGAAGAGTTGATTCCACAATTTTATCAGATATTTTAATTTGTTTGGAAGAAGATGGACAATTCAATATTTTCTCAAAGATCTCAATTTTGTTATTCAAACTATCCTCTATATATGCTTCCGCTACAGAGGCAGATAATTTCCAGCCACCGTGACGTTTTATGGATGTAATGTTGCCACCTGCATTGACCAGAAGAGTTACAGAGCTTCTCCTGAAACAGTGACCTGTTTAGCTCTTATACATGACTTTTCCAAGCCATTTTGCAATCAAGTTGGGAATTTCTCCTATTTTATTTATCTCCACATGTTGGTTAATACATTTTCCTCTCGAATATTTCATAATAATCTGTTACTTTTTGTATGAGGTGTATCTCAATATAATCAGAATTTGAAGCAGTGAACTTTCTTGCTCAATAGTTCTTCGTATCAGGTACTTCAACAATCAATTTAGATCCAGCATCTTCAATGTTCGTTTTTTCATAGTTTTTGTATTTGGAAGGATAACTATTACCATATCGCCACGATAATCAAAGTCTTCACGTCCATTTTAATTAGTTCTTCGCATGTGCAGCCCAGCAAATACCAAATAGTCTGAAAAACAAACAAAATTTACCAAAAAATAAAATTCATGTTTTATAATTTAAAAGTCAGTTTGATTTTCGAGGAAAATATAATGCAAACGAATATCATACAACCATTTCTTGACCAACCAATCTTAAGAAAAATTGCACAATTTATATGGCACCAAAGCGATATAGCTGACAATTTCCCTCATATTATATAAACCAACCTAATGCCATCATTTTTTGAATTCAAACCAGTGAAAAAAGGACTTTTCGAAAACACTGTCTCCTGCCCTTGGTATTTTCAGTGTTTCGCTTCTTCCTTATTTATACGTTTCCATAGTTATAACAATTTCTGTGAATAGAGAAACTTCAGTTTGACGGTTCAACTCTTCAACTGACATTAATGACACCTCTTTAGCACACAGATGGCGTCAAAATTACAGATTCATGATGACGCTTGGACAAGTGTCATGTTATGTAATTTTCAACATTAAATTTTATTTGTTGTGATATTCATTAACCATAATTTGTAGACATCCAAATTGTAATCAAATAATTATGACTCAGTACTTCGGAATGTTGGAAACTTGGTTATTTTCGACTTATACGCCATCCACCGACGAATGAAGCCAACGGTGTCAGTGCAATTACAGTCTCAACAACTTTGTTGAAACAAAAGCGAATCAGTGATAACACCATGGTTTCTATACATCTTGGTTTCCATACTTACAACAATTTCTGTGAATAGAGAAACGTCAGTATGACGGTTCAACTCTTCAACTGACATTAATGACACATGATGAACCGTTCCTGCAATACGCATTTAGTTCATAATAATTTAATGTATTCGTGAAATTGTCTGATCGAATATCCCTTCAAAATGCAGCATTTTCAAAATTATTTCACCTTGCCAGTCGCTCAAACTGTGTTCTGTGCAAAACACTACTCGAGCAAGCTCTCGTGGTGTTTCTGAGCAACACAGTATTCATGGCAGCAAGGTGAAAGTATTTTTTGAAAATCAAGCTTTTTGTCGGGATATTACTACTGAAAATTTTACAGATGATTCCAGATACATCAGTGACGATAAATCTCTTGAAATTTTTCTGCGGAAATGCCTGGAAGACACTTTGAAAAAAATTCTCAACGGTAGTGTGTACAAATGCACATTCACTAGCAATTACAAGTACTAGAACATAATAAGGAAGTAATTTTGAACCATATTAAAAGCGATTCGCAAACAAAATTACACAGAATAATGATCTATAATGAAATATATAAGTTGTCATATTTAAAAACCTAATGAATACCGAAATGAAAGAGCTTATAAAATGCTTGTGTCAAAAGCCTTAAAATTTGATCTCTTTCAAAAGTCAGAGATGTCTTTGGCGCGTAACCGCTGGCTTCTCTTTTTAGTAATGCTATCAATTTCGAACTCTTGATTTCTATATTTATTTTCCCTAACGTTTAGTACTGATCGTAACATACTATATTTGATTCTTAATGCTGATGGTTTTGATTCTCTTGCTTATTGAGAAAAAAATACTGGGGTGGCATCGTCGGAAACTTTTTTTACTGTGCGCTCTTCCAACCATTTTTAACACGCTATATTTCTTTTCATATCGCTTCCTCGTTTTCTCCGGAAGAAGATGCATTGAAATCAATTTTGCTTCTTCAGCAAGATCTTTTGGCAGACCGTCTTCCCTGGAACTCATTTTCAAAACTTCGAGGCAACTTAAAATGGTAAACAACGTGACAGCTTATGACATCTGTTAAGTTTGTATTACCAAATATGTTATAGTAACAAAGCGTTGTCAACACGATGACGACGACGCAACAATTATAATTTTTTGGACATTATGAAAAGGACCACCTTAAGAGTAGTAGAAAAGCTAGATACATACCTCAGGAGGAAAAGAATTATCTTCCTCCCTTGGTATGTAAATAGCTATTTCCTTTTATTCCAATATATTATTTCCAACATTTTTTAAACTTCTGAAGATGTGACTTTTCTGAGTGTAGAGTAATATTTCTTTCGTTTAGGAATGCCACATTCCTGAAACACGAAACAAAAAACAAGCGTAGTTTTAACATTTAACTTTTAAATAATGGTAAGTTCACTACTATTGAAAACGCTGATTGCTGTGATCACGGGAAAAATATGCATGTTTAGAGTTATTGGAGCGCAGAAAAATTATTTGAAAATTACACTGATTATTCCATTCATGCAAAAGCATGCTATATTTGATTGGTTGAAATTTTTGTGTTGATACTCGAAAACATCATTTTTTTTCTATCTCGTATATTGTTTCTTGATGGGCTATTGGATATTTATATGATGTGTTTTCGATTTTGTAGTTCGCTTACTCATTGGTTGTTTTATAAAACAATAACTTACCTCTGCATTCTGCTGTGATAACACAACAAAACCAAAACCGCGATAAGCACTCACTATATTAATTAATTTTCGACAAATTCTATTAACATGTGAGTAATTAATAAAATCACTACAATCAAAACCATTCTGCGTACATATCCTTAACCAAAATGTTATAATTTTCAATTGCAACGACAGTTTTCTTAGGCAGAATCCTGCAACCGAGCAAAATTTAACGTCAATATGAATGAATTGGTGATTATTTCATTTAAGATATTCATGAATACCTTTTCTTTTTCAGCAACATTATTTGTAATCAGAGGAATTTGTAAAATTATATACGACAACCTGTTCTTATTAGTGACCTACTGCTTGAGAGGAGCATCTGTAAACCACTAAGAAAATTCTGCTTCTCTTTTCTTATCATCAAAACGCCAGTTGTCTCGCGGTGTATCATCCGAATAATGAGTATTTTTTTCGTTCAAAAAGTAGTTCTCAGTTTTCAATGGTTTTGGTTTGTGTTAGGTAAAAAAAGTTAGCTTGTGACATTTACAATCACTAGTAGAAACTTAATTTGAACCGAACTAAGGTGTCTAAATTTAGATGATTATCTACTTATCGACAGGCAGTCAACAATTTTGTTGTTCTTACCAACCCAAGGTTCAATCAAGTTTCTAGTACGTTATGAGGAACGCAAGAAGAATCTGTTCCGTGGTTTCCCACTCGTCTGAAGGCTTTATGGACGCTCTCGAAATCAAAATGAATCCACTCGAAAATCAGTACCATAAGGCAAAGACAGTATAGTGCCAAAAGTAACTTGTGACATCTGCAGTCACTAGTTGAAACTTGGAATCCAAAGTTTGATGATATCTACTCATTGACAGGCGGCCAACAATTCTGCTTGAGTTCCTCATAACGTACTCGAAACTTTATTGAACCTTGGGTTGGTCAGAACAATAAAATTGTTGGCTGTCTGTCAATGAGTAGATGATCATCAAAGTTCGTTTCAAATAAAGTTTCAGCTAGGTACTGTACATGTCACAAGTTATTTTTTGTAATATACTGTCTTTGCCACAAGTGGATTCGTTTTGATTTCGAGAGTTTCCATAAAGCTTTCCTGACGAGTGGGAAACCACGCAACAGGTGTCGAAGAATGTTGGATTTCTTGGAATCCAATAAAAAAATACTCTCCTTTCACTTATATTTTCTGATGAAATCATGTATTACAGAATATTTATTTACGATTCCTTCGAACTGAAATAACATCTCTTTACCACACTTTACAAACGATTGTTATCTCCCATTCAATATTTTTCCTATGAAGAGGACCACATATTCATGTCGATAAATAATTTTCGTTCTAAAATACGAGGCCAAAGTGAAGTATAGCGTGATTGCAAAGACAAATGTTACCTTTATTCATGAAGAATTGGGCCAGTCTGGGAATCAGCAACACATATTCCTACTTCTGCATAAGTTTAATAAAAGAGTTATGACCAAATACATTTACATGTATTATTTAATAAGAGAACATTTCGATTTCAGTAAGGATTTATTCAAAAACAACATGATTTACTGGTTTAGAGCTAACGAACTCATCATCAATTTGGAAAAAACATCACATAACATCCATCCGAATATACACATTGATCCGTTACAAATCTCAGCAATCTATGGGAATGTAAACTCAGTTTCGCATACAACATTTTTAGGCTTTGTAATTGATGATAAGCTAGATTGGAAATCGAACATATCCCACATCAACAGCAAATTGGCAAGTGCATATGCAATTTCCACAATACGAAATTATATCGATGCTACTGCTGCCAAAACTGCTTGTTAAGCTTATTTCTAGACAATTCTGAACTACGGGAAAGTTCTGCATACTCAAACAACAAACATCTATCCTAAAAAAAAGTTGGTTCAGCTTTGGTAGGCTTGAATATACGAAACTAATGACGTAAGTATTATGTGTAGGAATTTCATATAGACTGATAATTATTAATGCATTGAGGATGTCATCGTTCCTAATTAGATATATGGCTATCTCAAGGATGCAAGATGCAAGGCAAGGGTGGTATACATACCAAAAGTGGGTTGCACAGACCTACATCCTAAGTCGATTAGTGATGAGAGATTAGCCTAACAGCTTTCCTTCTTAAGGGACTTGAGAGGATGTTGGACGGACATATCTGGCGGATGACTCTTCACATATCCCTCTGAACACAGATGATGATCCTAAAAATTGGAGTTATGACAGAGCTGATATCTGCTAGCCAGATGATCCAGATAGATAGGGCTAGATAGATAGATAGGTTTCTGGGACTTCCTTCTAAGAGACCAAATACAAATTCAAAATGTTTATTTATAATAATCATTTTACATTTCCGTTGTCTCATTAAAACAATCTCTTCTTCCTGTCTTCGTCCTTTGGGGAGTTCGAAGGAGGAGAAATGGGACAGGGGGTGGCTTAGATATACTACTCTATCTGCCCATGCTTTGCAGCTAGGCCGTTGCATATGCAGATGTAGCTATAGCCTCAGCGCACCTATGCGGTACGCCAAGTTACTACCACCGCTGATGAGAGGGATCCCAGAAAAGGCTGTTGAAAAAGCCGCGTCAAGAAAATTTGGGCAGTGCTTAGTATACTTGCACATGATCCTTTCGGATCCGGTTTGGTCCCTGTGTTCTTGGGGATTATTATCGTGTTCCCTAATTGTGCTAAATTATCTCATCCGAGGAGAAAGTATTCGTGAAACTTGTACGAAAGTTGCCTCACGTATGTCGGGGTGGAGTCGATGCCTGTGCACGGCATTCAATCGAATGTATCTATCATTATTCGTGACTTTGTTCTGCACCCTATCCGACTTCGACAATTGGGTTTTGTTTAGGCTGCAGAACACTGAGCTTGCCTAAAACATTGCTGGTCAAATAATTTTCTTATAGACCAGCAACTTCTCTAACCTCATACGCGATATTCTGTCCATGAGAGGGTAGGTCCACGTGACGGCCACTGAAACTTTCTGTATAGCCAGAGGTTAAGATGGAGCTGCAGATGCACTCTTGGTAATTTCCCTTGGTCGATTCATCTATGGGCTTGTCCTTGAACGCCTACTTCTTTGCGATTTCCACATCCGGTTTGCAAAATTTCTTTTGGAAGTTGCTCATCCCAGTTTTACTCACATTGATCACTATCTTGTTACTCTATAGATACGGCACAACTTCCCTATCCAAGTGAAGTTAGATCTGCGAAGCAGCAGTTGCGTTTGAGGTAAAATGGGTGTATAAAGAGGTGTCACGTGCCTTAGTCATCCTCTCGAACTGAGGAAAGATGTGGTATGTAGAGAGTACAGATGTGGTGAGACTCGACTCATGTAGGACACCTGATTTTATTGCATACCTTGCGGACATCCTGTTGTTTACTCTCACCTCAAAAGTCCTGCCCACGAGGTAGGAGTCGATGAGTCGTACCATGTGTAAAGGCATGCTTGTTCTAAACATTTTGGTGATCACACCCTAAATCATTTTCAGCCTTGCCTTAAGAGACAGACGCCGTTTGAGGAGAATTTCATCCATAATCTTAGCCAACACACTCAGGAGTGAGAATGGTCTGTAGCGCTCCAGCTAAAACGCTTTTTCGGCAGGTTTGAGTGTAGGATAGTCATGTTGAGTAGTGCTGCCATTTGATTATCGCCTTGATCAGGTTTATCATTTACACCATCGTTTTGCAAGGAAGCTTCTTGATTAGAATTGCATCTATCCCATCGAGCCCAGCCACATTTGTTATACGGAACCTAACATCATAGACGGCATTTGAACTGCCATTTTGATTATATGATAATACTAGAGTTTGAGTTTGAGTTTGTGCATTCACACCCTCGAATGGTTTCTCAGTGCTTGAATTTTAAATGTTACCATATTGCCTCGTAGTTATCACATGATGACTTTCATTGGGTCGGAACAATGCCATTTTAAAATGTAGGATTTATAATATCTACTAATAGTGTTGCTATTATTTTGTTTTTAAAATTGTTTATTTAAAACTTCAATTATCTCTGATTTTATTTTCATATGACCAAGGAGGGTACAATGACAACAACGATGCAATTCTTGCCGGCCTGATGCAGAAATAAATATTTCCTGGACTAGGCCAATTTAATACTTATTTCTCAATGAAAAAAATATCTGAAAGTGCCATGTGGAATTTGAGAGATGGTGTGTTCACAGACTAGAGGTATAAAATAAATTGCAAACGAATTTGATGAAGTTGACCTGTCCAAAACTCACGATAATACCTAATGACTGTTCTGATGTTCGTACTGATGTGTTCAACGTGACGGAAGTTATCCGAATGGATAAATAAAATGCCACTCTGTCCTATTCGGTCCGTCGATCCTGCGAATTTCTTTCAGCGATAACAAAACTCTGAGATACCTAAACCGTCTGATGAAATCGGTCGAGCACGTGCCCCCTCGAATGGAAATTCCAAGTTCGAAGAGTTTTCAGTTCCACGCTGAAACGCCACTTGACGCTCGGACTGAAAAGCAGAGAACTACGGCCGGAGGGAAGAGAAGGACGGCCGAAAACAGAAAGAGACGTAAAAGCCCTCGCGTCGCGTATTCGGGTCACAGAGATCGATCAGCTAAGCCTCTCGCTGTACCACACACTTTTGGAGAGTCTCTGTATGGCGGGGTTGCCAAATTCGTTGGGGATTTGGGGGATTTGGATCTGTATTATCTTATATTCTACAACTTTTTTATTACATCGCGAATAATAGGTGCGTTTTATGGCCCCTCGAACTTCGAAGTGATAATAAGGGAGACTTGACACGTCTTTGGGGTATTTCATAACAGCGAGTTTTTGGGCAGATCCAATAAGAGTGTTTTTCTACAACTTTCGATCGAAGTATATATCTAATGAAATCGTCAGTTCTGTCTCTAGTGACGAAAAATTCTTGAAAATATGATAACTCACTGACTCACAATCATTAGTAACATGGAAATATAAAAACTGAAATGTTTTGGGTTTGGTATAGTCCGTAAAATAAAGACATAGAGTAATAAACAGCTCAGTTGCATCGATTCCATAGACGTGCAATAATTTCTTGGACCGGGTTTGTATACGTACAAGAATTGTAGTACTAGGTACTCGCTATCGCTGATATATAATAATAATAATAATAAAAGTCTTTATTGTCAATAAAAAGAAAAACATTACAATTTCATGAAACTGATGGCGAAGTCTAGCTTAAAGCTGTTCTACTTAACCAACAGAGGGCAGTTGCCAAAAAAAAAGTAAAATTAAAATGATAAAAAAAATATAAATAAAGAAAAAGGTAATACAATAAATACAACAGTAGAGTCACCTGGAACATTTTGGTGATGTTGGCAATGTTTGCTGGACCCACAATATGGGTATTTATAAATCGAATAAAATTTATGAACAAATGAAAGAGTGCACCTAGTATATTTAACACTACAAAAAGAAGTTAACGTACAAATTTCTGAATGAATAAGCAAAGATAGTTTATTGAGCAGGTCGAGACAGTTTTCGCTGCGTTTTAAGTAGATGATATTTTAATTTATATTTGAATTTATTGTACATTTGAATAGCATTAAATACAAATGACTTTTGAAACATTGCAGTTCTGTGTTGAGGCATAGTCAGGGTGGACCTATTCCTGACATTCCTTGAATGTATCTTAGATCTAGGAATGAATTTTCGTACCAGGGCAGGTGGGTTAGGATCATTCAAAAGTTTATGTGTGAAAGTACCTAGGTGGAGTCTCCTCCTGTTTTCCATGTTGAGCCAGTTACATTCTTGAA
Source organism: Chrysolina oricalcia (assembly GCA_944452925.2). Lineage (NCBI taxonomy): Eukaryota > Metazoa > Arthropoda > Insecta > Coleoptera > Chrysomelidae > Chrysolina > Chrysolina oricalcia. The sequence goes on from OX101808.2 coordinate 28,614,855, forward strand.
ACTTTTCAGAAATATGATCATATTTTCTTATTCCATAAATTAATCTGCAGCAGCTGTTTTGTACTTTCTGAATCTTGTCCTTCTCTACCCTTGTTAAGCAAGGACCATAGATAAAATCACAATAGTTGAAGTGGCTCAGAACCAATGACTCGCATAAGGTTCGCTTCATTTTAACGCTGAGAAGATGGCGGGCACTATAAATGAGTTTCAAGGATGCAAATGCTTTACTTATGATACTCCTGATATGAAGAGAGAAGCTCATATCAACATCTAACACTAAGCCAAGATTCCTGGCTGATTCGCATATTTGCAGAGTTGAATTATCAATTTGAACTGCCATATTGTCTCTTAAAAGGTTTCTATTGTTTTTGTTGCCAAAGAACAATACCTTTGATTTTTCATGATTAAGTTTTAAGTTGTGCTGATCAGAGGAAGTTTTGATTTTGTTTAATTCATTATTCATAATGTCCTCGGCAGTTCCCCAATTCTCCGTACTAAAATTAAGATACATTTGTGTATCGTCTGCAAACGCTTGAACTTTACACTGTTCTTTATTATTCAAAATATCAGTAGTGTATATAATAAAAAGCAAAGGGCCCAATATGGACCCCTGCGGGACACCTGAAAGTATATTCAGTTTGGATGAATATAATCCATTCACTGATATCACTTGAGAACGCCTCAGAAAGTAATTCCATACCAAAAACAATGATGAATCATCGAAGCCATAATATCTCAATTTTGCGACGAGCAACTCATGGTTAATAGTATCGAATGCTTTAGAAAAATCAAGTAGTACCTAGGCACTAGATAAACCCTCATCATAAGCAGTTAATATATCAGCTGTTACAGTCGCGAGAGATGTTTCAGTATTTCTGCCTGGTCTAAAACCGCACTAGCAATCAGGCAGTAAGTTTTTAGCAGTGAAATGTTCATATATTTGTGAATACAAAGTTTTTTCAAAAACTTTAGACAGAGTAGGAAGCAAACTTATTATTCTGAGATCTGAAAAATCTTTGGGATGACTTTTTTTTGGAATGGGTATGCCAATAGAATTTTTCCATAGAACTGGGAAGTACGATTTTTCGATGCAAAATTTATTATTGGAGCGTTTTATTGTAGGCAGAAATGTTTTACTCGCAGAAGTAGAATTTGACATAGCTGTTTTTTGACATCAAATATATCTACTTTTTCTACTTTCACTATGATAGAATTTGAGGGTAGCAAAAGTAGATAGTTGGTTGAAAAAGGAAAATTCCTAAATCGTGGCAGAAATTGACATTAATGACATTTCAGTTTGGTTATATTATGAAGCTCAAAAAACTTCATTTACTCACATTAAAACGATTTTGGTAGTGAACAGCCTCTAGTTGAAATGAATTTGAGTGTAATGGACGTAATTGAAGTTATAGATGAAAATGTTCAAATATGTATAGGTTGTACAACGAGTTTTATTTATATAATAAAGAAGGTGGGTTTATTTTGATTCTCAATTCATTGAGAACCTCTGTTGTACCTCCGTTTTATAATCACATCCTAAAAAATATACAAATAGGGACCAAAAAAGAAGATGACTCCGAAAGTAAAGCGTAAGTTCAAAAACATCAGTGGGATATGATGTAGAAGTGCCTAATCGATTTATGTATCAAGAATAGAGAAAAATTGTCCAGATACATATCAAAAAAATAATTTTCAGTTCCTATTTTGTTCCCAACCTTCAAATATGCTCCTATTTTCTGAAGATTATTCCGGCTTATTTGCTAGTTCACTCAAAGCTGCCTTGAAAGTGGAAGGTGTGAATGAAGGCTTAGGAATCACTTCTACATAATAATTTTTATATTCTGAACAAGTTTTCTGATTGAAAATTATTCAAGGAATTCACATATATGATAAGATTATTATTGCACTTGAAACTTTCCCGCCTAGATCGAATCTTCGCGCCTTCCATTGTCTATTTGGGCTGTAGTAGTTGTTAACGTAAGAAAATTATTCATAATGAATATATCATTATTCATAGTAATGGAAACTGTTTCATACTTTTTACAAAGATTTAGTAAATTTTTGAATTATCTGACTTTTATTGGAAATCCTGAAATTACGTTTTTATGGAACTGTACTTCTTGTACTAGTAGATGTAAACTCTGGTGGTCAATAAAACCTGGCTTATGTGAATTATATATTTGTCTATGAATGGGTTACAATATTTTAACATTTCAGCATTTATATTATCCGCTCCAAAAGCATTCATTTTAATACTATGTAAAGCTTTATTGGCTTCTTCAACAGTTATTAATCCAAATGAAAATTGCATAGGAGGATTATGAACTGAATTAATATAAAAATCAATTTTCTCATCACATTTCTCAGTTACATCCTGCAGGTAGGTGGAAAAATGGTTGTTCAAGGTATCGGGATTCGATAGGTTACCGGGAATAATATTTTTAGAGCTCGAGCAAACACCCAAGTGTTTCAGTGTTTTCCAAGAAGCTTTCGAATTTTTCATTTGCAGAATATGATTGAGATGGGCTTTTTTCTCACTTCTAGTTACTGCTAGTGTATGATTTCTCAATTCTTTATATCTTTTAAAATCGCACTCTCTTTCAGTTCTTTTGAACTTTTGCAAAGCTTTGTCTCTCTCTTTTTTCAAGATTATTAGATTATCCGTCAGCCAAGGTGCTGGTGGTTTTGTAAAGTTTCTTTGAACAAACGGGGCATTATTATTGAATACAAGGATAATAAACTCATTGAATAAGTCAATTTTTTTATCGAGATCATTTTCTACTATGATATCGTCCCAGGGAACTTCCTGGAGGTCATTTAAGAGGTTATTGACATTGAAGTGTCGATAACATCTATAAGTAATGAGCTTGGGTACGTTTTGGAGAATAGGTATGTCTACTTTTGAAAATGTTAAATCATGATCTGATATTTCATGTACAGGCAATGTACCAGATTTTTTTACTATATCTGTGGTCGATACGAAGATAAGATCAAGTAGTGTACTCGTGGTGCTAGTGATTCTCGTTGCAACGTTCAAAATTTGTGAAAAACCAAAAGATTTAAAGCAGTGCATTAACGGATTATCCAAATTGAAAAAATTTACATTGAAATATCCTAAGAGGGTCATCCAATCAACAGTATGATAGGTTGAAGCAAGTATATTATCAATATCTTCTATTACATCTCCCATTACAGCGTTGGGTGGCTTATAAAAGACTCCAACAATAAAATTTTGATATCTGTTTCTCATTTTCAATAGGAGATATTCAATGTTACTTTCCATTACCATGTCAATGTGCAAGGTTTGACAACTTACAGATACTTCAACATATGCTCCTACTCCCCCTCCTCTACCAACTCTATCCTTACGAAACAAAGTATATCCAGGAATGTCCACCACGACAGATTGATCATCTGGGCCCAACCATGTCTCAGATAGTAGCATAATATCAATATCATTTTCCAATACGATTTCTCTGAAGCCTGTAAATAAAGATCTAATATTCAAATGTGCTATTTTCATTCTGTTCGTAATAATGTGCAATTATCTGAAATAGAGAAGGTTTCACACAAAGTGTATGTAGTGCAGCGAAAATAGGCAGCAAATTGTTTGCTTTGTATGATCAAAATAACTTATATGCACTCAATTCAAGAGGTTATGAAGACAAAGATGTGACCAGCAATATATAATATTTTTATAATAATGAACACCAAAAAAAAAGAAAAAAGTGATTGTTGGGAGTTCCTATGTTCTATGCACATGATTTCAATTTGATTGAATTTATTTCAAAACGAGAAAATAGTGGTTATTGAAAGTGAAAAGCAAAAAATATTAATCAAAATTTCTTCAAATCATCTTTGGTTTTGATTGAAAACTTTTTATTGTTCTTCAAAGCGTAAATAATGCCGTTGTAGGACCATACATCTCTAAGTGATGTTTTTTCGATAGCTGCTTCCAAAAGTTTCAGTCTGCTTTCTGTTAGATCTTCCTTCAAGACTATTCCCGTTCCTTCAAACAGCTTCTTCTTGTTGTAAATGGTTTTCTTCATATTCGAATTGCTCAACTTCAATAGAAAACCTCTCGATCTATCAGCTTGTTGTTTTCCCATTCTAGAGCACATGAGAATATCCGCTGGATCGAGTTTAATTGCCAAACGCGATGCAAAAAGTTCAATTAGCACATCAGATAAATTTTCCTGTGGCCTTTCGTCAACTTTGAAAATTCGCAAATTTTTCGACCTTGCCTCTTGATCAATAACATCATATTTTTGTAGAAGAAATTCATTTTTCGATTTGAATACCGCAGTTATAGTGCTTTCTGGAAATTATTTGTTTATTCTTTTGTGTTTATAATAATAATAAAAATAAATTTATTAGCCATTTAGGTACAGTTGTACATATGGTAAGTCATATAAAATGAATAATGTGTGGACATACACTACAGGTACTTGTATAAATGAAACCACATCCATACTGGATGAGTCACAAAGAACACAGATAGCACATAATACAGTAACAGCATATTGTAAGTCATTGATAATATAAAACGATTATAAATGAAATAAATTAATAAGCAAATGAACAAACAAACCACCATCATGTGTATAATTAAAATCAGAGTTATAACAGGTGAGACGACAGCACAACACAAGATACATATTTAAAAGTAAAAAGATTATCAGTATAAAAAAAATAACATATGAGTATAAATGAACCACGACCATTATGTTTATATAATTAAAATCATTGAGTTGAAAATATTATGAATCGGGAAAGACGACAAGACACTACAAGTAATATATTTGAAAAGGTTAAAGAATTATGAAAGGTTAGTAACTTTTTTTCAGTCAGCAAACATTTTATTTTGTTAAAAAATATTCTGTGACATTAAGAATTTTTAATTGGCGTTGGCAGTTTGTTGTACATACTCAATGCATGGTAGAAAGAAGAATTTTTGAATTTTGTAGTTTTGTGGTTTGGTATTTTTAGGTAACCATCATGACGTGTGTTGTAAGCAAGTGAAGCAGCATTGGTATTGAAAGATTGTAATATAGATGGATGGGGCAATTAACAATTTCTCTCTTACAAATACTGGTTTGCAACTGTCTGGATAGTCCATCAAAGATGAGTCTCACGATACGTTTCTGCCCTACAAATACTCTACCAAAATCTTTACTACTACCCCATGACATTGTGTTGAAAGAAATATGTGAGTATACCATTGCATAATAAACGCTCAGAAACCTCTCCTAGGCTACCGAACAAGGACCATCAAAACTGCTAAAATTGAATGAAAAAATGATAATTTTGAACTGTTTGAAGTTCGTTGCAAAATAACAACAAAAGTGCCAGTGTAGATGAGACTGTTACAAAAGCATCTTCCATGTTGCGCATAGCGAAGTTCACCATCTATAAATGAATGAGAGAAATGAAATGTGGAGCTCTTCAACCACCAAAAACATCTACGGGTCGTCAACCGATCACGATAGACGAAACGTTAAAACAGAGGTCAAGGCGTAAAGTCCATGGGTTTTATCTAGAAAGTGAAATTCCCACACTGAATGAAATTGTGTTTGCAGTTCAAGCTGATCCGGATTACCCAACATTCTCTAAAATGACATTATCGAAAATTTTAAGACAAATCAGCTGCATTTATATCAAACATAATACACAATCTGTACTGATATGGATAAACCAGATATCGCGACGTAGAAAAGACACTATTTACGCAATATTAAACAATCCCGAATCGAAGATCGACGCATTTACTACCTGGACGAAACGTGAATAAACGCACTGTATCTCAGTATTGGCAGGACAATAATATTAAGACCAAAAGGCAGGCCTTCATCGAAGAATTGGCAACGGGTTTGAATGCACTATCAGGCAAGGGTAGAAGATCAACAATCGTCCATATAGGTAGTTCGGAAGGATTTTGTGGAAAGAAGACTTTTGACTTTTGTATCGAAACGACTATCACGAAAATATGAATAGTGACGTTTTTGAAGAATGGTTTGAACAAATGATCGATTTTATTTCACAGGAATCTACTATTGTTATCGACAACGCGAGTTATCATTTTAGATTATAAGAACATTTATCCACTATAGCAATTGGACTAAAGGCAAATTATTGAAGACACTGATCCACTGAAAAGAGAACTTAAAAGTATAACTCAAATTGACAAAGTTTTTGAAGACTTGGTTGATCCAATTGTTATTGACCTTGATGTAATATAGTTATCATAAAAATTAAAAACTACTTCAATTTGTTTTGACTTCATATAAATAATTTTCCGTAATAATTCAATTATTTCTTGATTATTTTTTTTTCTTTGGTGTTTTGGCATCGACTGCTATGGTCATTAGCCATGTGTTCTGGATAGGCCTTGTTACTAACTCCATGCGCCACCTTAGGAACAGCACTGTTAATTGGAACGCACCAGTGAATCGTGCAGGACTCACCCCAGTCCAGCCACGAGATTTGAATAATTTAATGAGTCAAATTAAATTAAAAAATCCCAGCCGTAACTGGGGCTCGAACTCCAGACCTTTCGACCCAGAGTCGGACGCTCTAACCACTGCGCCACGCCCCGACACTTCTCGATTATTTTTATATAGCTAATGCATTTCACGTTTTTAACTACCAAAATACTATAATTCGTGAAAATACACAACTTACAATTTGTTTTCAAATTTATTAGCAACTAATTGTTAAGAAATTAAATTCTATAGCAATGTTTGGAGTAAATTCACATATTTTCATAAAATGGTCGCTATTATATTTTTAAACAGAAATTGTACCCCAAGATACACCACTGAAAGGTGCTTGGTCAGAATTTCAAATCCTCCAACAGTGGTCTTCCAATGGCCCAAGTCGACAAATAGATATTGTGCCAGGTGGCACTATCAGCGAATGAATAAAACGGATGTTTGCTGTATTTATAAACGTTCTATATCAAAATTTGCATGTGTGGATTTTGCATACTAAATGAGGATTTATCACTCCGCGCCTTTCATTTACGGACTATATCTGATCTGTGGAATTGATCTTCATCTTTATGTCATCGAAAATAATCTAGATCGATTCTCGGTACACTTTTGTTCTCAATTTACATTTTGGACTTCATTTAATTAATGGTTTTATTGTAGGACTATTAAGGATATTTCATGATATATAACCCGTATATTATCTGAAACTGAATGCTTCCAAATTCAACCACATGGTATTGTCTTCAAACTCGGGTGATTATCTTATGCAAAATCATTATATAAAAATTGCTGGTGATGTCCTTCCAGTCGTGGATCAACGGAAAAATTTAAAGGTATAGCTCGATATCGATATGAGGTAGAGATCGACAAGCGTAAGGATGCTTCTGAGATGCGCAAATGATAGAAAGCGTGAGTAGATGTGCGACAAAGTTCGACTACTGTTTAAAAGGCAGAGCGATTGAGCTCCTGTCCCACTCCAGGGTTTTGTCTACTGCGCAACAAATTTTCGGAGGCATCCTTACGCTTGTCGATCAGTAGGTATACGAAACATGTGTAATATACAATACATCCTGGAATACATAGCACAGTGATTGCATTTATTGTCCTGTACTTTTGAAAATAGATCATATTCTTTAGCGCCTTGAAAGGAGTTGAGTTGAAACTTGTCAAGTACTTTGTGCATTAATTTTTCACCAAACAAATGAATAAAATTGTTAGTATTAGTATTATTATTATTTTTTTTTCTCCTTAGGAGTGTACCAGTCAGGCCCTGTCTCCGGTGCTCCGACCCATCCGGAGGGCGCGCTGGTGTCGTTAACCCCAATAACCACTCCCTACGTCCGTAGGGTGAGTGATTATTGGGTCCGAGAATCGTGTGCCCTGAGTAGACGGAGCGAACCAAGTATAACGGCCTTCTGCATTCTTGCTGCTAAGATTTCTGCCATATTACGGCAAGCCGGTATTATCTTCAAGTTAGAGAGCAGTGTGTCCATCATTCCACCAAGGACTCCTATAATCAGAACCACCATTTTGACAGAATGGTCCGGATATAACCTGCGGAGTTCAAAGAGAAGATCTCGATGTTTAGTCCGTTTTTCCTCCTCTTTTCGAACGATATTCATTTCGCCTGTAGCGGAAAACTCCATGACGAATATCGTTCTACTTTGGTGGTCGAGGAGGACAACATCAGGCTTATTGGCTTGTATTTGCCTGAGAGTGGGGAATGAGTAGTTCCAATAGATTCGGCATCTCTCATTCTCCACCACGGACTCAATATCCCCCGGAGCATGAGGCAACACCGGTGTCTCGTCTATACCGTACGAGTGTCGTAGGTGGTAGTACAACACTCGTAGCGCCGCGTTATGCCTGTGGATATAGGCTGAGACCGCATAAGATGGGCATGCTGATAGCAAATGCATTACGGTCTCAGGTGCCCCACGACATGCCCTGCATCGGGTGTCAGGGACATCTATACCCATCACGCGACTACGGTAGACAAGGGTGTTGAAGACACCATCCTGGCAGGCCATTATGAATCCCTCGGTCTCCGACTTTAGCTCACTCGACCTGAGGAAGGCAAAGGTCAAGCTTTTGGATAAGCCAAGGTCTTCGATGTTATGAAAGAAGACACCATGCATTGGCTTATCCATATGTAGCTGTAGCAGGACCTCTGTCTCCGCAGCTTTATTATTATTATTATTATCATTATTATTATTATTATTATTATTATTATTATTATTATTATTATTATTATTATTATTATTATTATTATTATTATTATTTTTTTTTTCCTTTAAGAGTGTACCAGTCAGGTCCTGTCTCCGGTGCTCCGACCCATCCGGAGGACGCGCTGGTGTCGTTTACCTCAATAACCACTCCCTACGTCCGTAGGGTGAGTGATTATTGGGTCCGAGAGTCATGTGTTCTGAGCAGACGAAGGGAACCAAGGATGACGGCCTTCTGCATTCGAGTGGCTAGGATTTGTGCCATATTACGGCAGGCCGGTATCAACTTCAAATTAGAGAGCAGTGTGTCCATCATTCCACCAAGGACTCCTATAATCAGAACCACCATTTTGACAGAATGATCCGGATACAACCTGCGGAGTTCAAAGAGAAGATCTCGATATTTAGTCCGTTTTTCCTCCTCTTTCCGAACGATATTCATCTCGCCTGGAGCGGAAAACTCCACGACGAATATCGTTTTACTTTGACGGTCGAGGAGGACAACATCAGGCTTATTGGCTTGTATTTGCCTGAGGGTGGGGAATGTGTAGTTCCAATAGATTCGGCACCTCTCATTCTCCACCACGGACTCAATATCCCCCGGAACATAAGGCAACACCGGTGTCTCGTCTATACCGTACGAGTGTCTTAGATGGTAGTACAACACTCGTAGCGCCGCGTTATGCCTGTGGATATAGGCTGAGACCGCATAAGCTGGACATGCTGATAGCAAATGCATTACGGTCTCAGGTGCCCCACGACATTCCCTGCATCGGGTGTCAGGGACGTCTATACCCATCACGCGACTACGGTAGACGAGGGTGTTGAAGACACCATCCTGGCAGGCCATTATGAATCCCTCGGTCTCCGACTTTAGCTCACTCGAACTGAGGAAGGCAAAGGTCAAGCTTTTGGATAAGCCAAGGTCTTCGATGTTGTTGAAGAAAACACCATGCATTGGCTTATCCATATGCAGCTGTAGGAGGACCTCTGTCTCCGCAGCTTTAATGTGAGCTTTTAGCTGAACGGGTCCCAACTCGGTGACAGAGTTTGGGTTATTATTATTATTATTATTATTATTATTATTATTATTATTATTATTATTATTATTATTATTATTATTATTATTATTATTATTATTATTATTATTATTATTATTATTATTATTATTATTATTATTATTATTATTATTATTATTATTATTATTATTATTATTATTATTATTATTATTATTATTATTATTATTATTATTATTATTATTATTATTATTATTATTATTATCTCTTTTGAATTAAAATTCTCCAGTCGGACCCTGTCTCCGATGCTCCGAAACATTCGGAGGGCGCGCTGGCAACATCATTACCCCAATAACCACTCCCCAAACTATGGGGTAAGCAGCTATTGGGTCCGGGAATCGTGTGCCCTGAGCAGACGTAATGAACCGAGGATGACAGCCTTCTGCATTCTTCCGGCTATGATTTCTGACATCTTTCTACATGCCGGTATGATTTTTAAGTTCGAGAGTAATGAATCCATCACACCGCCAAGGGACCCTATTATCAGAACAACCTATTATTATTATTATTATTATTATTGTTATTATTATTATTATTATTATTATTATTATTATTATTATTATTATTATTATTATTATTATTATTATTATTATTATTATTATTATTATTATTATTGTTATTATTATTATTTTGATTACATATCAATTCCTCATTATTTGTTTGTGATATTGTACAAATACTAAATCGTAGCCTTGAATCCGGTGAATCCGGTGAATTTAACAGAATTGGAGTTATACTTTATAGTAAGAATTTGTCAATTTATTCTTGTGGAGACTTACGCGGTTGCCGCTTGGAACGCTGGAAATTTCCAGATTTATTCATATGTTAGTTTATCCAAACTTTCAGAGGTCCTATGTCACTTTTTGGTCGTTTATTGATTATGTCTTTCGGATTGACCAAATGTTTACTCAAATTATTTAAAGAAATATTTGCATTTGTTAATTTGTTATTAATGAAACCAGAGACTTTTTTAGAGATATTTTCATTTGAAGAAGATGAACATACAAACCTAGAGGGATTCTCTTTTGTAGGGTAGATAAGATTTTGTTCTCTTTTATTTTTGACTTTTTGATTTAAATTTGGGATTGTAACCGTTGTAACCGATTGAGGGTGTTCAGCTCTTTATTGTAGTCTGTAGCTGAAAGAACAATATTGAGAAGTTTGTAAATGTAGCAAGAAAAGGCTGCCATTTTATGATGATGTGGATGATTGGAGAAAGATGGTATGACATGATCAGTTTGAGTAGTTTTTCTTTTCTCGGCTAAATCAGATTATCAGATTTATTGATAGTAAAGTCTAGGATATTTAATTTGTTATCAGATTCAAGTTCAAGTGTGAAATTAATATTGGAATGAATCGAGTTCAATTTCCTCAAAAAGTTTTCGGCTGTATTCGAGAGTTGTCTTCAACAATCACTAGACAGTTGTCTACATGCCTGTACCAATGTAATATTTCATTGTGATTACCATTTACTATCTCATCTACAGGTTGTTCATGAACAAATCTGGCAAAAATGGAGATAGGCAACTACCCATTGCCAAAACCTCTGATTGTCTGTCAATGATATTGCCCATAGAACCCAAAAAACAAATTGCCATTGCATAGAATGTTAATGAAAATTATTTCAGAAGAAACTAAGAAGAAACAAAACCAAAATTTTTAATAGAGAAGGTATCAAATTTCATTTTAGAACCTCCAAAAACAACAAATATCTCGTTGTCTCCCGGTGATAACGCAAATCGTAAAATACTGTGAAAATACTAAGCTCTAATCCCCACTTTCCTGACTACGCGCCGAATTACAATTTGCCTACATATGTAATAAAACACGAGCAGTTTATTGTTCACACCAATCCAGAATCGGACCTGCAATCACAAACTAAAGTGAATTCCCAACATCATCCGCAACCCCAAGAGCGGCTAACTTCACCCGTAATCCCAAATGTGACCACAACCCGAATTGCAACTTCACATCCACAAATGCTGATTAGAATCGGACCTCAACGAGGAATGGGCTTTCGATTTGGGTGGGATTTTTTTTATTCATTTTGAATATTTGCTTTCCATTAGTGAAATGAAAGGCTATTTGAATATTTTAGTATCTCCTAGAAAAAATAATAGTAAAGATTCTGGTAAGCTGTGCCAATGTGTGAGTAGCTATGGTTTATTATCATGTAACGATAAAATATCTCAGGAACTAGATTGGTACTTTATGAAAATTGTTTGATAGTTACTCACAGGACAACATAAGAAAATTTGGAAATATTTAACAATTGATTTCGTATTTCAATTGAGTGGAGCAGATCAAATTATTTGACCACATTATATACAAAGTACAATTTTGTCAAGTCATGCAGTGTATTTCACTTCTCATGGAAACACCGTCGTATCTTCCGTCATCTTTGACGTACAACCATGATATTTCCAGAATCGAAAGATACACCAGAAATAAACTCACTGCACAAATCCTACGTGATAAACACTGCACGCCAGCAGCGAAGGTACCAACCATTTTTCCGGAAAGTTATATTGGGGGGGCAAAATTGTCCCGAAATTACAGCGGATTCGTATTCAGGATCCCCGAATTACTACTAATACACCTGTCTCCTAAAAATTGTTCAGTCCTGAAAAATTCTAAATTGTTTCACTTCTCATGGAAACGCTCCCGTATCTGCCGTAATTTTCTATGTGGAACAATGATATTCTTAGGATTGATAGATATACTGGAAACAAACTCACTGCACAAAAGAGGTCATCCTACGTGATATATAGTGCATGCCAGCAGCGATGGAACCACCCATTTTTTCATCATTGCTGGTGTGCAGTGTATATCACGTAGGATGATACTTTTTGTGCAATTTCATTCTTAGGACTGAAATTTTTCAGGAGACAGATGTATTAGTAGTAATTTGGGGAACCTGAACACGAATCCGAAGGAATTTTGGGCCAATTGTGCCGCCAAATATTTTCCGTAAAAATAGGTTGTTTCATCGCTGCTGGCGTGCAGTGTATATCACATGTATATATCACGTGCAGTGAGTTCATTTCTAGTGTATTCATCAATCCTGAAAATTTCATGGTTCAACGTAAAAAATTATGGAAGAGACGAGGGTGTTTCCATGAGAAGTGAAACACAGAGTATAGGTATATTACGAATCTGAAAATCATTTTCCTACTTTCACATCATAGGGATATTCAATATCAGCCTGACTCAGGTTTACTATATAGAGAGCTGTAGGTTTGGTCACCCTAATAAATAGAGGCAAAAATACAATCACATCAGCAAAATCAAGGAAAAGTGCTCGAAATACTTTGAACATCAAGAAAATAGGAAAATATTTATTGTAGGAAAAGTGAGGTTAAGTAGTTAAGTAGTTAAGTGGAACCTAAGGCTGGAGAATCTGAGGCTTATGTTGTCCTCAAATATCGGTGCAAACCAAAATCGTAATGTAAGGTCCACTTAAGTCGTAAGGTAACCTTAAGTTGAACCAGTGCAAATAGCTGTTAGCCTAACATTGAAAATCTCAAACTCAGCAAAATGTAATAAAAAATTTATTCTATATAAAAATGAACATAAATGAAGTAAACAAACATTTATGGAAATAAGAAAAATCACGACTATATCAGGATAATTTAATACTCAAGAACTGTAAATTGGCCAGCTACAACAGCACATTCTTCGATTGAGTAAAAACTATGTATGAGAAGGTATCTTTTGATACTATTTTTGAATTTTCTGGAATACAAAGATTCAACTGATTATTGTGACAGTTATATCATTTTGCATACAGCGAGTTTTTTTTGACTAACCGCCAACCTGTGTCTTTTGAATTATTCAATAAACATGCAGAACCTGTTGATTTATAATTGTTGGAGTGTTTTGGAACCAGCATCTTGATATTTTCGTGAATTTTCAGTGACAGAACACAAATATATAAAGCAGGAAATGGCATTATTTCAAAGTGAATAAATAGAGGACGACAATGCCCCTTTACCCTAAATTAGTTATGATTCTTAAAGCTTTTTTCTAACATCTGAAAATAGTGATCGAGTTTGTGGAATGCCCTCACTCTCCCAATCAGAACTCCATATGATGTGACTGAGTGGAATAGTGAATAATAATTTTCATTGCTGTCAACCATACAATACTCCTATAAGAACTAATGAAACACTGGACAGTTTACGAGTATATAGATAGTTGTTTCTGGACCAAATATAAGTCTGTCGTCAGTAATAATACCTATACTCTCAACTTAATAATAATAATAATAATAATAATAATAATAATAATAATAATAATAATAATAATAATAATAATAATAATAATAATAATAATAATAATAATAATAATAATAATAATAATAATAATAATAATAATAATAATAATAATAATAATAATAATAATAATAATAATAATAATAATAATAATAATAATAATAATAATAATAATAATAATAATAATAATAATAATAATAATAATAATAATAATAATAATAATAATAATAATAATAATAATAATAATAATAATAATAATAATAATAATAATAATAATAATAATAATAATAATAATAATAATAATAATAATAATAATAATAATAATAATAATAATAATAATAATAATAATAATAATAATAATAATAATAATAATAATAATAATAATAATAATAATAATAATAATAATAATAATAATAATAATAATAATAATAATAATAATAATAATAATAATAATAATAATAATAATAATAATAATAATAATAATAATAATAATAATGATAATAATAATAATAATAATAATAATAAATAGGCAGGGGGGTCAACCAACACCTAAGGCCCTGGTGTGTAGCGACACCACCTACCCGAGCAAAGGATGCAAAATCGGACCGGCAGCTCATGCGCATCCGGGAGGGAAAAAGCATCTTTCCCTCCGGTGTCGGCCGTGGGTTTACTGGGTTAACCCCCCAGTAAACTCTACTACTCGGTTCCAAACGATCGAGGAAGAGGCCCCCACAACCGACCCCCTCGGATTAGGGGTCATAGGCAAGGTGGTGGGGCCAACGACGATTTGCCAAACGATGACGACCGCGATAACAACGGACGCTTTGAGTGGACGGACGAATTAAGGGACGGACTTCTGCATTGCTACGAGAGCACTGAGCCCGCCCGGAGAGGATACATGGCGAGAATGCATGCTCTGTGGTGTGAGAGACACCCAGAGCATGCAGCGTTTTCCGCACAAAATCTCAGGGACTATGTATCCCATCTTCGGGCTCGAGGCTACGTTAGAGCTCCTCCTCAGCCAGTTATCGAAGTGGCAGATATGCCACGTGTCGGTTTGGCTGTGGAGGAGAATCGCATTGTTCCACTGATGGAGGATATCAGAACCCGCAGGGCGCTTCACAATATGAAGCCCCTGAAGCCGCAAGAACTGGCACGGGTGGATGCAATTGGCGATGTTCTTCCAGAAGAGGCTGACATCTGGCAGATCAATTCTGTCGTGTACGACGCCGCTCATGCTCTATCCCAAACGGAGAGGAGGGACACCACCGCTCTGTTAGGGAGGCATGAACGACGTGTACACAAGATGGAAGCCAAGATCAAGTCGGCGAGACAACACGCGTCTCGTATCCAGTGTGTGGTGGACTTCGTGGCGGCCAATAGGCCTTTCACGCCCGCAGTGCGGCGAATTGCCGCAAAACTGAGACGAGCTCACCACACATTAAATCAAGGTGTGCTGTTCACCATCAAACAGCACTGCCTTGATAGGATACGAATGCTAGTGGCTGCAAAGAAGTCACTAGTGAGGCGGGCGAGAGGTATCGCGGAAAACATAAAGTTCCGCGATAAACCTTCTCGCTTATTCCAAGAGCCTCCACGTGTTGTCGATAACCCGCCGGCTGCAGATCGGGTGGAAACATTCTGGAAGAATATCTATGAGTATCCGCAACCACTCAATGTAGATACTCCAGCCCTAGCGCAGTTCGAAGCATTTTGCAGGAGGCTTCGGCAGCCTGAGCTCAATGATCTGCGCATTCCGATAACCACGGAAGAAGTACGAGGGGCCCTAAAAGGCTCTAAGAATTTCGCTGCTCCAGGCCCTGATGGGTTGAATAACTATTGGTGGAAAAAGTTTCCAACAACCCACCGCCATCTGGCCAGAGTTTTCAACTCATGGCTAGATGGGGAGCAGCAGATTCCAGAGTGGTTTGTCGAGGGGCGAACCGTGCTCATCCCCAAAAACGGAGATTTGTCTGATCCAAAGAATTACAGGCCGATAACATGCTTGAATGCGTGTTATAAGGTGTTTACGCGCATCTTATACACGCGCATTCTCTCCGCAGTTGATCCGGTGTATGAACGGATAAATGAGCAAAGAGGGTCAAAGAAAGGGGTCGCCGGGTGCAAGGAGAACCTGCTCATCGATAGATGTATCACGCAGGACTCCGTGCAGTATAAGCGTAACCTTTCGATGGCCTGGATCGATTACCGCAAGGCATTTGATACAACATCACATGAGTTAATCATGCATTTGCTCAGATGCCTTGAGGTACCCGGTCAAATAGTATGCATTGGACAACTGATGCCGCTCTGGAGGACTCGCTTCACCATAAGATCTGGTAGAGACATAGTCCAAACAGAGCAGGTCATCATTAGAAGAGGTGTGTTTCAGGGAGACTCCCTTAGCCCTCTTCTCTTCTGCATCTCACTATTGCCATTGTCCGTTGCGCTCAGGAATACCCGTGGGTACAACTGCGGCACCCCCAGCAACCGGAGGCATAATGTCACCCATCTATTTTACATGGATGACCTCAAATTGTATGCCTCTGGAGAAAGGGACCTACATCAGTCCCTTAGGGTGGTGGAAGAATATACGCATGCTATCGGTATGGAATTTGGGATCGACAAATGTGCCACGGTTCATCTCAAAAGAGGACGATGCGAGGAATACGGAGAGGATGTCCAGCTCGTAGACGGAAGCATCCTACATCATCTGGATGCCGGAGAGACTTATACCTACCTTGGGGTGGAACAACGCCGCTCCCAAGAGGTATTTGCAGTTAAAAACTCTCTCCGCGGCAAGTATCAGCATAAACTCCGACAGATCTGGTCATCAGAACTGTCGGGGAAGAACAAAGTTGCTGCAACTAATATGCTTGCCGTTCCGATCCTTCTTTACTCTTTCGGAGTGATGAAGTGGACTAAGGAAGAGCTGCGACAACTTGACGTTAAGACTCGCAAAATGATGCATCTCAATAGGAGCTTGCATCCTAAATCGTCCGTTCCACGGTTATACTTTTCCAGACAACGGGGAGGCCGTGGACTTTTGAGTTTGGAGTGTCTGCATAACAGAATGGTTCTGGATGGGGCCTGTAAAGTCATCAGGAGTTCAGATCCCCTTCTCTGCATGGTCCGCGACCATGAGAAAGCAGGGATTGGAGCATTCCTTTTTAAGGCAGCTACCCGTGCGGCCGATGAACTCGGTCTCGTTTTCGACACTGAACGGGCTAACCCAAACTCTGTCACCGAGTTGGGACCCGTTCAGCAAAAAGCTCAGATAAAAGCTGCGGAGCAGGCATAACGCGGCGCTACGAGTGTTGTACTACCACCTACGACACTCGTACGGTATAGACGAGACACCGGTGTTGCCTTATGCTCCGGGGGATATTGAGTCCGTGGTGGAGAATGAGAGATGCCGAATCTATTGGAACTACTCATTCCCCACCCTCAGGCAAATACAAGCCAATAAGCCTGATGTTGTCCTCCTCGACCACCAAAGTAGAACGATATTCGTCATGGAGTTTTCCGCTCCAGGCGAAATTAATATCGTTCGAAAAGAGGAGGAAAAACGGACTAAATATCGAGATCTTCTCTTTGAACTCCGCAGGTTATATCCGGACCATTCTGTCAAAATGGTGGTTCTGATCATAGGAGTCCTTGGTGGAATGATGGACACACTGCTCTCCAATTTGAAAATAATACCTGCTTGCCGTAATATGGCAGAAATCTTAGCATCAAGAATGCAGAAGGCCGTTATACTTGGTTCGCTTCGTCTACTCAGGGCACACGATTCTCGGACCCAATAATCACTCACCCTACGGATGTAGGGAGTGGTTATTGGGGTTAACGACACCAGCGCGCCCTCCGGATGGGTCGGAGCACCGGAGACAGGGCCTGACTGGTACACTCCTAAGGAGAAAAAAAAAAATAATAATAATAATAATAATAATAAGTCAAAGTAAAACGATGTTCGTCGTGGAGTTTTCCGCTCCAGGCGAGATGAATATCGTTCGGAAAGAGGAGGAAAAACGGACTAAATATCGAGATCTTCTCTTTGAACTCCGCAGGTTGTATCCGGACCATTCTGTCAAAATGGTGGTTCTGATTATAGGAGTCCTTGGTGGAATGATGGACACACTGCTCTCTAATTTGAAGTTGAAACCGGCCTGCCGTAATATGGCACAAATCCTAGCCGCTCGAATGCAGAAGGCCGTCATCCTTGGTTCCCTTCGTCTGCTCAGAACACATGACTCTCGGACCCAATAATCACTCACCCTACGGACGTAGGGAGTGGTTATTGAGGTAAACGACACCAGCGCGTCCTCCGGATGGGTCGGAGCACCGGAGACAGGACCTGACTGGTACACTCTTAAAGATAATAATAATAATAATAATAGGTCTTTATTTCCCATATAAGTAGGTACATGATCACATTACTATACATTTTATAATTGAAGACAAAAAAAATAAAATGGACCAGCTTATGGGAAAACGCCGAAGATCAGATGATTTCATGTAACTAGTGTTAAACGAAATCCCTGTTATTTTTTTTTTTTTTTTTTTTCCTTGGTGTTTTGGCATCGACTGCTATGGTCATTAGCCATGTGTTCTGGATAGGCCTTGTTACTAACTCCATACGCCACTTTAGGAGCAGCACTGTTAATTTTTAACGCAACAGTGAATCGTGGAGGATTATTCCCAGCCGACACGAGCCTCAGTCATTCAGACTTTCACATCTGAAAATGAAAAAAGATCGCACCGTCTGGGAATCGAACCTGCAATCTCTCGATTACCAGGCGAGCGCTTAACCACTGCGCTAATCCCCGCCCTAATCCCTGTTATTATTCTTCATTTCCTGGTGTAACACTGTTCTTTGAAGTTATCATGATTTCTGGGTTTTTTCTTCGTTTACTTTCAGTTTATGTAAATAAATGTAAACCAAGTGTTTGCTAAATTTTTATGAATGTCTATTATTTGAGGTAAAATGATATATGATACATTTGAGGATAATATGAGGGTTGTGTCGTCGGCAAAAAAAAACATTTTGTTGGTGCAATGAAACGACATTTATAAAAATAAACAATAATGAACCGAGGACAGAACCCCGAGGGATACTGCTTCGAATCTGACTCAATATTGTTGAAGTCTATATGACAGTTCTGATTCAAACATTCATTAAACTTTAGAGTCGTCTTGTCCCTGCCCAATGAATTATCTATCTATCTATACATTCAGTTCTACTCTCCGGCAACGCCTTCGATCTTGTTCGCATTTA
This sequence comes from Chrysolina oricalcia, assembly GCA_944452925.2. NCBI lineage: Eukaryota > Metazoa > Arthropoda > Insecta > Coleoptera > Chrysomelidae > Chrysolina > Chrysolina oricalcia. The sequence goes on from OX101808.2 coordinate 28,634,196, forward strand.
CTCTTCATGGAATCTTTGCTTTCTCGAGGAGTGCTTATTGTTTTCCAGGATGGTGGCGCTGCGATTGACTTCACTGTATGTCGCTGCTCCATCCGTAGGGAAGCATTAGATAAACAATAGATTATAATTCATTGAGCAGATACAAGACAACTCTGAAGTTGTCGGACCTACCCTTGCACTGATGAGAGGCAAGAACCTGTCTGCAGGTAGTCATCCCCAGCCCAATGCAGGATTGTTTACAATAAGCACTTGCATCTTGTATCTTCTTGGAAGAACGTTGCTCAAATATCTGTCAGATGTAGTTCAATATCCGTCGTGGTATTAGCCAGGGAATTAGTTGTTTTCGGTCAGATTTTTGTCTCATATTTTCCACTTGGTGAAAAAATTTGGAGAGAAGAATACTTCGACTTTGTCGATTTTATTCATACACTTTTATTCATACATTAATGTTGATGTTTTGATAAAAAACAGCAGTTGGTCTAATGACAGTACGACTTAAAATATAATAAAATCAGCTGAATTTCAAGAATATCACAGTGACAATTCCCTACTATTGGCACGATATGATTTTAAAACTCTCAGTGTCAACCTTGCTTGTATTCCGCATCTTTATTGATTTCTTGTACAAAATAAGATATAAATAGGCTTCAATTACAGCAAAATAAAGGAATGCGAATTCTACTATATTGAAATAAATCTAAACCATGTGGCAAAGCTATAATAATTGGTTAGTTGTCGAGTAGTTGTTTGAGCAAGCATTGAGGACACTTACAAGTTAATTATTTCTCATGTGCCTAGAGTCCTCACTGCTGATACACATAAAATGACGCGTGCGTTTGATGTCTCCCTACTCCAAATAAAATTTACTCAAACGAACCAATAATTATTTTTGCCAATTCCTGAGCCCTTATTACCGAAAGGAGGTATTCATATGTCTACAAAAACAGGATTCCTATCTTCGAAAATTCTGATCTGATTCTGATCTGAAAATAAAGAGAAGAGCTCTCTTTTTCCTAGTGTCCTCAAGCTGAGCACACCACAAAGTATGCATCAAAATTATAACTTTTTTTATGCATATACTGTGACAACAATGAAAATGTATTTTCATATACCTACTTTATGAATAAAATTATCTTGAAACACACCTATCATTTTCCACTATTATTTTTATTTCAGATAAAACAGATAAAAAAAACACTCGCATAAATAACCGGCACGAATCTACATCTATAAGATTCCTCAAATCCCAACCATTTCGAGATGTTGACTGTGTTTTTGAAAAAGAGTATGTTGAAGTTTCCATGCATTGACGTATTTTAATTAAATCTGTCTTTTTGTTTAATTGTAAAGATCATTTTATCCTGTTGATATGAACACCAACATAATAGTTTTTGAAGTATATTGTTAATATACCACGTACAGCGACGCTAGGAGTGTGGTTTTATCAGTTTATTTGTCAATGAGTGAAATGTTTTGATGTGAACATATTTTTGTACACTTTGTTCTTTTCGAATAAACATTATTATTTTTTCAAACTTAATAGTCCACAGCCTCCCTGTTGTCTGGGGAACAATTTAGGATGCAAGCTCCTATTAAGATCATTATGCGAGTTTTAGCATTGAGTTGTCGCAGCTCTTCTTGGGTCCATTTCCAAACTCCAATGGAGTAGAGCAGAATTGGAACGACAGACATAATAGTTGCCTCAACTTTGTTTTTCCCGACAGATCTGATGATTAGATCTGTGGGAGTTTATGCTGATAGTTGCAGCGGAGAGAATTTTCAATTATGGCTACCTCTTGTGAGTGAATTATTATCATTATAATTCTGTTAGGAATATCTGAGTAATGATCTGTGTTGGAAGTTCTTTCACAAGATCACCTACCCGGTGAAAGTATAAATCAGATTCTGATGGGGAATTAAAATAACGTAGAAATCGGCAAGAATAAACCAAAAAGACATGTACTCAAAAAATATCTATATTGTCAAAATCAACTATTATTTATATATATACAGTCGGATCAAAGTTTAACAATTTATGAAGGACTCATTTCCATCACTCTGTCTATGAAGCTCCGACACATCCGGAGGGCGCGCTGGTGTCATTTACCCAATTAATTACAAAATCTCTTTACTATTACTTACTGCAATCGTCAATAACTATTTTTCTGCCACTACTAGAACCAGTTAAACTTTCACACGCCTAATTCCATTCGTTGGATAAAGTCGACAATGAAAACACATTTTTTTGTCAGATCAAAAGAAATAAATGTAAATTTTCCTCGCGCACCGAATTTTCATTGTGGGTTAGGCAATAGCGACTCCACGAATGCATGTCAAATTGGCGACAAGTTTTGCAAATGCACGAGAGCTCAAATGCGCTCGAGTGGCTTTGATATTATCGAGGTATATTTTGGCAGACGATTTCGCATAACTGATTTTTATCAGGAAGGATTCCCTTGCAAGACGATGCAGATGCATTTGAAGATTCATCTCAGTTCGCATATCATTCTACGGTTTACTGATTGCAACTTTCTTATACACACTTATACATTACAAGAGATAAGAGTTTGAGAAATCCTTCTTGCCATACCATTTAAGGTGTGTGTCTAAATATAGGTATTCCTAAGTATTCGGTTACAGATACAGAGTCTAACTTCAGCATTTTCCATATATATTTATTTCAAGATGTTTGAATGAAGGAACGCCCGAGTTATTACAGCTGAAAGGTACAAAATTAGTTAATTTAAAATTCACCGTTAGTAATCTGTCATCAAACCAATCTTTAATAACTTCAGAATCTTGTTCTGTGTTGTTTTTTAGTTCCTGCCATGTTCAAGCGTGATAAAAAATAGCAGTATCATTAGCATATCATATGATGTCACTTTTACTTTCAATTGAAAACAAGTCATTTACGTATAGGTTGAACAACACTGGACCTAGACCTGTACCTTGGGGTATTTATTTCATACTCTATAGTTTTTGAGCTACTTGAGGCATCACCTATTTTCACTATTTTATTTAAATATCTCTTCATAAGCTTGTAACAATTTCCCCTTTTTCGTATTCTTTCAAGAGTAGCTGATGGCTGACAGTATCGAATGCCTTCCTCAGGTCAATGAATAAACATGAGCAAGGGTTTCCTATTTCAAGAACTTGGTGAATATTTTCTGTTTATATAATATTGCATCTTCTGTGGATTTTTTTTCTCGGAAACCAAATTGTTTGGGAGAGAAAAGTCTGAATTTATTTGAAAGATAAAAGTCTTTTTTTCGGTAGTTTTTCGAATACTTTGGAAAGATTTTTAATCATTGAAATGTGTCTATAATTGGTAACTATAGATTTATCCCCATTTTTGTGTATTGGAATGACAATGGACAATGGAGTTTTTGAAAGTAGTAGGCCATATTCCCTTATCTAAACATTTGTTCAAAATGTATTTAAGAGGAATTTTATCTATCATCTGCTGAGTGATTCAGCTCGAATTTGATCTTCACCTACAGATTTTTTGTTTTTGAGCTCTTTAATGAGGCTTTTCAATTCATCTGCGTTGGTGGGACCGATAACAATGGAATTTGGCAACCTTCTATTGTTTAATTTGAAATTCAGATTTTTTTTACCCTTTTAACAAGTTTTTTACCTGTTTAAATGAATTTTCCATTGAACTCGTTTGCAATTACAATTTTCTCAACTAGTGTTTCGTCTTTTTTCATTTTTCATGGTATGTATTTGTTAATCCATTGTTTGTTTAGAATTTATTGTGATTAGTCAGTTTATTTTTGTACTTTTTGTAAATATTTCTCAATTGTTGGTTGTGGTTATGTAATTCCGCAAACAAATCGTTTTTTTTTGTTAACGGATTTCAATAGAGAAGTCATTCACCACGGTGCAAACTTTGTTTTTCCTGGTGCATTTATTATTTTCATTAAATTGTTCATTGGTTTTTGTTAGAATATGTAGAATGTTTTCCATGGTAGATCATTTAGCTTGTATATTCACTTGAAGAAGCTACTGTGTGACCGAAGCATGTCTTGATTGAATAAAGTTTTTGAAGATCGAATCGTTCTCGGTGTATTTTGTACAGTTTTTACAATTCTTTAGCAATTTTGAACATCTCGTTAATTATGTTTAATACAAAATGTACAACGCAGCTCCTATTTTGGTTGTTTGCGGGTAGGGAGTGAAGTATGAAACGTCTTCAGTATTAACGGTGTTCACCCTCAAACAAAAGTCGATGTCTCGGCAATTTTCAGTAAATTCAATTTTCTGCAAGTTATTGAGGGTGGATGGTCTCAAGTGGTCTCCTCGGTATGTCCACGAACGAGTTGAAAATATCCACTTGAATCATTCTTCTTCATAATATTCGGGAAGATGATCCTTTTCATCTTAACAATCGTATCACTTGAATATATTCAATGAATTTTTTCCCAATTTTATTTAAGCCGTAAATTATACAATTTACAAATCTCAAAATTGAATTAAAAATAATTTTCTTATTTTGAAATGAAGTATATATTGTATAATGACGAATTACCAAAAACAAGCTGATGAAAATGGCATATTTATTGAATTTCCTCAATCTTAAGTATAGATTGTAACAAAAAAATTTGCTTCTAAACCTGAAATTTCAATTCCTCAAAAAGTTTTTCAAACAATTTGTTTGTTTCTTAAGGGAACACGTGGATTGTTGAATTCTTGAAAACCACTGCAAAATTGTTTCCCTGAAAATGACAGAAGTAGGTATATTGATTTGTTTATAAAATAACTCGCTTCCGCGATTTTGAAATTTTTGTAGTTGGATTTGTTTTTATATTGTAAATTGAATAATATGGATGTACATTAACTAAAATGTGGCTGGATTATAGTATTGTAAACAGTGATTTTGGATTCGATTGCGCTATCCGCGAAAAAGAATATAGTTTATTTTAATATTTTTTTCTTATGAAAAAGAGGGTATTTTCTGACATTTTCGGACATTATTGTTGGATCAATCTGTATTTCTTATTATTTAATTGATATCAATTCAAAATATTAATCATTCCTTCTGTTTTGGCAACATTCAATTTGAGTTTATTTTTCCTCAAATATTTCATGGCATTTTTCAAGATTGAGTGAATTTTTATACCGGCTATATCTGAATTAGCGGTCACTACATGCTACCAGGATATCATCAGCAATTCACGTCTACAAGTAACCAATATCTTTCAAATGTAAAAAACAGTAACGGACCTAAGACACGTCTTTGTGGAACACCCATATCATTTCTGACTTCTGATGATACACAGTTAATAAAATATAATTTTTACTAACAATCCTTGAGGTAGTCATCTATCCAACCATAAATAATGCAATTAATTCCCTTTTGAGATAATTCATAGCATATTCGGTCGATTGCCTCAAACCTCGTTTCAAATTAAAGAGCACACTTATAATATATTTGTTACTGTCTACATCTTCTTTGAATTCACATAGTGTGAGTTATGATGACAATTCACAAGAATATTTGTACGAAATGCTGATTGTTTTTTTAATAATGAGTGATTGGTTTCATTATGTTTCAAGAATTGTTTAATGACGGCTACTTCTAAAATGTTTTCCATTGGTGGAAATATGTTTGCAGGCCTGAATTCAGCAACTTTAATATTTTTGGTTTGTAATGTTGATGTCAATCTTGACTACTGTGGGAATATTGCCAGTGCTGACTGAGTGAGCAAAGTTCTATTTAATAAATATGACTGATTGTATCAAACAATTCTTTCAACATTTAAGCGTTCAATATGTCATTCACCAAGTATTTAGAAATATTATTTGGCCTTGTCAGTTTTTAAATATTATATGGCGAGTTCCATATCGATGAGGAAGTATTTTCAGTCCGTAAAGGACCAGGCAGCAGCCTTATGGAAAAATTGTCGCCAGTGAATTTTTCTAAATTTTTGGTATGTTGTAGAATATGACCTCCTGAACAAGAGTGTCTATGGGCCCAACTCAATCCTATGACTAGTTTTCGAGATACAGTGTGTCAAAGTTGGAAAATGGCCATTTCTTGAAAGTACCATTGCTCGTAGGAAAACATCTTGAATGGAAGAGTTTTGCCCATCAAATATTGGTTACCCATAAGGCAATCATTTCAGACTGGTTTTCAATAAAAAATATTGTTTTATACGGGGTGAGTCAAGCATTATTCAAAACGAAATTCTCATTCGACCCTATGAAATAAAGATATGGTCAAACCAAGTAACATTCTGAAATTCCCATAGTTTGAATATGTCAAAATCGACAAATTCAAATTTTATACTGGGTGAGTCAAACTGTCACAGTTTTTTTGGTGACAGTTGGTATATTTTTTATTTCATATTTTGAGCTTTAGGGATACTTGAGACTACAAACCATTCAGCATACTGCTCGTCAGAAATTGATATACTGTGTGACACATACGCTAGGTGATGACGAAACTTGCGAAAGGCGTTTACTTTAGAATTCACCCTGTAATTTAAAATTTCGTGCGTAAAATTTTTCAATTTTTTGTCGTTAGTCTTAGTTTGAGTACACTATACTGTCAAACAGTATTTACTTTGATATGACCAGTTTTTGAGATAAACAGGGTAATATATTAAGAGGGGAGACCGGCTATATACATCCGTTATTACAAAAGTTGCAACAGTTACAACAGTTACTGATTTGCTTTGTATTTACATCTTACATACAGATTTATCCAATCATCAGTTTTCGTGACGATCCATATAAATAATAGAATTTATATTGATGCATTCGTTTTCTCATTGCTTTTGAGGTAGAATACAGGGTGCGTACCTCATAAACATATTAATTCTACACTCCACGGAGGTAACGTTCAAAAAATTACCAGCTATATATTACTACAGACCCTGTAAAATTCAGAAAAATGTTCGAAAATATAGAAAAAAGCTTTGGTACCTAACTATTTTTGATATTTTCCGTACACACAACACCACGTCCACAATGTTCTCAGTTCTCGCGCTACATTTTATTAACAATTACATAGATGGCTATGACAAATAATGTTATGTGTATGTACATCAGTAGGAACATACCTACTGTTGTTGTTGTTTATCAATTGTTTGTTGATTGTTGTTTGTTTTAATGTCCTATGATTATTGGGAAAACCATGTGAAAAAGAGGACATCTTATTATATTACCCTGTGTATCTCAAAAACTGATCATATCAAAGCCAATATTGTTTGACATTATAATAGTGTACTCATACTAAGAGTAGAGACAAAAACTGGAAAATTTGAGGGACGAAAATTTTTATTACAAGGTGAATTATGAAATGCCTTTTCACACGTTTCGTCATCACCTAGCGTTTGTTTCACACTGTATATCAATTTCGGATAAGCAGTGTGCAGAATGGTTTGTATGCCTAAAGCTGAAAATATAAAATAAAAATACACCAAATGTCACTACAAAAGCATGACTTTTTGACTCACCCAGTATAAAACTTGAATTTATCAATTTTGACTTATTCAAACGAAGGGCGTTTCAGTGAGTTGATTTGATTACATTTTCAATTTATAGGGTAGAATGAGAATTTCATTTCGAATAATGCTTCACTTACCCCTTATGTAACAATAGTTTTTATTGAAAACAAGTATAAAATTATTGCCTCATGGGTAATCAATATTTGTCGTGCAAAGTGTTTTCCTACGAGCAAGGTTACTTCAAAGAAATGGCCATTTTCCAACTTCGACACCATGTATCTCGAAAATTAGTCATTGGATTGAGTTGGGCCAATTGACACTCTTGTTCAGGGGGTCATATTCTACAAAATACTAAATATACAGAAAAATTGACTGGTGACAATTTTTCCATAAGACTGCTGCCTGGTCCTTTAGAGAGTTGTAGGTTATATCGCATACGAAGGTTCAATGTTATTCGGGATATTCCCCTGTATTCACAAAAATGCAAAACCATATTATCCAGGACTCTCATTCATACGACGGTATAACCATATTTTCAAAATCAGTTCATACCTATGCAACTATAGTCGCTTCAATTAACAACATCTAGTAATAAACTATCAAACTCTCGAAATCGATCGTCAAATGAAAATAGCTACCATCCTCCAATATTCTTTCTCTTCTTTACTTCCAAACTTTCATATTAAAGTATAAAAGGCACACATGTTAGGGTCCTCAAACAAACATTATTCGTCTAGCACACACGATTGTAATGAATTCACGTGCAGGGTGTTTACTGAAGAAATACTACTGCAACTCAAATATGGGGGATTCAAAAACTTCAAAAGACATGCCTGTCTTTTTGGGGATGTGTACGCTAAACTACATAAGAAGAATATATTAACAGCAGTATGCATAATCAATCGCCAGCGACTCGCCAGAGTTTCGCCGTTTGCTACACAAGGATTATAATGCACAGTCGAGCTCCAAAAAAAGTGACAACTACGCGATAAGTCACATTTTGGCGAAACGCTGACGATGTACCACTTTTTTGGAGCTCGACTGTGCATTATACTTCTTGTGTAGCGAGCGGCGAAACTCTGGCGAGTCGCTGGAATTGACTATGCATACGGCTGTAAGTGTTTTCGAAGGCTTCAATATACATCATTACATAACTTCCAAGAAGTATGTTGATTATCATTATTATCAGCGATCTGTGGTAGTTTGGGGGAGTTTTGAATAATAACATCTGAAAGAATGATAATATTAACAGTTTAAACAACTCCATCATATATTTCAAATAATAAGGCAAATATCTGACAACTACTTGCCTGTCGATAATCTGACAGATATTGTATCATATCCGACAAATGCTTGTGCTCCATTTGTTTCCGAAATAGAGCAGTCCCTACAATTAATGTACCTAAAATACACAGAGTGTTTCTTTAAGAATTTCAAACTTGCCGTCTTTTCCGATTGAATCTACACCTTAGCATTTATAGTGAAAATCAAGTTATGAATCCAGGTTTATTCAATTTGGTATCCACAGCAAACTTGATAAGGAAATTGATTACTTCAATTTCCTCATAATTTCTACTGAATTATCAGTGTGAAAGTATTGTTTTCCTACCAACTTCGGACTTTTCGGAATTATCACTCGATTTGTCTTGATAATTTATATCTAAAAATGCGTATCAGAAAGATGTTGCCATTTGAAAAATGCTGCCTTTTGAACATTCAGTGGTTTTGAAAATTTCGAATGGCCTCAGTTACTCAAATACGCTAAAAATTGTCTATCATATTTTTATTCATTGTGATTTTTACCAGTAATTTTTCTTGGGTCCCTATCATATTATGTTCGTATAAATGCGTTTTTATTTCAAATATCGGCATGTTTGACCCACATATCATATGATGGCAGCTTAGTAGACATATTTTGGTTTTTGACATGAAAAAAAATAAATAGATGGTACTGTCGTTTGAGAAGGCGATTTTTGAATTTTGCAAGCCTTACTGGAAGGCCTATTTTTTTATTATTGTTATATTTGTTTAATGTTGGAAAAAAGCACTTGTCTGATTTCTTGTGGCTCAGATGAAAGCTAAGTCTGCCTTTTGGTAGGAATATATTATTTTCAATAAGTGTTATTTTTTTTCTCCTTCTACCAATGAAAACGTTCATTATTATGATATACTGTATTATGTTGCCAAATCACTTGTTATGATTGAAGGTTTGCTATTTTGGGTATTTGTTTTTTTAATTTTTTGATTTGTTCAAGATTCTTTTTGTATTATTCTGGGTCAAGACTTTCGATCTACTTCTAACACGTTCTTTGGAGAATATATAATATTTGTATCTAGAAATGCTAAGAATTTATTGTTTTCTTCCTAAATAGTAAATTTCAATCTAGAGTGGAAACTCAGAATTTCTATTCTGTTCTATGTTGAGTTCTGTTTTAAATCGACTCAATTCACTCATCACAGATATGGAGAAGGAATATAAGAAAAGATTTTGTTTCAACCCCGATTACAAAGAACTTGATGACCAGATAACCATCGGTGCATTTTCCCTAACAAATTATACAAAGAAGGGTTTGAAAGTAGAGAAAAATATATTGTGTATTCACCGATCTCACTTAGGCATTTTATTGTTTAGTAATCACATCCTCATGGATAAATTATGGTTTTATGGTATCAGAGATGTGTGTTTGAACATGTTTAAAAAGTATCTGGAAAACAGGTTTCAGGTGGTGAAATGAGGTGAAACCAACAGTGAGGAAATGCAATAAATACAAGGTTCAATGTTAGGACCATTCCTCTTCCTTATTTACATTAACGATTTACCATACTCCGTGGATCTATCTAATATCAAAACTACAATGTGTAGAACCCTGAATCATTACGAAGCTCCTCATCATATTCTAAATGAAATTGTAGAAAAGGCACTGAATTGGTTCACTGCAAATGAGATGATATTGAACGATCAGAAAACTAAATCAATAACCTTCGAAACTAGAAACATAGATCACAGCTGTAAAATTTTTGGGTATTGATATCAACTCAAATCTAACCTGTATAGATCACACAAACAACTTATGTAACTGGCCAAGTAAAATAATATATACCATCAGAATAATTGGAAAATCTGTGAACCTAATTGCAGCAATTGCCACATATCATTCACTGTTCCATTCAGTTTTTAGATATAGAATAATATCCTGGGATTGTGCATCGAAAATTTATATTGAAAAAGTATTTTTGCATTGAGGTTCAATGTCTGTTTTACGTTACGTGTATGTCTATGTTATAAAATATACATACAATTTTGATAGTGTATTTTGATGTAATTTTTTCTTGAAACAAATTTTATTTTACCTTAAGCTTTATCTACTCCTACCCATCTATGAAATGTGACGTGTCTAATTGTTTCTGAAGAGCAATAAAAATTATTACTATTATTATTTATTATTAGGATTTTCAGTTCTTTATTTGAAAAAAACTATCACTATGTTACTATTTTCGAGTTTGTACGTATGCGAATCGAATACGTATATATTTAGTGTTTCACACCAATTCACATGAAATATGTATTCGAAAACAGCACCCCTGATGACGACATCAACTCACCTTCTCGGATTCTGCTCGGGATGAGCCCTGAAACGAAATAATTTAGCTGTTTCGCCGTCGCGTCGCCTTAATTGATTCAAATGCCAACAAATGGCTGCTAATTCGATTATAGAGATAAGAATTCTCTTTGTTGGATGGGGAGTATAGACCGCACTATAGCATTCGTTAATCCATTGTTGTGTTCACGACCCAATGAATTAGGTATTCCACACTCAATTAATTATTAACTCATTTCCCCTAACTATCGTTTTCCCATGGGGTCTGCCAGAATCAGTTCACACTATTATAGTTTCCAGAAAATTGAGTGATATTTGGCTCCTTCCCTAAATTATCTGGAAGTCTTTTCCAGATCCAAGTACCGGTTCAACTATTTATCCAGTGTTGGTTGTTTGGATGATGTGAGAGGCTGTCCTCGTCACCACAGAGTCTACACTCCACGGTTTCTCTACTTATTTCCATAGTGTGTAGGTGTTTTCTAAGGCCGCAGTGTCCGGTTAGTAAGCCGTGCGTATCTTAGATCTGTTGAGATTGGTCAGTGTTTGGCTTAGGTGTCTCACCATGGCTGTGCTGTGTCGATACCCTTCGAATTAGTCCCAATAGGTTTGGCGTTTTGTTAATTCCAAATACTGATTCTGGGCCTGTGAAGTGTGATTCAGGTGCTTGTTTTGAAAGTAGCTTTGCTTTTCCATTGCCTTCAATTCCCCTATCGTCCAAGCACCAACACAAGTGTGTTGCGTTTTGACAGTTCTTCAGGGCTCTGAAGTCATTCTCAAACTTGGTTTGACATTATCTCTATTGAATTCAGACCTATTATTGCTCCCTGACTGTTAGGTAGATTGAATTGTGTTTTTGGTGTATCAGTTTTTCTAGTCCTTTCAGAAGAAATGATGATAACCTTTTTGGTCTGTTCTCCTTGGCCTGGTCGTATGAGTTTCGGACAGTATGCGGAATGAAGACAACGTTGACAGATGCTCATCCTGTAAAGTGTGCATAGTACTGGTGCTAGATCTCCGATTCCCTGCTATATTAGGAGAGGAAATATTCCCATCAGGTCCACGCGACTTGTATGGGCTAAAAGAGTTTACTGCTGGGATTTGTGGGGATTTGTGACAAAGGGATATCCTGGAAAGTGCGTGTTGTGCAGTATTTGTGTGGCCTCCAGCGAGTTTTTTGAGAGTCCCCACTGGGTTTATGCGGTTTTTGGAGAGTATGCGGTGGAGTCTTGCACTTTCTGAGGTTTGTTGTATGTCCTCACAGAACTTTCTCCATGCTTTACCTCTGATTGTTTTGTCGTATTCTAGTCGTGTTTTGGAATATTCCTCTCACTCACCAGATTTTTTTGCTCCATTGAATAGTTTACGTGTCTTTTTCCGGAGTTTAGTCAGTTTAGTACAGGGGTCCACCTTGAGTTTGTATTCTTTTTAGAGGTTACTCCCATATATTTTGTTTCACTCGCAGGATTTGTTATATCATTCATGAAAGAGTTATTAATTTTCCCAGATTCTTTTTCCTGGTGAACAGTTTTAGAATAAGTCGAAGTTTTCAATATACTTTAAAAATACCCCTTGCACTGTATCATCCTTATGTAGTTGCAGGAGTATCTCGGTCTGCGCAGCTTCAATGTGTGACTTTTGTTGAACGAGTTCCAATTCGCTGACATAATTGGTTGTCACCCTGTTCACACAGGCCGTTGCCTCAAAAAGTAAATACTGCAGTAACTGCTTTTTCAAAGTCGCTGACCATGCAGAGGGAAGAATCTGAAATTGTGATTATTTTACAGGCTCCAGCAAGTACCAATCTGTTATGGAGAAACTCAAAAGTCCACAGCCTCCTTGTTGTCTGAGAAAGTATTACCTTGGAAAGGACGATTTTGGTTGAAATATTTCATGGCACAAAGAGTAGAGTAGGATCAGATTGCTATTAGTATTAGGGTTATCATTCTTATCAAGTCTGGCGTCGACGAGGAGAGGGTAAGATTGTTGCAATACTTCTCATCTTCATGATAACTCCAGTTGACCATTCATGGCTAAACGTCTTGGGACCAATGGAAACGGCCAACAGCGTTCTTGGGGAATACATTTTTAATTGTCCCCTGTTTTTTTTCTTTCCGGTAATAACGGACAAGATGACTTTTTTTCCTGCTATACCAATACAAATTTGGGCGGAGGTAAACTCCTCACCAACCGCTCGGGTCTGATAATCCTATAGGTTTTCTCCTCACCAAAACTAAGGGTCGTCATCAATCCCATAGGTATTCTCCTCACCAATTTATATTTTGAATTGTCTATCAAAAATGAAAGGAATCTGTTGTGTATATTGATTGAAAATGCTCGCGTATTGATGAACTTTTATTTCCTGTCATACATTTATTAAAAATCTATCTGTCAATGTGACGTACCTTAGCCTAGTCGATGTATATAGTAAATAAATAGTTACAGTCGGGTAATAATTGCAAGTCTAGTCATAACAGAATCCGTGCCAAATAATTATTTAATATAATCGAACCTATACATTTGAATGCGTGGAAATTGAATACACACATTTCGTGTGAAATTATTTAGTAAAATCGAACCAGAACGAACCTTTCGTAGACATTTCAGTGCGTGGAAATTGAATACACACGTTATGTGAGGTGAAATTATTTAGTATAATCGAACCAGAACGAACTAACCTTACGTAGACATTTGAGGGCGTGAAAATTGAATCCACACATTTTGTGAGGGGAAATTATTTAGTATCGAACCAGAACGAACTAACCTTACGTGGACACTCGAGTGCGTGGAAATTGAATTATATATCTTAAAAGGAGTATATTTAATATAATATACCTATTTCATTACCTGACCCTTCAATTTCAGTTTAGTGAGGAGATTACCTATAGGATTATCGAACACCATTGCTTTGACAGGTAGGAATGGGTTTTTGGTGAGGAGAATATGCCCGCCCATAAATTTGATTCAACACTTTTTTCTTTTTCCAGGAATATTTTCCTTTCTGATTTTTTTTTTTAAGGAAAAGGGAAAGAAAAAAATTTTCATGAAGTTATCAACCAAACACTGCAACAGAATAATCAATTTCACAGCGCATATATTCGATTTGGTGGTATTTCACTGGGCGATGGTGGAAACCATCAACCACCTATGGTTGTTCTGTTAGTCGCCTCTTACAACAGGCAGGATTTATAATGAGACTAATCTCAGTCCTGCCCATACAAATGATGGGGTATTGATATTGTCATCAATAATTTCTAACATGAACGTTCATGATGATCATTATGACAACGTTCTGTACACCTAAAACGAACTCTATTGAAGTAAATAAATGTCAGATCCAATGAAAAAATCCAATCGGCAGTAAAAGCTACGGTTCCCCGATTTTTTTCCACGTTCTTAACACGACCACCAAACATTGCGTAGCATTTTACAGCTCCATAAAATACCCTCTCGTAAACACATCAGTTAATGCTTGACTTCCTTACTTTTCACCCACGTATATCTGAGAAGCAAGGCAATCGGCCATTGATCATTTACTTTCCAGATTACATCGGTTATTTTTGGACACTCGCCCTTCATACATTTTTCAATGCAATCACACTTTCCTTTTAGTTTTATATTCTCATAGAAACTAAGGATGTCCAAGGAAAATTTGTATGGATGTGTTCTTAATGTTCTAATTTTTGTAATCGATACTTTTTGAATACATTATTGTCAGGTAGTCTAGGTGCTACCTTATGATTAACATACTTCCATACTCTCGAAGTGTTTGGAGCAAGGAAGAACGCTAGTATAGCAAATCAAGCGATGAATATCGTTATCGTGTGATATTACGAATATTCTCGATTTTCCAGGGTCTTCGAGAATGTTTGTTAGGGTAGGTGCGTAGGTGCTAACTAGGTATGATGGAACTCGTGGAGTAGTGGCAGTTCAGTTATTTAGTTTAGTAATCAGATGGAACATTTTTTTATTCTAAATTGTCTTATAGACAGATAGAGCTTTATTAAATTAGGCATCCCAATGATCATAATATACGTAAAGATAAATAGATGTACGAATTTGAGTTTGATATACAGAAACGGAAGAAAGGACCACGCACAAACCTTATGGGAAATGGCTTTCGGTGAATTCCGCTGATTTTTTGGTATGGTGAACCTTTCAATGTCCTGATCAGGAGTCTTCACGGGCACAACGAAAAATAATGTTTTTGAAAAAAAAAATGCTCAAAGTAGGCAAATTAGGGAATTTGGTAGTAAAACGGAAGAAGAAATATACTGTGTTAGTTTGCAACTTCATGCCTCTTGGAAATTGTAGCATGCGCTGTAGCAATTCTCTTATGGATCTTGTGGATCTTTACAGCACCGTTTGCCAATAATTTCATATTATAACAGGGTGACGCATAAAGACATAATGCGAGGAATGAAAAACAAATTTTTGATACGTTATGAAAACGATAGGTTGTGAGAAAATCAGTGAATGGATATGGTTATAAAGAAGAAGATTTAATTGATATATAGGGGCTGATACAGAAAAAAATTATCAACCAATTGTATTACAGATGGAAATTGAAATGGGCATATTGATAAGGTTACAACACTCTAAGTATTTACGTAAAAACGTGTCGCAAGATACATCCTGGTCGAATGTCTCGATGGGCACAACGGAAAATAATGTAGTTTTTGGCTCAAAGTCGGCAAAATAGTGTCTGGGGAAAAGAAAACTTTAACCTGTCTTAAATGAACAATGTTTCATTATTCTCATTATTTCAATCATCCTTTCATTCCTTTAGGGGATAATTAGTAATATCCGTACTCATTCAATGTATACATGGTAAATAAGATTTTTCAAAAGTTTGAATCTTTTGCCTTTCCATCTGATATTTCATATCTCTCTGACTTTCCATCATTTTCCGTCTCACCAATGTTATTCTTCAATAAATCTTGCAACACGTTTTTTCGTACATATTCTGTAATACAATTGACTTCCATTATTGTCCCCTGTATCACCAAGCATCCAATCATCTTCTATATAACCATATCCATATCCATTGACTAACTTTCTCACAATCTGTTTTCATAATGTTCTAAAAATTGTTATTTCATTCTTTATTTGTCACCCTGTATAGACTGCAGTTTTTGGCAAACGATGCTGTAGAGACCCATAAAAGAATTGCCAAAGCGAATCATTCTACAATTTCCAAGAGGCATGAAGTTGCAAAATAACACGGTCTATTCTCCCGTTTTACTACCAAATTCCCCATTTTGCCGACATTGGGCAATTTTTTTCTCGAAAACTGTCCATAATTTTTCGTTGTGCCCGTGGAGACTTCAGATCAGGACATTGAAATGTTCATCGTACCAAAAAAGCAGGATTCACCGAAAGCCATTTCCTATAAGGTTTGTGCGTGGTCTTTTACCGACATATGAGATTTTCAATGCATTTGATTGAAACTTAATGTAGCCAGTCGACCAGTACAAAATATAACAAATACACGCGATGGAGATTCGAGTATTCAATTAAATTTATTTTATTTTTTGACAACATTGAACTTTCACTCCAACTGCACACTAAATCCATGAATATGTCAAAGAACCATAGAAACAACTGAAAGTATTAAATATATATGCATTATAATTAACAATACACTGAGGTGGGATATAGCCGCTCTGAACTCAAACTGGTGTTAACGTTTTATGAGCTACAAAAATTTTCACTAATGAACGTACTGGTAGTAGCTTACAAATCACTGGTTGAATCTATTTTGTCTATGATATTATCATATGGGGTGGTGCTTACCAACACCAAGTACAAACCAAATACTAACACAAAAGTGGATCTTGAAAGTTCTTCTATCGAAACCAAAAAAAATTTCAACCACAGGTCTACTCAGACAAAAGATTTATGAATATACATGAACTTTATGTCTTCAGCACTTCCAACTTCCTGTTCATCAATAAAATTTAAAAAAACCAATAAACACGAATACAACACAAGAAAAAGAGACAACATAAGAACACACCTAACTAAAACAACTTTATCTCATGTATTCATATGTACAACCGGCCCAAAAATTCACAATTGACTACTCCCAAACCTGAAAAGTATGTATAACAAATTTTAACTTATTTGGCAATGAAGTGAAAAAAATCACACTCGATAACAAATAAAATATTAAGTTCATACCATGATGAAAATTAAAGCCTTGTTTCAGTTCTCTCAATCACCAACTTAACCAACTAAGATTGAATATTATAAGTATATGTGAATACTACATATATTATCTTCTAGTTTATCTTCTTACTGATTATAATACTGTCAATTTAGGATTATTATTTTCATGCATTATAACGTATGAATTATTTAATTTCATAAACCTACTTGCTACAACTCAAATCACCCAATCAGACATACAACTTCTTCAGAAATAAGGTGCAATGACGTTCTATTCAATTATATCATTTACCCTGAAATTATTAGTTCCATAAATTCACCAATCAATAATATTGCCAGGATCCTGTATGAATAAATAATAAAACGAAAACTGCAGAAGTTTTCTTTCAAAGAGATCGTCGTGCAATTTGTCGAATAAAAATTGAAATTGATCAGGTTATTGCCTCTTTTAGCACTGATTCATGAATGGAAAACTACCCAAGTGTTGTGAAAAGCCAATATGAATTATTGGGTACATTTTCTCTCTCACTCTTCCTCTTCTTCTCCTTGGAGCACAGCTCCGAGGCAATAACTCTCATTTTAGAGACCAATTAGAGTCGATAGAATTTAAGGAAAAATGAAATTTTATTAGGCGGCCCTAATTACGTCTTGTGAACTGCATCCAGTTAAAAGAGAGGAATTTCCTCGGCTTGAATTATTATGTTGGTGTTGTTTTTCTTGGTAGTTTCGCGTGCCTGGAGACTCTTAATGTTTATATTTGTATCTGAATGCCTTGTTGAAACGCTTGCTTTACAGAGCGGAAAATTACCCATTCAAAATATTTGTTCGGAATTTCCTTAACAATACTAGATTATACAGGGTCCAACAAGATTCTTTCATATCTCCATTATGGTAATAGATAGGTGGATGATTTTATCAGCAAGTACTATTTTCTGAGCTCTACAGAATGAAAATGATGGCACTTACATAGGATGTTCAGTTTTTTCTGGGCGGGTACCAACTTTGTTTTTTTAATCGGATACCTGTATTTTTTATCAGTTTTTCGGTTTCTACATGAGAAATAAAAGGTACTTTAAGTACATCTCTTTTTCGCAAATATTGACGGTTTTCTAGACTTTCAGCATGACAGCTTTTTTTACAAAATTCGTCACTCATAATATTTGAAATTATAAAGTTGTGTCGGGTCCCATTAAAATTAAGTTTTGGTCAAATAACGTTAGCTAGTGACTCTCTTAAACGATATATCTAAAATCAACCTCTGATATACAGGGAGCGAAAAACAGCTTGCCAAACATTGTAAATAAAAATGTGCAAAATCTTCTTTATTTTAAATGAAACACCCTGAATATTATCGATTCATAAGAAGCGCCAACAAAGGCTCCACATATTTCATCGAGTATTCCCTATAGTTGAAATCAATAGTTTCTGTTAAAAAGACCTTTTTTTTTCGAAAAATGGAAATTCTTCCTGTTTCTTCGCCATAATCTTAAGGAACAACTTTTTTTAGGGCGAAATCCATTTGAGACGACTGCGATCGAGAGATATGTTTGTAACACATTTCTCGTAATGAAACACCTTAAGATTCTTTCATTTGATGCTTTGTCCAACCACTTCTTTAAATTATCGCTCCATGGACCCTATTCTCAAACCGTTACATAAAGTTAGACTGAGGGGTATTGCGATCAACATTATATCATCTTATCTGTCAGGTCGTAAACAAGCAGTTTTTCACAACGATGAATATAGTAGTCAAATGGCAATAAATACTGGAGTCCCGCAAGGCAGTGTTTTTGGTCCCTTGCTGTTCTTAATCTATATAAATGATTTACCATCATCCATGAATATCAATACCATTCTCTTTGCGGATGATACCACTTTCTCGATGAGATTAGATAGAAACGAAGAGGATGAAACTGTTGAGAAAATTATTAAAATGGCTTCAGATTGGTTTCGTGCTAATAAATTGAGTCTTAACAAAAATAAAACGGCGTCGATGATATTTACAACCCAGAAATGTGATTCACAATCAATAAAATTCCTAGGCATGCACTTAGATAACAATATCTGTTCGAGAACATATACAGAAAGACTCGCGAGTAGGTAATCGAGTACAATCTATGCAATAAGACATGTGAGACTGAATGTATTGAAGCTGCACTTCTAACATACCATTCATTATTTCATAATGTTATGACTTATGGATTACTCAACTGGGGACACTCCTGTTACTTGAAGAACAGATTCATACTCCAATAACGGGCGATCAGAGCTTTAGTAGGAATAACTCGGGTAGAGAGTTGTTAGCCTTGGTTTATTAATCTTGGAATTCTCACTCTACCATCAGCTATAACATATACAAATTCACTATATATGAGTGGAAATATCACACAGTTCCAAGAAGTGGGCTCTAATCATAACTATGGTACTCAAAACAGACAAAATCTCCTTATTCCCAAACATAGATTGACCAGTACAAATTGTAGCCAACTAGACATAAAATTGCATAATAAACTTCCGTTGCCTTTGAGAGAAGCTAATTTGCAAACATTCAAAAAAAATTGAAAATTAAATTACTACAATGTGACGTGAATATTTTTTTCCATTTTTTGATAACATAATTTTCGAACCTTATTATTATTTTGTTGTGTAAATTCAGTTGTAATGTGTAATTAAAATTATTTTTATGTGTATATTTGTATCTGTATATTTGTGTTGTAGTATGCCATAGTTTTTATATCTATGTACTTTTTATATATTTTATTTATACTTATGACTTGTCCAGACACCACGGTGTACTTGTGACCAATAAAAATTATTATTATTATTATTATTATTATTATTATTATTATTATTATTATTATTATTATTATTATTATTATTATTATTATTATTATTATTATTATTATTATTATTATTATTATTATTATTATTATTATTATTATTATTATTATTATTATTATTATTATTATTATTATTATTATTATTATTATTATTATTATTATTATTATTATTATTATTATTATTATTATTATTATTATTATTATTATTATTATTATTATTATTATTATTATTATTATTATTATTATTATTATTATTATTATTATTATTATTATTATTATTATTATTATTATTATTATTATTATTATTATTATTATTATTATTATTATTATTATTATTATTATTATTATTATTATTATTATTATTATTATTATTATTATTATTATTATTATTATTATTATTATTATTATTATTATTATTATTATTATTATTATTATTATTATTATTATTATTATTATTACGTGTTTCTATAGTCCGAAAATTCGTTTCATATAGAAAAGTACCTGTCTTTATTGGCCAAAATTTTGTACACAATGAAAATCCGTGTTCTAATGAACCACATAAATATATTGGAGATTTTTAATTCTCTTATTATAATACGGGTGTAAAAAACTCAAGATTATCAACAACCTAGGAAATTCTCTGCCAACTGTATTTATATTACTTACAGAAGAGTACGAGGTGAAGAATTTTATTTATCCTATTTTACGTCCTCTGACATAAAGATAGATAGAAAAATATATGTAGAGCGAGATAGATGATCATTTCTCATAGCAAGATAAATTTTATATTATCAGCAATATTCTGTAATGAATAATTTCCATAACAGTATCCAAAGGTTCAGAAAATGGGACTGACAAGTGGTTTTGTAAAACATGATTATGAGAAAATTGATTGTTGACATACTTGCTACTAGAAGAAAAAAATTGTTTTTGAACCATCTGTATATCAGATTCTGTTTCCAGATTATAGTTATTGTACTCCCGAGTCCCATTTATTCCACTTGAGCTGCGTTCTGAATGGTTCTTCGTATGAGCATTGGGGTAGCAAGTAGCCTGATTTCCAGATCGGTAATATTGACTTTAAGGATGATTTTGGTGTGCCCAGTTTGTGGTTGGATTCTCCAATTACCTGTTTGTTTGAGTCTGTATGGTGGAAGGATGATTTCCATATCAGCAGATGGAGTGCTATTCATAGCAAAGCCGGGAAGCTTCTGTATTTTACCAAAGTTTGTTTTCGCCTGTCTCTCTTTCATTTTTAGTCACCACAAAAGTGACCATATGTATGTTTCTAGGTCTTATGATCGCGGTGTGCATGACTGCATGACTGTCGGTTTCAGTACTAGTGGTTTTCCGAAAGCTCTTCTGTACATCACGATCGTTTATTTGCTTTTTTTGGTTACATGTTGCAGATGCATGTTCCACGTTGGTTTCTTATCTAAGAACAACTCTAAGTATTCGATATGAACAGCAACTTGTGGTTTTATGCCAAAGAACTTTGGTGGCTTCATGTCCCGCAGAATTATTTTGCTTGTGGGGGGAATGAGAGTGAGTTTTCTGGGGTTTGCCCTCATTCATTCTCTTTTGCACCATTATTTGGGCATACCATCCGTGTACGAGAAATACTATGTCGTCCGCATAACCTTGGGAGTAGTATACCTAAATATTCAAAGATTCCAGACGTTCATCTACTACCATGTCTCATAGTAAGGGGATAATATCCCTAACTGTGGGGTTCCCCTGGCAATTTCCAGCTTCGCGGAGTCTTCAAACATATTGGCCTGGATCTGTCGATATTTGGAGAATTGACAGTATTCACCTGCAGGTAGTTTCGTTAACATTTCTCCTCCTGGTCGATAAATAGAAAAGTGCATAGTGCTATTTGTTTTTTTCTCAAAGTATCCTTAACATCGTACTCGTGTATTAATAGACATCAGCACATGATCGTTGCATAATATACTATTTTGATTGTATATACGCAATTTAAAATGTTTGCACAACATACACCTAAACCGCTTCCAAATCTACCGTCACGAAAACAGTTTAAAAAGCTGAAATATCGGCTTTTGCTAGGTACATGAATTCGAGTAAGAAGATATTCCTCGCCATAGTCGCCATAAAGGATTGGATTGAAAAAGCAACGAAAGAATATCATATTCGGAAACGCAAGAATACCTGATAAATTTAATTCAAAAAATAATCCGCTTATATTTTGTGTACAGAGAATTATCCAATATTCGGGTGTAGAGCAGAAAGATCTTTCGTGTTCTGTGAAGTGTTATATGAAATTTCAGCAGCCGCAAATCTGTTTCTAAACGAATGATGAAAAGCGACAAATGCCGCCTAATCTGGTTAGAATAACTTTTTTTTCTTACAGAATTTGCGATTCGTTCATTTTTTTAAACTGAAGTTCTTTTATTTTGGCTAGTTGTAATATGTTTTGTTATATTATGAAAAGAAGCTGATGTCCAAGATACATTTAATTCATATTCTATAGTGTCATTGTTGAATATCTGCGTGTATTTCGAAACAAATACGAGATATCATTATTGGTCTGAGGTTGCATTGAAATGCACTCCACACTAGACGTACATGTACAGGGTACATTACTATGAACCGAGTATAGAAAAACTACTCGACCTAGATTTCTGATTTCTGAGTTCACATTAATTACATACTGCAGTATTCAAATTCTCAGTGCCCATATTCCTATATTTTCAGCAACTAGAATGGAACACTATGCTATCTTCCTGCAAGCATCAAATCACCAAATAAAATACAAAACTACTAAAAATTACTGTAATGCTGATGCAATGTCTCTTTTAATACCAAAAACAAATACTTCTTTCATAAATAATTTTGAAGAGTCTGATGTATTCAATGTAAGAATTAGCTTATCACACCAGCAAAGATAAAATTGCAAGTAAATTACTAGAGGGCTCAAAAAGCGGTACTATAATACCTATTACCTGAATATAGATTTGATATTGATCAGAATGAATTCTCATTAAGAGAACTTCTTAATGCGTGGGTTGAGAGTATAGATTCCAGATACACTCAGGAAAAATATTTGGAATAACTACACATAGGCCATTTCAATATAAGCAAAATGGGGCTATTAACCAGGAGCTATTGTTGGTGGCCAGGGATAGATGAAGATATTTCTGATGTTCCAGCTAATTGTTTCGCTTGCTGTAAAACCAGGAATAATCCAACCAAACTTGGTAATCTCCAACAGAACCATTTCAAAGAGTTCATTGTGACTTTGCAGGCCCATTTCAGGGATACAATTTTTTTGTTTTGGTAGACTCGTTTTCTAAATGGACTGAAAGTTTTCTAATAAAAAATATCACAGCAAAAGCTATTATAGAAGTTTTTAGGTCAATATTTTCAAGATTTGCGGTACCAGATTATTTTGTAACTGATTGTAGTACCAAAAAGTCAATTCTTCATTATTGCAGTACAGTAAAATGCCTCACATTACGACTGGCAAATCACATTGTTATCATTGGGTAAACTAGGTAAATGAGTCAAATCGAAACTAGACAGGTTCAATTAACACAAAAAAAAAAATCAAAAGTTAATGTAACTCAATTTGAAGTCCCTGAGTTATTATTGGTTAGATCAGAAATAATACGAAAACCTGTTGTCAGATTAGATTGATGAGTCTTACATGCCTTGTACAAGAAGGGTAATTTTTTGTAAGAAAATGGAATGTTGTGTTCTGTGAACCACCTAACAGTGCTTTGGTGTACTGAAGTGTCTTTTTGGATAAATCACATCATACCGCCGCAGTAACTTCACCTTTATTTATCTTAGTATATACGTCATTTAAAAAAGAAATTGCAAAGAGATTGCATCGTTTGTACCTTTTCCAGCTTAAAAGCCAAACTAAGCATTTGTTATGATTTTATTTTTAACTAAGAATACAGATAATATAATCTTCACCAAATGTTTTTCGCTAAAATATGAGAGAGATCGATCTATTATTGATGGATCATCAATGTTACCACCCTTAGATAGATAGATAGATAGATAGAATTTTAATTCCCAAAAATACATCTTTACAGGGGTATCACTACAGATAGTTTTAGGAAATCAGAAAAAGTGCCATCGTGAATAGTTTTACTTATTAAGCGCATTTTCTGGTAGATTTTGACATATTCGTACAGATATATTGTCAAAAACTGATGTTGTTTTATTTTTGAAAGATTTTATAATATTTGTGTTTATGCAATGCATATCGCGGTGTCATGGAGTACTAGAGAATCAGCTATAAAAGGACTTTGAAAGTGAGATAATGGATCTACATGTAGAGATATACTATTTGTTATGTTTTCAATTAAAGTACAATAATCGTTCTTTAGGATATCAGGCTATAATGAAGTTTCAACTTTCAGGATATTTCTTCTTCTGAGGCTGTTTATCACACGCCAGCTCTATTATTTTCGTTATTTTGTATTTTTGTCCTATAGAATATTTCTTTTGCGTGTTTTATATCACTCTTGTAGATTTAACGATAATTTTGGAAGTAGATGTGAAAAAAATATGAACCTGTAAATTTTCTGACTAATGCAATGCACGCATAATAAATAAAAGAATAATAATAGATTACGAATCTGATTCTTACAAAATTAATGAACACAATGGTAGTATTGCGTTTTATCAGTCGAAATGATGTCGTTCAAGTCACCTGGCAAGCAATGGCGTGCTGAAATGAGGTTTATATGCATATTACTGTTTGGTTTTGCGGGATTGCGGGTAACTATGGCAGTAAACCAAGTTAATAGATCAGAATAGGCATCACTTTATACCCGCCCCGTTAGTGAATCAGTGGCACCCGTTCGTAATTTAGTGTCTCCATTCAATCACATCGCGCTACAAGATAGATTATATCGGCTAATGAGTACTAGTAATCGATTTCTGTTTCACGCCATTCCATAATGATTAGTCAATCAGTTCGGTCGGAATCGACGCAATTTGAAATCGGCCACTTCTTGTTCCCCTACCAGCATAACTCAAAGTCATTGCAATCGGCATCGTAAAATGATACAAATTGTCCCTAAAGGGGACAGCGACGATACCAGATTGTTCCAGCCGGATAGATGGATTTTTTTTCGTTCAAGCATCGGAGCGATTTTTTTTACGATCTTCTCGGTCCTTCCTCGTTTCAATTAAATTGGAGGATATATATTTTTCGAAGTGTCGAAACAACAAATTTTCACGCTCTCATACACAGAAGTATGTTAGATTGAACCCAACTGGCCATGACTACAATGAAGTCTATTGGACCATACTTGAGGGAAATATTTATTAGAAAAGAAAACAGAAAATCTTTGTTGGAGTTTTAATTGACGAAGACTTTGTAAGTGGTGTTTAGCTCTCAAACAAAAATCGCCTTTTCGATTCTGGGTATAAAGTTTAAATACATAAGAATGCATCAAGGAGTAAACCTAGCCTTTGAATCATTCTACTCCACGGCGACTATTGCAGAATTTGTCAATTCTAAAATAGAATTACCCAGCACAGTTCTTATACTTAGCAAAAAGAGAACCAGAGTCAAAGTCAGTCAAACGCAAATTCAGTTCAAACGCAGAGGTGCGAAAGTCACTGGTACCAAGGAAAAACTTATGATAATTATGCCGCCCATATTTGTTTTCACAATTTGCTTTGGATTCTTTGACCTTCATTTACATTCTTGTGAGCAGTTATAATTATCACTGATTATTTAATTTTTCAGGCCAAACGACTATGACAGAAACAAAAAATTTAAACCAAATCTGTATAATAATTGTTACCTACCAAGTTAAGATGAAGTCCAAACTTTATCATGATATACATAAAAAACAAAAATATTTTTACGTATTTCTAATACTTAATCCTTCGGTAAATCATAATCATCCGCTTTGAAGTGGTTTTACAAACGAGGCTATTCTTCGTTGGAGTAAATTTGGATCTCCGAATGGCTACAAACCACTGTTTTAATCAGGTTTTATCTTTTAAGGGAAACTTGAGCCCTCCTGTTTTATTTAGACACACTAGTACTGCACAACACTTTGGCATTTTATGAAGGAATATTCCTCTTTTAATGAGTCGAAAGGCAATTAAATGAATATATAATCGTAAACTACAAGAAGCTCAAGTATTTTGATAGATGATTAGACCTTTCGCTAGTGCTTTCACCTCATGGTTGTTATATTTCAGAAAACCCCCATTACTTTCAATCACAGTGTTCACCTTCTTCGCCGTCGACGTAGATCTCGTCTGACTGGATTCAGGTGCCTGCTAGATGGAAACGGCTAGTTCAACCCTTGCATCTTTATTGGAATCTAGTGAGCATGCTCAGTAGATTCCAAATTTGGACAAATATGGCTGATCTTTCTGAATTTTGGATGAATAGTCTTCATATTGTAAAAGTTTTGTATTGTTATTATGTCTAGGTAAGGTTAGTCAAGTCAGGTATGGTTGCTAGTAATTTACGCATTCACAACTCAGTTTGCATGCATCTGTTTCTTTGGGTAGGTTGGCTTGCTCAGGATAAGTTTGTGTGTAAATTGCGAGCGAAAAACTAATTCACGCATTTTCGAGTCTTGCAAGCTAGGTTAGCTTGCTCAGGTTAGGTTTGTGTTTCAATTACGAGCGAAAAAACAAATTCACGCATTTTCAATTCAGTTTGCCTTCTTGTTTTGTCACCCAAACACACCGCCATGTTGACTAACAATATTTTAATTCGAGTTTGGCTCATGCTCGGTAGATTCCAATAAAGGTGCATTGGTTGAACTAGCCGCTTATCCGCTATATAGATAGGGAGTGGACGCGGCTACATTTCCCTTCTTTGTTCCTCTCATTATTTTCTGTTTGTTGTTTAGTTGTTTTGAATCCCCTATGTTCCGTTTCCTTTATATTATAATGCAATATCAGGCGACGTCCGGAAAATTACATATGATCTCAAATTAATTTGACTCAAGTTCTAGAACTCTCCGTTCATTTCATAGTTTTCTCGAATTTTCCAATACTTTTCAGAAGCTTTTCTCTCTTACATTCTAGAAATTTCCACCTTCCATGCCCCCTCTTTAGTGGCGAAACTTTCGAAAACTTCACTATAGTATATTTTCAGTAAGTTCTAGAATCTTCCTTAGCCACTGTTCTGGTTTATTCCACGGTTTTCTCGAATTTTCTATCACCTTCCAGAAACTCCGAAAAAATTATAGAGAGTTTCCAGAAAGCTCTACTCCACAAGCCCTCTACCTGGTGGCTCAACTTCACTTTAGTGAATTTTCAGAATGGTTTAGAACCTTCTGGAGCTTCTGTTCTGGTTCATTCCACCACTTTCTCGATTTTTTTAGCACTTTCAAGAATTTTCAAGATCACTATATGGATTTTTCTCTTATATCCTAGAAAATTACAGAAAGTTCCATCCCCCTTGATGGTGACCGTTCTACATTTTCTTGTATTTTACAGAAGCTTTAAGTGTTATACTCTAGAATTTTGATACTGTACTCGGAGACGGAAATAATAGTCAGTGACGTCAGTCACTAGTTCAGAAATAACCGAACAAGAGCGGCTGGAATTGCTCTCCCTTTTCCCTTGCCCCGCTTGAGAGCCAGAAAGCTGAGAATGCGTCACTGTCTATTATTTCCGTCTCTGAGTTTAGTGTTATTTTCGAGCATCTATGATTTACTTGTCATGTGCTGTGTTTTAGCACAAACAATACAGGGTGTGATCTAACCTCTTGCACTCCTGTGAAGAAGGAGAGTATAAAGGCATGTTAGAACGAATGACAGGTGTGAAAAATGCGAAAACAAGTTTTTTGAGTGTTGTAAAATTTTGTGAAATGTGGACCCAGTCATGGTCCGGTCATGAATCAAATACTGTGTAAATCCACTGTTGAACCGTTTTGTTGATTAACTTGTGATGTGTCTTCAGCTAATAGTGCTGCCTTGAGCTACCAGTGTACCAGTTTGGATACTCGGATACCCGTTTGTTTTCATTTTGCTGTGATACGTTCCTATTCCATTAGCTTGCTACTCATAATTATGGGTGAGAGACTCTCTAGACCTCTGTAAACGTAAAAGACCGGGGGGCCTCAACATATTTTTTCTATCACATTTGTTCACCCTCAGCAAAATAAAAACCCTCTCAATTACACCTTCCACAACACGGATATGAGGTCGCCGAATAAAAATCGTGGACCAAAGGGCGGGGGGCGCGAAGGTGAAGGTGTATTAAAAAACCGGGGGTCTCGAATCGTTACTTACTGCGTATGTCGCAAGATACTGTTATTGAAAAAAAAGTATGGTGGATACGACGCACAGTGGAGCTGTTTATTGTTGTAATAAAAATTTCGAAAAAAATAATCATTTGTTGATGTTCGGCAGTTTGTTGATTCAACTATTCATTCATTAACACTCAAGATAATATTAATGCCGAACATTTTAGTTGGATCAGGGGCCCCCGGTTTTTCAATACACCTTCACGATTTTCATTCGGCTACCTCATATCTGGTTAGTGGAAGCTATAATTGAGGGGGTTCTTATTCTGCTGAGTGTGACCAAATGAGACAGAAAAAATACGTTATGGCCTCCCGGTCTATAATCTTAATTCGGTTCGACATTCAGTGTCATTCCTTTACCGGCAAACAATTGCCTTTTCCGGCATGGACAGAGGTTCCCAAAATGTCGACCCAATTTTACAAAATTTTGAAACTCTCAAAAATTTGTTTTCGTATTTTTCACACCTGCCATTCGTTCTGACATGCCTTTATACAACCCTCCTTCACGGGAGTTCAAGAGGTTAGATTACACCCTGTATGTCTCTCGTACTGTTTTTTGAATATTTGGATATCTTAAGGATTGACACTTCTTATACTCAGTAGAATTCGTTATTATACGCAAGCACAAGCTGTTTATATTCTCAAATTTTCGCCGTGTAAACATTGAAACACTTTCATTGCTGTGTGAGCTTGAAGATAAGCAAAAAAATCACAGTTTCTGTTATTCTGTGGAAAACTCGGAAATTTTGATTATTTCCAAAACGTCGTAAAACTGAAACAGCTGACTACAATCTAGTCGTCCCTGATCCAATTAACTTTTGCCGAAACCTGGCACGACCATCAAAGAAAATCAGACGCAGCATCAAATTAATTATTTTTTTAATGAGCCAGCAACTCCTAAATATCGCAAAACGTCACTGACTCATCGATCTCATTCTTCGGCTGCCCCCCATTTTTTCTCCTAGGGATTGTTTTAATCACTTCTTGCTACTCGAAATTTTCCTTTCAATTAAAACCGATCATTTTTATCGTAATTGAATTCTGAGACGCGTCTTTCATGCTTTCACAATGGCGATCGTATCAGAAAAACCACGAGAATACAACAGGAAGTGCAATTACTGAAAGGGATGTTTCGTTTTGTCACGAGCTAGCCGGCTGCAGGAAAACGAGGAAGCTTTTGTTCTGTTATTGCTGAGCAGTATACGTGCATAGGCGGGTACACAAGGCGACAATGCCGGCAATAAAATGGATTATATTGTCTTCATGATTCGAACGTTTGTAGCTGAGAGGGAAATTCGCTAACATGAACGCCGAGTTTTATGTTTATGTCCGACTGAATCAGTTCGGATAACGAGCTTGCTGAGCAGCAAATATAAGTTTTTGAATCATACTTTTCTATATACTGGTAGTTTCAGAGGTTGACGGCTTTGTTATAGATATCGTCTAGTGGGCTGGTTGCATGAAAGCCTATCAAATATTTGATGTCACGTTGATTGGGCAGCATGGAAACACTGATCATTGACTTGATGTCACGTTAACTTAATTATAAAAAATCCAGTCTTCCGCAAATTTCCTATAAAATAGGGGTTTCGTCGGCAAGCATTGAATAAATATCCAACAGCCCCCTACGACTTCCGAATCATTCCTGACAAAAATTTCTACAAGAACACACTTTGCACTGCTCCCTGTAATAACTAGCAAATGGTAACAAAAGAGGTGTGACATCTTCAGACTAGTTCTGCCGATTTTCAATGCAGACCCGGTCAGGACTGAAAGCTAATGCCACTATCCGTCATCCCTCAAATGATACCCATTTGCTTTTGTCAGATGGTCGTACGTGGTCCTCATATATTCATTAAATACGAATATGGATAATAAGGACAGCCTATGTGATGCCAAAAAAAAACGAGCATCGACTTCGAATTGGGCGCTGGTGAAATAATCCGCTTGCGCTAGAGATTCCTATTCAAAGACACGATTTTGTTTTTTCATCTCTTTCTAGCGTGCAAGGTTCGGCAGCAACCATTATTATCGAAGATATGAGAAGCATATCTTATTTGGTGCTAATTCGGCAAATTCCAGCATAACCTCATAATCTGGATAAGGTTACAGAGAGCTAGCAGGTGTATATTGTGCTAATTATAAGAGAGCGGCACTATATGGGTTTTATTCCTGAAAATATGAAACATTCTATAAATTTCTAGATTCATGCCTGAAAGAATTTAGGATCGCTGCGTTTTACTTCCAGTTCGTGTTCAGGAGCCAAAAATACATCACTACCAGCAAAGTCGGTTATGAGGCCGATGTGGAACGAGATTTACCTTTTCAAACAACTGTCCGTCACATACCCAATCCATATTTCCTCAAGTTTAATGAGATTTTATCCGCTTTTGGCAGAAAATTGATTGATTTAACTCTGGTAGCAGGCAACAAACAGACATTTTATTATTAGAGTTACAAATGGATCAATGAATCGTTTTTTCAATGACACAAATTTCAATTAACCATCTTGCATGATTCTCATCCTTCATTTATCCACATTAAAGAAAAATATTAGCCCATTTTCAATATGGGACGGTTGAAAATGTCAGAAGAAGCATAACCTTAAAAATGTATAACATTTCTCGTGATTCAGAATTCGGCATGTGCAATAGTTTCCAGCGCCCGTTTGAGAAAAGTTAAGATAAATATTTTCGGCTTCAATTCGATTACATTGCATCTTATGGCGTGTTATCAATATTCGTAGTTAATAGATATATGGTGGTCCTACGAGGTCTTGTCGAACCTCTCTTTCCAACGAACGGCAAAGCTTTGGATTTCACTGTCTCGGGAGATGTTCCCTGAGGCATAAAGTTTGCAAAAATTAAAGACAAGCACCAATTCTTATCTACTTTTCCTCTACTCTCAAGATGATTTAACAGGATTTTCCTTTTCGTGAGAATCAAAACACAAAAAAAACTAATTGATATTAATAGGCCAGATATTTGATGTAAATTGTGATCCTTGATCTGATGGAATTGCTTCAGGAATTCCTACTTTTTTCAAATAACTATTTGCCAGATGACTCATAATATTTTCGGCAGTGGCACGTTTCATCATATAAAGTGACATATACTTTGAAGAAACATCTTACACTACTGGAAGACCTGTGACTCAAAATCAGGATTGAGGCAAAGGACCAAACATATCCACCGATACTAAGCCAGGAAATTCTGGAATGATCAAATCCAAAGAAGGATTCGGCAGTTTGAATATTCTGGCCTTTTGACGAATATCACAAGATCGAAGTTTCCGTTTTATATTCCTAAATCTTCTTTAACATCATATTGATTTCAATCTCAACTACTCAACCTCTAGAAAAAATAACATATTGCCACAGTTTTGACACAATTCTATTACCTATAATACCATTGGTACTGACCGTCCTCATAATTCTCGTAATACTCATGTTTAAGAAGTGAGGCTCAACCAAAACCTCAAAAATATTAATCAATTCTTCTCTACTATAGTAAATATTCCTTCTCGCATTTTTATGACTATATTCTCCGTTTTTATAGATGAAAAAGAGGGATTTACTCAGAATATGAAAGATTAACCTCACCCAACCTAACCTTACCTAGCCTATTCAAAGTATCCTTGGACTATTTTGAAGAGAATATAGATTTTTTCGATATCCCGTTTTGATTTCGAGTTTTTGGTGTTTTTAAAAAAGAGCCATTTCAAAAACATTTTTTTCGGAATATGAAAGAATGTCATAAAAACTTTTTGAATATCTTATCAACAACTATGAAACTGATTTCATACAACTTTCTTATATCTCGTGTCGTTTTCGAGTTTTTGGTGTTTTTGGACAAAAACGTCAAATATTTCCAAGTCCATATCTCTATTGTTTTTCAAGATTTGAAAAAAACTTAGTGAAAACTTTTTATAGAACTCTTTAAGTCCAACAAAATTGTTGATTTACAACTTTCCGATATCTCGTTTGGTGTTCGAGATTTTGGCTATTTTATAAAAAATTTCAAATTTTCCACTTTTTTTAATTTTTTTAATATTCTTCCACTTTCTGATAGAGTTTTTAAAAAAATGGTCCTGAAATATCGATGTGGCTTGTAAAGAAGTATACTAAGTATTTTTAGGATTTTCATTTGTTTCATTAGTACGGTCAATATCTCAATTTTCCATTTTTTGATATATTTCCTGGACTATTGTTTTAACGGAAAAAACATGTGAACATTTTTTGTAGATTTTATGAAGACTATCAAAAAAGATCTTTTGATAAATTGTGGAAATATGAACCGTTTATGAGATATTTCGAATTTTTCAAATAGCAATTTCAGTTTGCTCAAGCTTACCCTCACTTATTTTATAGGTTTTCATGAAAACACCTTCGTAGTATCTTATTACAGGCAGGATATTTTTTTGCAAATATTTTTTGCGCTTACTTATGTGGGTGGCAGACGAGTTTTGTTGCGGAATTCGATATTTTCTGAGCTCATTACGTTTCAACTGATATCTACAATAAGTTTCGCTTATGAGGTTATAAATTTTGTTGTTGATTTTTTGCTGCAATTTTAACCCTCCTGTAACCCCTGTCGCGGGGATGCGGTGGCAGACGTGTATATTACTACTGTACGTTACACACACAACTAAAATTAGGCTTGCGAAAATGGTGTAATGTGTAATGAAATATCTCGTTAACTCCCGGACCAAATTAATCCTTCACTTTTGGCTCAAATTTGTCTGTTGTTACTGGACTATTAGTGAATCGATATTTTTTCACAGCTTTGTGATGTCTGATCAGAAATAACATGTTTTCATCCTCTTCCCACGATTTCCCAAATCACGTTGACATCTACTCGTTTACCCTAATTAGAATTCGAAATACGAGAAAATTGCGTTAGCTATCAGTTGTTTGGTCTATTACGAGAACCTCACTATGAAATAGTCGCAATATAAATTTGTTTGTATGTGTGTTTGTTTGTTTCACAACTCCTCCTGAAGTACAGGACCGATTTCAATGAAATTTAGGAAAATCATCCGCATACTTATTCATTTATTTATTAATTTAGCATCGCTGATACAATAATCGTTTTATCATATAGATACAAAGATGAAGTAGGCAAAGATACGAGGATGTATTGATATCTAGTTAGCCTAGACTAGTTCCCTGCATAAACAAAATATTGCGAACAATAACTTATTGGAAGTGTCAGTATAAAGTTTGACGTCAAAAAAGTAAACCAGAGTTACGCAATAAATTAAAAGAAAAAAATATGTCCATCGAAATTGTGAAAATCGAAAAATTGGAGTATCGAGCCATCATCAATTACCTGTATTTAAAAGGGTTAAGAGGTATGCGACCGTGAGAAATTGGACAGCAAGCTCCAAAAGACGTAAATTTTCCATTGAATATGATGACCGATCGGGAAGGCCACTTTCTGTGTCAGTCCCAGAAAATATCGATGCAGTTCATGGCATGATTTTAACAGACCGTCGAGTTGGGCTAAAACGGATATCTGAAGCACTGAATATTTCATACGAATGCGTTCATCATATAGTTCACGTCAATTTGGACATGAGAAAAATTGCTGCAAAATGGATCCCCAAATGTTTGAATGTTGACCAAAAGCGTGCAAGGGTAGTAGCATCGCGTTCGATCTGTGCTCGATTTGAAAACGATGTAGACTTCTTAAACCGAATTGTTACTATGGATGAGACTTGGGTACATTTCTACGATCCAGAAACAAAGCAACAATCGATGGAATGGCGACACTCTGGTTCTCCAAGACCTAAGAAGTTTCGTGTCCAAAAATCTGCTGGAAAAGTTCTTGCTTCAGTTTTTTGGGATTGCCATGGTGTAATCATGATTGATTTTTTGGATAAGGGTAGAACAATAACTGGAGATTACTATTCAACATTACTGATCACTCTACGGGAAAAAATAAAAGATAAAAGACGCGGAAAGCCATCCAAAGGTGTTTTGTTTTTGCAGGACAACGCCACTCACACAAATCTCATGTTGCCATGTAAAGAATTCGTGATTTAGGGTTTGAATTACTAGAACACCACCCTTATTCACCAGATTTGGCTCCATCCGACTATCATCTCTTTGCTCAACTGAAAAAAAGTTTAAAAGGTCTTAAATTTTCTTCCAACGAAGAGGTAATAAAAGCTGTGGAGGTCTGGTTTGCAGAGCAAGAAGAAACATTTTATTTGAAAGGTCTAGAGACGTTGCAGGTTCGCTGTAATAAATGTAGCCAATTAAGAGGAGAATATGTTGAGTAATAAAATATTTTGACATTGAAATTTTGTTTGGTTCTATAATAGGCTAAGAATTTTTCAATATATCCTCGTATATTATGAAAATACAAATAAGAGACGCTGAAAAACAAACATTGGTGAATTTATGAAATAAAGTGATAGTTGTTAATTAAAACATATAGCAGTAACAGCAGCAGTGGATAGCATAGCATAGCAACAGATTGTGAAGCTTGCTATATTGGCAAAACTGGCTGCAAGTTTAGAACTCGACTAGCTGAACACTTCAGAATTATAGACTCCAACTCCGAAAAAGAACAAATTAATTCAAATTCAGTTTCAGCTTTCCCGAATCACATCATAAATGAGGAACATGATATTGATTCCAACCCTAACTCAAAAATTCCACACGTTTGTGATAAAAACAAAAAATTTAATCTACTGTATATAGACTCTTGAAATAAATGGAGCAATCAGAAATTCAGATTTTCAATGCATGAATGAACAAACCCAGTTTGACAGTTTAAAACTTTTCAACTCTTTGTTATTTTGCTATAATTTCTCTAGACCACATAACATAATATTTCAATGAGACACTAACAATCTTTCGTTTTCTATTTCAAATTGTCAACAATTTTTTACAAAATAAAATCACAAATTTCTGTCTCTATTCAGAGACAGAGCTGTCAGTCGACGATACTTTGGGAAGAATTATCTTGTTCCATGGAAGCATGGGACATTCCATTCTGTTATCTTCCACCTTGAATCACGACGTTTCATATGACTGATGTCAAATTCATAACCTATTGTTACTGTCTAGTGTGTGGGTTTTGAAAAATGAATTGTGTGAGAGCTGTTATGATTTAATTTTAATTTTTATGTTCCAGAGATGATAGTAATAGGTTAAATAGTTTTGGGCCAAAAGCAACAGAAACCTTTGGATATAAAGTGGGGTTGGAAGTAATTCAGTTTCACAGGATCTAATTCTCTTTGCTCTTTAGATGCTAAATTTTTTATTATTAGAGAATTTGATAATAATGATCAATACGTCTTTGTTACACAATAATATTTTTAATATAATATTTTGTGAACTTTGTAAGTTATACAGGGTGTCCGGTAAACCTTGTACAATATTTAAACTGGTGATATCCCAGGTCATGACTGTTCAGAATATCGGAATTTGCTCTTAGTAAAAATCTCACTGTTTTCGAGATAATGAGCATTTTTCTGGAAAATCACTACCTCACCTTGGATTTTTGAATGCCATGTATACAAATTGGGACGAATTCAAATATCTTTGCTGCTGAAGATTACTGATGAGTGATGCTTTCAGATGTACGAAACAGTTTTTCAGAAAACAATACAATTTTTCAAGAAATGAGGATAAAATGACAGACAGTTTGACATTATTGTTTGAAAAAACATAATCAAGTAGAACTGGATATTCATTACAAAAGAGTGCCCAATTCGTCCAGGCTCTACTATGGTATTAAACATACGATCATTATTTTTGGAAGTAGTAGAATTTCGATAATATTAGAGTGTGATGTTATTCTGAGCTAAAATCAACTCCATTAGACTTTGTCAGTAATGACTTTTATTTTTATCCTATCAAGATGAAATGATTAAATAGTTATGAGTAATAACGAATCAACTGCTTAGAGGCATTCAATGAGATGTGATGAAGTAAATACTAATTCAACGTTTTTTTTAAATCAACATACACTATAAACCACAATAACGATTATTCAACATCGCACTGAATAATATTACAAAAATGTTGTTTTCCATCCACTCGTACGCATATTTTCAAGAAGAACCTTTTCAAATGCGTTATAGGTTATAGCCCCTAAATCAGCGATTCTGTGAGCGGCATTGTGCAATTGGATATAGTTCTGCATAAATCGCTGCTGCAGCAGTAGCACTACCTCCACATTCACCATAAATGTAGTGCATATGCGCATATTCTTGGGGAGTATAACGTATGTACGGCATGACAAAGAAATAAATACCACTGAATGAAACTACGACAGAAGTCACAAGTTGTTCAAACAAAAGTTTTCAATTTTCGATAAGGATTCGTCTCCTAAAAAAGTTTGCACTTATTTGGTTACACCCTGTATATCTGTCGGTCTCTGAAACTTCGTTGGAATCTGGATGTTGGAATCTGGATGTTGGACAATTGCGACATTTATCACAAGAATTCGTATTAATCGGTGCCATGTCAGATAATCGACATTTCATTTCGATAATTTTATTAGGACTATTTACATGAAAAGTTAATTTTATTGACATACATACTATTTAATGCTACTAAGTAGTCTATTCTTTATTATTAATGATTATTTCCACATTTTATCTTGATAAAATCTAAATAAAATAATTTTTGGGCGTAAGTATAAAAGTTGATCAAATTAATTACCTTTTTTGGAACCTTTGGTGTGAATACAATTCAAGAAAAAAATAAAATATCCAAACACCAAAACTACGTCACAATCTTAAAATCTTAAAAGCTTACTTTTAGCTCCTGAAGATGCTAACTTTGTTGGCGAAACGCGCATAGAGTGTGATTGTGACATTAGTTTGGTGTTTGGGTACTTTCCTTTTTTTTTGTATAAAAGTTGATTGAAGCCTAGATTAAAACCACGCCTAATTCAATGGAAATCACTTCTTCCAAAAATAATATTAGTTTGTTTTATATCATGGTAGAGTCTGGACAAAATGAGCATCCTTTTGAAATGAAGGTCCACTTCCAATTGGTTATGTTTTTTTCAGATAATAATGTCAAACTTTTTAAAAAAAAAATTGATGAAACTCAAATCTGTCATTTTACCCTCATTTCTTGAAAAATGTTTTCACTTTCTGAGAAACTGTTCTGTACGTCTTGAAGCATCACTCATCAGTAATCTTCAGCTGCAAAGATATTTGGATTCGTCCCAATTTGTATACATTGCACTCAAAAATCCAAGGTTAGGTAGCGATTTTCCAGAAATTATTAAAATGCCCATTATTTCGAAAATGGTGATATTTTTGCTAAGGTGAAATTCCGATATACTGAATAGTCATGACCTGGTCTACCACCAG
This sequence comes from Chrysolina oricalcia, assembly GCA_944452925.2. Lineage (NCBI taxonomy): Eukaryota > Metazoa > Arthropoda > Insecta > Coleoptera > Chrysomelidae > Chrysolina > Chrysolina oricalcia. Next base: position 28,671,868 of record OX101808.2, read on the forward strand.
TTTCAATATTGTACAAGGTTTACCGGACACCCTGTATATGGGTGTGTGCGTGTGTTGTGAATCCCCTCCCAATTTATGACACAATAACTTATAATTGACTAGACCAATGAGTTGAATAAAATCAGATTTTTTTCGTGAAAGTTCTGAGAGCGAGAAACTTATTCATAAGTAGTTGCAGTTTTTTTGTGACGTTGGAGATATCTTTTGTCCATCTCATGTATTGATCCAGAATGACTACTAGATATTTAATGGTGTTTACTTTTTCAATTTTCGAACAATTGCATTTTTTCATTTTGGGAGTAAATGTGATGAATTTTGTTTTTCCCACGTTCAGGCTTAATGAGTTTTTGCTGAACCAAATGCTAATTTTTTTCATGTTCGTTTCCGATGTTCTGAAGACGGTTTCCCAGTTGTCACAATTGAATAATATAGCAGTGTCTTCAGCGCAGCACATTAAATGTCCTTCAAAGTCGTTCATTTATTTTTGTTATAATGTTGATATATACAAGGAAGAGAATATGTCCTGAATCTGTCCTCTGTGGTACACCAATAGTAACATTTGCACAGGAACTCAGGTATTCCCCGATTCGAACCTTTTTACACTCTTAGTGTATTACATTTGCTTGAGAAAGATACTGTGTATCGGAACATGTCGCTAAGACAATAAATCTATGAAAATTTTATTGTGTTTTACCTTAGTATCGGATACCTAGGCGGTTAAAGTGGCATTTTTCAGACCGAAAGTAGATATGGACAGGCGAGGCGCAGCCGAGCCTGGCCACTTCTTGAGGCCTGTAAAAGCACTTTACTGCCGTGATTCACACATAATTTTTCAACCAACATAATAATTGTTATAGTGTATTCATATTGCAAATACGGACGATGTCAACAAAAGCACGTGAACGCCAAACTAGAACAGAGTATTATGCTTACAACACGTTGGTACGTTGTGAAATAAAACCAGCGAATGTTTAACGTCACCCGAAACCACCAAAAAACTTTACACCAAACAAGTATTTGAAATAAATAATCAAAACGCAGCCTTGATAATTGTAATACCCTGAATACAAACTCTGCAAAGTCTGGACTGTCTAGTCAGGTTGATGTTCTAACGACCAATATCGTTGCGAGAATTGGTGATCACGAGGTAGACAAGCGGCAAGCATGCATGGATCATTGTTTACATCGTACGTATTTGAAACGTGAATACAGTATAGTAATATTTTTTTACAAAAATTCATTACTGTGAGTACTGTGAGTCATTAATTTTTAAAGAGATATTGAAAATTGGATTATGTATTGTACATGTAACAAAAGATGTTCCTTGGTTGGATAAATTTGATAACTGCACTTGCTCAGAAAATGAAGTAGTTGAAGTTGTTGCTCCTCTGTCTACTATATTTTTTATCAAAGCCAGAGTCATTTCAGCAGTTTTAGTAGATGTATATTCATTAGGTGTGATAGTCATAGTAGAAGATCCGGCCATATCGTTGGTGTTAAAAAGTATTTTTGTGACATTTATTTTATTATATAAACAATCTTCAAAGTAGCCTTTCGCTACGCTGGTGGATTTCCATCCGCCGTGGCCTTGCCTTTGTAGTTTATGTCAATTGGGTCGCCACCTAGAGCGAAAATGTAAAATTTATTTCAAGCCGGTAAAACTCAACTTTCTCATAGTGTAGAATAAAAAATATCCTATTGGTTCGAGAGATATTTATCTGTCCCACTGATCTAGGGACACACATTATATTTATCACGAATGGGATTTTAACATTCTAGAAGAAATATCTTCTTTTGCAACAAATTACATTTCAGTATCACCTATTTATTTAGTTTTTACAAGATATTCCATACATTTTATGAGAGAATAAATTTAGTTGAAGTCATAGACTGGTGCCTTCAATTTTATTGAAAAATAAAAAAGTAACAGGCAAGAACCAGGTGGAAAATGTTGTTGAGATTCCAACTTTGAGGAATAAAAATATTTAAACACGAAAATACTCAAAATGGCGAAATGGGGATGCAGTTTAGGGGTTGAAGAGGGCTTTTTGCGATTTTCGGCGAAACGTGACCTCTTAGCGGAAAATATTTAATGACAAAGTTGTAGATGCTAAAAAAATCAAAAACTTTTGAATTCATCACTTTTCGACCTCAAATCCGCAAAATGGCGAAAAACTGATTTTTTCTTTCGTATAAATTAAGATGAAAATTTGTAGAAATATGTCTCTTTTAGTGTCATAAGCATGATTTTTTCGCAATTCAGAAGACGACTAGTTTTCGAGTTAGGTACATTGTAGAAAAGAATAAAATATATATTATAAAATTAATTTCGTAATGTGATTATGTATTCAAATATTTTTTTATAAATAAATTAATTTAAACTACTTTATGTTAATAAAATAATGAAGACAGTCGAAAAGAATTGAAAATATTGAGAAAATCATGATCCAGAGAGACTTTTTTCTCAATTTTAAGTGGGTTAACGATCAATAAACCACCAAGTTACCATTTGACAGTAGACATTTCAACAAATAAAATGATCACCTGTAGACCTTCGAAATACAAAAAACACAAGAACAGTTGTTCGTGGAAGATAAGGGTATTTTTTTTTTCAAAAAATATACATAACTCGAAAACTAGACGTCTTCTGAATTGCAAAAAAATCGTTCTCGTTTGACACCAAAAAATACATATTCCTACAAGTTTGAATGTAAATCAAATCATTCGTTCTAAAGAAAAAAACTAAATACTGAAAAATCGGTATTTCGCCATAATGACGGATATTTTGAGGTTAGTGGAGAAGTGTTGAAACGAAAGTTTTGATTACTTTATTATCTGCAACTTTTCTATTGAACATTTTCCGCTAAGAGGTCATGTTTCGCGGCAAATCCCAAAAAAATCGTTTTCAACCCCTAAACTGCATCCTCATTTTACCATTTTGAGTGTTTTCGTGAATAATTTATTTTTACTAAAAATAGGAACCTCAACAACATTCTCCTCCTGGTCCTGTTTTGTTTTTTTGTTGTTTTTACTGTTAACCAGCTGTCGTCCCCTTACGAACGGCAACCCTCAAAAGTCGAAACTTGTGCGAGCCAAGGATTAACGAGGTCTTACCTTTTAACGTGCGATTCCTAGCACGTTACTTTTTTTCTTATTTTAAGCGTTTAGAATTCGTTTTGGCACCAGCCTACTAGCGAAAAAGTAAATTAAAGAAATGGGTAATCATATACCTGACTGTTTCATGAGCAGTATTTAGCACAATAGCTCTTTTGAAGCGTCCTATAAACCCCGAAACTGACACCATTCAATATTTGTGTAAATGCTCTGGACCCTTTTCATCATAATCCTGTTCCGTCACTTCGATACGTACAAAATCCCACGCTACTGCACGAAACGGCACGAATAGCTCCCCGGGTTGCGCCCCCGCAAAATTTCACTTACCTACCCCCAGCCGGCGTTTAGGAAGCAATCCTCTCCATGGCCCATCTGGGGCATCGCAACGAGAGGCAGAGTTCACATATCACTGTCAAATCATGGAAGCGACCAAAGGACGTCGGATTAGATCGAGTGAGAGCTCGATCCTGCGGGTTCGCCAGAATTAATGTGACGTCATGTTGATGTCGCCACCAGGTGATTAATGCCGTTCTGATTTTTGCATTCGGTGGGCGAGGGAAGGAAGATGGATGGCGGGAAGACTCACTTAAAAATCTTTTAGCGTTCACCTTAACCGGCCCGGGAACAACATTCGTTTAAGGAGTGCAGTTTATGGGTTAGAATCGTAATAGCGTATTGGCCATCAATCACATTTTCAGGAAGAGTATGGATTTGGGAAAGAAACAATGGCCCATCTCCCACTCCTTTCGGTGGTCGTGGGATAGGGAATGATAATACAGTTTCATAATCGTCAGCAATTACACAAAAAATGCAGGGTGGGCCAAAATCAGTCCCTATTTTCATAATATATTCCCCATTTTGTGCCAGTTTTGAAAAATTATTGAAAAAGCGGGAGGTATATACTGTTCTAATGAAGTATCTTGACGAAATAGTTATTTATCTATCAAGGGAATTATAAGGGCCTCATTTACAGATGACAAAGTTTGCGTCCCGAGTGCCTCTGGCCCGAGGGACAGCAATTGCCTGAGTTTATTAATAATATAACTTTATCCAAAAAACAAGATGGTCTTACAAGAACACTTTATGAAGTGAATAAAGTAGGTTGGCGATAAGTGATTACACTTGTTTCTCAAAAAATGCAATTGAATCATATACAATGGAGTCATATGCAATAAAATCAGTTATAAATATTCGAATTCAATATAAATAAAAACGGCTCTGTAGCAGAATAGCGTCAGTCAAAATAGCGCTGGACAAAATAGCGCCACACAAAAATAACGCAGCACAAAAACAGCATCGGTTCAAATAGCACTGCGACTAAATAACGCCGGTTAAAATATCCTTAGAAAATTAACTATTGAAATAGGACGCAATGGAAAAATTTTCTAAATTAATTTTAATATAAAGCAAAGTTTATAACAATTAACAAATCAAAAAAAAATTACATGGACAAATTATGAGCCACAGCCTGTAAATACTGTTCAACGTTCCTGGAAGCATACGTTTGAACCAAGGTTTTCAACCTCTTTTTTAGCTGGACGTATTTATTGTTAGGACTTTCTTTTCTCCTAAATCTTGAACGGTATCTAGTGATAAAGATTTCTGAAGACTTTTGTTCTTTTTTCAATTGATTGATCAATTTGTAAATATGAAGATGCTGGCAGTTTAGACCTTTCTGTAAGGAATTGTGCCATGCTTCGAGAGAATTATTTGTTTTTGGCAAATCGTTTTTCACCCGCTCATATTGATTCCATAAATTCATACTGAATCGGGGCTATATATTATGAATCCTCTTACCAACGTAATTATCTTCCCAATAGTCGATCACCGGCTTCAGTTCATCAGGAATGTTTTCACGAATGATTTCCAGTGCGAACTGCACATCTTTTTCTGGAATATAACTAAGAGCAAGAAGCATCTTACATTTTGTTCTTATATTTTCGTTGTCTCTGTACATGTTTGTTAATCGGCAATTTTGTATTTTCTCCATAAGTTCTGCGCCAGATGAAACGAACAACGGACAATACGCGTGTTGGAGAATACTTTTTCCACTGCGTTGATAGACGATTGTTCAAAATCGACGAGCATAGTTTCAGGCATAAGTTCAGCATCTAAGATTTTCATTGTATTAAACACTTGAACGTAAATACCTTCTAATTTATTCGGCAACAGAGCATATATCAGTGGTACAGCTTTTGAGTCAATTAATGCATGTATAACGAATAATTGACAGAACAAAGTTGGACATGTCTTGAAGGTTCCGTCTATTGCCCATTGGGAAATTCTTTGAGCAAATCGAGATTATTGTAAGTCCCAAAAATCAGAAATCTATTTCGGTTTTCTTGTCCTGAATCCCACAGTAAGAAAACTTCACCTCTGTCCGTTTTAGAATATTTCTCGCCAACTGTCACTTCAGAAATATCGTCAAATGCTGAAGAACTTATAAATTCCTTGTTTCTTATTCTTTGCACTGTTCTGCGTAATGCCTCATAGCTTGGAAAACTAATAGCCCCTTCTTCCGAAGTTACACTGCTACAAGCTTGTTGTATGATTTCTCTTGGATTTGCATCAGTTTTAGAAGACCCTTCCCTTATAGTTTCCTTCACGATACTGATTACTTTCTCTACTGGATTTGGCGCATGATTATGTTTCGTTGTTGGTTTTGCTGTCTCACCGCTAAGCACCAACCTTCCTTTACAACCGGACTTGGAACATCGCCATGTGCTGTGATCTTCACGTTGCTTGTCCTTTCGGTAATTATATCCTTCGTGGAATAGTGTAGTACCTCCTTTCTGAGACTTGCCAAATTCCATTTTTTATGACTTTAAATAAATATGACACTGACAACTAGTTGTTTCCATACTTTCGTGAATCTATAAAATATTGTTACTTTATACTTTAATTACTCGACATTTTTCAAATAATCCTCAAATAAAGCGTTTGTCGTGATCACGCACCGAAGACAATATCCCTATTGTTTTATCACGTCGCTATTTTGTCTAGCTATATTTTGTCCGCCGCTGTTTTTCATCTGCGTTATTTTTGTGCTGCGCTATTTCGTCCGCCGCTGTTTCTGTTCTGCGTTATTTTTGTGCGGCGCTATTTTGTCGAGCGCTATTTTGTCCGCCGCTGTTTTTGTTCTGCGTTATTTTTGTGCGGCGCTATTTTGTCTGCCGCAGTTTTTGTTCTGCGTTATTTTTGTGCGGCGCTATTTTGTCTAGCGCTATTTTGTGTCGAGCGCTATTTTGTGGCAGCGCTATATTTGAAGCGCTATCTTGACTGACGCTATTCTGCTACAGAGCCAATAAAAACACTATAGATTATAAGTATAAATTTGATTCATCGACACAAGGAATTGTATATTAAAATTAGGCCTAAATACAGTAGAAACTATTGGAGTGAAACAGATGCAATAATGTTATAAACTCCAAACAATAGTAATGAACTACAGTATTATCATAAAATAAAATGTTATAAAAAATTATTTATTTACTATTTTAGGACACATAATACTACAAAAATATTGGAAAGGTAATCGGTTATAACAACAATTTGGATATGGGTAAAAGTATAAAGATAATATATATATATATATATATATATATATATATATATATATATATATATATATAAATAAGGATGGATTTAGCGAGGGGCAATATATGAAAATATAAGTAGAAAAGTTGTTGGGTATAACTCTCAAAATGTATATATATATATATATAGTATATATAATGTAATAAAATGACATTATTACTTGAGGCGTGTTCATATTTAACACACACACACACACATTGTTCAATATTGATTGAAATAATCATTTTCAAAAGACTCATACTTTAGATCTCCTCATGAACATTTTCAGCTGTTTTTTGAATTGGAATGAGTTGGGTATAGTGCGAATTGTTTCAGGTAAATAATTGAACATTTTTGGAGCGTTGTAAGAAAAACTAGTTTTCAGCAGTGATTTTGTTATTTGCGGTATTATGTAGTTATTTCTTTGTCTAATGTTATAGGTATGAGTTGGTAAGTTTGACGAGTGTTTTGTTGTATAGTACTTTATGTTTTGTTATGTTTGTTATGTATTGTAGTTAGTAGTAGAGTTGTTCAAGGTCGAATACCTCCAATTCTTGAAAAAGTAGATCACTTGGATATCTTGAGTTTTTACTGAGAATAATTTTCAGGAATCGTCGTTGTAGAACTTCAAAAGGGGTCGGATGTGGGATCTTAGTGCACCTCCCCATGCTAATAAACCGTATCGAGAGTGACTTTCAACGAGTGCATGATATAGTGTGAGTAATTGATGAACAGGAAGGATTTTTTCAAGTATCTACATTTATAAAGGGTGCATTGCAGTTTTTTGGTTACGTAGTTGATGTGTATGTCCCATTTCATGTTCCAGTCTATTACGACTCCAATGTACTTTATGTTACTTTCGGCTGTAATTGTAAGATTGTTTTTACCATCGAGGATATTGAGCTGAGTAAAGTGAGGAAGAGTTGTTTTATTACAACTCAAGCCATTTTTTAATAATAATAAAGTCTATTTCTACTATTTCCTTTACTTCTGTCTAGGTATCTGCTTCGTAGAAAATTGCGCTATCGTCTGCGAAGCCAATAATGTTGCTCCTGCTTTTAACAGAGAATAATCCATTCAGGCACTCCACATTGTACGACTAACGATTTACTGTCGACATTATTTATGCGGACTGTCTGATACCTATTCGTGATATAACTTTTGAATAAATCTAAGCAAATATTTCTGATACCGATGTCCTCCAGCGACTGGAAGAGTATCTCGTGGCTAGCAGTATCGAATGCTTTCGATAAATAAATGAAAACACATAGACGGGGTTGTTGTTGTTTAACGAGTTATACATTTTTTCAGTAAGGGTTAGAATAGCATCTTGAGTGGACGTTTTTTCTCGAAAACCATATTGTTTTTCGGAAAGTAAGTTATATTTATAAAATTTTTTAGTCTGTTTTTTAGAAGCTTCTCAAATATTTTCGATAAGTGGGTGATTAATGAAATAGGTCTATAGTTTTCTGTCAGTTTTTTGTTACCTTTTTTTATATATTGGAGTGATAATTGAATGTTTGAATGCTCTAGGCCAGATAGCAGTTTCTATGCATTTATTGAAGATGTATGTTAATGGTTTAGCTATAAATGACGCGATAACTTTGAGCGTTTCCGATTTTATTTCATCTGATCCTACGGCTTTGTGGTTTTCAACTCATGAATAAGGCTTTCTTCTTCAAGTGTGTTTGTGGGCAAGTGTGTAATTGAGTTTGGAAGGGAGAGTCTATTGATTTTGTAGTTAGGATCAGGGTTTCTATTTTGAGCAAGTTTTTTTTCCGCTGCTATTGAATGATATATTCAATTCGTTGCGATGTCCTTAGGATTTGATAATAACTCTCTTAGTTCATTTTCAATATTATCAACAGAGAACTTCGATTTTTTAGTGTTACTTCTTGAACTACATTCCATAAAGCTTTTGTGTTTGATTTGTTGAGTTCGATTTTGTTTTTATAGTATTCGAATTTAGTTTTTTCAATTAGAGTTAAGGCTCATTAATTCCCGTGGTATGTAGATAATTTCATTTCTGACCGACTTCGATAAAATTTTGTTAATTTTTTAAATGAAATAAATATACCAATTCATTACCTTCCCGCTATAATTGAATCAGGTACCGTTGATTATAGGAGTTTTGTTGTTGCCATGTTACTTGTTTACAAACAAAACTTTGTTATCAAGCTGTGTTTGCGTTAAAAACGTATTTTCTACCCCAAATATAATGGAGGATATTTTGAAAAAAGCTGGAAAAGCAAGGGAACATTAATTCCATTGAATAAGAATACAAAATATATCTGGAGTGGCTGACACGGAAAAATGTTATGCCAAAAGATGCCACTGAAACTGTATTTATGGCATATTTTCAAGAACTGGTAAGGAGTTTTTTATATTTTTTGGTATATTCGGTAGTAATTGTGTTTATTCGTTGCAGTTAGAAGCGTATAGTCCGAATTCTTTATGCGGACTAAATGGCCAATGCTAAAATCGCTATACATGAGAAACGAGATATCACCAAGTTCAATAAACTAGAGGCTTTTTTGAAACGGAAGAGTAAGAGTTATAAGCCGAAAAGTCTGCAGTTTTATCTCATAAAGATGTCATCAGATTTCTAAAGAACGCTCCTAATGAAATTCATTTATTGCATAAGGTGATTTTTTTCTCATTTTGATAATGGGTTATTTTGGAGGATGCAGAAGTCAGGAACTTTTGAATATGAAGAAATCGGATAAAGAGGACAGGGATTTCGTTATGGTAGTGAACGTATCGAAAAGTAAAACTGGTGAATCGAAGAAATTTACAGTTTTTGATGAAAAAGAGTTCTCCGCTTTGCCTTCATTAAGACTTTATATGTCTTTGCGTCCTAAAGGTATCGAACGATTTTTTTTTGTGCTTCCGACAAAATAAATGTACATCTCAGCTAATTGGAAAAAACATGTTTGGGAAAATAACCAGCTAGCATTTCTTATTTTAATTTCACTTGTGAAAGGTAGAGGGAATTATAGAATCTATAATGTCCCAAGGGACCTTCTTTCTTGATAGCGTAACTATGGCGATATAAGCTTATGATATCTCGGTCAGAAATAAATAAAATAATAACGTCCTGCCAGCATGGTTTTCGTTTTGGATACTCTACTGAAAGTGCATTAAATAAACAAGTAATCTGCGACAAATTAGATATTGGGGAGCTGGTGATTGGCATTTTTATTGATTTGTCTGGTGCTTTCAATACGCTTGATCCTGAATTTTTATCGGCAGAACTTAATCACTTAGGAATAAGAGGACCTGTAAACGAATGAATCACAATTTTAATTATGATCAACATCATAATTAAGAAAAGATTTGATGTTGATCTTGGGACTCCACAAGGGAGTATTTTAAGACCACTGCTATTCGTTCTATACATGAATGACCTTCACTACCACATATCTGAGGGAAGATGTTCACGAATGCTGATGATACAACGGTCCTTGTTTCGGCAAAACCACAGATGTACTTTATATGAAAATAAATGTGGTTGTAGAGTTTGAGTAGTATGATTAAAAAGAGTATTTGCTTGTACTTCAAGTTAATACTCCATGTTGTAGTTTTTACTTCAAAAAATCAAAGCATTTACTCCACATAATTCTTGAAGTAATACTTAAGTAAGTACTAGTAGCAATTACTCTATACTTTGCTTCATTTACTTCGATATATAGAAGTTAATACTGCAGTAATTACTAATGTTGTCAAGTATTAGCTCCATTTGGGAGTGTTTGTTGTAGTTTTTGAGAAGCTACTCATATACTAACTTCATATCTTCAATTGGAAAGGTGTTATGGCTTCTTTTATCAATTATGGTAGAAAAAGGAGAAAAATGTATGAACGTAGAATGTATGGGGAGGTACAATATAGAAAATTATTTCGGTAAGTCAATTATTTTAGCTAGATTGCTACTATTGAGCTCTGTACTTTTAGGTTCAATAAAAACAATGTTGAATGGATAGCTACAGAGTTCTTAGGAAATCATATTGAGATGAGGGGAGCTTTATCAAATTTAACAGAAAAGGAGGTATTTTTAAGAGCTCTAAGTGATCCGGGGTTTCAACAAGGAGTGGGTGTAGATGTCGGGGTACATCAAACAACTGTGTCAAAAGTAATCAAAGAAGTTTCACAAAAAATTGTGTACTCCCACATCTTCAGCATCCTCGACACTTGGTTCAATCAACACTATCATTACTCTCACTCATGATTATTAAGTACCACAGAACAAACAACAACAATCGAAACAATTTGAGGTTAATCACGTACTAGTATTTACTAGTAGTTTATACTTCTAACCTAAGTCAACACTTCCCACCGAAGAATTTACTTTATGTAAAACATTATACTCCACAAAATACTAGGAAGTAAAAGCTCTTACTTGAAGTACAAGCAAATACTCCTTTTAATCTACTTGGTGCAAAAAGAATCATGTGATAATCAGGCCCTTATCTAGAGAAGGGCACAATGGAGCTCACAATCAACAACGTACATTTAGCTAATAAAAATAATACCATAATTTTGAACACAAAGGTGGTTAGCGACATCAGACCCCAGACTGAACTAATGCTTTTTTGCAATGTTGACTTTGAAAAATAATCTTAATGAAAATTCTCTCAAATATTTTGTAGCTGTTCATTCAATAATATCATATATTTAATATAATACCGTGGTGTCAAGCCCCTCAGACAGACCGTATAGGTATTTTTTATTCAGATAAAAATCTAGATTATGGGACATTCTGTAGAGAAACCTTCAAATCCGTCACAATATTGAAAGCTGCACCAAACATTGTGATGTGTATTCATACACCCAACAAGAAATAACAATAACATATACAGTGTGTCCCACTTACCATGCTCATCATAGGTATCTTTTTAATGGTGAGAGATACGAGGTCGGTTAAATGACACCAAATGTGGAGTTTATCAAGGCCAACAATTATGTGAAAAAATTATTTGATAAAATCTATTTGTTTTTATTTTATACGCAAAAAACAGATTTTGATCATTTCAACTTCTTTATTTATGAAAATATTCGAATAGGAATTTCACATTCTTATAGCAGTGTTTTAATGAGATTTCGAAAAAAATATGAAATTCATACCAACTCTTCTAGAATTTGAGATATCTGTACCAACTTTCATTTTTCAAATATAGGTCATAGCTCATTATACCTAACTCAGTTATGAATAACTTTTTTTCTCTTACAGATGATATGTCACAGTAATAGTTTTTTGCTGATAACAACGGAGTTATCGTCATTTATATAAAAACAAGAAATATTTTGAAGTCGCCATCTTGAATTTATAAATTTTAACAAAAAAATCATGATCTCCGACCTCAAAAACCTCCACATACCAATTTTGAATGGAATCGGACCATAATCACAAATCTCGTCCGCCATATTGGAGGAACCGCCATTTTTTATTTTTTATTTCAATAAAAATTTCTTAGTGCATTGTCACCAGAATTATGAACATCTGCCAAATTTCAAGTTAATAGGACCGCCAGAAGTGGGTCAAAATTCACTTGCAAGAGACATGAAAATGAGCAAAATTTGGTATTTGCGTATAAAACAAAAACGAATAGATTTTATCAAAATATTTATTCACATTTTAGTTGGCCTTGATAAACTCCACATTTAGTGTCATTTAAACGACCTCGTATCTCTTACCATTAAAAAGATACCTATGGTGAGCATGGTAAGTGGGACACACTGTATATCTAGTAGAAAACACAACCATAAGATATCAACGACTATTTTTATTATGAATCGTTAATATTTTTCCGCCTGTTTAATGTTCTTCAAAGCAAATTAATTAATTAATGACCCCCTATTAATGAACGATTTGTTATTAATGGATTATTTCGAGAAATCGTCCATTAATGACCCCTATTAACGGTCAATTTGTGATTAATGGTCGATTTCTGTATGAATGCATAATTGTTGCGTAGGCAACCAAACATAAACGAATTTAGATGTTATGGACGTTAAAATGAATATCGACGAAAATTCATGTTGTGGAAAATGCTGAAGTAACATCTTCAACTGTATTGTCAGAAAAAAATTAGAATTCCTTTATTTCAACAAGAGTGAGGTAGACGAAAAAAAATTGTAATCAACTCTTATATTAAAATGCGATTAATGATCTCGAAAATATCTCTATCATCAATGGCCTATATAAATACACTAGTTGTTTAATTAAATATTAGCGGATCATTTGTTTTTTTGTTAATCATCATAATATAAACGGTTACAACTCTATTTGAGTTTTTATATATGGTTTCTTTTAAGAAACTGGCATGCCATTTCACAGACTATAGTGAGAAAGGAGATGCGACCTTATGTGCACGTGTACTACACACTAGAAGCGCCGAAGGAGTCATTTTGACACGTTTTAAAATAAATTGTTCTGGATCTTCTGGACCAAGGGCACTATGAGGCTAGGAATTTTTTTTAAATTTGAATATTATTATGTAATAAACCCGTACAAGTTAGCTCAATCTTGTTTTGCATATCATCACTAATTTTAAGGCTTTTACCAATTAGCACCGCGTGGGATCATTTTGATCCCTGTCTTTAGAATAAAGAAAAAATATTGCCATTCACCAATTATTTACTTGTCTGAATTGATCTCTCATATAAATATTACAAGACTGTCATCAAATGTAAAAAGTGTCTCAAGTTTGCATGCGAAAATTGTTCTGGAAACCTTGTTAAAACTGTAACTTGTGCCAAATGCGCCAACTAGTTTATAAGTATGTAATAAATTGCTTTTCATTTGAATAGAGAGGCAAAATAAGTCTTTAAGTTTTTGCTGATTCTGCAAAAAAAAGATGGAGTCAAAATGACCCCTAATAGGTATGCAGGTAAGCTTGGCGCTTGTAGTGTTTTAACTATGATAGGATTCATATGTAATGTTTGGTTTGCAGAAATCACTTCAGAACCATGTTCCATCTATAAGTTCGGCGATAAACAATGAGAATAATAGGAGAGGCCAATAACAGTGCTTATGATGCTTCATTTTATTTGTTTGGGTGAATGTCGCCAATCAAGAAATGTTATGTTCGCACATAACAACAATCATTTTGTGAAAGATTGAGAAACTTTAGGTTTCAGGTTAGATTGAGGTATTAAACTCGTAACAAAAGTCATATATCCATTTGAAGACCACAAAATACTGTGATTATTTTTGTTTTTAGCTTCGTTTCGTTTGAAATATTTTTAGTGATTTCTTAGGCCAACTTTTAGATGATGTATTATTGAGCAAGTTTTAAGTTTCAACAATGAATCACTCGATTAAAAGATATATTGTTCCATTGGATACTCTCTGCCAGACAACTTTTAACAACAAAACAACAAACCATTTATTATTCTCCCATTTTTTTTGTTTGCCTTTATCTGATTTCGAAATAAATCGCGTTGTGTCCAAACGAAACTATTAATCTGTGTATACAGCATCTTGTTAGATGATAGGACTATAGCCTAACCGAAGGATCGCATACAAAATATTTGTTTATTTGTTCATTACTAACTTTGAGTATTTTTTCATATGTTGTACTTGTAAACAAGCAAAATTTGCAGTAACAGTGACCAATCAAACCTCTGCCACGTTACCCTGTACATTGATAGTTATGATACATTCACTTCAGAAAGCAAAGTGGTTATATACTATCAATAAATGAATATTATGATGGAATATAAATAAGATTACCTTGAATGAGTCCTTATTCATCAAGGTGTGAACAAATGATTTGTGTTTCCTACGGAATATTTAATAAGCCATATTTCGATAACGGATTTGGTGACAGTTAATTTAAACAGCATATATACGATAATGATGGCATCTACTAGGGCATTTTCCGTATATAAATATCATATCAATTCGTTTCGAGAATAACGATTGTCATTTTTCATTTCCGAAAAACTTCTCGCAATTCACGAAACGAGATGACAAGCGAAATTGGTAGTATTTCACGTTTGACATGATATTAAACATATATTGTTTTCTAGGGCTAGCTTTCATTTCATCAATTCTAAACGGATAAAACATTGGAATTCGGAGGCATCGTAGGAAATATTGTACAAATTCAACAAAGATTTTTTTTAGATTTAAACAAATAGGAACAGATACATAATGAATGTTGTTGAATTGGTAATTGAATATATGCATATCCAGAGTCTGAGTTAGAGTTAAATAAGTGAATGTCAAAAAAAAGTAATTATATTTGAAACGTGTAATTTGCTAATATTTCATTCTCCTAAATTTATAATTAGTTTTTACATTACTAGTTACGTGAATGACTATTGTTTCTTGACTAATTTCATAACAATACCCGGTAAAATTTTCCACCACTATTTTCCACGTAACAAGTTCATCATCTATTACATTTCAGAGAAGTTCATGAATTCAATTCTGTTAATGAACAATAGACCCGACCTTGTTGGCCCTTTTCCACTTCAACCGGATTAATTAGGAATCAGGAATTAATTGGTTCAACAAAAACAATATATAAAGAAAGACATACCCTCTTCACCAAAGGATAGGGCCTGTTTCCTGAACCGCGTTTATGGTACGCCACGTTTCGCAACTCACTGATTTTCTCCGTTTATATTTTTCAGCGGTCAACTTAAAATACGAGGAAGTAATAAAAAATCCTCTAGTGAACGAAAACTCAAGTGATGCTCAGCACGTCTTCTTTCTCTTGAAGTTTGGTAGAAAGAAGTCCAGTCTGTGAAAGTGGATGATGTATCGAATAATCGCATTATTTTCAAAATTGAGTCCTGCAAGGTATGATCTTGGGCCCTGTTCTGTATAATATCTCCATAAAAATAACACTCTTTCACAAACACTCGTAGAGTGTGCCCAAAGGTGAAGCCTGTACGAATAGAGGACGGATATTATTAATATTTGACGTGGCACTCCAGGGCGAATTACTGATTTTATGTGGCGAATTCACGCAGTGGTATCATCGGCGTACGTGAGTTGCCTACCTTCTGATACATAGAACGGAAGGTGTTTCATTTACAGAAGAAATAGAATCGGACCTAAGATGCTCATTTGTGGAATTCCAAGGAAAATATCAATATTTAAAATTTATTCACTCTTTTTCTGAAAGTTTTGAAAAAGTAAATGATATAGACATACCTCTGTAATTGTCAGCGAGCTATGTAGATCTCTTTTTGAAATTTTTATTTTTTCCGGAAATTTGCCTGATCGTTTATGATTTTTGTCAAGGACTGTTTTATTCATCTAATAGATTGTTTAAAGTGATTGAATGGAATGGGTCTATTTCGAATAATTTCATGTCAATTCGAATATCCCAAAAATGTATTATTATTCCATCTGATATTGATGTATCAAACATTAGTTGAAAGTCGTTTAAGTTATGCTCTAGTTAGTTGGGGCATGACAACAAACATCCTTGAACTACTCCAAAAATGGTTTATACAATGTTATCTCTATATAGATCGGAGATATTTATCAGATAGATTGTATACTGAATACTGATACAGATGTATATGATGTTCGTCTATTATTTTATTTTTTGAAGAGAATTTAGAAAACCAATGGCTACTTTCTTGATCTCTCTAGGACACTCGATCTTTTTTCAAATCAGCATTGTACTTGTAAACCTCTTCAAAAATTTAAAATGATCTGACATGTACCTAACATCTGATACATCATCTAATTTAGAAATCAAAATACTTCGAAACATTATATTTCATAAAAAAGGGCTGTAAAGAAATGTAATTTGAGGGTGGTTGATCGATAACGAAACGTCGGACTGTAACTATATTATCATCACTATAACGAGTTGCAAGTGTTACTTATTCTGTTCCAGCTCTGGAGATAACAACTGAAAAAAATTAAATTAGAAATCGAAAATTTCACATTTTTTTCGAAATAACCTGTAGACGATATATTTTGGAACTTTTGTACTGCCATATAAATGGCCCTTTTGTCGGACAACTCCATTCCAATGTTACCAAAACTATATCTCTTACTGTTTCCGATGTTGGCATGGTGGACATCTTTGTCTAGGAAATACTGTGTACCTTAACAATCTCATATTCATTTTAATAGTTTTATATTTATTTTTTAGTTTAATTTACATTGAGTTTATTACATGTATCTTGCATGGGTAGAGATCTTCGATGACATTGAAGAATATCCCAGGCATTATTGATTTTTTTTCTAAAATATGAACAGGATGCTCATAATTTCAGATGTGGAATCATCTGCGACTGAAAGACAAACTTAAGTGGCTATTTTCTATCGTTCATGATAACCTCTTGGAAGGTATTCATGTTGAAAATGGAAACATTCTCAACAGATGCAGGAATAACTGTATTCTGTTCTGTTAAGTGGGGGTGTCAACACACTGCGATCTATAAGGTCTATTTTGTCTCCTTCTTCAGCCTAACCATTTAGAATGTCTCGTTCTCGTTCGGGGTTTGTTTTCCTTATATTAAGGTAACTAGGGTAGTGTTGGTGGGGTTAACGCTAAATCCCATCGCTTGACACTATTCTTTAGTGTAGTCTAGACCTCTCTGAACTATAATGTCGCAGAGAATACTCTCGCTATTATGATTGTCATCTGCCTAGTCTTGGCACGATATGCAGGAGTACCTCAGTCTCCGTAGAGAGCTCCTATGCAGATGCATCACTTTGCCATTTTTAGTCCTGTTTTTCTTGAGTCCATCATGAAGAAGTAGAGTAAGATCGGAACGGAAGGCATATTTGTTAGAGTATCTACTTTATTCCTCCATTCTTTTTTCACCGTGGAATTTTTCTTCTTGTTCTTATTGATGTTATATTATTTATTTTCTTCTCTTTTCGTGTAAATCAAGAAAAGATTTTCTCTGAACCTCAGTGTCCAGAAACGAGTATAAAATGTGTTATGAAAACTATTGTCTGTGTAAATATATTAAAGTAATAATTTTAATGAGAATAGTTTTATATAGAAATTTAGGAAAATACTATTATTATTATCAAAACCAGAAGAGGCAAAATACTATATTTTAACTTTGTAGTATCATATTATTACCATTAAATACAAAGACCACCACAAAACCCAATAAATAGATCAAAACCAGAGGTTTCCGAAGCTCCTGTCCTACGACAAAATGACGGGTGTGAAGTTATCCACATCCACAAGATACACGGAGAAAAAAATATCGAATTTTTTTAATTTCTATACTGGACTCTTTGTGTACCTCTACTCATTGAATATGCTTTTTCCGGCAGTCATCTCAGTAAAAAACATGGTGCCTCGGTTTTCCAAACAGTCCTAAAGGGTGGAAATGGGGTGGAAAACCATAAACAAACTATATTTCGGTAATTTGACTTTGTACACCTTCCATTCTCCAATATGTTGTTTCTCGTAGTCGAATTGACTGAAAAAATGGTATGCCTGAGTTTTTCAGGCCGTCTAAGAGGGTGGAAATGGGGTTGAAAATCATAAAAAAACTATATTTCGGAAAGTTGACTTTGTACACCTTCCATTTTCGAATATGTTGTTCCTCGTGGTCGAATTGACTAGAAAAATGCCATGCCTGAGTTATTCATGCCGTCTAAGTGGGTGGAAATGGGGTTGAAAATCATAAAAAACTATATTTCGGAAAGTTGACTTTGTACACCATTCAAATTCAAGTATGTTGTTCCTCGTGGTCGAATTGACTAGAAAAATGCCATGCCTGAGTTATTCAGGCCGTCTAAGAGGGTGGAAATGGGGTTGAAAACCTTAAAAAACTATATTTCGGAAAGCTGACTTTGTACACCATTCAAATTCAAGTATGTTGTTTTTTGTGGTCGAATTGAATAGAAAAATGCTACGTCTGAGTTTTCTAGGCCGTCTAAGGGGGTCGGAATGGGGTTAAAACTTAAAAAATCTATAATTCAGAAAGTGGTCTTTGTACACCATTCATATTCAAGTATGTTGTTTCTCGTGGTCGAATTGACGAGAAGAATGCTATGCCTGAGTTTTTCAGGCCGTCTCAGGGGGTGGAAATGGGGTTGAAAATCATAAAAAACTATATTTTGGAAAGTTGACTTTGTACACCTTCCATTTTCGAATATGTTGTTTGTCATTGTAGAATTTACTGGAAAACTGCTATGCCTGAGTTTTTCAGGCCGTCTAAGGGGGTGTAAATGGGTTGAAAATCATAATATAACTATATTTTGCAAAGTTGACATTGTACACCCTCCATGTTGTTTCTCGTGGTCGAATTGACTAGAAAAATGGTATGCGTGAGTTTTTCAGGCCGTCTAAGGGGGTGGAAATGGGGTTGAAAATCATAATATAACTATATTTCGCAAAGTTGACTTTGTACACCCTCCATTTTCAAATATGTTGTTTCTCGTAGTCGGATTGACTAGGAAAATGCTACGCCTGAGTTTTTCAGGCCGTCTAAGAGGGTGGAAATGGGGTTGAAAGTCATAATATAACTTATATTTCGGTTAGTTGACTATGTACACCTTCCATTATTGAATATGTTGTTTCTCGTGGTCGGATTGACTAGAAAAATGCTACGCCTGAGTTTTTCAGGCCGTCTAAGGGGGTGGAAATGGGGTTGAAAGTCATAATATAACTATATTTCGGTTAGTTGACTATGTACACTTTCCATTATTGAATATGTTGTTTCTCGTGGTCGGATTGACTAAAAAAAGGTATCCGTGAGTTTTTCAGGCCGTCTAAGGGGGTGGAAATGGGGTTGAAAATCATAATATAACTATATTTCGCAAAGTTGACTTTGTACACCCTCCATTTTCAAATATGTTGTTTCTCGTGGTCGGATTGACTAGAAAAATGCTACGCTTGAGTTTTTCAGGCCGTCTAAGGGGGTGAAAATGGGGTTGAAAGTCATTATACAACTATATTTCGGTTAGTTGACTATGTACCCCTTCCATTATTGAATATGTTGTTTCTCGTGGTCGGATTGACTAGAAAAATGGTATGCGTGAGTTTTTCAGGCCGTCTAAGGGGTGGAAATGGGGTTGAAAATCATAATATAACTATGTTTCGTAAAGTTGACTTTGTACACCCTCCATTTTCGAATATGTAGTTTATTGTGGTCGAATTGACTAGCAAAATGCTACGCCTGAGGCCATCTAAGGAGGTGAAAAACTCAGACGTAGCATTTTTCTAGTCAATTCGACCACGAGGAATAACATATTCGAAAATGGAAGGTGTACAAAGTCTACTTTCCGAAATATAGTTTTTTTTATGATTTTCAACCCCATTTCTATCCTCTTAGACGGCCTGAAAAACTCAGGCATATCATTTTTCTAGTCAATTCGACTACGAGAAACAACATATTGGAGAATGGATGGTTTACAAGGTCAAATTACCGAAATATAGTTTGTATAAGGTTTTCCACCCCATTTCCACCCATTAAGACTGTTTGGAAAATCGAGGCACCATGTTTTTTACTGAGATGACCACCGGAAAAAGCATATTCAATGATTAGAGGTACACAAAGAGTCTGGTATAGAAATAAAAAAAAATCGATATTTTTTTCTCCGTGTATCTTGTGGATGTGGATAACTTCACATCCGTGACAAATACGTTCAACTAAAAACTATCAGATAACAGCTCATTTGTACTGAAAAGAATATTTGAATTTAAAATCTTTCTCAATAGCAATAATAGAAACAAGGTTAGAAATTAAAATAAACAAAAATAGGAAGTATTATAGAATTCAAAATTAATAAAATAAATTTCATTCTATAAAAAATCACAAATCTGACAGGGCCAACGTTGAATGAAAAAAAACAAGAAAACTCAGATAGAAATAGCAAATTAAATGTGTTAAGATAGCAAAATCAATAAGAAACTGGTTGAAAACTTGTAAATAGTAATTTAAAACAAGTAATTTTAGGTTGTACAGTTAATTTTAAGAATCAGTATAAGTTTTAAATCAAAGTGACAGTGGAATAACGAAAAATTATTCAAAATCCGGGAGTGCGAAAATGTCCAGTAAGAAACGGACAGTTACCATGGAAAGAGTTTGTTGAAAAAGCGAGTTGAGAGAAGCCATCTGAACTAAAGGCACGCATTTGAGAATCAAATTTGAAAATTGAGAAAAATAAATGCCTAAGCCAAAATTAAGTAAAAAACGAAGAAACACATATATAAGAACAAATAAAAGAAGAAACTCACCTGCTGAAAGGCTGGAATTCTAGGTATTTATCGCCAAATCACTCACAATCGAACTGACAAAAAAATAAATCTTCCTGAGAGAACTAGCAACAAACTTTAATCCAAATACGATTTTTGCCATCAAAAACAGTTACCGTGAATACACGAACAAAGTGAACCTCAAAAACATTCATTAGCATTAATTTAGTATTATTTGAGCACAAAGCATAGAAATATAATGTCTAGTATTATATTTCTATGGCATAAAGACTCTGATTTCATTGTTGCCAGACATTATTTACCACTCATCAAAATGTTGGGTTAGAAGCGTCACTGAACGAATATATTTGATTTCACAGAAACTGGCAGTGGTTGTGTAGCCAGCAAAATTGCCATAAGAAATTTTAGTGATGTCTTCATTTTTAATTGACTAGAAATATTGAAAATCTGAATTTAGAAATAAGTTATATATCGCACAGTAGGTATTATAGAGGTAAGTTTTGGTTAAAAACCATGAGAAATATTGAATTTAGCTGATTTTGATTAAAATAAAAACTATTTGTGTGTTGAAGAAACTGTATTCATTCAATTTGATACAGTATATCTAAAAACAAATCAAAATTTTACTATTTCGAAACCTTTCCAAAGAATTCTACCATGAGAAAAAGAGATCTATATGTTCATGGGCACCGACTGAGCTGAGCAACTGAAACAAAACAAAGACGTGAGAAACTACAAGGTACAAAGTGTAAGTATTAGCTTTGGGGAATCTATTTAAAAATAAAAATTAATAACATAAAAAAAATTCATTATGCAACAAAATTCCAATAAATACAAAAACAAAATTTTTACATAAAAAAATAACTTAAAATATGGCAAATGACTATCAACTTCTTGTGTTACGTTTTCTGAGGAGTATTCCCTGTATTTTTTATTTAGTGAGAACCTCAAAATAAGAAAACTTCCGCTTCTACTGGCTTACAACTACATTTCACCATCACACATGCTCACTGACCTTTAATATATTCATTCAACTAAAAAAATGTATATTTCACTTGTTTCGCATTTATTTGTCATTGTTTTAACTACACTGTGATTTATTCTGGTTCGCTGATCTCGCCTCTCTTTTACTAGTTCATTCATGGCTTTCTCCTGGGACTCATAAAATGTTTCGGAGAAGATATAAAAACGTTTTACAGACCAACGAGCTCCGGTGACAAGCTAGGAGGTGATTTATTGGTTTTATTTGGGCTACCAAATCAGAATTGAATCAATTTCTGATAAAAAAGATAAAAACTTATTCGGCTCAACAATTCCTACGAATGAGGTTGCGCCACACATGAAGAAGATTGATATACTTATACAGGGTATTCTAGAATGTCATGTATGGTTTTGATCAGGAAGTAGAACTCCTCAAAATTGGTAACTTCATCAAAAATCAATTAGGAAAGAAGTGAAAATGGGGGATACCATTATTTTAATTATGGAAAATCTACATAAATCAAGTATGTCCGTCATACTAGGATGTATTAATATTAAGTTAGCCTAAACCGGTTCCATGGATACAACAAAATTGAGTTACCATAGCGTTACCATACCAATAAATGTCAGTGTCAAAAAGACAAACCAGTTTTGCGCAATAAAATTTGACAAAATAGATGTCAACCAAACAGTAGAAACATTCAATCAATCAATCAATTCTTTATTGGTGCTAATACACGTATGTTTACACAAGTCAGGTACATAGTGGTTGTAAAATGAAAGTAAAGACGAAAACAACAAAACAATAAAACAAAAAAATTACATTGTAGAAAGTTAGTTAACATGTATAGTGTGAAAGTCAAAAGTTAAAAATTCGTCGAGTGAGTAAACGGATTTTGTATTAAAAAGCGTTTGACAAAGTCTTTAAACTGGTTGTTTTCTAGCTCTCTGATTTCTGCAGGAAGAACGTTGTAAAATGTTGGCGCAAAGTAACTGGTGGCGTCACGTGTACGTGACAGCCTCAGATAGTTCGGCTGGAGATTCTGTCGCTTTTTCGTAGGATAGTCATGAATTTGAGAATGACTTCTATGTGTTCATTTTCTTTGACGTTAATAAAACACCGAAAGATATATATGCAAGGTAGGGTCATGATTTTGAGTTGCTTGAAAACGTTTCTACAGTCATCCCTATGTCGCAAGCCTGATATAATACGTAATGCCTTTCTTTGTATTCCGAAAATATCTGAACAATGGGAGAAATGTCCCCATGTGAGTATCGCATATGAAATATTAGCGTGTATGAGTCCATAATAAGCCGTTACTAATGTATTTTGAGTAACATTTCGCGATAAGTTTCTAAGAAGATATAAGTAGCTGGCCATTCTTTTACAAAGATGTTCGCTGTGATGTTTCCAAGAGAGATTTTCATCTAAATAAACTCCAAGAAATTTTGTGTGGGTTGAAGAGGGCAGAGCAGCCAGATTTGCATTTTGAGGTCTGAGGGAAAATAAGATGGTTTCTGTCTTAGATGAATTTATTTCTAATTTATTTGTTAGGAACCATTGTTTCAGTTGTTTCTGCTGGCTATCTATCCTAGACACCAGTGAGGTCGCGTTGTTGTCAGGCTGAATTGCAGTAGTATCATCTGCGTATAGTATGAGGTCAGTGGAGGGGGATGCATTGGGCAGATCATTCACGTATAGAAGAAAAAGTATGGGCCCCAAAACAGATCCTTGTGGAACCCCACAGTCTACGGTTTTCTGATTTGATTTTTTATTATTGAATAATACATACTGGGATCTGTTTGATAAATATGATTCAATTAACGAAATGCTGTTGGGACTAAAGTTGAAAAATTTCAGTTTATGCAGTAATATGTTGTGTGAAACACGATCGAACGCTTTCGTGAGGTCCAAGAACTCCACGGATATGTATTCGTTATTCTCAAATCCTTTATTGATTATTTCGGTGAGTTTGTTGATTGCTAGTGTAGTGGAATGTTTTGCCCTCAAACCAAATTGTGACTGTGTAAAAAGGTGATTATTTTCTAAGTATAGTGTTGATTGATTTTTTAGGATTACTTCGAAAATTTTGCCTAGAAAAGGAATGACAGAGATGGGTCTGAAGTTGGATGGTTCACTTATAGACCCTTTTTTGTAAATAGGGACCACATTAGAAATTTTCAATATACTCGGAAATATATTATTCGCAATACAGTTGTTTATCAGCTTCGTAAGGGGACACAGTATTATATATCTTATAGCTAGTATGATGCGCATATTGATAGAAAATGCATCTTTGCTATTCGTTTTCCTCAAACTACCTATAATATCGTTAACCTCAATGAAGGACACGGGAGTAAAATCAAAAATATCCTTTTTACAATAAAAGTTTTCACTATGTAGATATTGCTCGTAATTGATATTCGCCTGCGGAATATTTTCGATGATATCGTTACCAACAGTGCTGAAAAACTCATTGAATTGATCAGTGCTGACATTTGACTCACCTTGTATTGGAGTATTGAGCCATCATCAAGTACCTGTATTTGAAGGGGTTGAGAAGTAAGCAGATTTACGAAGATATGCTCAGTACTCTTAGAAAAATTGTGTCGCAAGCTCCAAAAAAGGTTAATTTTCCAAATAGTTCTACAAATTTCTGAATGTTAACCAGATAGGTCAATCAATAGGTTGAGGATTTTTTCATTACAAAAATCAATCTTTAGTCATATTCTGTTATGTTTTGAACTTGCAACTGATATTCATTAATTTGTAATAAACATTTGAATACAAAAATAGTAATTTACGTAACAGAAAGTACAGAAAATACTGTTTTTTTGGACGAGTAGACCAAATTCTAGGACGAGCGTTAGCGAGTCCTGGAAGTCTACGAGTCCAAAAAAACTGTTTTTGGACGTGTTGCGTAAACTATTTTTTCGGCAACCATGTAGAATAACAAATCAATGAAACGCATTTAGTCTAAGAGACGAAGAGAGGTCGACCTTCACCCATCTTGTAACCGGATGACACATACTTTTTTTTCAGTTACATAAATAGACGAAAACGCCTAAAATGGGCTGCCTATGAAAAGGTGGTCATGACTATATACAGTGAGTTTCAAAAATTAGCACCATATGGAAACTTTTTTATTATCGATTTCTCAGAAAATTTTATTCTTAATAAAAATTGGTGCATTACGAAATACTTATATTCAAGTTGTATTATATATTGAAATTCGAACAGAAGATAGGTACCAACAGAAACATTCTAATTCTTATTTATATTAAATTTCGAGCACTTCCCGGCCTAGTCGGGAAGTACGTACTTCCCGGACTAGGCCGGGAAGTGCTACTTTCTCAGAGAAAAAGTGTCCGGGAAGTGAACACTGTAAAATTAATTGTAATAGGTGTAGACCTTACAATCCTTTCCGGTAGTGGTTGGTTTGTGCTTCGATATAATTGGACTGTAGATGATCCTGCGTGTTTCAAATCGAGTACCAGAAATTGACGGCCAAGTTGCACATTATAACTTTTAATAAACATTCAATCTGGTTACATCAGCAAAAAGGACCACCTGTCCACAAGACAGGAAGGAAATCAACAATCAGTGTCGATGACACAAAATGATGATACGTATTTGTATAAATACCTTACAGGAAAGCTCAGCTCTTGCAGGACAATGCACATTTAACTTGTCAAGTTTGACAACGGAAGATACCAAACTCAGCTTTACCGCTTTTTGGAGATATATTTGCGTGGATCTTGAAACATTAACTCCACAAACTCTATTTATGGATTCAGGAACATATATTATGCTTTTCTGTTGCAATTTATAAACGTTTTCTCATCAAATACAGTGCAGTTTTTTAAACGTAAAAAGGAAGCGTCAGAATATTTGCATTCTATTCAACAAGACTTGACACCCGCACACTTGATTCCGCTATACAAAGCCCAGGCATGCAATTGAGCTGGATTGGCTTTAAACAATTTTATAGGACCTTTTCCAACAAACACTTCCCGGATGGTTGCCGAAAAACGTGTTTTTTAGGGTTTTGTTTATAAAATGAAAACTAATACAGCATTCTGGTTACTCCAATGAGAAAAATAGTAGAGAATTGGAATGCTAACTAAATAATGTTTTGCGAAAGTTTTGCAATTTTTTTTAAACTTATAACTCCGCTATTTTTCAAGTTGTAATGTGTGCACAAAACATGCGCTTTCGGATTAGTTTTGGCACAATTGCAATTTGAATTTTTTTGCAGCGTGACTGGATGCTAGTGATAGTCCGATCTCAATTTTACAAATAGATTTTGAGAGTGGAAGTATAGTATATTTTCACATTTTTGAACTCTACATCCAATTTTAAATTGACTTTTGATTAGATAATCCTATTTCAAACAAAAATTACCGTGTTTTCCTTTTATTCATCACTTATTTTTGAAATTCAACAGATTCCATTCGATGTTTTCTCATTGGTCACTGATAATACACTGAATAATTATCAAAATACTCTTTAACCATCAAATAACACTTCTCAACAAGTTTTCGCCGATACACAATATGTACGGTTGAGGCCAAAAAAAAAAAGGGACAGTTGTCTATTTTTGCGATTATTCCACCTTTCGTCACTGCATGTATATGCAGCATGATTACTTCCTAATTTGGAATTGTTTGATAGATGTCAAATATTCAATGTTGCCATGTGACATATTCATAACACAAATTTAAGTAGCTAGAAATAAACAAAAATCTGCTATAAGAGTTATCCCATTTTTTATTGGCCGCAACTGTACAATATTGCTACATGTAAATACATTTTTTAAATGATTGACTGAGGAAGCTTCAACACAAAAACATAATTTGAATGAGAAATTTGCATAACACAATATCTCTTCGTGAGTGAATTCCACTTCATAAACAAATTCATTTCTCTTCAAAGATATACTAGAGAGTTATTGCAAACTGAAATTAGTTTACTTAATTACAAGAAACTTTAATTAAAGTATCCTGTATTGTGATTTGTAATTCTGTTTCGTAATGGTGTTATTGCAACCTTCTTTCTAGATGCTTTTACTTAAACTTTATTTTGACAAGTACGTCAAAGTTCAAATCTTTTTATCTATTCATCACAATCACCATCTCATAACTCATTAGTCTAATATCATTTGTATGTGCTGCCGAACAGTTTACAAAGTTTACTGCAGAATATATGTTTTACTCCTTCCCAAACAGTGCATCCATTTGCAATATGCTTACTAGGCACAACTTGGAGAAGAATAAAGCTCGATTCATAAACTTTCCGTTCCGTTCGTCGTTACCGTTGCCGTATGCGTTCACCGTTTTGTTGCCAGTGCAGTACATTGAAATGCATAAGATCATTCATAAACTCCGTTGGCCGATGCTGTCTACCGCTCGCATGAGTTTATGAATGATCTTATGCATTTCAATATACTGAACTGGCAACGGAACGGAGAACGCAGACGGCAACAGTAACGGCAAACGGACGGAAAGTTTATGAATCGACCTTAAAGGTTTCCCCAAACCAACGCTTGAACGCGGGATGGGAGCGGGAACGGGATTAACGCGAGACCAAATTCTATAGCAAGATATGTAAATATGCATTACCGGTGGAATTATCAGTATTCCGAAATGCAGGCAAACAGCGAAATTTGGTTGGTTTTCTAGCAATTTGCACAGTTCCCATTTTCCGTTCCCGCTCCAGCTCCCGCTTTGGTTTGAGAAAAATTATTGTCCTCGTGTGTAAATCTTGAAAATTTTTTATCTTTTCCCTCGTGATAACCTACTTTGAACTCACAATTTTCTCACACAAAAGCTACTACTGTTTGGATGTTCACTACAAATTTATAGGTTACAAGTTATGACTCACAAAAATTTGGCAGATATGTCAAAATGAAGACGACCTAATTAAAAGTTTCTATTCCTTTATTCAAATTAAATACGGGATGCCTGTATTTTAATAAAAGAGAATTGTGAATGATATATTGAATATATGTCAAATAAAGGAAAACTTTTTTAAAGTATCATCACATTAGAGGTTGCAATAACTCTCTAATAATTATAAAAGAACGTTATTTAGTTTAAAAATAATACTCAACTGGTCATTGACCTAGGTCCTTCAGCCACAGTTCAAAGATATTATTTTCAATTATTCAAAAACAAAACATACCCAGATAATTGAATTGACCAAGATGAAAGGAATTACACCAAAATTTGAACATCTATGTTATCGATAATGCAAAATGGCGGTTGGTGAAAAATTTGCGCATGCCCATGATCTTCCTAATGACACTGATATTTGTGAAAAAACCAAATTTTATTTAATTATTATTGTGTGAAGAGTGATAGTAACTAACACTCTGTGTTTTTATTACTATCATTGACACTACAAAGAGCAAGTTATTTTTTCTCAGTACGGCCATTGATAGGAGTATGAAAACTGTGATAATGGCAATTATTGGTAATTACTTAATTATCAGAGTTATTTCTTTTAATTTTCAGCAAATACTGCACCTTAGTGCTCCTATTTGAAGGATCCAGTTGGAACGTTTTTCTTTGAAGAGTTTTAAATCATGTTCAAAAAGATGCCTCACGTTCTAGAAATAAGTGATTTCACGAAAAATCACCCCCACAAAGAGTTTGTTACGGTCTCATAAACGCTTATGTTACTCTTTGCCTGGTTCGACTACCACGAGTAGTATTGCCTTCGGATTTCGCCTGGATGAAACTCTCTATTTTATTCGAGGTTGATTTTGATGACCACCTGTATATTCATTAATATATTGGCTGCAAGTCGGTAGTTCAGAAAACCTTCCACATCAACTAAACCTTTTTGATATTGAAAATCGCTCTGATCATGGTTCATGGCATTTTCCTTTAGCATAGCTGCGGCTTCACTCGGCTTGATCATATTAAACCTTCGTACAGCTAGCTACTTGGATGCTTTCGGAGTGATTTATCGCCTGTTTCACATATTTCTGCTGATCTCTTCTCTTCATTTATCCTCTGATGGAAATAATCCTACAAAAGTAAACAGGTTGTAAACAAACAACAACCAAACACAACCCCACTTCTATAATTGAATAATGATCTCTCTCTACCGAAAAGTGACTTTCATACCTTTTCTATTGATGGCATTCCTTTTCATTGTGGCTTTGCATTCCTTAAACATTTCCTGGAGAAATTCGGGAATGTATTCATAAATTTCGTGTCATTTCTGTCATATCCATGACAAGTGAAAAGTGACTTATCATTCTGTCATGTCAACTTCAAGTTTCCCCTCTTTCAGCAAACTAGAGGTTCATAAAAAAAAGGCCCTTCCTTCTTTTTTTGGTCCAGACCAGACACGTGAAGAGCATCGTATTTTTACGGATTTTTGAGATTTTATGTGTTTCAAATTACAAAACTTTTGATTTATCCTAGGTCGGATAATCAATACCCAACTTTGGTTGGATTCATATTGAAACAATGTAAGTCTTTGAACTTTTGTTTGTCGAAGGACGAACCTTCTGAAAGGCCACACTCCATCAAAGGTATGTTTTATTTTACTTTACTTTTCTGCTTCGGAACCCCTCTTACTAGCTTTTAAACTCATCTCACTTGCCGTTATAAAATATTTTCTGAAAGATATTTCCTTTCAGGCCTTCTTCTATCAAGTAGTATAACTTTCTACTGATATCATAACGCTTATCTAATTGCATGCAAACGCATACTCTTAAGCTTATTCTCCAGACCATCCTGTAGATGACTATCACCTGCTAAGCTTTGCACGATACCTTCTCGTAGCTTTTATTCTGTGCACTGAACTATCAAGTCGCCCTGTACAAGCCAAGAATCTGAGAAATCGCCCGTAATTGTGGAAGCGAATATTTCGCTCTGAAAGAAGTCCAAGGTAGTATATCGAGAGAGCCCTGCTGAAGTTCACCAACACTCCAAAGTCAAGGTAACCATCTTAACATTATTTATTTACTTCTCTGGGAGCATTGGATACATAAAGGACGAAATCCGTATCTCGGTGTCATCGAACCCTACGAGAAAAGTGCGTCAAGTAATATAAAATAGTAATTTTGGGTCAACTTGCTTCATTGAGAATCACATAAATAAGTGTAAACCGGTGGTATGCATACCGAGGGTAACTGTATTCTTCCATCAGTACAATAATTACTGTTGTCGGATTCAGATCTATTGTTGATTCTTTGCAGTTCTTGTACACGAACCATTGCATTTAAATTGTTTGTTATTGTTTTTTATTAATTTCGCATAACGCCAATTGTCAAATTGTACTGTCAATTTCTATCTTCTTCTTCCTCTATCTTCTTCTTCCTCTCTCCTTCTTCTATGTTTAGGGCCTGTTGATTTTTACGGTTGGCCACGGTAGCCAGGATCAGCAGCCAAGGTCTTTTCATGTAATCTTCTTCCTGTTCTACGTTAGGGTGAAGCCTTCTTTCTTCTATTCAACTTTTCTAACTCTTTTCCGTCAAACTTTAAATCAATAAATTATATTTCTTACCTATCTTATAACTTTCTTTCAACCTCTCTACCCACCCCGTCTCCACTGTCGAAAAGCTTAGCCGCGGTTTCCACAAACAAGTCAGGGTTCATTAGTTGCTATTTTGGGAATTTTGTGAAAATAGACAGTGACCCTGACAAAATGGCGCCCAGACGTTTGTAATTTTCAATTTTCAGTATAGTTTGGCAGTTGTCGTTGTTGAGTAGGTTTGCTATTGGACTGGTGTTTTTTTTAGGTGAAAATTTTCAATATACCCAGATATCTTATATACAGCGTATTTTCTATAGTAGGTATATGATCAGGTTGATTGAGTTGTTCCTACAGGGTGATGCATAAATGATTTATACAGAGCTGTAAACAGAGAACAAATTTTATTTTGTTTGATTCAATATACAGAGTTGTACGAAAGTAACAAATTTATTTTGGTTCGATTCATTATACAGGGTTGTCGGAAAGTAAGCTAAAGTTGCTTTTCCTTTTTTTCTTTCAGGAAAGAGGGGGGTGTGTCCAATTGACACTGGTTATATTTAATTTTTGTGTGCTTTTATTCAGCAATTGATTATTTGATAATGGAAATCAACAGATTACTTGGCGATGAAATCGTATATGAATTAAAAATCAGAAATTTACAACGCACGGTGAACGAGAATAGAACTATATTGAGAGGTGCTTTGCAATTTGAAAGAGAAGGTGGAAGTAGTTTTGCTACATCCGACTTAGATCCTACCGCTGAACTTGAAATTTGTAAAGATAAACTAGTAGACTTGAATGATAATATTGATAATTTTAATAACTCGAATAGGTTGAACGATTTCAAAAGAATTTCATCCAGATTGTATCATGTAAAATCACGTTTAGAGAGAGTGATTTTAACAAACGACATTCAAAAGGAAACACAGATTGGGTTAATTTGTAGGTGCTTACAATTAATGGATTCATTGTGTGCTTTAAATGACAATTTATTATTACTAGAAAATCAGATAGATAGGAACACGTCAAAAGTTAGCTGCTTGGAACAAGATAATGTTCTTGAAGGGTCTCCTACTGACGATTCAATTCCGTTAGTACCTTCCATTGTTCCTTCTGAAGCTACTCAGATTCCTTTAGAGAATCGTAATACACCTCTTCAACCGATTTCAAATGTTGATCAAGTGGAATTTTCTCATGCGAGAAATTTTGAAAATGATGACCGATTGAACGTTCCTCGAGTGTTTCAAACGTTCGTTGGTAATTCGACGGCCCGACCAGACCGATCATCTAGTGGATACGTTAGGACATCCAACGAAAACGCTAGATCATCTGTCGAATCTACTAGACAACCCAGATTTTCAGATCCGAATCAAGGTAGAGTACGGTTTTCGGATCAATGCTCATTCAGTTATCCAGAACGCAGGACAGAGTTTCTGGATGAAGGGGAAAGGTTAGCTACTATGAATTCTACTCAAGATTTTGAAAATAGAATTCGTAATTTACAGCTATCCGATCTACATTCATCTCCCTCCGTTTCACGCTATGGCAGTTTTCAATCGTATTTTGACATCTCACGATGGCGACTTACGTTTGATGGTGAGACTAGTGTTACCAATTTTTTAGAGAGAATCGAGGAGATAAGAATATCACGCGGAGTCTCTCAGGAACAGCTTTTTCGTTCAGCTGCTGAACTTTTCACCAAGAATGCATTGTTGTGGTTCAGGACCCAACGTTTCGATTCATGGGATCAGTTAGTTGGTAAGTTGAGAGAAGATTTCTTGCCCTACGATTATGAGTTGGATCTCTGGGAAGAGATCAGAAACCGAACTCAGGGAGCAAGAGAAAGGGTGATTAATTTCATAGCAGCTATGGAAAATCTCTTCAACAAACTTGGAACCAATAAACCTATCGAGCAGGGTCGTTTAAAGACGATAAGAAGGAATTTATTGCCTCATATACAATCTCATCTAGCTGTTCATACAATAACGACAATTTCGGATTTGACTAGACTCAGTCGTGCTATAGAGGAAGCCTCGTTGAGGGCAGAACATTTTTGTCCACCTCCCACTAATCCCAGAAACTTATTGGAACCAGAGTTGGCTTACAGAAAACCGTCTGGTAATAATGTTAACCCACGTGGTGTTCAGGCAGTTCATTCAGTTTACCAGGAAAGTAATTTTGAATCTGCCATGCCCTTGATTTCTTCAACGAACGCTGTTCCTCCAAGAACTTTATCCCAAACACCCAGTGTATGTACTTGTTGGAACTGTAAAGAGCCTGGACATAGGTTCCGCAAATGTCCAAAGCCAAGGAACCTATTCTGTTTTTCTTGTGGTAAGGAAAATACCACTTCCCGAAGCTGCAGTAATTGCCAAAAAAATGTGAAGAGAGGTTCGTCGTAGATCGGTCACGACCTCTAGCTTCTTCAATTCCGATCATTTCTACCACTTATGTAACTCATGTCATTGACTATGTCTTGGCACAAGCTAAGGAGGATCAGAGACCCTACTTGAAAGTTGTGATATACGGAAGAGAGTTTCTTGCCTTATTGGACAGTGGCTGTTCTAAGACAGTGCTTGGTGGTCAAGGTTGGAATATTTTGAGAAATCTTTGTCCATTGACTTCTACCTCGTCTCCTATCCTCTGTGCTGTAGCCAATGGGGTGAAATGTGCGGCAGAAGGTACAATTACTGTTCCTATACAGCTCCAAAACCGAGTTGGTGTTTTTGAAGTCTTAGTGGTACCATCATTTCCACATTCGTTGATTTTGGGAATAGACTTCTGGCAACAAATGGGCATTGTTCCTGATCTCTATTCCGGACAGTGGTCTTTTCGATCTGAAGCTGGACTAGTACAACCACAGGTCAATGCTATACAGACAGTGGACAATCTACCGACTAGTCAGAGAGATGACCTGAATCAACTTATCGAGAGGACGTTTCAAGGGATGGGTGATTCTCTAGGCTGTACAAATATTGTTGAACACGAGATTCATACCAGTTCGCCTCCGATAAAACAACGTCACTACCCTCTGTCACCCGCACTCCAAAAGCAAGTCAATATTGAGTTGGAGCAAATGCTCGCGGATGATGTGATTGAACCCTCTAACTCTCCTTGGGCTTCACCGATCGTACTCATCAAAAAACCTGATGGTAGATACAGATTCTGCGTCAACTATAAAAAATTGAATGAAGTTAGTCTTCCAGATGCATATCCTATCCCGTTCGTGAGTTCAACTCTAGACAAGTTGAGGGATGCTAGATTTCTGACCACTTTGGACATAAAAAGTGCGTACTGGCAGATCCCTGTCGCCGTATCGTCTAGACCCTTAACTGCCTTTGTTGTTCCCACCAGAGGATTATTCCAGTTCAAACGAATGCCGTTTGGTCTCCACAACGCTCCGGCTACGTGGCAACGATTCATAGACCGAGTAATAGGTGTTGACCTCGAACAATATGTTTTTGTTTATCTGGACGATGTGATCGTTTGTTCCCCAACTTTTTCCAAGCACATCGAGGTACTGCGTGAAGTACTCAGTCGCATTCAAAAGGCAGGCCTGACATTGAACCGAGACAAATGCAATTTTTGCAAGTCAGAATTGCGATATCTCGGTTATGTTGTGAATGCCTCTGGTTTGATGGTCGACCCCGAAAAAGTTGAAGCGATCGTACGAATCCCAGCGCCCAGAACGGTCTCTGAAGTTAGACGCATATTGGGGATGGCATCCTGGTATATACGCTTCATCCATAATTTCTCGACCTTAATAGCTCCAATGACAGCACTGCTGAGAAAAGATAAACGGTTCGAGTGGGATGAAACCTGTCAGAGAACGTTGGACACTATTAAAAATTGTCTCGTTTCTGCACCTATACTGTCATGTCCTGACTTTGATCTTCCTTTTCAAATTCAGACAGATTCCTCTGATTATGAGGTTGGAGCTGTACTTTCTCAAGTACAGTCGGAAGGCGAGAAAGTTATCTGCTACTTGAGCCGGTCATTGACAAAAATTGAGAGAAAGTACAGCACAACTGAAAAAGAGTGTTTGGCAGTTCTGTTTGCAATAGAGAAACTGAGACCCTATATTGAAGGAACACGCTTTACAGTCATAACTGACCACTACAGCCTTAAGTGGCTCTATAATATAAAGGATCCTGTTGGTCGTATCGCTCGATGGGCAGTACGCGTCCAACAGTACGATTTTGACATCATTCACCGCAAGGGGAAGGACCATGTTGTTCCTGACGCTCTCTCGCGTTCCGTTCCGGTGGTGGACGCTGTCGAACCTCAAGCTGCTGGAAGTAAAACTCCCAAAGATGCCTGGTATGCCAGTATGATGAAAAAAATTGAAAAATCTCCCCAAAAATATCCGCTTTGGAGGGTTACTGGAGACCAGCTCTATAAAAGATCCTCGTTAAAATATCCCGAATTAGCTGACGATACTGATGGATGGCTACAGGTTAACGCAAAAGACCAACGCTCAGAGATCATTGGCAATAACCACGACCCGCCTACTTGTGGTATTTGGAAAACTTTTGGACGTATTTCCTCAAAGTTTTACTGGCCCAAAATGAAGCACGATATCGCCAATTACATCCGACGATGTAAAATTTGCATCCAGACAAAACCAGAGCAAAAACGCCCCGTAGGACATATGCTCAGTCTCTCCCCTACAACCACCAGACCTTGGCAGATTATTTGTGTTGATATCGTTGGCCCATTGCCACGTTCCTCTCAAGGCAATGCTTTCATTCTTTCGGTCTCAGATTATTTCACCAAATTCAGTCTGTTATATCCTCTTCGTGAAGCTACTGCTAGTAGAATTACCAAGATTTTGGAAGAACAAGTAATTTTGTTATTTGGTGCACCTTCTCGTCTAGTTTCCGATAATGGCAAACAATTTATCAGTAAAATTTTTCAAGATAAAATGAAGGAGTATGACATAAAACATTCCTTTATTGCTTTCTATCATCCTCAAGCGAATCCGGTAGAACGCGTTCACCGGGTAGTGAAAACCATGTTAACGGCTTATGTAGCTGACAATCATCGGAAATGGGATCAATTCCTCCCCAAAGTCGCTTGGGCTATTCGTTCTGCAAGACATGAAGCCACGGGTGTGACCCCTAACTTCGCCATGTTTGGACGCGAACTTAAAATTGCTGGTTCCACTCCAGACCTTGACCATGACCCAGATCATAAATTTGACCCAAAAACTCATTCAGAATCTTTGAAAGAAGTTTTCAAAGATATCAGTGAACGACTCAGACATGTATACGATAAAAGTCGTAAAATCTATAACCTTCGCAGGCGAGATGAGCGTTTCACACTCAACCAAATAGTGTGGAAAAAGAACTATGTGATATCCGATGCCACAAAACATTTCTCTGCCAAACTTGCTCCTAAGTTTGTTGGACCCTATACAATTTCCAAGATCGTTTCACCTTGGTCATATCAACTGAGAGATGAGCGTGAAAAAGATTGCGGAGTGTGGCATGCCAAAGACTTGAAGGCTCATCCACCTGACGAGGACGTGGATGATGAAAATATCGATATGAACTTAGTTCAGTAATAAATTTTCGGTTGTGATGTCTCTAGAATAAGTTTTCAGTAACATGGAAAAAGTTTTTGTTGAGACAAAAACTTTCTTTCGGAAAGAGGGGTGTGTTACGGTCTCATAAACGCTTATGTTACTCTTTGCCTGGTTCGACTACCACGAGTAGTATTGCCTTCGGATTTCGCCTGGATGAAACTCTCTATTTTATTCGAGGTTGATTTTGATGACCACCTGTATATTCATTAATATATTGGCTGCAAGTCGGTAGTTCAGAAAACCTTCCACATCAACTAAACCTTTTTGATATTGAAAATCGCTCTGATCATGGTTCATGGCATTTTCCTTTAGCATAGCTGCGGCTTCACTCGGCTTGATCATATTAAACCTTCGTACAGCTAGCTACTTGGATGCTTTCGGAGTGATTTATCGCCTGTTTCACATATTTCTGCTGATCTCTTCTCTTCATTTATCCTCTGATGGAAATAATCCTACAAAAGTAAACAGGTTGTAAACAAACAACAACCAAACACAACCCCACTTCTATAATTGAATAATGATCTCTCTCTACCGAAAAGTGACTTTCATAACTTTTCTATTGATGGCATTCCTTTTCATTGTGGCTTTGCATTCCTTAAACATTTCCTGGAGAAATTCGGGAATGTATTCATAAATTTCGTGTCATTTCTGTCATATCCATGACAAGTGAAAAGTGACTTATCATTCTGTCATGTCAACTTCAAGTTTCCCCTCTTTCAGCAAACTAGAGCTTCATAAAAAAAAGGCCCTTCCTTCTTTTTTTGGTCCAGACCAGACACGTGTATTTTTACGGATTTTTGAGATTTTATGTGTTTCAAATTACAAAACTTTTGATTTATCCTAGGTCGGATAATCAATACCCAACTTTGGTTGGATTCATATTGAAACAACGTAAGTCTTTGAACTTTTGTTTGTCGAAGGACGAACCTTCTGAAAGGCCACACTCCATCAAAGGTATGTTTTATTTTACTTTACTTTTCTGCTTCGGAACCCCTCTTACTAGCTTTTAAACTCATCTCACTTGCCGTTATAAAATATTTTCTGAAAGATATTTCCTTTCAGGCCTTCTTCTATCAAGTAGTATAACTTTCTACTGATATCATAACGCTTATCTAATTGCATGCAAACGCATACTCTTAAGCTTATTCTCCAGACCATCCTGTAGATGACTATCACCTGCTAAGCTTTGCACGATACCTTCTCGTAGCTTTTATTCTGTGCACTGAACTATCAAGTCGCCCTGTACAAGCCAAGAATCTGAGAAATCGCCCGTAATTGTGGAAGCGAATATTTCGCTCTGAAAGAAGTCCAAGGTAGTATATCGAGAGA
Organism: Chrysolina oricalcia; assembly: GCA_944452925.2. Taxonomy (NCBI): domain Eukaryota; kingdom Metazoa; phylum Arthropoda; class Insecta; order Coleoptera; family Chrysomelidae; genus Chrysolina; species Chrysolina oricalcia. Next base: position 28,709,111 of record OX101808.2, read on the forward strand.
GCCCTGCTGAAGTTCACCAACACTCCAAAGTCAAGGTAACCATCTTAACATTATTTATTTACTTCTCTGGGAGCATTGGATACATAAAGGACGAAATCCGTATCTCGGTGTCATCGAACCCTACGAGAAAAGTGCGTCAAGTAATATAAAATAGTAATTTTGGGTCAACTTGCTTCATTGAGAATCACATAAATAAGTGTAAACCGGTGGTATGCATACCGAGGGTAACTGTATTCTTCCATCAGTACAATAATTACTGTTGTCGGATTCAGATCTATTGTTGATTCTTTGCAGTTCTTGTACACGAACCATTGCATTTAAATTGTTTGTTATTGTTTTTTATTAATTTCGCATAACGCCAATTGTCAAATTGTACTGTCAATTTCTATCTTCTTCTTCCTCTATCTTCTTCTTCCTCTCTCCTTCTTCTATGTTTAGGGCCTGTTGATTTTTACGGTTGGCCACGGTAGCCAGGATCAGCAGCCAAGGTCTTTTCATGTAATCTTCTTCCTGTTCTACGTTAGGGTTGAAGCCTTCTTTCTTCTATTCAACTTTTCTAACTCTTTTCCGTCAAACTTTAAATCAATAAATTATATTTCTTACCTATCTTATAACTTTCTTTCAACCTCTCTACCCACCCCGTCTCCACTGTCGAAAAGCTTAGCCGCGGTTTCCACAAACAAGTCAGGGTTCATTAGTTGCTATTTTGGGAATTTTGTGAAAATAGACAGTGACCCTGACAAGTTACGATTGATTGAAGATTGTAAAATTAAAAATAAATTTCAACATATATTATGAATTCCAAGACCGTCAGGGTTCCATATTTATCGGTGAGAATTGCAACTTCCTCATTTTTCGACACTTTTTCGGGTAAAATTATCTATTTTGGCGAGTATTACTTTCTTTCAAAAAAGGCGCCTCACCTTTAAGCACCCCTTATATGTATAAGTAGGCCAAATTGCTGAAAACCAGAACATGGACACTGAAATTCCACGTCGTCAAAATGTTTGTGAGCAGAATGAATATGGCCATCCAGAATTAAATCGGACCCGCCCCAAGCCCTTCAAATTGCTACATCGTTGAACTCATACATGCACCCGCGATCATAAATCCGTTCAGACACTTGTTTGCTTTACATAAATGTGCTCCCGTCTCATTACTTTTTACAGTGTCAGTCGCAGACTGGGGTAATTTTGCTCAGCTGAAAATTGCTTTTTGAATAGTTTGGAATGCTGCACAAAGGCAGTGAGTGCAATCCACAGTTGCAGCGAAACGTCAATCGGAATAGGTATTCGACACTATCGAATGAAGTGGCTCGAGAACAATCGATCACTCAATTGATAGGTGTCAAACGTGAGTGTTCATTTGGGAAGTGTTTGGAAAGTTTTGGAGTCATGCCCATGCTAATATATTTCTCTTTAATTATGTGTATTGTCATCATATAATATGCACGTTCTCTGACAAATTATAATAAATCTATAGTCTCCCAAACTCTGAAAATAAAAATAGAGGAGGAAATAATAGATGATCACTTGAATCAGCAACACTTTTGAATAACTCATTTGTTTAAGCTACAAATGATTTGGTTGCTCAAATAGACAAAAGAAACATGACATCAATGGAGTAAATACAGTTTATAATCCAAACTCACTTTTTCTAACACCATTCCAAGAGGATGAGTTATTCAGTCTCTTGAACAATAGGATAAAATTTTGGATTGACTTGGTCTTTACTTGATGGAAATTCATAGTATATGACAATATGGTAAACACGATTAAATTTCCACAGATTTATTGTCTACGCGACATGTTTCGATACACTGTATCTTTTTCAAGCGAATGTAATACATTAAATTATTCTACCTTGAACATTACTTAAATACCCTTCTTAACAATTGAGGTAATTAGGAGCTACCTATGATAAAAATAAATTTGACAATACAATGTAGGTAGGTGCCTGTAAATCTCAAAACATATCTACTACTTAATTAGTTGAAAAGGTTTAACAAAGGGGAACTATTTTATAATTTTTCAATTTATTAATTTCCAAGAATTCTAAAGAATTACGTCTAATACCTTTATTTTCAACATGAAGGATTTCAAAGTTTTCATCAAAGTCATGGTCTTCTTCCAAAATATGATTGGCATATGTTGAATGTGTTTTATTATTTACATAATTCATACGGTGCTCACGTACGCGTCTTTTGAATGATCTACCAGTCTGGCCTACATATACTTTGGAACAAGATCCACAATTCAATTTACAAGCTCCTGATTTTTTAGATTTTTGTGTTTTATCTTTATTATTTGTAATAAACCTTCCCAACGTGTTATCTGTTCTGAATACTACTCTTAAATTTTGTTTTTTCAAAAATGACGCTATTTTTTCTGAAACGGGCCCTGAATAAGTTAAAGTTCTGTAATTATTGTCAAGGTTCCTCATAGTGGGGTACACTTCTTGGATAGCCTTTCTATATAATTTTTTAGCAAGAATATTCTCTATTAATTTGACTTGATATCCATTGTTAACTGCTATCTGTTTTATAATATTTAATTCTTTGCAGAAGTTTTCTTCAGAAAGAGGAATATTTACTAATCTATGTATCATACTATGGTATGCTGATATTTTATGAATATATGGATGTATCGAATTATTATGAATGGTGACGTCAGTATGGGAAGGTTTATGAAAAATAGAAAAATGGTGTTTGTTGTTGGTTTTACCTATTGTCAAATCATGTTTTAAGGTTCTTACCTCTCATCAGTGCTAGGTTAGGTCAGACAACATTAGAGTCATCCTGTCCCCCCCAACGAACGACAACACCCAAAGCCCAAGAGCAAGCAGCACTCCTGGACTGGGTGTTGTCGTTCGTTGGGGGGGACAGGATGACTCTAATGTTGTCTGACCTAACCTAGCACTGATGAGATGTAAGAACTTTGAAACATTCATGTATGCAGGTGGTCATTTCCAACCGGATGGGGGATGATACGCATTGCTTGGGAGCAATCAGCACTTGCAATAGTGTCCTCCTATGAGGAACATTGCACGAGTAAATGTCTTTTGTGACCTGACCAGGGCATTCGATTGTATCAATCACGAAAAATTGTTGACAAAATTGGAAACATTTTGTATTAGAGAAATACGTGAACATCATCCTTTATACAAAATCGTACACAGTATGTCAACATTACCCAAAACAATGATATCGTTTCTCAGAATTGTAATTCACAGTCCCCCAGGGTTCAATATTAGGCCTTATATTATTCACACTTTAGGTGACCAATATTGATCACACTATTCGCTTAGGCAAGTACACTGCCTGTGCAGACGATTTCTCCGTAACAATAGCAACTTATACAACATCAGAAAGAGAAGAGTTAGACACTGACGTGATGCAAAAGATTACTAGCAATTTCAATGAGAATAACCTTTACTTAAATGTAGATAAAATAACATTATACATATTTTATACTAGGCAAAATACATGTAACTCAATACAGGTCAATGAGAATGGCAGGCCTTTATCGAGCTATAATGGTATAATGAAATTTCTTGGTCTTCATATTGAGGAGCACCTTGACTGGAAAGCACAATGTAGACATATTGTCACAAAGTTTCACTCTATGAACTACTCATTCAGTTCTGCCGTGTCCATAGCTAGTGAAGACTATGGGGGGAGTTTGGAGTTTGTTAGTATTTATTGTAAGTATAGGTCTTTTTAGAATAATTTATTCAAACAGTGAGATTCATTAATTCACTAATTCATTTCAATCGTCCTAATCTCATTGTTATTAAAAAGAACTCCTTTTCGAAAAACTATAATATTTCGTCTTTATGTAGGTACAATCATCAATATATCATCAACTGTCAGAATAATTTTTACTGATAAACGTCAGATTGACAACTTCAAATCTTATGTCAAATTGTTTGAATAGTACAGGATGGTGAAGTCAGGAATCTATACAGGAATATTCCCATCGTCAGCGACATTCTCCCCCCTGGTGCTAACTTCCCCGTTAGCACTGGAATGAACATTTAAACGATGGAGCTTTCTGGCTGATCTCTTATATAAACCATGAGTGGTTCGAACATCTGCCAAACGAACTATATCATCTGCTCCTTTGTAAATTTTTTCCACTACGCCCAATGGCCAGGCTCCTCGTGGTAAGTTTTTGTCTGATTGTTCACAGCACACAAAATATCTCTCGGAAGTTCCAAGTCGATTGAATTGGGTGTTTCCGTGCAGTGTCCATCCTAGTCGAGTTTTTGACAGAATGGGATATTTTGGATCTGGTTGAATGATTTGCCGGGAAACAATTAAATTGGCGTTATTTTGTCCTATAAGAATACTTGGCTTATTCACACCCTCCAGTTCAGAGGAAACCTGTTTGACAAATGGAAACCTCTTGATTATTTGGTCCAAATTATATTTTTGTTCTGGCAAATCCAAATTGTCTATGGTTCTTACGTTGCGGAGTTTGTAAAAAATGTTTGAATGTTTTCCCGAAATTTCGGGTTCAACCGTTTGGGAATTTTCATCATATCGATAAATTTCTCCAGTCCATTTGCAGCACAAGGGAGATATAGGACCAACTACCCCAATTTTTTTTGCAATAGTTGAATCCAACAATGTTGTGGTACTTCCTTCGTCCAATAGTGCAGAAATATTTAAAATACCATTGGGGCCTTTGATTTGAACTGGAATGATTTTGAGTAGTGTTTGATGGCAAGTTTCAGATAAATTTGTAGTTATTTCTGATGTTATGCCGGTACTTGTAGTATTTTTATGCAGCGAACTATGATGGAAACGATCACAATTATTGATTCCGCATTGTTTCCTCTTTTTACATTTACCATGATGTTGCCGCAAACAGCAATAACAGAGGTTACATTTTTGGACCATTTTCCACTTTTGTTTAACTTCTGCTTTTTGGAACTGATTGCAACTCTCTATGGAATGTTCATCTAGGTTGCAGATTTTACATAATTTTCGTGATCTTTCATAATTTTCAGTAGGACGATGCTTCTCTCTTTTCTCCAGATATGAACTACTGCATGATGGCTGAGAGTTACGATCACTACTTTTGGATACGAAAGTTATTCTAGATACTACCTCAGACATCTTTTGTACCCAATTGGAAAAGTCTTTTATTGTTTCTTGTTGACTTTGTATATTTTTGTCAATCAAGTAACTGCCCCACTGTGTAAGCAAATGAGGGGGTAATTTGACAACTAAACTGGTTAACAATTGTCTCTGGTCCACTAATCTGGCTAAATCTCCTTCCATAACGGCAGCAATATTTCTTATGGTGTTGCTGAAGTCGGTGAATGACTGTAAGTTTTCTACCAATGAAAGTTGACGAGATTTTTGTAATAATTCTTCCATGACAAGTTCTGAACGACCATATTTTTGTTGCAAGATATCAATAATTTCATCCGGTTTTTGAGCTGTAATCAAGAGCATTTCAACAGCTTTTCTGGCTTCTCCAAGCAGGCTATTGTTGAGCCTCAATACATTTTCTCCCGGAGAAAACTGACATGCAGCATTTGATAGCTTATACTGCGAAAAGTAAATAGGCCACTTCAAACATGATGAACCATCGAAGGACATCAAATTATTGCCAACAGTTTGTCGAGTAAGCATGTTGTTGATTGATTTGGTGAGATTTTCTATTTGATTCCTTGACTCTGATGATGACGAATTCTCTTGACATGTCTCGATTGCGTTTGTCCACTTTTGAACATCTGATAGCTTTGAATTACGTGACACTTCACTTCTGCCATCTTCTTCAGAAGATAAAACTCCAGAACTTGGTGCGGACTCGATTTTGAAAAACTCTTCATACTTTTGAAGTGATTCCTCTTTGGATTTGAGGCGTGCTTCACATATTTTGAATAGTTTTCGCTGTTTGTCCAACATCTTCCGTTTGGGATTTATTTCTCCATTTGAAGTGTTCTCAGATTCCATTTCTTGAATTTCACTTTCAAGGAATATAATTTCTTCTTGTTTTGAGAAGAATTCGCCTCGTAACTCATCTATTTCGTTTTGGATTTCGAGCAATTTGTACTTTCTATCATAGTTTCTCTTCGAAAGGTGTGTATTTACACTCCTCATGGATAAGCAAGAAATTTCACTGGCGGGTATATCATTTAAAATGTTCATAACGCCTTTTATGAATCTCTTGGTCAGATCACTAGCACTGGCATTTTTTGCATATTTTGCATTAAAGAGAACACACATTTTTTCCAAACTGAAAATACCCAATGTTTTACTAACTAATTCAACGTGATCATTGTATTTTTGTGAGTTTTCTTGAAAGTTGAAACCAGCGAAAGAAAGGATATTCCTTTTTGATACTCTTCCAGTTTGTTGTTGTCCATACAATGCAAATTGAAGACTCTCCAAAAGTTTTGAATCGACGTCTTTTAGTTTCGCTTCAATTTCAGTATCTCGCAATATTTTGTCGTTAACCATTTTTCAGCCTGTAACTGTATTTCTAAAGTGCTATCCGGCTCGAAGGACCAATTTGTTATTAAAAAGAACTCCTTTTCGAAAAACTATAATATTTCGTCTTTATGTAGGTACAATCATCAATATATCATCAACTGTCAGAATAATTTTTACTGATAAACGTCAGATTGACAACTTCAAATCTTATGTCAAATTGTTTGAATAGTACAGGATGGTGAAGTCAGGAATCTATACAGGAATATTCCCATCGTCAGCGACACTCATATTTGGACAAAGTGAAATAAATGTTTTTATATTTTTTCCAAAGTGTTTTAAATCTATAAAATATCAGTATCTACCTAATTAGTCGTGAACAAACCCCATTTTACGACTAGTGTTGGAGGCGCCGTTTAAAGATAAACCGCGGTCACATTTGACACTCGAGTCTATAGACTGTCAATTCAGCATATGGAAAACAAAATGTGGCATGGATACACTCATCATTCCTTCAAAAAAAAGAAGATAAATTAAATTTTGAGGATCTGTACACGACATAAAACTTCATTGTTTAACAAATGACTCTTCTTCTTTCATCTCCATATGACATTCTGAATCGCTATGTATCACTTGTCCCTTTTTTTAATAATTTTTTTTGAAATTTATTTTTCAATCCAGAGGGCTACGGATACGTTCACAGCACTAATGTTTTCATAAAAATACAACCTTACTGTTTTCGATGAAAATGTGTCCATCATATAAAATTAAATTATTGAATTTGTTTTATAACTTTTTTTTCAAATGGCAACATGGAGGCTCGTCGGGTTGAGAAAAAAAAATTGACGAATAATTTGAAACCTCACACTTCTGGGTTTCAATCAAACTTCCTTGAAAAAACTTCAATAGATTCCGTTAAATCTTTCTCAAAAGCATCTTTCAAGACTAAAATTACAGTTAAATGCTTCTAGAAACCCGTGTCCAACATGATGAAATAAAATTATTAATTCAAAAAATAATAACATATATCCTTGCCTATACAATATAGTTTTTTTACGACAGTGCATAAACTAAGGTTTTACGCACTGTTCACAGTGCGTAAAGTGATACTTTTTAGCACAAGTGCGTAAAAAATCAACTGTGCGTAAAGTAATATTTTACGCACTGTTCATACATTTATGCATTTTTGAAAAATACAGTATTTTGCGTCAAATATAACTCGGAAGTCTTCATTTGAGAATTTCACGCTGTAGCAACTTCGAATGGACTGTATGATAATAATAAGAATAATAATAAATATATTTACTTTAATAGTTCGTGAGTTACTACAAATTCCACAATTACTTGTGGAGTGAATTTGTGGAATGATAAATAATGTTTAAACGATGCTGTGGTTCTTACCTTGTGATAAGGAGTAGGATGGTTCTGGAACTGTACAATATAACTTCTTAGGTAGGTAGGTACGTAACGAATTACACTGCCCGAGCTGGCCAGCTAATACTAATAATGAGCTCTATTTATCACGAGCTGTTCGAGTCTCTTCGAAAACGGAGTCCCCACATTCTAGCGTTCCGACTCGGGGTTTTTGCCGGATCACATCGTCTGCCCATGTACGAGGCGCGCTCCATATGTTTCACAGCATATGAAACACAGCCACTCGCGATAATAATAATAAAAAAAAAGAGAAGGAAGTAAGTATATAATTAGACAAATACAAACAAAAAAAATGATGAAGACGGAACATAACCGCCCACCAAAATGCATGAGCATTTTAATCAGAGTTACCCAGAGGCAAAGGACAAAGCTTTACGACTGGGCGCTTCAATGAACCTTGTGGTGTACGAACTGTAACAACTCGCACTATCCCGTCTGTACCTGGATGAGTATCCGTTACCCGACCTAATTGCCAACGTGAAGGTGGTAGAGAATCATTTTTAATGAGTACCATTGTGCCAAGCTCAATATTAGCAGATGGTAGGGTCCACTTTCCTCGTTGGTGTAACGTATGGAGGTATTCCTTGCTCCACCTAGACCAAAAGTCTTGATGAAGTCTCTGAACCATTTGCCAACGAGAAAGGCGATTTAATGCTAAATGAGATAGATCATTATCGGGGGGCGAGTTCAAGGGCTCCAGGGTCAAGAAGTGACCCGGAGTTAGAGCTAAGAGGTCGTTCGGATCAGAGCTGGTGGGACATATGGGTCTCGAGTTTAGAACAGCCTCGATCTGAATGAGTAAAGTATTAAATTCTTCATAATTGAGTATCTGATTGCCAATGACTCTAGAGAGATGAGATTTTACAGATTTTATTCCAGCCTCCCACAACCCGCCGAAGTGAGGACTGGAAGGAGGAATAAATCGCCATTCGATTTGTTCATCTTGCGCCGCTTGTTTCATGAGAGAGATAAGAACTCGTGAAGCACCAACAAAATTGGTCGCGTTATCACTGAAAATATAAGACACTCGACCTCGCCGGGATATAAAGCGTTTCAGAGCCGCAAGAAATGTGTCAGTGGAGAGATCTGAGGCGAGTTCGATGTGCACCGCTTTGGTGGCAAAACACACAAATAAACAAATATAAGCTTTGTGCGTTTTAGCACCTCGATATCTTCCTAAGGAAATCGTATAGGGACCTCCAAAATCTATACCGATGCAAGAGAAAGGTTTTAGTTTGGAAACTCTGAGAAGAGGTAAATTTCCCATCGGGGGCTGCTGAACTCCTGTGGGACGTTGTCGCCAACAGGTAAGGCAATTAGCAAGACACCTACGAATTGTTCTTTTCGCTGACAATATCCAGAATTTCTGGAGCAGAAGGAAATTAAGTGTTTGCAAACCAGGATGAAGGTACTGTCGATGGGTATTTTCAATAATGAGGTGTGTGAGTCTGTGATGGCTGGGTAACAAAATTGGATGTTTTTTGTCGTAGATGAGACCAGAGTGGATGAGACGACCGCCCACCCTCAGAAGACCATCCTTGTCAACAAAAAGATTGAGCTTACGTAACGATTTGCAAAGAGGTTTAGCGTTAGCTAAATTGGAGAGTTCATGAGAGAATTCTTGGGACTGAACATACTTGGCAATTTTGAGCAGAGCTTGATGAGTATCACGAGAGGTGAGATGAGAAAGACAACGTTTAGATTTGATTAATCGAGAATTGTTAATGAATCGCAAAACATACGACAATATTCTTTCAATTTTGGTCAAAGAGGAGTGTTTTTCAAGTAAAATGTGAATGGAATTTTCCTCCTTCTGGACCACTAGGGTCATCCTTTTTTCTTCGCAGGCAGCAACAGAGCTTAGTTCTAGTTTCTGCAAGGCAGAGGGCCAAAATCCAGATGGTTGAGAGAGCCAAGGTGGACCCGCCCACCATAACGAATGGTTGACAAGCTGGGATGGAAGGAGTCCCCTAGATGAGCAATCAGCCGGGTTTTCTTTAGAGGGCACATAATGCCACACATTAGGAGGTAACTGTTCTTGAATATGACTGACACGATTACTTACAAATGTTTTCCATTTGTGAGGGGAGGAACAAATCCAATCAAGAACCGTGGAAGAGTCTGACCAAGCCGAAATTTCATTTGTGGAAGTTTGTGGTTCAAAGGAAGATAATACGAATGCAAATAAATCAGAGAGGAGAGCTGCTCCACAGAGCTCTAACCGAGGAATTGAGATAGTTTTGAGAGGTGCCACCTTTGCTTTGGCACAAACGAAACGGACATGGACTTCACCGTCTACCTCAAATCGAGAATATATGACAGCTGAATATCCTTTTTCACTCGCATCAGAAAATCCATGAAGAGAATACTTTGAAAGAAGCGGGTGAAACAAATATCGAGGAACACTGATGTTTGCGAGAACGGGTAGGTCGGATTTGAATGTAACCCAAGCATTACTAATATCAGACGGCGGCTGATCATCCCAGCCGATACCACATGTCCACAAATACTGGATGAGTCTTTTCGCAAATAGTGTTAGAGGACTCAAAAATCCTAAGGGGTCAAAGATACGCGCCAAATCTGAGAGTATATTTCTCTTAGTACATTGAAGGTTTTGAGCAGAGATGCCAAAAGAAAATGAGTCACTGATAGGGTTCCACTGCAAACCAAGCACTTTTATAACAGAGCTCTCGTCAAGATCGAGTGATTTCGAGTCAGGCACACAATCAGAAGAAAGCAACTCTGGATTATTACTTCTCCATTTATGTAGTTCAAATCCTCCTTGTTGCAATAAATCAATTAGCTGAGATTTGAGATTCTGAGCATATTCAAGAGAGACACAACTTGTTACTATGTCGTCAACATATGAACAAGTCTTCAGAGCATCAGCTGCTAGAGGAAACTTAGAACTTTCAACATCTGCGAGCTGTAATAACGTTCGAATGGCGAGGAAGGGTGCCGACGCGACACCATACGTTACCGTATTCAGCATGTATTCCTGAACAGGTTGCTCTTTAGAGAAACGCCACAGGATTCTTTGGTAAGTCCTATGATCATCAGATACTAGAATCTGACGGTACATTTGGCGAATATCAGTCATGAGCGCAACGGGGTGAATACGAAACTTGATCAATATAGTGACAAGATTATTCTGGAGTTTAGGACCCGTTAACAACATATCATTCAGAGAGGTTCCATTCGATGTTTTGGCCGAAGCATCGAACACGACCCGGAGTTTGGTACTAGTACTCTCTGGACGCAAGATACAATGATGAGGAATGTAGTACGATTCAGATTTGATTTGAGGAGTATGAGTTAGAGACATGTGATTTTGCGACAAGTAGTCAGCCATAAAATCACAATACTGTTTATAAAGAGTTGGGTTAAGAAGTAAACGACGTTCAAGTGTTATGAACCTTTTCAAGGAGATTTCACGAGAATCAACAAATGAAGGTGCTGATGAGCGAAAAGGGAGACTGACAATGAAACGACCTGTGGCGTTTCTGGAGACAGTAGAGGTGAATATATCTTCAGCAACTTCATCATCTGGGTTACCTTTACATTTTCTAGGGATTTCCTCAATTTCCCAGAAGCGTCTGAAGGCAGAGTCGAGGGGTAATTCGCAAGAGCAATGTAACGAGTTTGTTGGAGGTGGAGGGATAGAGGAACATATTACTGTTCCCATCAAGACCCATCCGAACACAGTATTGAGAGCTACGGGTTCGTTTGAGTTCCCAACAATCCTTCCTGCTTTTAACGCGAGAGAAAAAATGTCTGCACCAAGCAAGATGTCAATTTCAGCAGGAGTATTGAAGTGGGGGTCTGCAAGCTTTAGTTGAGAAATATGAGACCAAGAACGTGTATCAACATTTTGACTTGGCAAATAATTACAGACCTTCGGCAGTACGACGGCCTTGAGTTGAAGAGACGGTTCAGGGTTATAACGAGAACGAATGGTCAAAGCCACTGCTTTCGTGGAAGACGAATTCATAGAGCTGATACCCTGAATGGAAAGAGTGATATTATCATAACGTAACCCTAAACGGGTACAGCAAGGTTCACTAATTATGCTAATTTGGGAACCAGAGTCGAGTAGAGCTCTAACCTTTTGGTATTTTCCACAAACATCGAGAACTTCTATACAAGCAGTCGACAGAAGAACTGTTGCATTTGATGATGATGAACAATAATGAGAATTAACATTTCCATTTCCTTGAAATGTGTTACTGGGGTTTTCAGAAAATGGCTGAGTGAATTGTGGAACATGGGAGTTAGAAGAGTATACATGATGACTACTACTTGCAGAATCGCCCAAAGAGAACTGCTGATTATTGCGATTGGAAACGGCTGCCTGTGTGGGTGAATTTGAATTCATGTTATTTGTTATCGAGTGAGCAGGAGTCGGACCTTGGGATGAGCGATGATATAGAGTAGTGTCGTTGAAATGCAGTAGAGTGTGGTGCGGTTGACCACATTTGAGGCAGTGGGTTTTTGAACCACACTCTTTAATGGAATGCAAATTCCCTAAACAATTTACACACCATTTATGAGCCTTTACTACACTATGTCGCTCGCGTGGAAGCAAAGCCAAGAATTGAGGACACTTGTAGATGAGATGATCAGTAGCACATAAAGGACAAGAAATTTTGGTCTGTATATGAAAAGAAGTTCGTTTCGGAACGAAGTTTGGATTAGAAAATGGAGGGGAGTTACGAACTTTCACCTCAATTTTCTGAGGCCTTTTTAATGAGCAATCTGCAGCCCGATCCAAGGCACAACAATGTTTCAAAACGAAATCCTTCAGTTCATCAAATTTAGGGATATCATTAGAAGCATAATCGATTTCAAATCGCGAGACTGTGTCAGAATCAAGTTTTCGAGGCAACATATTGAAGAGAAGAAAACTCCACTGATCAGTAGGAAATTTCAAATTTTTAAGAGCTGCAATATTTTCCGTATAGGTATCCAACAATTTTCGCAGGTTGTGGGAAGTAACATTATTTTCAGGAATTTTTTGAGCATTTTCTAATTCGTGATAATGAGCTGTAGCCAAAAGTCGTTCATTCTCATATCTCTTGAGTAGAGCGTTGTATGCAACAATGTAATTTGGATCACTTATAGGATTGCATTTTACAAGAGCAAGTGGTGAACCAGATAATGAAGAAACGAGATAATTGAATTTTTCAATATTTTTCAAGGACTGGTTTTCATGAATCAAGCTATTGAACATATCAATAAATGTTTTCCATTGCTTAAGGTTTCCATCAAATTTTACTAATTCAATTTTTGGTAACTTTACATGATTGTCAATAGCTACTCCATGAGTGGCATTATCAACATTGAATAATTCATCATATATTGATTTCGCATTATAATATTCTTGATAAAACACTTTCGAAAGAGCTTTGAGTTCATCATTATTATAAGTTTCAGCAGTAATCATAAGTGGAATGAGAGCGGAATTATGACTTTCGAAATCCCGATAAATTGATTCCAAATGAGAAAATCTTGCCTTAAAATGAGAGTGCATATCACTAGAAGCTTTCGCTGCATTTGCAATGGCGCCTAAGTCAGCCATACGATCCATACATATTTGCCTGAGTTCTTTGAATTGTTTAATTTTATTAGAATTTGCCATTTTACGTTAAAGAATCAAAGTTAGAATGAAAAATAAGATGGAGCAAACCTTGAGAAAATGCTTGTCTTTTTGACGGCTCCTCGTATATGAGGATTTTCAAGATTCAGTAAATTCAATAAATCTACTATGATATGAGTTATTATTCGCCCCTGGTATATTCCGTGAACTCACTTTTATCACTGAGAAGACGATTGTCGTTTCGGGTTTTTTTTATAGCAAAACAAAAAAAAGGATACGCAAAGGAGAATGCACGAATACCTCCTACCAATTTTATCAATTACGATAAACTCAAATATCTAGAAATGAATGTAATAGGTAACTAATTATAATTCATAGATACACATAAAGAAATTACCCCTTTTTTGTGATAATATAAAAACTTTTTACAATGTTGTACAAATCAACAATAACTCGAAAAGAATAATTGTCGTTTTATTTTATGGAGAATTTATCAGTACCAAAACCAAATAATGTATGAGGTTACAGAAACGAAATGAGAAATATTTATTTGTCTAAATATAATCAATTAATTTATAATAACTCACGCAACTTTCAACAAACGAAAAACGAAATATCCGTGGGTCGTAAGGACCAAAAACCATGTAGCAACTTCGAATGGACTGTATGATAATAATAAGAATAATAATAAATATATTTACTTTAATAGTTCGTGAGTTACTACAAATTCCACAATTACTTGTGGAGTGAATTTGTGGAATGATAAATAATGTTTAAACGATGCTGTGGTTCTTACCTTGTGATAAGGAGTAGGATGGTTCTGGAACTGTACAATATAACTTCTTAGGTAGGTAGGTACGTAACGAATTACACTGCCCGAGCTGGCCAGCTAATACTAATAATGAGCTCTATTTATCACGAGCTGTTCGAGTCTCTTCGAAAACGGAGTCCCCACATTCTAGCGTTCCGACTCAGGGTTTTTGCCGGATCACATCGTCTGCCCATGTACGAGGCGCGCTCCATATGTTTCACAGCATATGAAACACAGCCACTCGCGATAATAATAATAAAAAAAAGAGAAGGAAGTAAGTATATAATTAGACAAATACAAACAAAAAAAATGATGAAGACGGAACACACGCAACTGTCAAAAAACCAATGAAATTGTTCCTAATGACAAAACACATCCAATGAGGTTGGAGCTTTGTTGATTATTTTCTCCTGCAGCGAATTAATATACGATTATACCACTATCTGGATTTCCATGGTAACGGAAATTCTGACGCATAACTGACGTTTGAATATCGTTTCGCTTTCGGAATATTATTCAGTAATTCGAAAAAGAAATGGAATCCAATAGATGGGGAACTGCTACAAATATCAAAATTAATTTGGCAATTGCTCAGAATACGCCAAAAAATACAAGGAAATCTAAAGATTATGCTTGGAAACAATTTATGGACTTTTGCCGAAATAGGAATTATGTTGTCGAAAAGGAAACTACCCCAGTAGAAATTGCGAATATATTGAAAGATTATGCCTTCAATATGAAGAAGCAGGATGGCAGTGAATATAAAGAAACTGTTATAAAATTCAATTGGAATGTTGTCGCAAAACTGCTCCAAGACAAGTTTTATAATGATTATAATGTGAAAATGAATCCATTTGCTGACATAGAATTTAGATCAGCCCGTGATGCAAGAGATGCGAAGAGAAAATTACTTCAAGGGGATGTCGAAAAGAGGAAAACGAGTTCAACTGCTTTTACAATTGAGGAAAATATGAGATTACTGACATATTGGAAAGAAAACAATCCGGAGGGACTCATCAAGAAATTTTTTCTCATTGCAGCCAAAGAACTTGCTTGGAGGGGCAATGAAGGATGTTACTCAAAGGTTAGTTTTTTTATAGTGGAAAAGGATAATGTTGGACGGCCGACTGGACGTATTTTATATAATCCCATATTTAACAAAACCAATCAAGGTGGGTCAAAATCATGTACTTCAAGCAAATGGTTAATAAAAAATACTGAGGACCCCGATATTTGCCCTGTTCGCATATTCCACAAAGTGATGGAAAAACGCCCTGGACATATCACGACCGACCGCTTTTTCCTAACTCCGAATCCTAGATGGAAAGATCCTGACAGTATTGGTTGGTACAAAAATTGTCCTATTGGAATAAACTCTATGTCAAAATGGACTAAAGAAACTTGTCATAAAATGGGTTTGGATATTCAGAACAAAAAATTCAGCAATCACAGTCATAGGTCTACCGCTGTTACTCACCTTGCCCAAGCTGAAGTGTCTGAACAAGAAATGATGAAGATCACAGGACACAGCAGCTCCAGTTCTTTATAATCCTATATGAACATGCAGCCAAAAAGACACTCTGAAATCGTCACTAAAATGAGAGCGAGTTCAAGTTCTTCATTCAGCGATGCCAACAAAAACGTCTACTCTTGCAGCAGCTCTAATGAGACGAAAAATGAGCAAACAAATTCAAAAATAGTGTTCCAGAATTGTACTTTCAATGTAATGAATTGTAATTATCTATGTATCTGAATGAGTTGAAATAAATGATTCTAGTTCCAATTATTATTACTAAAAAAAAAAGCAAATTTTGTGAAATTCTCATATAAAATACAACTCGTGCCAATAAAATTTTCCTGATTATTCTCCTCCTTCACAATTACTCGTTATCATAAATTTTTAGTTAATACAACTCGTGCTACGCACTCGTTGTATTTCCAAATTTTATGATAACTCGTCAAGTGAAGACGAAGAATAATCGGCAATTTATCGGCACTTGTAATTTTTTACACACTGTTCATACATTTGTGCATTTTTGAAAAATACAGTATTTTGCGTCAAATATAACTCGGAAGTCTTTATTTGATAATACGACGACAATTCATATCATTAAACATTCAAATTAATGATATAATTGCTACAATTTGACAATATAATAACTGTCGAAGAAAAAACTTTGTATGAAACACTTTCGTAAAGGGCTTTTTTGCACTCGTGTGTTTTGTTGAACTCGGCTTCGCCTCATTCAACAAACTTATACAAAAAAGTCCCACTTTACGAACTTGTATCATAAATAGCTATTTTCTACAACCACACTCCAAAACACGATTTTCTGCATATTACGTTCACAAACATGATTATTTCAATAATTGAAATTTGACATTTCTGTAACACAAAGTGGCATTTCTGTGCCCAAATTTTTCAGAACCTAATTTCTAAGCAATACAGTTTTCGTGACTGCAAAGTGAAAGTATATTTTGAAAAGTCTGCGTTTCGAAGGTATATTCGATCAAGCAATTTCAAGAATGAGTAGACATATTCTATTGGTTATTATAATATGAGGGAAATTGTCTTACTAATTCATAATATTCTGAAGAAAAATCATACTGCTGTCTCAAATACCCACATACACACTATCCATTGCTAGGCAACGCAGCAACATCTATCGAATCATATGAATGTCAACAAACGTCAATCATAAAATATTTGTAAAATATTCTTGTCCCATAATTTTTTAAATGAGATTGAACTAAAATGGATAGCGACAGTTCTGAAATTGAAAATACTCCGCCAGAACTAAGAGAACAAGTTAATTAATTTTCATTGAATTTACTACCTTTAACTTCAAGAGAAACATATGAAACTTCATACAAACAGTTTATGGATTATAAGAAAAAAACAAAACTAAACGTACATGGTGGTTCTTCGGGTAGTGAGGCCGACGTGTTTTCAGAGAAGAACTCGACGTTTCGCCAACACGAGTGGTTAGCTTTTTCAAGAGTTATTTTAAAAATTTTCGCTTTCTGTAGTCGCTGTCAAATGCTTGACATTTGTTATACGTTGTCTCAATAAATACCTGTGATTTGACGTTCTTACATCTGATTGGTCCATAGCGTTAGCAGACATCATAGAATCGTTCGTACCGTTATTTTGTGGGTAGGGAGCTAATTGAGAATTTTTGAGAACTGGAAGCCAAACCTTGTTCAGTTGTAGTCCTTCTTCGGTTCTGTTGAAGTTGCTGTGGTGTTTCTGGATTTCAATTGCTTCCCGGAAGAGTCTTGGGTAATACGCAGATGTTGAAGAGATGACTTGGGTTTCTTCAAATTTCACTCTATGGTTATCGTTGTTGAGAGTATGTTCTGCGACAGCGGATTTCTGTGTGTGCCCTAACCGACAGCAAGCCTTGTGCTCTTTGATTCTTGTTTTAACGGAGCGTTTCGTGGTTCCGATATAAACGCTGCCACAGGAACATGGAATGCGATAAACCCCAGAAGAGCATAGTACGTCTCGTTTGTCCTTCGCTGATCTAAAGTGGTCTTTCAGTTTCTTTGAAGGTTTATAAACGGTTTTAATCTTATATTTTCTTAGAATACGGCCGATACGATCTGTAACTCTGGGAACATATGGTAAGAATGTTTTTCTTTTTTCGGTGTTGGTTTGACTACTACTTGGTTCACTGGATGGACAGTCATTTGGTCTACTATTGATTCTTCCGTCTCTGATTTCTCTTCTATTTTTCATACACCTCCCAATATCTCTTTCTTTGTATCCATTAGAAAGAAGAGCGTTTTTTAGATGTTTCAGTTCAGCTTCCAGGTATTCAGGTTCGCAAATTCTTCTAGCTCGATCAACTAATGTCTTGATTACACCTTGTTTTTGGCACGGATGATGGTTTGAGGTATTGTGGAGATATCGATCAGTGTGTGTTGGTTTTCTATATACCGTATGCCCCAGACGTCTTTCTTTTCGAGAAATGAGAACGTCTAAGAATGCCAGTTTCTTCTCATTTTCAATTTCCATGGTAAATTGAATATTCGGGTGTATGTCATTGATATGGTTAAGGAATTCATTGAGTTTTTTTGGTCCATGGCTATTATAAACGTATCGTCTACATATCGTAACCATACCTTGGGTTTTAAATTTTCAGTTTCAATTGCCTTTTCTTCTAGTTTTTCCATGAAGAAATTAGAAATAACTGGGCTAAGTGGGCTTCCCATTGAAACACCATCTAATTGCTCATATATTTTGTTATTGAAAATGAAATATGAAGATGTTAAGCATATTTTGAAGAGATTGGATATATCACTTGGGAAAAGTAGTTCAATTTCCCTCATGGCTTCATCTAACGGGACCTTTGTGAACAGGGATACTACATCAAAGCTGACTAGAACGTCATTTGGATCAATGGTAATCTCTTTGATCTTTTCGATGAAATGTGTGGAATCTCTTACATAGGAAGATGTATTACCAATGTGTGGCTGTAGTAGTGTGGACAAATATTTCGTTCGTAAAAGTTCATAGATTGGTGATCCAATGGTGTTAACTATTGGTCGGAGCCATCAGGCCATCAGGCCATCAGGAATTGAACAGAGATGAGAAAATTCTGATTCTACCGGCTGACAAAGGTAATGCAACCGTTGTCTTAAACAAAGAGGACTATTTGAATAAGATAGATGTTTTACTGGAACCTTTGATATACAAAGAACTGAAACGGGACCCAACACAAGCAACCGTCCAAATTGTAACTCGCTCTATCAAATCTTCTTCATTGGATGACAACACCAAAAAACGACTGTGTAGAAGTGAGGCTCTCATTCCTAGGCTGTATCGTCTACCAAAAATTCACAAAACCAACGTGCCGCTCCGACCAATAGTCAACACCATTGGATCACCAATCTATGAACTTTTACGAACGAAATATTTGTCCACACTACTACAGCCACACATTGGTGATACATCTTCCTATGTAAGAGATTCCACACATTTCATCGAAGAGATCAAAGAGATTTCCATTCAAAATATGCTTAACATCTTCATATTTCATTTTCAATAACAAAATATATGAGCAATTAGATGGTGTTTCAATGGGAAGCCCACTTAGCCCAGTTATTGCTAATTTCTTCATGGAAAAACTAGAAGAAAAGGCAATTGAAACTGCAAATTTAAAACCCAAGGTATGGTTACGATATGTAGACGATACGTTTATAATTTGGAGCCATGGACCAAAAAAACTCAATGAATTCCTTAACCATATCAATGACATACACCCGAATATTCAATTTACCATGGAAATTGAAAATGAGAAGAAACTGGCATTCTTAGACGTTCTCATTTCTCGAAAAGAAAGACGTCTGGGGCATACGGTATATAGAAAACCAACACACACTGATCGATATCTCCACAATACCTCAAACCATCATCCGTGCCAAAAACAAGGTGTAATCAAGACATTAGTTGATCGAGCTAGAAGAATTTGCGAACCTGAATACCTGGAAGCTGAACTGAAACATCTAAAAAACGCTCTTCTTTCTAATGGATACAAAGAAAGAGATATTGAGAGGTGTATGAAAAATAGAAGAGAAATCAGAGACGGAAGAATCAATAGTAGACCAAATGACTGTCCATCCAGTGAACCAAGTAGTAGTCAAACCAACACCGAAAAAAGAAAAGCATTCTTACCATATGTTCCCAGAGTTACAGATCGTATCGGCCGTATTCTAAGAAAATATGAGATTAAAACCGTTTATAAACCTTCAAAGAAACTGAAAGACCACTTTAGATCAGCGAAGGACAAACGAGACGTACTATGCTCTTCTGGGGTTTATCGCATTCCATGTTCCTGTGGCAGCGTTTATATCGGAACCACGAAACGCTCCGTTAAAACAAGAATCAAAGAGCACAAGGCTTGCTGTCGGTTAGGGCACACACAGAAATCCGCTGTCGCAGAACATACTCTCAACAACGATAACCATAGAGTGAAATTTGAAGAAACCCAAGTCATCTCTTCAACATCTGCGTATTACCCAAGACTCTTCCGGGAAGCAATTGAAATCCAGAAACACCACAGCAACTTCAACAGAACCGAAGAAGGACTACAATTGAACAAGGTTTGGCTTGAAGAACGTCAAATCACAGGTATTTATTGAGACAACGTATAACAAATGTCAAGCATTTGACAGCGACTACAGAAAGCGAAAATTTTTAAAATAACTCTTGAAAATGCTAACCACTCGTGTTGGCAAAACGTCGAGTTCTTCTCTGAAAACACGTCGGCCTTACTACCCGAAGAAACACCATGTAAGTGACGATAGCCGCGAAAGCCTTTCACAATTTATAAAACTAAACGTGTTTCTGAAAATATTATTCTGACATATTTTTAAAGTTACCGAACCCAAACTTGTATACAGGGCACGGCAACCATGCATGTTAGCAAACGCAGGAGCTGATCTGTTAACACTGAAACGCCATAGTGGTTGGTGGTCAAATAGCGTAGCCCAAGGTTATGTTGACTCCAAAATGAACATTTCAAATAAAATTATGCATTGAGTTGGCCCACAAATGTCAAATATAGTTCACACCCTTCATTATCATCATCATCATTTTCGCTTTCAACTTCTTTTAAAATTGTAGAAAATTTCGCGAGTAATGCACATTCAATGTGTACATCTAATTTGAATATTACAGAAAATGTTTCCAAAACTAACTCTCCCAGAATTCAATTCAAAATTGTTCCAATTTTACGGTGAATTATAACTACAAATAAATCTTTTAATCATACCAAGAATTGATTTTTGAGTGATTTTTTTGGAATTTGTTTCTCAGTTATTACTATTACTTGCGCTCGTGCCGCAACTTTTTGAAACTCGTGAGAAATCAGCACTTTTCTGCACTTGTTGCACAATATACTATTTCCATTTACTTTTGCAGAAACGAGGTAAAATAAGTTGTCGACAGGTACATTTTTTTCAATACATCCTAATGATTTAATTAAATGTGCCGAATCCTTTAATGTCATGTCGATCTTAGCCTCAAACAGCATTCAACTGTATAAATGTTTAATGGAGTTCCTATACAAGACGAATATTAAGTTGTAGTAGGTCTTAGAGTTATCATCCATGTGTGGACCTTTCCTTGTTTGACATGTACATATCAATCCGTAGCCTATTTGTTGTGTGTCTTAGAAAAAGTCGTCCTGAAGGACCCCTGGGCGTGAATCGTGTGTACCTGTCTATTCCTGTTGTACGGTCTTTAATTTCAAGCTCCTATTTCTTCTTTTTTTTGTAGTAGGTATTAATTTGAAATATTTCTATCATTTATACTACTACTTGTGTCTGGCCGAATGAAAAAATGTTAAAGCTATAAAAAAAATCTCAGTTGTGTTGGTGACAATGTACTCGATACACTTAAATATCATTTCAGTCTCAAAAGATGCTTCATCCTAAGATCTAGTTTAGTAACAGAAGTTTCTTCAAAACCAATTTTTTTTGTTTAATCCTCTCAACCGGTTGCACCCTCAGAAGTCTTCAAGAGACATGTGTGAGCTAGGAAAGATGCAGCCTCTAGCTTTTAACGAGACCGATGAACATGCTGGGAATTAAAACCAACGACCTTACGCTTGAGAGGCGAACGCTCTACCAGCACGACCACCACGGCCCATTAGTGTGTGGAATCAATTCAATCGTAAAATATCCTTTTTTCCTAACCCAACGAGCCACCATACTGCCATAAGAAAAAATGTAGTAGTACTTTTTTAAAAATTAAAATTTGCGTAGCTAGTAAGTACACTTTGACCGAAAACAGTAAAGTTGTATTCTTCCCAAAATTTTAGGACTAAAATGAGTGATTTGAACGTAATCATAGCCTTCTCTAGTTTGAAAAATAAAATTCAGAATGAAAATTTGTTTGGTTATAAAAAGTGACAGGTAATACATGATTATATTCAGAATGTTATATGAAGACAAAATTAGTGGAAATATACCAGGTGTCCCATTTAAAATGGAAAGTTTGTCATTTCTGATGAAACCGAAAGTTGCATGATGTTGAATCATTTGTCAAAGAATGCAGTTTTATGTCATACACAGATCCAAATTTCCATCTCAAATTTCATTCCATTATTTTCAAAAATAGAAAAGTTATTGGAACATGAATTATATAACTATATAACACCGAAGATATTCTCTGAACATTACAAAAAATTTGTTCTTGTGAGATCCTGCATGTGAAAAAGCAATAGTTTCTTTGGAGCATACTTTAAAAAGGTTTTTTACGAAATGTTTGTTTTTGGATTCCCACTCCAAAGTTTTCGATGAAAATCCGATTTTAACGAACATGTATCATGCTTTCCAAATTCAAATACACCAGCATTTTCCTGCACGGATACTCAGATCAATTGAATTCTGTTTTGCTATACACCGCATATGCAGTAATCCTCTCGATCATCGTAAACACCCAATATTATTCAAAACCGCTTCAGGAAAGTGGCAACATATATCACACCAATAAAAAGTCGCAAATTAGTTTCGAACACGCTTGAAAAGCTAATACTTCATATTTTAACATATATGAGCATAAAAGTTGAGAACGCTCATAAAACCCAAAGCTCTCTCAATAAAGAGCTTTGGTATGAGCACCAATAATCGTCCGACGTAGAAGAATTGAATGACCTACATTCATTCTATAATTCTCCGCCAGACTCAATTTCTGTTTAAACACATTTTGAAGCAACGTGATCCTCTTTCCTATTGAACTCGGGTGTATGTGATCCGGTAATTGTTTAACGTATTCCGTAGATCGGGACATGAATATCGATAATAATAATAATATCAGTAAAGAAAATAAAAATAAGAATACATGCTTGAACGCGTGTTATAAAATATGCACTCGCATCTTATATATGCTTACAGTCTCCGCAACGGTCACTATCGTAGAAAGAAGAGTATATAATTTTCCATATTTCTGATGGTGGTACCAATTCTTGTTCTCGAGATAAACGCCTTGAAAATGTAAAAAACAGCATAAAAACTGGTTTTTAATTACTTTTCGACATTCCCCCGCATTTTGAATTTTCACTATCGTTGATGGAGAGAGTATATAATTTTTCAGATTTCTGTTGAATTCCATGGTGGCACCATTTCTTGTTCTCGAGATAAAAGCGTAGAAAGTGTGAAAAACAGTGTTGAAACTGGTTTTTAATCAATTTTCGACTTTTTCCCCCGATTTTTTGAATTTTCACTATCATAGATGGAATCAGTTTATAATTTTTTATATTTCTGTTGAATTCTATGTTGGCACCATTCTTCATTTTCGGGATAAACGCCTTGACAATGAGAAAAACAGCAAAAAATACTGGATTTTACTTACTTCGACTTTCCCCCGGATTTTTAAAATGTTTACTATCGTAGATAGAAATATCATATAATTTTTCATATTTCTGTTGAATTCAATATTGGCACCATTCCTTGTTCTCGAAATGAACGCATTGAAAATGTCAAAAATAGCATAAAAACCGGTTTTGAATCACTTCTCGACTCTCCCACCAGAATTTTAAAATTTTCACCATCGTAGACAGGAAGAGTATATATAATATTTCTAATTTCTGTTGAATTCTTTGTTTTCGAGATGAACGCCTTGAAAATGAGAAAAACAACATAAAAACAGAATTTTAATTACTTTTCGACTTTCCCCCAATTGTTTGAAATTTTCACTATCGTAGATGGAAAGAGTATATAATTTTCCATGTTTCTGTTGAATTCTATGGTGACACCATCGCTTGTTCTCGAAATAAACGCGTTGAAAATGTCAAAAACACCATAAAACTGGTTTTTAATCACTTTTCGATATTCCATCCAGATTCTTCAAATTTCCGTTATCATGAATAGAAGGGCTATATCATTTTCCATATTTCTGTTGAATTCTATGGTGGCACCATTCTTTGTTTTCTAGATAAACGCCTTGAAAATGAGAAATCCCGTTTTTTTAATTTTCACTATCGTAGATAGAAATACTATACGGGCAAATTCAAATTCGACCCCCACCATTGGGATCTCCTAAACTACAGGAGATACGTCGAAGCTTGAATTGGGGCAAAGTTGCGTATTCTGGTGCTTAACAAAATACTGTTTTGAAACTTGGAAAATTCCGAGTATTTCCGGAAATATCGGGAAAAAACTGAAATTCGGAATTTTCGTTTTTATTTTTTTCTATCGTTATTTGACAACATAACTCAAAACCAAAGGTACATTTTTATTGATACTTTTTTTCAGCTACACGTTTTCATGTTCAGATTTACTATCCGACGTTTCGTCTTCTGGCATTCATCATCAACTTTTTTTTCTGTTATGGGCGCCATATTGTTTTTTTAAACAGAAAAATAGTGATTCTCATTCTGATTTCATTGATGTAGGTATAATTTGTTATGATTTGCACTTCGGAAACCACAGATATTAAAAAAAAACAACTTCATCTGAGATGGTCATGACTCCATCGTAAAATTTTGTTTAATATACACTAGTTGTCAGAACTCATTAAACATCATAAGTTTGCACAAATACTTTAGTCGAAATGTCCTCATTCTCAAATGAAGAAAAACGAGCTATGTTGAAACCTTATTATAAATTTGATAGGAATAGTACGAAAACAACACAAATATTTTTTTTATTATATCCGGAAAGACAACAACCGGATAGAATATTATTCGGAATTTTGGGCAAACACTTGGCTGAGTACGGTGCGTTACAAAAAACAAGAATGAAATAATGAGCTTGTAAAAAATGCACAAAAAGTATAACAACAAGTGTTCGAAATGATGGCCTTCCTCTTGAATACATAACCGTGCTCGTCGTCTCAAATTAAGAACAGCCCTAACAATATCCCTTCCTCTGATAGACCTGAATTGTGTGATGCTATTGTCTCTAAGTTCATCTACTGTGTCATATTCCTGCTCTCCATAGATTCTGTTCTTTAAAGTGCCCCACAAGAAAGTATCCAAAACTGTAAGGTCAGGTGACCTTGCCGGCCACCTCCCTGGTCCAGAATTTCCTAACCACCTATTAGGAAATCTTTGGTGTAAATATTCGCAAACCGCTTTTTTATTGTGTGGAGGAGCCCCGTCATGCTGAAACCAGCAGCTGTTATAATTAACAAGGGGAAACGTATCCATATATTCTTCGAATTCGTTTCTTAAGAACCGAAGATAGGTTTCCCCGTTCAAAGTATTAGAGAAGAAATGAGGTCCAAGTATTTGGTCGTCATAAATTCCAGCCCACACATTCAAACGAAACCGAACTTGTGGTCTGACTTCTCTGAAGTGTTGTGGATTATTTTCACTCCAAATATGCTCATTATTTCTATTAAAAACACCACAGTTTGAAAAAGTACTTTCGTCGGCCCAAATAATGTTTTTCAAGAAGTTTGTAGGGTCTACCCTATTCGAGAGCCAGCTACAAAATTCCATCCTTCTCTCAGGATCACCTGGATTTAATTTTTGTGAAATATGTTTCTTATAACATTTCAAACCACTTTTTTTGAATTCCCTCCAAACGCTCGTCTGTGGCACATCCATTTCTGCCGAGACTTGATGTGTTGATTTGGAAGGATCTGCATTTATCTAAAAAAGTACCAAAAATAATTATACTTCTTCGAATATGGAATGAACAATTATTTAACCTCCGCTAATAAGTTACGTCTAATATTTTGTTCCATTCTGCTTCCATATTTCATTCTTGGTTTTTGAAACGCACCGTACTCAGCCAAGTGTTTGTCCAAAATTCCGAATAATGTTCTATCCGGCTGTTGTCTTTCCGGATATAATTCAAAATAAATTTGTGCTGTTTTCGTACTATTCCTATCATATTTATAATAAAGTTTCAACATATCTTGTTTTTCTTCATTTGAGAATGAGAACATTTCGACTGAAGTATTTGTGCAAACTTATGATGTTTAATGAGTTCTGATAACTAGTGTTTATTAAACAAAATTTTTCGATGGAGTCATGACCATCTCAGATGAATTTGTTTTTTTTTTAAATCTGTGGTTTCAGAAGTGCAAATCATAACAAATTATACATCAACGAAATCAAAATGAGAATCATTATTTTTCTGTATAAAAAAACAATATGGCGCCCATAACAGAAAAAAAAGTTGATGATGAAT
Source organism: Chrysolina oricalcia (assembly GCA_944452925.2). NCBI lineage: Eukaryota > Metazoa > Arthropoda > Insecta > Coleoptera > Chrysomelidae > Chrysolina > Chrysolina oricalcia. Next base: position 28,735,547 of record OX101808.2, read on the forward strand.
GCCAGAAGACGAAACGTCGGATAGTAAATCTGAACATGAAAACGTGTAGCTGAAAAAAAGTATCAATGAAAATGTACTTTTGGTTTTGAGCTATGTTGTCAAATAACGATAGAAAAAAAATAAAAACGAAAATTCCGAATTTCAGTTTTTTCCCGATATTTCCGGAAATACTCGGAATTTTCCAAGTTTCAAAATAGTATTTTCTTAAGCACCAGAACACGCAACTTTGCCCCAATTCAAGCTTCGACGTATCTCCTGTAGTTTAGGAGATCCCAATGGTGGGGGTCGAATTTGAATTGCCCTGTATAATTTTCCATGTTCCATGGTGGCACGATTTCTTGTTCTCGAGATAAACGTCGAGATAAAAAAAAAACAAAAAAAATAGATTGAAAGAGTTCAATTTTTCATATTTTTGCTGAATTCTATGGTGGCACCGTTCTTTGTTTTCGAGATAAACGACTTGAAAATGAAAAAAGCAGCATGAAAACTGGATTTTAATTACTTTTCGACTTTCACCCCTGATTTTTTCAATTTTCATTATCGTAGATAGAAAGAGTATATAATTTTCCATATTTTTGATTAATTCTATGGTGGCACCATTCTTTGTTCTCAAGAAAAACGACTTGAAAATGTCAATAACAGAATGAAAACGAGTTTTTAATCACTTTTCAACTTTCCCCCGATCTTTTGAATTTTCACAATCGTAGATGTAAAGAGTATATATGTTTTATATTTCTGTTGAATTCTATGGTGGCACCATTCTTTGTTTTCGAGTTAAACGCCTTGAAAATGAGAAAAATAGCATAAAAACTGGATTTTAATTACTTTTAAAATTTTCACTATTGTAGATGGAAAGAGTACATCATTTTCCATATTTCTGTTGAGTTCTATGGTGGCACCAATTCTTGTTCTCGAGATAAACGTCTTGAAAATGTCAAAAACACCATAAAACTGGTTTTTAATCACTTTTCGACATTCCCTCCTGATTTTTTTAATGTTCACCATCGAAATTGGAAAGGGTATACAATTTTTAATATTTCTGCTGAATTCCATGACGGCACCATTCTTTGTTTTCGAGATAAACGCCTTAAAAAAACTGGAATTTTTCCAGTTAATCCGGGCTATGCATGGATATATGAGCAAAGAGGGTCAAAGAATGGGGTCGCTGGCTGCAAGGAAAACCCGCTCATCGACAGAGGTATCACGCAGAACTCCGTAATGTTTAAGCCTTACTTTTCGATGGCCTGAAATGATTACCGTAAGGCACTTGATACAAGATCGCTTGAGCTCATTGAGCATTTGCGCAGATGTATTGCGGTAACCGATGAAATAATGCATTGGACAACTGATGCCGCTGATCACCATAAGAACATATTATCATCTTCAACATGCCTCATTATCTTCACGAAAATAAGTTTAGCTCCGTACGAAAATCGTGTTTCGGTAACATGTAAGGTAATTTAGAATTCACCCAAAGTATTCTGAACAGGTAAGTGCATTTCCGATGGATGCCAACGCAGAGAAAAACGAACGAGAAACGAGAAACGAGAAATTGCAGAAAATTACTGACAAGTCTGAAGTAGCGAGTCCTTTGTAGCAGTTGCAGTTAATTTAACTCCTTGTACTATACTCATTGTTTAATAATGAAAGAAAGTTTTCAGACGTCTTTGAGTAAATTCAGGTACGAATGGTAGGCATTAGTTTACTGCAGAAAATGTTTATGTCAAACCTTTCATTGACTGGAATGATGCGATGAATTTTCAGGATCACAGTTAGAAACTGAAGTGCCTACGGGAAATAGTGTTTTCTTGTAGGCTGTATGCAAGTGATGATACAAGGGTGTGAGAACTTGTCGGGCCGATCTCGATGAAACTGGTACCGATTGATGAAATTTTAGAACAGCATCGGCAATGAAAGTCCTGTTAACCAGGTAATTAGTTTGGTACGCAACTGACAGCTTGGAGGTACAACAAACTCAATCGGAGGAAAAGAAGAAGAAATAACCTCACTTTATTGATTGCTTTTGTAATTAAAAAAAGTTTTTCGCAGTTTTCACAAAATATCCCCACTGTGGCAGTCTTTTCTGTTTCTGTCGTGTTTTTACTGTTTCTGATGATTTCTTTACTGTTTCTGATGTTTTATTGGAATTTAGAAATAATGGACTTAACAACATATTTGGACTCGAAAAGTGCTTTCACAATGGATAAAATGAAAGCATTTTAAAATTCAGAAGCTTACAATACAGCAAATTGCTCAGTGAAAGTGATTTGACAAAGCATATAGTCTTGAAGTGACAGGGAACTATTTCAGTAGAGGAAATCTCTTTTCAAAGTGAATAAGGCACTCCTAAAGCACCCATGAGTTCTTCAATTCCTTCAACCAATTTAGAAAGAAATTCCACTATCACAACCTCATTGTCAACAAAACCATTGTTTAAATAGAAGTAAGAGGGCGGGGATTAGCGCAGTGGTTAAGCGCTCGCCTGGTAATCGAGAGATTGCAGGTTCGATTCATTTCATTTTCAGATGTGAAAGTCTGAATGACTGAGGCTCGTGTCGGCTGGGAATAATCCTCCACGATTCACTGTTGCGTTAAAAATTAACAGTGCTGCTCCTAAAGTGGCGTATGGATTTTGTAACAAGGCCTATTCAGAACACATGGCTAATGACCATAGCAGTCGATGCCAAAACACCAAGGAAAAAAAAATAGAAGTAAGATAGTTAGCCAACCTTATGGGATTAATATTGGATTCAAATGGATGCGACATGTAGATGGCGACAGTGTTCTCGCATCCAAGTCATGTCGTAACTTGATTGAAACAATGCCATGGGATTATTATTGGACTCAAATGGATGCGACATGTAGATGGCGACAGTGATCTCGCATCCAAGTCATGTCGTAACTTCAGTGATCTGGCCTCCAAGTCATGTCGTAACTTGATTGAAACAATGGTGTAAAAGGAGCATTCGTAGAGCTCAGAAAAAGTCGTGTGTTCTATAGTACTGATTTATTATATCTCTGTTATTACAATCATCGTTTTTACCAGGGCACCTATTGTTCCATTTTAAAATACCGATTAAGCATGTTGCACAAATCGATGTTGAATTATTTCACAAAACAATACTTGCATCAAATGCTTATCAGAAGAAAATATAAGTAAACCACCTCAATTATATTCTTTGGGGTTGGTAACCCTACACCATCCCTTTTCGGGGAATGACCTTCGCTATGGCCATCTTGCGAAGGGCATTCTAAGAGTTTAGAATAGAAATATTATTGAAGTAGTTACGTAACAGTAATACCAATTGTACTACAGGAAATTTAACATTTCAAGATGATAAATTTGCATTTAAAATTTTAACACAATATTAGATGGGTAAATACAGTAAGTGAATGATTACAAAAATTATACACAATATATTGTAACACAACTACCAAATACTAAAATTAAATATACTAAACTACAATAAAACGTTTTCGACAGGCCTGTCTAAAGATGAAATCCTTAACATAAATAAAGTACTTATTTTCTACCTATATTTTCGTATGCGGTTCTTATGTACTTTTAATTCTTTTCCATTTTTATCTGCTACGACACAATTTGAACCCTCAACGCTAATAACTGAGAAAGGTCCGTCATACCAAGAATCAAATTTATGGCGACTTTCATTAGTTACCATAACCAACTCTCCAGGAGTGAGAATAATTGCTTCTGAGTTTTTATCAAAATGTGTTTTACGCATTACTTTTGCTTTTTCGATATATTCTTGCGCTCTTTTGTGTGCCACTTGTAGGCGATACCGAAATTCTTTATCATAAGCATCTATATTATACAAGGGATCCACCTTTGAATCCTGTAAAAGTTGATGTAGATCTGCTTTTTTGCCAAAAACCAGTTCAAATGGCGTATAATTGTGGTACGAACTTGGTGTAGTGTTATAACAAAATGCATAGTATTGAGTCCAAGTACACCAATCAAGTTTTGAGTTGTCAATATACATACGTAAATACTCATTCAAAACTCTATGGTTGCGTTCACAACCTCCAGACAGCATTAAAATCAGGGATTTTTGAAGAAACCTACATTAAAATGACGTCAAATATTCATGTTTGTAACTAATCACGCTAGATGACAGTCGCGTTTGGGTCCAATACCTTTTCCACAGGTATTGACTGACTATCTTACTTCTATTTGAATAATGGTACAGCATTAACATCAGGGTTTTTTTGAAGAACCCTGCATTGAAATGACGTCAAATAATCATGTTTGTAACTAATAACGTTAGATGACACTCGCGTTTGGATCCAATTCTGTTTCCACAGACATTGACCAACTTTCTTACTTCTATTCAAACAATGTCAAACCTAATTCAAAAGATAGTCAAGGGTCTCTAGCTCAGATCAATAAGTAAACCCTATTGATCTGAGGTCTCTAGAGTACGCAATTGCCTGGATTTGTAACTTGAACTCACCTATGTCTGTTTCCTTAGTAATCAGGGTATTTGAGAAGGAAGAAATGTTGAATATTATTTAAGCTTAGATCATTGTTATCTTAGGTGAAATTGACCTGAACCATGAATCATATTTAAAATATTCATCTGTTACTAGGCATACAGATTTTGTATAACATTTTGGATATGACTGTCAGAATGAACTCAGTTATCTGGAAAAGTATCCAATTTATTAAGATATAACAGTAGGTGGAAAGGTTGTTGGCATGTTGAAAGAGCAACTCGTGAGCAATGAAAGTGCAAATCATGGTACAATTATCGGCCAGGAAAAGTCACAGCTTCCAATTTCTCCAATTATATATCTCTATAAAGATTCATTGATAAAACTTCTTGGATTTAATTTTTTCTGCCAAAGATTCTGAAAATGGTCTGATTATAGAATGAAGTCAGTAAACTGCCACTTTAGACTCGACCAAGCTCATCAGTAAAGTTTGTTTCTCTTCCTTAGAAACAGAAAATATATCTAATTAGTTTGCCTCCCTTTTATATAGGGGTTCATCTTCAGTGACATTCAGACACTTGGGATTGCTAGATTTGAGTCCTAATCTCTGCAGGGTTCAGATGGATTATTAATTGCTTTTTTCCTGTCAACGTAAATTCCTCCTGTTTTCTTGTTATGTTGTCTATAGTAAATAACACTATAGGTGCATGAGAACCAATCTATATCAGCTCGTAATCACAATGTCAAACTATGTAAGTAACCTAAACGTTTTATTTATTTATATGAACCTTCATAGTAACTAAGTGCTTTATAACTTCCTTGTCCGTAATTTTATTTATACAATTAAAGTAAGATTTTAGATATGGATCCAGAAAAAAAAACACTCATCTTAGACAAAATTAGACAAATTAGGATTTCATTTACATGTTATTTTATCCCACCTCCCCCCCCCCCCGATAGTTTTAACGTATATATTATTAAATTTAGGGTATTTTTATGTAGACGATATATTTCTTCATACGCCTATACGAAGCAAGTGCTCTGCACTTATCGATTAGGTATATTTATTCATAATTGTGTACCATATTATTATTATAAAAAATTAATCTGAATAAATATCATTATTATATTATTATTATTTCAAAAAACTAGGTCCAAACAGCAAATTTACCTTGATTTGAATGCAGGTCCAGACTGGAAATGGAATATCTCATGGTTCATTTTTACATAGTAAGAACTCAACGACAGAGAAAAAAATTCTATTTTATTTTATCCTGTAACATTCATCAAAGAAGGCGGCCTTTTGATTTTCCCACACGCCGGACGATCATGTTTTTCAGATGTTCATTTTGCATTCTCTGGAATGCTTACCTTCGGCAGATTCCTTTGAAGATTTGTTCGTCGGAAAGATTTTATGATCTGATTTTTACAACTTTGCAGTAGCGTACTGGAGGGGCAATACGGATGGCAATCAAACATTGACTTTATGCATGAGCTTTGATCCCAGTAGCTTCTTACGAATATGTGTTTTCTTTTGATGAAACGAGTCGTAAATTTTTTTGAAATTCCATCATTATTTCTTAAAACTGAACAGACTATTGGATAATTATGATCACCATTAAGACGATATAAACTTTTGGGCGATTAAGAGAAATGTAATGATAATTAAAATTTTCAAATCGAGATAATTATGCCAATTGGCTTTTAATAGGATCGCTTATCAGCTCAAATAATATAAATCACTTGTGTTAATTTTCAATTATTCTTCACAATTATCACAAATAGTAGCAATTACAAATACTGTATTTACTTTCAATTTACAAAATAATTCAGAAGGCTCACAAGAATGAAAAATTAATAAACCTGCACCGACCGTCAAAGCGTTTAATTAAACCCACAATTTGCATGTTTAAACAAGAAAAGTTTTGTCAAACAGGAAGATGATTCGCCTGGAGTTGCAGGGCCGGCTGCAGGGAAGGGGTGATGAAAATTCACCTCAGGTATTGGTATATCATTGTTGACGTTTATGTAAATATGTTGATTGGTTGTTAAGTTTGAGAACATGTTTTTATTATAGTGCCTTATATTCCTTGCTAAATGCACTAAACAGCGTGCGGAATCTACAGGATTAAAACATACTATATAGAAAGGTTTTTACTTGGTAATAACGCCGTTCTGTTTTATCATATGAAATGTCGAATAAGCCGTCAACAATTAATAGATGACTACATATGTCAATTACCTACTCGATTAGATGTAATAATAAAATATAAGGGATGTTATCCTGATCTAAAATTAATTTCTATCATTTTTTAAGTCACGATGCAGGCATAACAAAATGGCTTATAATACACATATATAAGTGCCTTTAAAGCACTCGCAACTTATTACTTGAACTCGTTGCGCGTGCTTCAAAGGCACACTTATATCATCATATACTATTTCAAGGCCTCGGCACGTCGTGAGTAGTAGTGCGTACGAGAATCTCGTTTTCGAGAGTCTCGCATGGTCTCGTCTCGTTTCCGAGACGATACTCCGACAAGACTCGTGCATGAGGTCTCGTGCAAGAGTCTCTCAGGTGAATATTTCTACGTGCGGACTTGAAAACCTAATTAAAATATGGGTAATTAAAAAACTTTGGCTTATAATACACATATATAAGTGCCTTTAAAGCACTCGCAACTTTATTACTTGAACTCGTTGCGCGTGCTTCACAGGCACACTTATATCATCATATACTATTTCAAGGCCTCGGCACGTCGTGAGTAGTAGTGCGTACGAGAATCTCGTTTTCGAGAGTCTCGCATGGTCTCGTCTCGTTTCCGAGACGATACTCCGACAAGACTCGTGCATGAGGTCTCGTGCAAGAGTCTCTCAGGTGAATATTTCTACGTGCGGAGTTGAAAACCTAATTAAAATATGGGTAATTAAAAAACTTTCAAAAAAACACGTTTTTATAATATTTCCAAAATGAACTAAAAAGTATAAAACTATTTTCTGTTTTTGAAGATATTGTGTCCACTACATTAATTTGTTATGATAAAGAAGTGTTAAAAATCATTATACATATAAATAACTTTAGTTATTGAATCGAATTGCCCATTTCTAATTCTACTGTGAAGTTGATGAAGGGTGAAAAAAATTAATGAATACCAAGAATTGATCCAGTTTTCTAATTGTTACTATGAAACCTACCAAAATATCATCAACATACCTATACCCATACAGGGTGATTTAACACCACTTACACAAAATTTGTCAGTGTGTTCTCCCCACCAAAGTCGAAAACCAAAAGGAATTTGGAAAAAACAATACCTGAATAATTTATAGGAAAGCGCCGGCACTGGATAGAAACTGCCACGTGGAAACGTGCAGGCTCACTTTCCCTCCACTTTATCAGATTTGGGACTGACAGCAGAGCTGGTGGGGTTAGAAGTGAGATTGGTATGTTACTCGTATTGCAAAATGAGAAAAAGGAATTAATTTTATCATGTTGAAGCGAATGTGTGAATGTGGCTCCGTAACCGTCAATACATAATTCCAAGCGACGAATGGAGTTTGGATGGCGTCTATTTGGAAATTTTCTCGCGTTTTCTCGAACTAAAGCACTGGCATTTTCGTTTACTGCACCCCATATAGTTAGGGTATATGATTAGCACAAATTTCACATAGAGGTAGATTGCAGTTTAGATCACTACGAATTGATTTGGTCCAGTCAATTGAAGTCCTGTGTCGCTGCGTTTCCGCGTTACAGCGGGTCGAATATGCTTAATAAAGTAGTGGGTACTAAATCATTTGCATATGTCTGCCTCTGGGGTTCATGGTAACAATCATTCTGCAAACGACGAAAATCGAAGAGGCAGACATTCAGGGCTCTGCATTATCACGGGACGGAGTTGTAAAAATGCAAATAAAAAAAAGCTCTATCAGGTCATTTCTACATGGTCCTCATTGCGCCCATTCAATTCATTAAGACTGCCTGGAAACGAAAAAACATTTGACAGACACTATGCTCACTGATTTTCAGCTGTACAATTGTTTGAATTTCACGGAATCAAGGGAAAGCGGGTATTGCTGTTTTTAATTGAAGCCAGAGTGGTATTCGGTAAGAAAATTTCACACCTAAGTATTATTAAAAGAATACTAGGATAATGAGTGCTTTTGATGGTTTTGAAATTTAAATATTCTTTGTATGTTAATTCAAAAGCAATGTAACGTAGAATAAAAAAGTTCCAGTAGTGGGATTCGAACTCACTCTTTAAATGTCATTTAAATTATAAATGTCAAAAAATGTCCAGTGTAATTTCATGCTCCTTACTCCAAGGAGGAGACAATAATTTCCGGAAATTTTATTAGTTGCTATTGTAATGTTAAAAAATACAGGCATTTAATAGGTCGAAAATGTTAGCTGTGGAATTTTAAATAATTCAGTAGACGAAGAATTTTGTACTCGTTACTTGGCGCGAGCGTCGGGTTGAAAAAAAATCAGAGGCCTGGATGGCATCATCGAATTTCTTGGTTTTCATAAGAAATCTAAACATCAGTTCAAGAGGCAGACATGTGCGCATCATATAGCACACCATTTTTTACATTTTTGAAGTGCTGTCAGTAGACAACGCAATGGCAACGTGCTGGAATACTATTTTTCCATAGTCCCTCTCATTGTTTTTAATTGAACAATTCAGATCTGCCAAGTTTGCACTTTATAAACAGTCTTTTAAATCATTAGATTAACTTAAAAATTTAAATACTACAACATTCAGAGCCCAGGGTGTCAGCCTCTTCGAATTACTGTGTTTACAGGATGAGTGTGGCCATCAGCTCCAAAGGCAGACATGTGCACACCTCTTTTTAAACATTTTTGAAACGTCAATGGACAACGCAGCGCCACCATGGTGGCAGACGCGGTCCATGATGATTCTAAAGGTACAATTATCGCTATTAATAACTTCTGCCACGTGTGCAGATTATATCGAAATTTTGCTCGCCACCTCCCTAACTAATATGTAACAATGATATCACAATATTCATCAGAGGGAAGCTGGCATATTGAACATTACCAATTTACGAAAGACGTCAAAATACGATCACTGTTGTATATCAAACTGACGATGTTTCGACGGATGACAAACATACGTGCACCAATGCTCTTAAATGTCTGTACTCAGGACTATTACGATTCATAATTGAATTATCTGGAGAAAACGGGTTATGTCGAGGGATAATTTTGGGTGTTTCCTCATACGCCGTGGGTATCCGTTCTGTAATAAGTGTACAACCAAGACAAATCGGGAACAAGTAGACAACGACCATCAGCGATTTTGCACTTGGAGATAGTAACATTGCAACACTGCAATGCTTCAGTTCTCATGACATCGTTCACAGAAGCACGATTGTTTTTTCACTTGGATGGTTCCTGAAATTCAATGATGCAGTTGCGTATCCATTGTGGTTGACGTACAAAAAAATTGGTCAATGGACCTTTCTACGAGATATGAGAAAACACTGTAATGAGGATGAATATACGCTAATATCACTCGGGATTTTTGAATTTTTTTTTCTGACCGCTAATTTCTCTATAATCAGAAGAAAAGTGATTCGTGACATCACGTTCATCAAAACTAGACTTGGCAACGTTGTTAAAGTTGTGCACCAAATTCTCATTCAAATATAATGTGTCGTATCACAGTTGTCATTTGGTACCAAAGGGGTTTATTCGTCTGTTTCACGGAGCAAACCAATAAGAATCCAACGGAGGCGATCCATAACATACAGTGGAGGTGAGATCTTACTGGGTAGGTAAAAAACTTATAGTCGAACTCCACCAAATAAAATATTTATTGTTAATGTGAGTGTGTCAGAGGACACACATCAGCACATTACGAGATGTAGTCGTAAGACTTACATCAGCAGCAGGACATGTTTCGAAGGATTAATCCTTCTTCTTCAGCGAAAAAAGGTTACAAACTAATGATCTACAGAAAAGAGAAATGTTACAATATTGAAAATAACAGTATTAAATTTCGAACATACCATATGTGGTGGAAAAAGTGCTTCTATATAAATGTAGAATAATTAAAATAAAACAATTGTCAATATGACGGTAGTCGCATAACGAGCGGGCCCCTAATTGTTAGGGGGTATGATTTGATCCCGCTAAATAAATCATCTTATCAAAAACTTTTGTTAAACCGTGACTATACACGTGCTCTTAATGCAAAACAAAAGGGTTATGTTATGAAAGAATGAAAGTGAAAATTGAGGATAACATCTGTCATCTGTCGAGTGAGACGTCACGACTCAAAGTGACAGAGTGACTGTTCCGTGGACTTGTAAAGAGCAATCATCATACAACATCGACTGTCAGAAATATTAGACTATAATAATAGAAAAAATAAAAGATTTATTAGTAATGTAGAATGTAGAACATTGGTTGTTGATCGAGTGTGACTTGTAAAGGTGTGAAGAAAATTGATAAAGAAAAGAAAATTATTCGCAATTTGATCGATCAAAATAGTAAGGAATTGAAAAGTTTTAGCTGTCGAAATTGGTTTGTTCGTTTATGCATTGAACTTCTGAATTTTTAATTGCCTTATTTATTAACATGTCCTGCTGCTGATGTAAGTCTTCCGACTACATCTCGTAATGTGCTAATGTGTGTCCTCTGACTACACTCACATTAACAATAAAGATTTCATTTGGTGGAGTTCGACAGTAACTTTTTTACCTACCCACCAATAAGAATCGTTTGTCTTTGTTTAACTCGTTAGCTTACATTAAAATTGGACACAAGTCAAGCAGTTCCATCAAACATTTATGTTGCACACGAACGGGCCCTAAGTCATTTCTTATTTGAGGTTGATGCGGTTTTCAAAGTTTTGAAAGTTTCTGTTGTTAGTGTTTTATAGTAATTATTTTGATTCCTGTATCTGTATTCCTGCAACAAAGTGAACATCGAGAAAGTCGAGAAAGTGCTTTGTACCCGGTTACCTAAACTCCAGTGAAAATTCTAATAAACAATTTTTTATGCACCTAAAGATGAAGCGCGTCGTGAAATGTGTTTCGAAGCAGTGAAAAAGCGGAAATATATTTTATTGTGAAGAACATTTCCAAGTGAGTTAGTACCATAAGTTATGTTATTATTGTATTCAAAGCAGAGTTCAAAGAAAGATTTAAAATATTATTCATTGCAAAAAAAAATTTTAGGTACTAGTAAATATTCAGAAAAATATACTTAAAAACCAAATTCAAAGAGATGAAAGTCACAATGAAATCATAGACATTATTATATCTGATTTGATTTCACCCGATGAATAATGAGAACGTTATTACGATTTGCGGTATTTCCAATGCTTGTTTCTCATGAAAAGGATGGTCCGTTTAGAAAATTTGAAAACTATAAATACAATAAAAATAGGTAATATGTGGATTTTTTTCTCTGAGTTGATCAATTAATTATTTCTCAATGGCTTATATCAAGCTAGAAGCTATATTTTTAAGGAGAACGCTATTGTCTGTTTCGGAACGTGGATTATGGTGGGGGGTGTTTCCGATGAACGTGACGTCAGCGGTACACTTTCAAATGTTATATTTCTTCAAAATCTAAGAAATATAGTGGAACTCTTTGTTAAATGGATGTTTTAGACTAGAAACTATCGATTTAAACGAGATTTGCAATTTATTTTTCGTAAATGTAAAGGTCCATTCATCACGGATAGTTCTCAAATTTTACAGGTGCTTTCGCACATGATAGACCCTTAGCCTATTTAATCTTGTGTAAGTGGTGGAAAATCATCGTGTACATGGGATATAAACCAAGCAGAAATTCTAGAGCTCAGTCATCACATCCCTTTGTCATCATTTTGGAGACATGCTCTTTCTCAGGGTTCGTTCTTACAACGAACAGCAAAGCTTTTGAACTCACTGTCTCGGAAAGTGTTCCTGAGGCATACGGCTTCCAGAAATTATCTCATCTCTCTCTTACGATTTTCTCTGAACCTAACTAGATTTTCCTATTCGTGGCAAATCAATACCATATTTTCGTTAAACATAAAAAGAAATACTTATTTATGGAAAATCTGAAAATTTCTGATTTGTTTAGACTAATTTTTGCAGAATGTGCCATTACGGTCCTTTGAGAGCTACTTGTGAATATTCATCAAAGATTTTATTCGAATGGACTGCGACTAGGGGACTACATAAATGCTTGACAATTGCATTTTCCTCACTTCAACCAACTTCCGCAATTCAATTTTAACGAGGAAACTCAAAACTAATTTTAACTGGCGTCGTCGTGTTATCGATTACGTGCATTATTAAAAGATTACTGGGAAGCTTAAAAGATTTTGATGGAAATTTCAACGGCAGGTGGGAATATGATTGAGACTGACACTGAGACTGAGACCATTCAAAATTCAGTTCGTCAAAAGTTATGCATCTCAGCAATGGCTTTAGATGAAGTCGAGTCGCGTATGAAAAGAACAAAAGTTTGCCAAACAATATGCGCAGCTACTTCGATTATACAGGGTGTTTCTTAACTGAGTGGACCATACGTACAGGAAACTGTTCTTCTGAAATACATATTTTGGATAGGAACCCACTTGCAAATGTTAAGAATTATGTGGGCCATAGAATAGCAGAATAATCTTCGTAGTAATAAATTAGTGCACCATTAAAACGCAAAACCAATATAATGAATAATCAGTTATCTATCAGAAAAACATTTTATAAAACTTAAAATCGGAAAATCGAAATGTGTAGAACTGATTTATAATCCGAATAGAAATTCATCTAATGAGTATTTATGAGAACCAATAAATCATCATACGCAAAAGCTGTTGGAATAGATTTCATAGATCTGAATTCAGCAAGAATGGAGAGTGATTGAAGTGAAAAAACTGAGTTATCGCAAATTTCAATAAACGTAACAGAAAACCATAAGTCTTAAAATATAGAGTAATTGAATTTCATCAAAACATATCATCCGAAAATTATTCGGTAGCATCGTAAAATCCAAGGAAACGAAATGTGTAGGACATAAAATGATCAGAATCGAAATCTAGCAGAATTTTTGGAGGGGATGAGCGAATGGAGGACCACGCTTGTAAGATACGAGTAACTCGTTATAAAACTTGCCCTATTATCTCCTATGTGCCGCTGACTTACTCAATTCATTTGCTATCCCCTCTCCAATTTCTGATATTTTTCGGTTCTGTACATTTCGATTGTACCACTTATACGTCTTATGACTTTCAATATGCCAATTTTATGTCTTGTGATGTATGGATTCGACGATTTTAGTTCATATATCTTTCGAATGTGATACTTTGCCATTTTATCAATTTTACAATATATTGTTTTTGTAATTTGCTGGTTTGATCGAACAATCGTCTTCTCATTTTGAAGAAAGAACTGAAGCCAACTACTTTATTTTTTTATCGCCGAATTTCTACGTCCAAAACTTATTATTTCTATTTTCTTCTGACAATTTAACATCGATTGATTGATTTTTAACAAGCTCGCATACATCAGTATTCCAGATAATTGATCATATACAGAGGGGAAAAATTAAGGTGAAGAATCATAGTTTTTTATTATGACGGGTCTATTATTATATCAATATTTAATCGAATAAACTCTCAAATTAGTTGTAGCATGATTCTGCTTGGAAAATAGTTGAATGTACAAATATTTAATGAAAACCCGAGTTTTTTTATTTTGAAATTATTGTAAATTAATCTATTTGGGGAAATAGTATATTGTGTATCTAGTAGTGAAAGCAATACATTCCCGGACGACAATGTAAATTGTTGGCCGAGGCGAAGCCGATGCCAACAAGCATTGAAGTCTGGGAATGTGCTTTCACTACGAGGTACACATACTATTTTTTCTGAAATCGCAATCAGCATTATCATAAATTGAGGATTCGAAATTACGTGCTTTCCTGAAACGTCAAAGTGACAACAATAAACCAAAGACCGATTTTGACGACCTAGGCCGGCAAAGTACTTTCCCGTATCGTTTTCTCTTGAAGATGATTTTTTTTTCAGTATTACAGTTATGTAAAAAACCCTCATTTCATTTTATGTCAGAACTCTTTCATTGTGTTGAATTTTGTGAATCAAACATATTATTCAGATTAATTGTTGTAGAACTAATCGTTTTTGAACAAAAAAATTAAATTAAATATATCTTATGGGTGTACCCCGGATTTCTTTCCCAGGCCTTTTTTCCCCGTAATTTCCTTTTTCCGGATTTTTTCCTCGGAAAGTTTTCACCGTAATCTTTTCCTAGACTTTTTTCTTCCGGACTTTTTTTCCCGGACTTTTTATACACCGGACTTTCTTTTCCCCCCTGTTTTTCTTGACCTCGTTTTATTTCACGAGCGCTTTTTTTTTCGCGGCCTTCCTTTTCCCCACACTTTTTTTTCGCCGAACTTTTTTACCCCGTTTTTTTTCTCCGTCCTTATTTTTCCCCAGAGTTTTTCTTCCTATACTTTTTTTCCAGGAATTTCTTTCCCCTCGACTTTCACACCTGATTTATCCCCAGAATTTTTTTTACAGACTTTTTTCTCCTGATTTTTTTCCCGTAATTTTTTCTTTACGGAATTTTCTCTTCCAAAATTTTTTCCTAGGATTTTTTTCCACGACTGTTTATCCTGGACTCTTTTTCCAGGAATTTCTTGTCCTGTACTTTGTTTCAGTCCCTCTATTTCCCCTATTTGTTTTCTCCTCTGACAATGCAAAAAAAATATTTTAACATATTAAATATGGATATCAATGAATATAAAAAATCATGTACTATCGGGATACATCAATTAACAATAATCTGCGTTTAAAAAAATTGTATATCAATTTCTCCATAACTTATGCATTTGTAAATTAATAAATTTTTCTAAACTGAATGTTAACATAAAAATCCCGATAATTATTGAACTAAAACCCTAGGATTTTTTTCACTATATGAAGTTATTCCTAATAGTCTTACAAAAAGATAACCGTTGCAAAAATTGTGAAATTTTGATTTTCCACTTTTTTATTAACAATTGTAAATAAAAAATAAGTAAATTTTTTTTAGTAACAATTAAAATTTTTTAAGGAATAATTTTTTCTTTAAAAATCATAATTTTCATCAATAAATATACAACAAAAAAATTTGATTTGCTCATAAACAATGTAATTGTTTATAACAATTTGTTAAATAATAGTGGTCAAAAAAAATTTAAAAATATTTTTATTCAGCTTTAAACCCTTATAAATCGAAACATTCAAGATATTTAAAAATACAAATTATTCACTTTCTTTCATTTTTGTTAATAAAAAAGTGGAAAAACAAAATTTTTGCATCGGTTATTATCTATTTGTAAGCATTTTAAGAATAACTTCACTTAGCGAAAAAAATCCTCGGGTGTTAGTTCAATAGTAATCAGGGTTTTTATGTTAACATTCAGTTTAGAAAAATTTGTTAATTAACAAATGCCTAATTTATGGAGAAATTGGGATACAAATTTTTCAACCGCGGATTATTGTTAATTGATGTATCCCAATAATACACGAATTTTTTTATTCATTAATATTCATATCCAATATGTTGAATTATTTTATTTTGTTGTGTCAGAGTTTCGGGAATCGGAACTTTTTTTCAGCAAAGGACCCCGCACCATTCTTATGGGTTTCTGTGTCAAGGTGGAATTGGCTGAAACCGTAGTATGTTACGCTCTTCACTATCCTGATCAAAAGTTCTCATGGGCCCAACTCGATCCAATGACTAGTTTTCGGGATATTTGCCGACGACACCCTACTGTACTTTAGTAGTGAAGATGTACAGTGTGTTGATACTATGAACGCTGGTCTTGAAAGGGTGTATAGATATTGCTGTGCAAATCTGCTAAAGGTGAACGTAAATAAAACAAAATGGATGTTATTAGGGAAACATAAAGATCATAATAATGAAAACCTGCTTCTAAGTTTGAATGACAGTGATATAGAAAAGGTAAAAAAATTCGTGTACTTGGGTGTAACTATTGACAGTA
This sequence comes from Chrysolina oricalcia, assembly GCA_944452925.2. NCBI lineage: Eukaryota > Metazoa > Arthropoda > Insecta > Coleoptera > Chrysomelidae > Chrysolina > Chrysolina oricalcia. The sequence goes on from OX101808.2 coordinate 28,752,030, forward strand.
AATTAAAATTCAAGGAACATGCTAATCAGGTTATTAAAACAGTAGCTTACAAAATCAACTATTTAAGAAGATGTTCCCCATATCTTAGCCAGTGGTCTAAATTATTAATATACAACTCCATAATCCTTCCACATTTAAATTCTGTTTTTTCTCAATCAAAATGAAATAAACAGACTACAAAAGATGCAGAATCGTGCTATGCGAATAATTTTACAATGTTCGAGAATAACACCAATATCAAATATGTTGCAAACACTTCAATGGCTACCAGTGAAAAAACTGTTCGAATTCCAAACACTAATTTTCATATTCAAAATCAAAATTGGATATTCACCTGTATATCTACAGAATAAATTAACTTATGTGGCTGAAATACACGAGTACAATACAAGAAACAAAAACAACATAAAAATTGAAAAGTATAAAAAGAAAAGTACACATAATTCTTTATTTTATAAAGGAGTAGATTGTTTTAATGACCTCCCACAAGAAATTAAATAGAGTGGTTCGATAAATACATTCAAAAGACGATTGAAGGATTACCTTATGAAAAATTAGTATATTTTTATGTATGACTTTTGTATGTAACTTTTTATTTATACGTGTGAATTTTTAATCAGACTGTTTGTATTTTTTCATGTAAATTTATTTTATTTATAATGTGACATTGTATTTACTATTGTAAAAGAATTAGTTTTTCAACTAAATAAAGAGATATATATATATATATACAGTCCCTCAAAGATATGATTTTGTACCTAATGAGAGAAAGTTAATAAAATTGTTAAAAATGTTATTTCCGCCAACCGATTGCACCCCTACGCGCAACCATCAGAAGTCTTCGAGTGACTTGTGTGAGCTAGGGAATAGGGAAGACGCAGCCCTTGCCTTTTAACGTATGATGCCATGCACGAGACCGATGACAATGGGGGGATTTGAACCCTCGATCTTTCGCTCCAAAGGCGAACGCTTTACCAGCACGGCCACCACGACAAAACATTCCTTTGTGTATCTGTGCCTCAGAATGAATTTTCCAGTACAAATTGTACCTTCACAATAATTTCTTTTGGTGAATATTTGAATTACTTGAATATGGACCACAGGGCGTGGACTGAATTCTGGACAATAACTTCTTCAACATCTTTTATTTTCGGTTAGCAAACAAAAAATTAAACTACCCGTATGTTTAGGTTGATGCACAATGAACAAATATAAAATGATGATATGTTTTCGTCGTCCGCGGAGCTGGCAAAGTTTCGGTCAGACTTGTGACATAGAGAGAAACGTTTCTTCGCGTTTGCTAATATATTAAGATTTATTTCGGTCAAGATAATGAAAAAAGTATGAAGATACAGGGTGTCCGGTAAACCTTGTACAATATTGAAACTGGTGATAGACCAGGTCACGACTGTTCAGAATATCGGAATTTCACCCTAGTAAAAATCTCACCGTTTTCGAGATAATGAGCATTTTTTAAATTTCTGGAAAATCACTACCTCATCTTGGATTTTTGAGTGCCATGTCTACAAATTGGGACCAATTCAAATATCTTTGCTGCTGAAGATTACCGATGAGTGATGCTTTCAGATGTACAAAACAGTTTTCAGAAAACGATACAATTTTTCAAGAAATGAGGCCCAGGTAGCACATCATATCGGCTGAATCTTGGTTCCATATTGGGCCAATATAGATATATTGTAAATGAAAAATCAATATTGGTCCAATATGGGTGAATATTAAAAAAACAATATTATAATAATAATATTGGTGGAATATTGGTTGAACTAGTTTTGAATGTAGATTATCACATGAAATATTGGGTCAATATTGGTTGAATAATTTCTACCAATATCGATAATACAATATTGGTTATATATTGTCTTCCACATCTAGAATAAATATTGCAATCCAAATATTCCAGTCATATCGATTATAGGGAAAAAAACTATATTGTATTTCCAAGTTTGATAGCATATTGGTTGAATATCATTTCCACTTTATTTGACAAGTTGTAATAACTCATATTGAGTCAATATTGGTTGAATGATATTTACCAATATCGATAAAACAATATTGTCTTCACATCGTTTTCAACATCTAGAATAAATATTGCAATCCCAATATTCCCCTCATATCGATTCAAGGAATAAAAACTATATTGTATCTCCAAGTGTAAATACACATTGGTTGAATATCATTTCGCCAATATTCAACAAATCTTATTAATTAATATTGGGTCAATATTGGTTCAATAATAGTTATCGATATCGTTAAAACAATATTGTCTTCATATTGTTTCCTACATCTAGATTGAGATGAAATTTGAATATTGGCCGAATATTCAATGAAACATGTTTAAATTATTTCATGATCAAACCTGGATAAAAATCCGCTAGGTGGCTCTACATATAGAACGTCTTCTAAAACCTACGAAAGTTTATTAAATACTCCTCTTAACTTGTTTTCAAGACAGCTCACTCAGTGGTTAAGGCGATCGAAAGGCAGACTCTGGTGTCACCTTCATCAACTGAAAGACATTTAATAATTTACCAAGGTATATTGACGACGTCCTCCAATATAACCAAATGATATTGTACCAATATCGATAAATATTTTAAGGCCATTATTGCTTCAAGAATATTTCACCAAAACAATTTTTGGAATATTTAAACAATATTCGACCAATATCGCAAAATGTTCACATTTTACTTCTCGACAATATAACTTTTGAATATTGTGCCAATATTGTCAGAATATTGTATCAGCGATATTTTACCAATATCGCCAAATATTTTGAGGCCAATATTGGTTGGGGAATATTTCGCCAATATTATTCAAGTAATATTGGACCAATATCGCCGAATGTTCACATTTTTTTTCTCGCCAATATTGCATTTCAAATATTTCGCCAATATGTTCACAATATTGTACCAATATTTTAACAATATAAGTGTGCTACTTGGGGGATAAAATGCTAGATTAGAGTTTCACCAATTTTTTTAACAACAGTTTGACATTATTGTTTAAAAAAAAACACTACCAACTGGAAGTGGATATTCATTACAAAAGAATGCCCATTATGTCCAAACTCTACAATGGTATAAAACATACGATAATTATTTTTGGAAGGAGTTGAATTTCGATTATATTACAGTGTGATGTTATTCTGCGCTGAAATCAACTCCATTAGACTTTGTCAGTAATGTCTTTCATTTTTATCCTATCAATAACGAATCAACTGCTTAGAAGCATTCAATGAGATGTAAAGAAGTAAATACTATTTCAACGTTTTTTTGAATCAACATACACTATAAACCACAATAATGATTATTCAACATCGCATTGAATAATATTATAAAAATGTTATTTTCGATCCACCCGTATGCAGAGACGACAACTTTTCAAGAAGAACCTTTTCAAATGCATTATAGATTATAGCCCCCAAATCAGCGATTCTCTGAGCGGCATTGTGCAATCAGATATCATTCTGCATAAAGCGCTGCTGCAGCAGTAGCACTACCTCCACATTCACCATAAATGTAGTGCATATGCGCATATTCTCGGGGAGTATAACGTGTGTACGGCATGACGAAGAAATAAATACCACTGAATGAAACAAGCAGAATAATTTTAAAAAACTACGACAGAAGTCAGAAAAGTTGTTCAAATAAAATGTGACAGCCACCTACTAGATTATTTCAATTCTATATACAGAAGATCTGCTCATGCACAATGCTGTATTTTTTTTATTAATACTATTGCTTCTACGGATACAACACAGGAATTCACCTCCTAAAACATTTTGCACTCATTTGGTTATACTCTGTATATCTGTCGGTCTCTGAAACTTCGTTGGAATCTGGATGTTGGACAATTGCGACATTTATCACAAGAATTCGTATTCATGGGTGCCATGTCGGATAATCGACATTTCATTTCGATAATTTAAAGGCTTAATTACATGAAAAGTTAATTTTATTGACATACCATTTAATGCAGTCTATTATTTATTATTAATAATCATTTCCACATTTTATCTTGATAAAATCGAAATGAAATTATTTTTGGTCGTGAGTATAAAAGTTGATGGAAACCTAGAATAAAACCACGCCTAATTCAATGGAAATCACCTCCTCCAAAAATAATTATAGTTTGTTTTATACCATGGTAGAGTCTGGACAAAATAAGCATTCTTTTGAAACAAATGTCCACTTCCAATTGGTTATTTTTCTTTCAGACAATAATGTCAAACTTTTTTAAAAAAAATTGATGAAACTCAAATCTGTCTTAAAGAGAAACATTCTCAATTGAAAATTGAATCAATACATGACTCCTCTGGAAATGGAAAAACCCTACAATAAAACTGAAGTTACTTTTTTGTAATATCTAACAGAAAACAACTACTTCCCCGGCAAAAGCCTCGCTGGACATTGAACTACATCTGATAGATATTGAGAAAGACCCTATATAACTTGAGAGAAAAAAATCTGAAAGTGAAAATTTGTATTTTCATTCAGATAGTTGATTATTTATTAATTGTCCAGTTTCCATTGGAGATTCTTATCTATGAATGAGATAATGGAGAATGTTATTCAGAAATATCACTCACAGAAAATCTCTCATTCCATTGATGCGTGAATAATTGCATCTCTTTCGCTAGGCCTCCAATACATTTTGGTCGACAAAAATCTATTTCACTCTTCTAAGATCAACAGGGAGGTCGGAAGAATTGGAAAACATACTCTTCAGAAGCAATTTCACACTGTAACGAGGAATTGTTGGACTATTTCTTGTGGGGTGAAACTTTGAAAATATTTTTCTGACATAAAACATGTCATGGGTATGGCATGTTGATTTCATTGAAAATATGAACAGGATGTTAATAAAGTCAGTTGTAGTATAAAAGTTGATGGAAGTAACTGACTTTATGAACATCCTGTTCATATTTTCAATGAAATCAAATCTGTCATTTTACCCTCATTTCTTGAATTTTTTTTTCACTTTCTGAAAAACTGTTCTGTACGTCTGAAAGCATCACTCATCAGTAATCTTCAGCAGCAAAGATATTTGAATTCGTCTTAATTTGTATACGTGGCACTCAAAAATCCAAGCTTAGGTAACGATTTTCCAGAAATTCTTAAAATACCCATTATCTCGAAAACGGTGATATTTTTATTGAGGTGAAACTCTGATATTCTGAACAGTCATGACCTGGTCTTTCACCAGTTTCAATATTGTACAAGGTTTACAGGACACCCTGTATAATTTATTTACTGGGATGCCAAACTTGGAAATGATCACAATTTTTTTTAATGAAATTAACGTGTCTCGACAACAAATGCCATTGACACATGATCAGTACAACAATATGTGTGTGGATAAACACTATTCAGTATGTTAATATGCACTGGATGGAATGTATACATTGTAAAGTAATATTATCAAATATTATTATATAAAGCAAATTTCTTAAGAAAGAGAACAGTATATTTTATTTTGTATTAATCAGTTAGCATTTCTGCTAGGTTTCCATCGATGTGATATTTTCTACGGTTTCTGACGAAATGTGCGAAGTCGATCAGGACATTGCAGGTTGTACAAAATGGAGGGGCTTCAGAGGCCATCAGGTGTCCATGGGTTATTCGAGTATGTCCAATTCTTAGTCTGCGCTCGATTATCTTTTCTTTTCTTTGAAGATTAGGTAATTGAAGTGGAGCTGTTGTCGGCCGGATCTCATGAAGTTTGCTGGTATTTTCATTCCAGTGGGTTTGCCAGGACATTCGGACAGAGTGTTTGAAAAATGTTTTCAGATCAGTTGGTAACTGTATGCACCCTTGGCTGCATCGTCAGCAAATTCATTCCCAGTAATTCCCACGTGTGATGGGGTCCAGATTAGTGTCAGAGACACCCCCATTGTAGCAAGATCTTTGGAAATATCATGTATAGTTTGTACAAGTGGGTGATCTGTGAATATATTTTTGATGGACTGAATAGAGGGTAGCGAGTCTGTGCAGATTGCAACGTTCCGATGTTCCGGTGTTATACAGTTCATGGCCAAGAAAATTGCAAACAGTTCGCCTGTATGGACTGTGGCAGATATTGAAAGTAAACATTGTTTGAGCACTCTGTCAGTGTATATAGCTGAGCAACCAACACCCAGTTGGCCTTTAGAAGCATCATTAAACATAATATTATCGAAATAATTCGAATTGATGAACTCTAGGAAAGATTGTCTCAAGAGGAGTTCGTTGGTTTCATGTTTGCGATATGACGTGAGTGAGAGGTTAAGTTTTGGTAGCGATTTAGTCCAAGGGGGATCGCAAAATTGGGGAACGATAAAATGTGATATTTTCTTTTTTTTTCGTCAATTTCCGACTCTTGCATTTTTTCTCTAAAAAATAACCAGAATTGTTTATAATTGACATTTTTAACATTGTACGAGGGCGCAAACTTTTATTGTCTCATTGAGCACAAAAATACGACTTTTGTGAAAGTTTGCATTTTTTTGCTATTTTTTCTCCAATTTCTCTAAAGTGATTGGCCTAGTATTACCAAACATTATAACCGCTTTGTATTAGATTCTCGTAAGCGTCAAGTTGCGGCGGGTCATAAGCTACTCATAATCCATACGATGCTGGTAATACCACAACTAACACCCCTAAGCCGTGTTCATGATAGTTATAACAGGGGGTCGGGGAAATGGAGGCCGATTGAAATATGAAAAGAGCAGTTTTCCATATCCCTATCGCTTCCCGTATCTTGTACACATATTTGCACATGGAAATCACTTCTGGTTAACACGAGAACGTCGCGGCGGGAGAATGTTAAAGAAAAGGGGTTCTTGAAAGATTTGGTCGAGTCGAGCTGGGGAGTGATTGTGCTTTTACGGCGTCTTTCTACTTTTGTATATGTAAAATATGCTGTCGAATGAGATCAAACTAATCAAATTCAGAGTTATATTGAGAAAAAAATTGCGATACACTGGAAAGGCGGGGATGAGTACTTAGACTTATACTGCTTAAATAAAGAACCAGGCAATGAGAAAATCCAGGTTTAACAGGCAAGTGTATCGGTATATTCAATTATCATGAAATATAGTTTGATAATGTCCATATAGGACAAAACTGCAGTAACGTAAATGTGACAAATATAAAGTGGTATAAAAAAAAATTTCATAAATGACCAGACAGCCGGCTTATGGAGAAATGGGCTTCTGTGAAATTTCATGAATTGTTAGTATATTGTAGTTGACGACTTTCTGAATAATAGTGTCCATGGGCCCAACTCAATCCTATCACTGGTTTCAGAGATACAGGGTGTAAGAGTTGGAAAATAGCCATTTTTTAAAAGCATTTATTTCTTATTTTCATCAATGTATCAAAGATTTTTTTCCTGTGAAAGTGTTCTAATAACACTACATATCAGTCCTTCATGAGAGAAAGTTTAATTTGCTACAGGGTTACTCAAAAATTTAAAAAACGGAACGTTGACTTGTAATATAACTCAACTTTCAGGAATTTCAATATATGACTGGATTTGCTTCTGGTTGGTTTATAGTAATATGGTATGCAAACATTTTTTACAGGGCTAGTCAGAAAGTTGATAGCCCCTGTATCCTATATTTAATGAAATTTCATATACTTTGTACTGCATGTTAGTTGGTGACATGGTGACATTAAGTCATTTTGAAATATTTATAATTTATATATGATATGTATGGAAGAAAATCCGAGTATCGATTTTTTTTTTGAAAATCTCCCTGCAATTAAATATTTCCTAGGTGATTTTCTGTGATACTTGCATATTACCTTTACTTTGAGTATGTTGGTCGGTTATGGTCAACTTGCTACGATTAGTTTTTTTATACCGACAATATGATGACAAGCCTATCATTATTTTCTTCATATATGTATATCGGTATTTTCGATGCTGTTTATGAAATACCATTATCGACATATACATAAAAACAAATAAAATAAATACAAGCCAATCTTGATATCGGAAAAAACAATAAACATAAACTTGTCGAATGAACTGAAGTTACTGAAGGAAATCAAAGATCTACAATATCTGGACTATATCTATGTTTTCTGGTATCATCCTTTCAGCTGCATCAGTTATTTCATTTGGGAGATGAGTAGATCGATATTTCATATTCTGTTCGTATCTGGCATAATCCAAAAACTATAAAACACTGGCCACATGAGCACATGTACCTAAAGTTCTAGCTCCCGACTTACAAGTACAATATAAGTGAAGTTCCAAAGGTTCATTTTCGATATCATCTTCAACATATATTTACATGAGTTTCGAAACTTGGAGTAAACTCGCATTCGTAATATGTTCGGCTCCTCCACCATTTCATCGAATTGAAGAATATTTGTTTCTTCTCTTTGAAGTTTGTCTTGAATATAACTTTTTGCCAAGTTTACATGATGAATTTCCGTAAGTTGTTTCAAATAATGTAAATCCAAACGAGGGAATTCAGGTGCGTGCAAGTGATTTAATAAAGTACAATGACAATTCCTTAAATGTAGGTTTTCAGCTTAACTCTTGTTTACATAATATGAACTTCTTCTAATTGATCTAATATTTCCTGGGTTGTTTGTAATGTACCAGGCATGGTCATTTAGGGATGGAAATTATTTATCAGAGCTTCAGCTATCTGAAAATATTCCTTTATATTAGCAGCATGGTGTTTCAAAATTGTATTTTTCAAGAATTTGAATGTTGACTTTAAATGTCCATTATCTTTTTTAACGATTACAAATCTTACAAATCTCTTGTTATACAATTTTGAAATCACCATAAAAAAGGCAATTCATTGATGTACTGTGCAGCAATAGCCCAGTACATTTTTTTCACAACGATGGGCTGAGCTTCATGACAAAAAAAATCCACTCCCAAAATTTCTAATAATAACATTTCTCACAGCCCCTCTTTGAATTGTTCGGATTATTTCCATAAAGTAGAAGTTAGAATAATTATTTAACAATATTCTATCGAGTAAATGAATTAGAAAAGTGTAAAATTGTACCAAAAGTACAAAAAAACTACTAAGAGGGTCAAAAATTCAAAATTTTTATAAAAATTGACTGTCTCGAAAACGGTGAGACTTCTATAGAGGGGTTAGTTTCATAGCCGATAGGTCACCCTTTGATCTACATTCTCCTTGAGTTTGACGTGGTCTTTACGGGCCACCCGTATTTGAAGGGGATAATAATCATATTGTCGGGATAAAAAAACTAATCATAGCAAGTTGACAAAACTTCTACATCCAACCAATAAACTTAAAGTAAAGGTAATATGAAAGTACCACAATTATTCATCAAGGAAATCTGTAATTGCAGAAAAAAAATCGATTCTCGGATTTTCTTCCATTCACATCGTTTGAATAGCCCTGTACATCATCTATAAATCATATTTATTTCAAAATGACCTAATGTCACCTACTAACATGCAGTACAAAATATATAAAATTTCATTAAAAATAGGATACAGGGGGGCGATCAACTTTCTGACTCGCCCTGTAAAAAATGTTTGCATACCTTTTTATTATAAACCAACCAGAAGCAAATCGGGCCAGATATTGAAATTCCTGGAAGTTGAATTATATCTCAAGTCAACGTTCAGGTTTTTTTAATTTTTGAGTATTCCTGAAGTAAATGAAACTTTCTCTCATGAGAGACTGATATTTAGTGTCATTAGAACACTTTGACAGGAAAAATTCGTGATACATTGAAGAAAATAAGAAACACAAGCTTTTAAAAAATTGCCATTTTCCAACTTTAACACCCTGTATCTCGGAAACTAGTAATAGGATTGAGTTGGGCCCATGGACACTATTGTTCAGAAAGTCGTCAACTACTAAATAATATACTAACAATTCATGAAATTTCACAGAAGCCCATTTCTCCATAAGCCGGCTGTCTGGTCCTTTATGGACATTATCAAACATAATAATTGAATGTACCGATACACTTGCCTTTTAAACCTGGATTTTCTCATTCACTAATAATGACAATTTAACTCATATTGAAAATAAAAATAAATAAAAATATCTGCATCCAAGCAATTACATATATCCTTGTATCTGAAAATATGTTCATGATCGACAATGTGAAAAGGCTGCATTATAAACGGGTTAATATACTATGTCTACCTGATCATTAACTAAGTCACATCTGCAATGATAATGGATTTCTAAAGATTCTAAATAATTCAGTTCTCAACCTTTGTAGACATTACGCACAGTCTCCGTACTATGCCAACTGAATTAGACATTGCGGATGTAATTTACTTAATGAACAGGTAGACTTAGTATATTCACCCGTTTTTAATTTAGCCTTTCCACATCATGAACATAATTTTTGGTACAAGGATATAGGTAATTACTTAGATGTAGATAGTTTTATTTGCATTATGAGTTAAATTGTCATTATTATTGAATGAGAAAAACCAGGTATTAAAGGTAAGTGTATATTAAATTATCAGTTTGAAATATAGTTTGATAATGTCCATGTAGGACGAAACTGCTGTAACACAAGGTTACAAATATAAAGTGGTACCTACCGAGGACTTCCACGAGACAAAGAAAGGAGGAGGCTCAGATAGTTGTACGTGCGTATCTTCTATATATTCCTAAAGTCACAGACAGAATTGGAAAACTCTTGGGGCAACACAACATCAAAACGGTCTTCAAACCCACCAAGAAAATATAACAAATCCTTTGGTCGGCAAAAGACAAAAGAGACCCACTATCTGCAGCGGGGGTAAATCGCATGTATACCATGCACTTGCGAAAAGGTATACATCGGAAACACAAAAAGATTGATGGGAACAAGGCTGAAGGAACATCAGAGGAACTGAAGATTAGGCCAAACGGACAAGTCGGCAGTGGCAGAACACGCGCTCAGTGAAGGAAACCACAAGATTATGTTTGAGGACGCAAAATGTCTTACCCCCAACCAGGGTTACCATAGCAGACTTGTACGGGAGGCAAGATCCACAAACACAGGGAGAATTTCAACAGAAAAGAATAACCTGTTAACCTCAACCGAATATGGAATCCCATTCTTAGAAATTCCAAAATAACAAATGAAAACTACGACATTAAGACAATATGCTTAATCCAGTTACGGTAATAAGCAATTCTGAAATAACAAAGGATATCAACGAGATTAAGCCGGCAGGTAGAAAGGAGTCAAATCCAGATACGGTAATCAACACACAAGACTACCTAAATCAAAATAAATACAGTCTTCGCAGACGGAATCTCCAGTCATCTGAGATTATTCATGATGTATGAGCCTCTGAAGAAGCTAGTCACTCACGCTAGCGAAACGTAAGGAAGAAATTCCAAAAAACGACGGCCTTCAAACCCGAGTGAAAATCGGCATCAGTTGTTTAATGAAATAAATGAATTCATCATTATTTTCATAATTATTATTATCAAACACAAAACCTTCGAGACCAAAATGTCACTCTACACTTTCTGGGAGTTTATTGAGTAGACTAAGACTACTAAGAGTGTTTGGAATAAATTTACGTCTATATAATATAATATTCAGAATGTACGAATACGTTGAAATGCGAATAATGTCGAGAATGTTCAAGTTTACGGAGAAGTTAATAATCAGCGACGAGAAGAAAATTATGGGAACGCCAAATAATAACAGAATGAATGAAAGTTCCCATTAAAATTTCAACATTCTCCCCCTAATAGGATGAGGTACTTGAGGCAAACATTTTGTGCTCGATTTCAGCAGTTTCGTGTCCGTAAAAGTTATTATGCTGAAAAAGCGTTTTTCATTAGAGCCTGATAGAGCTTTCTTACATTCATAAACGAATTGAGGAACAGATTGTACATCGAGCATTTGAGTCACTAACGATTACTTAAAATAAATTCACAATTAGAACAAGATCGTTATTTGTCGCCATTATTTAAAAGTTTTTATTGAAATGTGTACAATACGTAAATTAGTGAAAGTGCATTAGATAATGATAGATAGCACCGTATTTATTATATCCACACAATTTTTGTGGAATATCTTAACCAATTATTTAATTAACTGGAGCACAAGTTATCAAGAAGAAATTTAAGTTATCACAACTTATTGGAAATTCTGGTTGATTTGTTGGTATTAGTGGATTCACTTCTATCAACATAGATTTCACTGGATTAGGATTTAGCTACCTTGTGTGAATAATAAAAATAATAGTTGATTACTTCTATTTCGGTCTTCAATTGGCTTAATTGTTACTACTATCAAATGATAATCTGAATAGTATTCATACCAGAAGAGTTAAAACGCATTGAGGTGTGGCAATATTGAGCTCACATTTTATCCAAATTCATTGAATTGGACCATTATTGTATTGAAGTCACATGCTGAATTCTGTGGAGTTGAAATTCCATTGACGAAGTGTGCCAAAATGACCACTTATAGATCAGTAGTTGATGGTGATATAAACATATTCGTTGATAAATTTCAAGAAGTGTTACTTTTTCTTCCATCTAAATATCCCACATAATTATCGTTGGTGATTTCAATGTCAATTTTAAAGTCAATTCTCCAATCCTGACTGAACTAATATGTTTAATGACGTATGTATTTTTGTTTAGAAGTCATAATTGATGAGTTTACAAGAATCAATATAAAAACAGGCAAATGGTCCTACATTGACAATATCATGACCAACTACAACTCTGACTTCTATGAATCTGGTGTTGTAGAAACTTGTTTATCATTCTTATAGATGAACCCTTTTGTCATAAACAATAATAATAATAATTCCATGGAGGAAGTTGACTCCCCACAAAAATGAGGACAAATGAGGCATTTCTTTCTGTTATAGGAATGTCTTCAAACAATCTGATGACGTGGAGTTGTTTTCAGAAACAATGGATGAGTACTTTGAAGTTTTATGTAGAGAAACAGTTTCTACTGAAATCCGAATCAGGCAGCCACTCACCACACCCTCTTAACTTCATTAACAACATATTGAGAGAAATGAGAAATACTCTGAACTCATTGAAAATTGTCAGCGATGCTTCTAGTGAATTGAATGAAGAAACATACAAAAAATACAGACGAGAGTATAACTTTGTTTTAAACGAGTCTAAAAAACAGCTTAAAGTAATTATATACAAAGCTCTCAAAACAGATGTCGAGATGCTTGGAAGCTGATTAATGTTGAACGCAACAAGAACTCAGAATCCATTTCTTCGGAGTGTAACTTAACAGCGGACCAATTTATCAATTATTTCTTATCTGCTGCTAAATTGATATCGGAAAGTCTGACGGCTACTGATAAAGATGCAAATTCTTTCTTTAAAACATTTCCAAGCAATGAAAATTAATTTTCATAAAGAACATAAAAGATGTCATTGCTGACCCACTCAATCATTCATTCAATTAATGCTTCTATTGGAGGTTCTTTCTTGATGTGTGTCAAATATCAAATCAATACCGATCTTCTGAAAAGGTAACGTTGATCTACCAGAAAATCATCTACCAATTTCAATCCTTCCAATTATAGGCAAGACTTTCGTAATTTTCGTTAAAACAAGGTTGACGTCGTATTTTGACACTTACAATTATATAAACGATAAACAATTTGGATTCAGAAAAAACCGCTCCACAATTCAAGCTGTTCGCAAACTGGTGACTGACATAGTCGAGGGCTTGGAATGTGGTAAACAAACTGCAGTAACGCTATGTGACCTCAGCAAAGACTTCGACTGTGTCCCACATCGAAGATTACTTGATAAGCTCAAACTCTATAGTGTTAGAGAGTCAGTCTATTCATTTTTCGACTCATATATAGATAGGAGAACTCAATAACAATACGTCGGTGTGTGAATCTATGTCTTTGGGAGTGCCCCAAGGATCAATTCTTGGGCCACTTATGTTCATAATCTTCATAAACGATATATTGTATCAAATAAAACCAACTCAGTGTATCTTGTTCGCAGACGACATATCTTTTTACAATACCTCTTTGAATACAACAGAGCTCAATCAGATGGATGTTAGTGAGTGGCTCACCCCCAACAACATCATCGAAAATGACACCAAAACGCAATCTATCATATTTTCTTCCAACACGCTCCTTTCAACAGACGTTAAACTGTAAGGTATCACCTTAGACAGCAAACTCAAGTCAAGTGAAATATTCATTCTTAGGCAATTGCGAAACACTGTTAACGCGAACGTCCAAAGAATCACATATTTTTCACTGTTTCACTCTCATCTGTGTTAAGGCATTATTTTATGGAGTAACTCTACGCCCATTCAGAAGAGTGGAAATATTGACACTTCATGCAATGTATGTTTATTATTGTTTGACTGAAATACATAACCACGTCTATTGCTATAACCATTGTATAACTGACACAAAGATTTATACAGCTATCCTACCAGAAATAACTCTCAGCTCATCAATCCTAGATGTCGTCTCAGTAGATCATCAAAAAACACGAATAACTTGAATATACAGGGTGACCCAGTGTTAAACCACCAAACGTTCAGGGTCGCTTTTTTAGGTCAAAAGGAAACTTTTTTCCCCATAGGAATGTGTCCTAACTTGCTTTGTTTTTGAAGTACAGAATGTTCAACATTTTTAGAAAAATAGTTTTTTATCAATTATTTATAAACTTTTTTGCTGATTTTAATAAAACCTGGCATGCTTATTTGCGGTAATAAGGGCCTCTTTTCAATGTACTTATAAAGACATTTTTAATCACAGTGGCGTTCCAAAGAGTAATATAAATGATATTAGGACAAATTATTGTACTCCACTGTGTTTTTGTATGTTTAATTTTTTAAGCTGAGCAGCTAGAGATTCATTTTTGTGTCTGTTTAATTTTTTTCGTATCTTGCTCGAGAAAAAATTCAAAAGTAATTTCTTTGCATGTTACACGAAAAAAAGATCGAAGTAATTGATACCACGACAAATTTATTTATTTCAACTTATTAGAACACGGGAAAACAAAAATTCACAAAAACTGTTCAAAACTACAACAATTATTTTTAATGCAAAGTTCGCACCTGCGATCTGCATCTGCGATCTGAACCTAAATACAAATTCTTCATGTGACCATTTCTCGAAATTATTTTCACGTAATCTATTAGCCAATAAAAAATAAATCAAAAAAATAGTAATATGAGACAATAGGAGCCAATTCAATCAGTTATATCATCATCCATGAGCATTTTTGTGGAAGTGATTTCCGATCATTTTTTCATACTATTTCATATAGCAGTTTGTTATTATGTTACTTGGTCAGTTATGTCAAATTAGTGCTAAATCCACCGATTTTGATGGTTTAGCAAAACCTGGAAACAAACCAGGATCCAAGTTCTAGCTATGCAGTGAAAAAAGTAGAAAAGTAGATAAACCAAGATTCACATAAAACTAGATTATCTCTGACTGAACAACCGGCCCTTAGACAATAATATTCTGACCAATAATTACCTTCCAACTTGCGAGCTAGGATAGTTCGTTCAGGTTAGATCAGGCTAACAATGGGACGGGATAAGTTTGCATTAGCTTATCGTCTGAGGATAATATTAGATGGGGGATTATGGGTAGGATATTTTTGACAGAATATTTTTGGACAGAAAATTTAATCGTAGACCCTATGTATGTTAGGACTACCTATTTCAAATAAAGATTATTATCATTATTCTAGTGGAAATTCATAAACAAGAGTAATACTATGTGTATGTGTCTTTTTATTCCAAAGGTGGAGACATTTTTCAATCATTTTAATAAGAGTACGCTCTTCCTGGCACCTTTTTTCCGAAACGGAATAAACAAAAACAAATAACAAGGATAACAAGTCAAAACAAACAATTATTTATTTTTCTAATACGTATCGACGCACATGTGCGTAGTGCATGTCGTCCTAATCATAAGCATAATAATAATTGAAAATTGCCAACTTTGAAGATCAAATTCGTATGATCATGATTGAGACTAAAACTATAGAAATTGCATAAATGCTCATTCTGAAATGTACAGTTTTATTCAATTTCATTTTATGATTGACAATAAATTACTGAGTAGTGATTCAAAAGTGTGTGTGAATTTAATTGTACATATTTAGTTTTAACTGTTGAAATTGTTTTGTCCTTTTATTTTATCTTATGACTATTCCGAAACAAAACCTGTTTCTGTTATCATAAGGACAATGAAGAATTTGTATTTGACCATCAACTCCATATTAGAGAAGTATGCATATCTATACGAAACTCTAACAGAGACGTTAACGTTGCTACAGGAGTTTGAAAACATACCAGTAGCCCACCAAAGGACCCCGCAAAATCCTTATGGAAAATGGCTCTCGGCTAAATTCGCTAAAACTTTGCAAAAAGATAGTATTCGGTATGCTGATCAAAAGTCTCAATGGGCACAACCCTCCATTTTCAATCCCAGACTCCATTAGCCCCCCAAAGACCCCAATATACACTTTCCGGTGTGTTAATGCATACGTTTCAATTCATCTTCAAAGCATTTCTTCACACTGCCCACCCATTTCTTCAACCTAATCCTACATTCTACCCTCACCACATCTCGCCCCCACCCCTGCTCCCCTACCCATCCCTTGATTACAGCCCCATTACTCACTTTCAAGGTTGAAGATTCTTTGATTGTTTTATTTCAATCTTTTGAAGCTTAATTACAGTACATCCCTCCCTCACCACCGCCCACAAGGAGTGTGAACCCAGCCACTTAAGGCAAGGTGTGTGAAAGATTTGAAATAAAACAATTAAATAATCTTTAACCTTGAAAGTGAGTAATGGGGCGGTAATGAAGGGTTGGGTAGGGGTGCAGGGGTGGGGGCGAGGTGTGTTGAGGGTAGAATGTAGGATTCGGTTGCCTTTCTTCAACTGAGTGAAAAGAAGCGCTTTGAAGATGAATTAAATTTAGGCATTAACACACCGGAGAGTGTACATTGGGGGCTGTAGGAGGTCTGGGGTTGAAAATGGAGGGTTGTTCCCATTGAGACTTTTGATCAGCATACCGAATACTATCTTTCTGTAAAGTTTCAGCGAATTTAGCCGAGAGCCATTTTCCATAAGAATTTTGCGGGGTCCTTTGCAATTTGCAAAGTTTTTCGAAGTTATAACTGGTGCGTTTTCCCGCTCGTCGTGGTTTTTCGTTCATCCGGATGAAAGTTACGTCACGCAGCGACGTCCCTCTCCGCCGACCAGCGCCAACGCTGTCGAAAACGCCGTTTCTGCGATGTTGAATGATACGAAAGACAACGGCAGGAGAGCGTCTATGGGCCGCGTATCGCGGGGCAGGAAGCAGGGGCCACCGCCCTAGCACCAGCTGTGCGCGAGATCGATCCCGACACGAAACTGGGTCCCTCTGTTGAAGCAGTGGCGCGCGGCCTTCGAATTGCCGAAGGAGTGGAACACGTGATGAAACGCTTCATTTTAGGGATGCACACTTAGGGCCGGTTGTTTAGTCAGAGATAATGTGCAGTTTTATGTGAATCTTGGTTTATCGAGTTGTTCACGGCATAGTTAGAACTTGAATCCTGGTTTTATTCTAGGTTTCGCTACACCATCAAAATCAGTGGATTAAGCACTCAACCACAGAGTACACCAACTAACAAGATGCGAATTAAAGCGGTTTTCGTGATCACAAATTTGAGAGCGCTTGCGCGATTTAATTAGTTTAATTGTCAGTGTCAATCAGTCACTTCCGGTCTCATTATTGTGTGTTGCCGGTCTTTGAGTAATTACTGGTATTTGCCGTCATACTAAGAGGAAATATCTGAGCTATGATCCTTAAAATAAAAAACGAAAATGTTATAGGTACATACCAATAGAATGAACTCATCAAAATCCCAGACATTGCAGGAAATGCTATCCTAAAATTATGCATACAATCAACTCCAAGTTTCTACAGTAATTTCATAATGACCTGTAGGCAACACTGTCTATTCATACAAAAATAAACATTGTCAAAGATTAGATTATCATTGACATTGTTTTTATGGTGAATTTGTTGTTTATTGAAGTTCATAGTTTATCAGTAAACATTCTTTTATGTATTTGGATAATTTGGATTGTGGTTAAATAACAATAAGTTCTCGCAAAGGTGGATTTTTTGTATATGCCGCGGCTGTAACTCTAGAACAGTCGGAGATTTTAAGCTTTTTCACAATACCCAATGATCTTGTTAGGTATGTAGAAGAATTGTTGATATTTAAGGTGAATTTAGTCAACATTATTTTAAAATTGTGCTTGAATATATGTTAAAACCGAAAGTCGAATCTGTTATATCAAATGGCACCGTTTATACAACAATGTTAAGTTTATGCTAAAAACCTTTGATGTTACCGTTATGTTTATGATAATGCTTGTGCTAAAGTTGACTAAATCCACCCTTACTGAAAACTCATTTATTTTTATTCTTCTAGTGCTGAAGTTTGGTTGAAAAACTTTACACAAAAATTACAAATTGTGTGAGTTTCATTGTGAAGAAAAGTGTATTTGCAATAATGGAATTAGAAGAACTCTAGTCCAGGAACCATATCCTAGTGTGTTTTTACATCTGTTTCACAAGGATCCACTTTAGCTCCTATATTGTTCCATTTTTATGTTAACGATCTGGATAAATCAATCAAAACATCCATATCCCTATATGCATCAGATGATACCACAATTATTGACTCCGACAAGAATGATTCGGACCTTGAGGACAAATGCAATGAAGTTTTTCTGGATTTAAATAGGTGGTTTGCTTCGAATTATCTTTACTTCAATGTTAGCAAAACGGTTTCATTTCGGTTTCACAATCGTCAGAGAAGTTGAAACACCATTAGTTTTCAAGCAAACGAAATCTCCGATCTTGTCATCGCAGATATCGAAGGCACCAAATTTTTGGGGATCTCCATTGATCAATGATTAGGGTGGAATAATCACTGTAGAGTCTTGATAACAAAACTGAACACAATGTTTTATCAGATCAGGAACTTGAAACAAGTTTTGGACTGTGATCAATTGCTGACATTATGTTCGACAAGAATAAAAACAAATTATGGAAAACGATATAATTCTTATGATGGAATTGAAATAAACAACTCGTTGCCCATAGAACTAAAAAGTATTAGGACAATTCTGAAATTTAAGAACAAACTTAGAAAATACATGTTACAGTAGATACAGATTTGACTTTACATTCCATATATTTATAAGATAATACATACTTTGGCTTATATATACTATATAAATGAAAAAAAACTTCTTGTTTACTATAAACACAGGTTGTTTCTTGGGAATAAATAAATATCATTATTACACTGTATTATGCTCAGGTTGACTCCAGACTTAAGTATGGTCTGTGTTTATGGAGCTTATCTTCTCTTTGGAAAGAAGTCTTCATTGCTCAAAGAAGGTCATTACGAGCAATGCTAGGTATTCCTATGAATGAATCTTGCAGAAACGCATTTATTAAGTATAACATTCTAACGTTAGCCATTTGGTAAACGTAAACTGGTCAACAATTCTCCTAACTTCATGACTCCCAGAATGTACAACTTGCTGCCAGTTACTGTAAAGAACTATTAAACATTGGATATTTCTAAGAATAGATTGAAATACTTCCTCCTATGTAATTGTTTTTATAGTCTAGAGTCATTCAGTTTGTAGGTCAATATCGATGATTTGTATATAATATGAAATGTAATTGTCAAAACGAAAATAAATAAAGTTTATTCATTTATTTTGTTGTTGTTTTTTCAATTATGTAACACATTAACAGAATTCTAACAGCTTCTTTCTTTGGTGTTTAGTTGACAATTACCTAATGATGATTCCATCTCTAGTCTAATTGGCAATAGTTATCAAACTAGACGAATTGCTTCAGTTTCACTAGCTAAAATGAAAGAAATGTTGAATTTCATGGAAATTCTCACAATACATATGTTGCTTGAAAGACTAAAATCAGTTAATTAAAGTATATTTGTTAATCACATATATCTTATTGTTCCAAATTGTGGCCATTTCAATTTAGCATATTTGATGTGGTTTTAGGAAAACTGATGGAAACACTATATTCATAACTTAAAAGAAATGTTCGTGTCTGTATCAATTTCATTGATGGTATGATTTAGATACTGTTTTAGATAATTTGTATGTATATGAAAATCACGATTTTATATCAAAGTGCAAATTTCCTGTTAAAATATCAGCAACTTTGGATATCAATTATACATTTATGAAATTAAATAGTAAAAGTTTGTCATTAACTCATTCCGTCAATTCTATTAAATGTTTTGTCACAAAAATTATATTTATCAACAGTATTGATTTTCTTAGTGTAGTTCGGTTTTGTGAGAATTTTAATCACTACTTGTGGTAATTTTCTCAGTGTATCAGGTAGTTTATCTTCCAATGTTGTGACGTATTTCCGCTCAAAATCGTGTGTACTGAACTTCAAAGGTTCCGACAAAGCTTTCGCCTCTTTGCACTCAACAAAGGTTTGATATAACTGACTGACTGACATAACAACATTAGGACTGCCATAATATAAAACAGTTTTGAAGAATAATCAGAAATCACTTCCCAAAAATGCTCATGATGATGAAATAACTGATGATGAAGATATTATTGAATTGGTAAATGTCTTAGCCCCAGGTAGGGCACCTCGTACTCATGGATTACGTGAAAATCATTTCGTGAAATTGTCAAAAAGAATTTGTATATAGGTTTAGATTACCAAAATATATTGTGAGGATTATTGTGAACATGGTTTCTCATGAAATAGCTAATAAAACTAATTGGTAAGTGCATTATGCAATTTTATACTTTCAAATGTTCTTGTGATGACTCCATTACTGAAAATTTGTTTTCGGTTGACATAACATACACCAAAGATTACAGGATATTCTTTTTCGTGGGAACCAGAACATGAAAAAAGAATATTTACATATACAGGGTGTCCGGTAAACCTTGTACAATATTGAAACTGGTGATAGACCTGGTCATGGCTGTTCAGAATATCGGAATTTCACCTTAGTAAAAATCTCACCGTTTTCGAGATAATGAGCATTTTTTTAATTTCTGGAAAATCACTACCCCACCTTGGATTTTTGAGTGCCGTGTCTACAAATTGAGACCAATTCAAATATCTTTGCTGCTGCAGATTACTGATGAGTGATGCTTTCAGACGTACAAAACAGTTTTTCAGAAAACGATACAATTTTTCAAGAAATGAGGGTAAAATGCCAGATTTGAGTTTCACCAATTTTTTTAACAACAGTTTGACATTATTGTTTGAAAAAAACATAACCAAGTGGAAGTGGATATTCATTACAAAAGAATCTCCATTTTGTCCAAACTCTACCATGCTATAAAACAAGATAATTATTTTTGAAAGGAGTAGAATTTCGATTATATTAGAGTGTGATATTATTCTGAGCTAATCAACTACATTAGTCTTTGTCAGTAATGTCTTTTATTTTTATCCTATTAAGATGAAATGATTAAATAATTATGAGTAAAATCAACTGCTTAGAAGCATTCAATGAGATGTAAATAAGTAGATACTAACTCAACGTTTTTTTTTAATCAACATACACGATAAACCACAATAACGATTATTCAACATCGCACTGGACAATATTACAAAAATGTTATTTTCCATCCACCCGTACGCAGAGACGACATCTTTTCAAGAAGAACCTTTTCAAATGCGTTATAGGTTATAGCCCCCAAATCATCGATTCTCTGAGCGACATTGTGCAATCGGATATCGTTCTGCATAAAGTAGCACTACCTCCACATTCACCATAAATGTAGTGCATATGCGCATATTCTCGGGGAGTATAACGTGTGTACGGCATGACAAAGAAATAAATACTACAGAATGACACAATCAGAATAATTTCAAAAAACTACCACAAGTTGTTCAAACAAAATGTGACAGCCACCTACTAGATTTTTTCCTTTATATTTACAGAAGATCCGTTCATGCACAATGCTGTATATTATTTTTTCATCAGGAAACTATTGCTTCTACGGGCACAACACAGGAGTTAGAAAAGTTTTCAATTTTCAACAAGTACTCACCGCCTAAAAAAAATTGCACTTATTTGGTTATACCCTGTATATCTGTTGGTTTCTGAAACTTCGTTGGATGTTGGACACTTGCGACATTTATCGCAAGAATTCGTATTAATCGGTGCCATGTCGAATAGTCGACATTTCATTTCGATAATTTTATTAGAGGCTTAATTACATGAAAAGTTAATTTTATTGACATACTATTCAATTCTACCAAGCAGCCTATTCTTTATTATTAATAATCATTTTCACATTTTATCTTGATAAAATCGAAATAAAATAATTTTTGGGCGTAAGTAAAAAAGTTGATGGAAGCCTAGAATAAAACCACGCCTAATTCAATGGAAATCACTTCCTCCAAAAATAATTATAGTTTGTTTAATACCATGGTAGAGTCTGGACAAAATGAGCATTATTTTGAAATGAATGTTCACTTCCAATTGGTTATATTTTTTTCAGAAAATAATGTCACTTTTTTTTAAAAAATTGATGAAACTCGAATCTGTCATTTTACCCTCATTTCTTGAAAAAATATTTTACTTTTTGAAAAACTTTTCTGTACGTCTAAAAGCATCACTCATCAGAAATCTGCAGCAGCAAAGATATTCAAATTTGTCTCAATTTGTATACATGGCACTCAAAAATCTAAGGTGAGGTAGCGATTTTCCAGAAATTCTTAAAATGCCCATTATCTCGAAAACGGTGATATTTTTACAGAGGTGAAATTCCGATATTCTGAACAGTCATGGCCTGGTGTATCACCAGTTCCAATATTGTATAAGGTTTACCAGACACCCTGTATATCTGGATCAAATCATCATATCTACCATCAGATAGGATGGTTTGCTCTAGAATTTCATTCTTCATTATTGTTTGAGACGCTTTCAATGATTCCATTTTCTAACAAGCCTTCCAAAAAATTACAGGAAAGTAGGAAACTAGAAACTACGAAGGGAAAATGTTTGGTTATATTTGACATGAATTAGTAAAATCTTCTTTTCCATCAAATAGTTCAGATGAACTACAAAATCTTGGTTTTCATTATCTATGGTCGAATTTCTACTGAAGAAAATAGTTGACGGTAATCTAGGATTCGATTTCAATCCAAGTTTGATAAATCTTTGGATTTTACCGGCCGGTTGTTTAGTCAGAGATAATCTGCAGTTTTATGTAAAGGACCACGCAAACTCCTTACGGAATTTGGGTCCCGGTGGATTTTTTGAATTTTTGGTATGATGTAGTCCATGTAATTATCATCAAATGTTACCACTGCTCAAAAAAATTAACAGTTTTGCTGCTAGGGGGCGTTGAAATCACCCCTTGTGCAGATTAGATAATTTATTTTTAAATTCGGTAACACTTGTTTCATTGTTGCTAATGTTGCACAATATTATGCTGTTTTATAAA
This sequence comes from Chrysolina oricalcia, assembly GCA_944452925.2. Lineage (NCBI taxonomy): Eukaryota > Metazoa > Arthropoda > Insecta > Coleoptera > Chrysomelidae > Chrysolina > Chrysolina oricalcia. Next base: position 28,775,525 of record OX101808.2, read on the forward strand.
AAACATAATACCTTCCCCCCCTTTTTCCCCCAACTCCAATTACGAAACGAAAAAAAAAAATTCTTGAAATGAATCGACGAATGTTTAAATATGCCTGAATAAGGGAAATAGCAGTTTTTTATGATTATCCCCTCATTACACAAATCGAGCTTTTCACGCGAAGACAAACCATTTTCTCATTCGTCAACAAATAAACTAATCTGTTCCTTTTGCAATGGAGAACATTATAATCAATTTTGTGAGAAATTGAAGCAAATGTCAGTTGCAAATCTCATTTCAGAAGTGAAAAAACACAAATTATGTAGCAACTGTTTGCGGCCAAATCATTTCCAGAGAGATTGTAGAGGTTGCAAATTATGCCACAAAAAATATTTCACAATGCTTCATAATTCTGAAGTTGCAAGTGAACAGATTCAAAATTCAAATGATAGTAAATAGCCAAATACGTGATTCTTCACATGCTGGTCCACAAACTGTTCTGGCAAGTCTGAGAAAGAAATATTGGATAATAAATGGTAGAAATGTGGTAAGAGGTATAATTAGGAAGTGTATTGTTCCCTTAATGGGAGATTTACCGAAAGCATGATTGACTCCTATTCGACCATTTTCTGTGATCGGAGTAGATTATGCCGGACCAGTCCTTGTGAAAGATGGTCCTTTGAGAACCAGAAAACTCTTGAAATCATACATTTGTATATTTATTTCACCACGAAAGCCGTTCATATCGAGTTGGCTGGTGATTTGTCAACCCCTACATTTTGAGACAAACCATACAATATTTCAAAAATTCATGAAAATTCTTTTATTGAATTAATTGCATTTTTCTAACAAACTTGGACTGTATCTTTTTACGCACCCTGTATGAATTAAATGACTTGCCACATTCTCGAAAATGAAGAATGTTTGATATGTATATGACATGTCCAATTTTCGAACCACCCTGTATGAAAAGAATTATTAAAACACTAAGGTGAAACACGATTAAATTTCAACGGAATTGATAATACACTGATACACTGTAGCTTTATCAAGCATACCAAAATCGTTTGATAAAGTGTAGCGAAACATGTCGCTAGTGTTATATACAATGGATTTCCATCAAGTGAAGACCGATTCAAACAAAAAATAATAATTGGTAAAAATTGTTATTAAAATAGTTATTTCCGTCAACCTGTTGCACCCCTGCGTGCAACCTCAAATAACTTCGAGATACTTGTGCGAGATAGGGATGACGCAGCCCTTACGTTTTAACGTGTGGGAATGAAACCCACGACCCTACGCTTGAGAGGCGAACGCTCAACCAGCCGACCACCATGGCCCATGTCATTTAACTTTGATCGAGATTGAGGGAGACAACATACCAAAAATTCAGGGAATTTAACCCGACATTTTTGAGGTCGTTTGTTTATAATAAATATGAACCAGATATTTCACTAGTAACATGGTGAACTTAATACTGGAATGAAACAAATGCAAAATATTACATTACTTTAGTAATGGATTCAATTAAAAGTGTCCAAAAATATCGGTGTTAACAGTGAACTCCCACGAAATTTGTTAGGAACGATTTCTCATCCATGAAATCTAGCATATGGAAAATGGTAATGAGTCACTTCATACAAGATTAGTGACGCATTGATTGTCAACCCCTCTATTTTTTTCTTAGAAAAGGCGAAAATTGAAAATTGAATTTATCCACCATAATTTCGACAAAGTACCATAAAAACTGAACCGTACATTCTGCCGACTTGCACCAATTACCAAATCATTGCCAATGAGTCACTTCATTACACAGTATTGACGAAATGATTGTCACCCCATGGGTTTTTTCTTAGTGGAGGCGAAAATTGAAAATTGAATATGTCCACCATAATTCCGACAAAGTACAATTAAAACTGTACAACAAATACAAAATCATTTTCAATGAGTCACTCCATTACACAGTATTGACGAAATGATTGTCACCCGATCCCCAAATTGAGATAGATAATCTTTTTCAATTCATTTATTACTGCACACAAATATACATACTTTCATCAGTCAGGATGAAAAATCGTTTCTAATTAGCTTTTTTAAAAAAATAAATGAAGATTCTATAGGAGGCAAAACTCCATTTCGCATATTTGTTTGCGGTTGACTTCCTACAGTATTCTATAAACTGTGCAAAGAATAATTGGGTGCATGCACACGACAGTTATATTTACACCCATATTCCATTAGTTTAATAAATATTTGAAGTGAACTGAGTGAACTAATTTCTCCCTGTTATTCCGCCGAGATAAATGAAACATTTTCAAATGATTTCAATCTGTCATTGTTCGTTATGTTGAAATCATGAATCAATATCTGAGGAATATGAAGCAATTTGGATAAATTCCAATCGTTCCCGGTTCAGCATATACTTTACATATTTTTACCGTAATCCCGATTCTATTCAAAACGGATGTAAACAAATCTGATTGATACGAAGAATAATCGCGAGAATTGATCTGTGTCTCGAAAATATAAAAGGCATTCAAGGTGCAAACTGACTAATTCATCACTATGTGTTTTCCCTTAGTACTGATATAATTTCTCAACTATTCGTTCCTAGATCATATGCAATAGAATTTGGTTTATGTCAATTCCTATACAGAGAAAGTCACTTCTATGGAACTGCATCAGTTTAGAGATATTATTTTCGTTGCCGAAACAACTCAGATGCAAATCATATCCTATTGTTGAGCATTGGTACAGTGCTTCGGAATTAATTTGAACTAGGTACATAAATTAGCACATTTCTTCAATGTTTTCATATTCAGACAACATCTAAGAGTCGTGGAAAAGTATGTAGGAATTGGTGTTCTTTTTGAATTTCTGCAGGCTTTATGCCTCAGGAAACCCCACCCGAGGCAGTGAGTTCCAAAGCCGTCCGTTGAAAGAACGAGCACTGAGAAAGAAATGTTCGGGATGTCTCCAAATTGACGACAAAGGAATGTGAAGACTGAACTCGAGAGGTCAGTCTCGATGAGACCACTACCGGTGGAACGATTGATGATATTTTAGAAAATATATACAGGGTGACCCAGGGATAAGTATGGCTATCGACTCGATTTTTTTGTCAAACGATAGGTCCAACAATGAGCACATTCTAAAAATATTTTCATTAATATACAGGATGTCCCAAATTAAAACACTCAACTAAGTTATGTTCTTTTAACTGGCATCTTTAGATTCGCCACTAAATTGTCGATATAACACACCCTGGTTTTATAGACTAATGCAGTAGCTTTTGAACTTATGTCACTTTATGTGTCAAAATGGCGTCGTGCATGAACCCACAGAAAAATTCATAACTTCGAAAAAATTCAAAATAACTCAACCTTCTTTTTTCAGACTGTTCCTTAAACTTCAGCGTATCTTTTGAAATAAAGCCGAACTTGGAGTCAATGTTCCATCGCCTACTACAATTTTCTTCAAATGACAATTTATAAACGGCAATAACTCCATCTTTTCAAATACAACACCCTGTATTTTATTGCACCATTGCATGGCATTTTTCAAGAGCTTTTCGTCGATATAGGGTTTGTGGGGTCTACTTTGTGAAGTTCTTGAAAAATGTTGAAAATAAGAAATGTGGATTGTTTTTGAGGAATCTAGTAGGCCGCTTTCGTAAAATTTGACATATCCTGTCAATAATTGTAAACGACGCATTGTTAAAAATGAATTTCACTCGTGAATAATTAGTAAATATAGTCTAATGTATTGGCGAAGCTGACAAAAATCCTTTATTAGCAAGCAGAATCTATCGTGAAAAATATCCATTCAAATGAATGGCATGATTGATGAAGATTAAAATACTTCAAACAAAATTCTGTTTTTTGATGAAGTAACTTTCATGAACAACTTAATATGCATTATGCAGTCGAAAATCCTCACTGGTTGAGGACACTTGATCACCAACAGCGATGGTCGCTTAATGTTCGGTGAGGAATTATTAGAAATCACATTATTAGACTCGACTTCTTCGACAATGTGCTGAATGGTGAAACATATTTACATTTTCTTCGCGAACACCTTTCGAGAATGTTAGAAGTGGATTTGAGTACCCGAAGAACCATATGGTTGCAGTACGATGGTGCGCCAGTGTATAACCATAGGATAGTTCGAGAATTTTTAGATCAATCTGATCCTAATCGTTGGATAGGCCGAGGAGGTACTATTCCTTGGCCCGCGCGATCCCCAGACCTTACGTGTCTAGATTTCTTTCTTTGGGGGCACAAGAAGGAAAGGGTTTTCAGAGATTGTCCGACAACTGCAGAAGATATGAAAAATAGGATCACGGAAGCCTTCCGTTCAACTGATGGAGCAATGCTTGCTAGAGTTCGAGACTCATTTACAAGAAGACTAGTAGCTTCTGTGGAACATGATGGTGACCTATTTGAGCACTTATAAGTTGCCTCTCCCCAAAATTTTTACATGCCATATTGTTAATCACTCTTTCCTGTTCTTGTAAGTATTACCAGAATTATTTTCCAAGTGATGCACTCCTGTTTCTATTACAATTTCAAAAACACTCTTTCCATAATTTTAAGGATGTGTCAAATTTCACGGAAGCAGCCTACTAGAGTCCTCAAAACCCATCCACATTTCTTATTTTGCATCATATTTCAGAAACTTCACAAAGAAAAGCTTTTCAACAAATACTCTGCAATAGTGCAATAAAATACAGGGTGTTGCATTTGAAAGAGTCGATTTATTGCCATTTGTTATTTTTCATTAAAAAAAACGTAGTTAGCGATGGAACATCGACTTCATCTGCTCTTCAAAATATGCGCTGAAACTTAAGGAATCGTCTAGAAAAAATTAGGTTGAGTTATCTTGAATGGTTCTGAAGTTTTGAATTCTTCTGTGGGTCCATGCACGATGCAATTGTGACAAATAAATTGACATAAGTCAAAAACTATTGCAGATAAGTCTATGAAACCAGGGTGCGTTATGTTGACAATTTCCCTCATATTATATAAACCAACCAAATGCCATCATTTTTTGAATTCAAACCAATGAGAAAAGGACTTTTCGAAAACACTATTTCCAGCCCGAGGTATTTTTAAATCGGTGTTTCGCTTCTTCCTTGTTCATACGTTTCAATAGTTACAACAATTTCTGTGAATAGAGAAACGTCAGTTTGACGGTTCAACTCTTCAACTGACATTAATACGCAATACGCATTTAGTCCATAATAATTTAATGTATTCGTGAAATTGTCTGATCGAATATCCCCAAGCTCTCGTGGTAAAAAAAATTAAAAAATGTAACAAAAACGGAGGGTTGCCATTTAAAAAAATTTAACTTAGTTGTGTATTTTATTTTGAAACATCCTGTACATCAATGAAAATATTTTTAAAATGTGCTAGTTGTTGAACCTATCGTTTGAAAAAAATCAAGTCGATAGCTTATATAGAATAAAGTTATGGACCATGCACACAACCCTGGGTCACCCAGTATATATATATATATATATATATATATATATATATATATATATATATATATATATATATATATATGTATATATATATATATATATATCCTTTCTGTGATGTTCCAGGGAACTGAGCAGGATTGTGATCTAAAAGTCACAGTGTAAGGTCAGGGGCTACACTCCACATGTTTTCCAAGACTGGTCTGATCTCCTCCTTATATTATAAATCATAATTAATTGACGAGAAGTAAAATAGTGATGATCTGGGGTTGTTTTTTCAGTGAATCCAGAGTGTAATTTGCAGCGAAATTATTGGTTTTTTTATGGGCGTTCGTGGCTATAGTGTTTCCACCTTCCTTAGTTAGAGAAGGAAGTGAGCTGGATATGAAATTTCTCCCCACTAAATGTATACCAAGTTTGCTTTTTTCGATGTAATTTCTCTAAGGCATGTTGGTAATACGTCATTTACCATCCGGCAAACATGTAGATCGCCTATCATTAACGTTCCAGCATCTATCAATCCTCACTTAACTGCCAACAAAGTTCTGGAATAAATGTGTGTGCATTAAGAGTTCACTGGTCTCATAAAATAATTCAATACGTTAACGACAAAACTTTATGAGAGGCAAAGGAGCGTAGAAAAACTATTCAAACATCAAAACTACGCCAGTTTTGCTTGTCGGCACGCATTTCATGATTAGGAGTTATTAGATTTCTTAGGAGGTGGCAAAGCGGATCGTAACATACCCTAGATATATAAATATAGGTAATAGATATATAAATATGAGCAATACTTTCAGCCTGAACCAGATATAATATTTCCTGTCCTGTAATTCGAAATCTAGCACCAGAACTATGCAGACTTTACAGGATGAGCCTAGCACTTGGCTGGATACCACAAACCTGGAAATCTGTGAGAGTGGCCTTCATTCCGAAACCTTGACGAAACTCATTCGATCATTTCTGACCAATAAGCTCATCATCCTTTGTTCTGAAAAGACTAGAAGAACTGATATACATACGGAAGGCAGCTCTTATAGACCGACCTTCACATGTAAACCTATCGAACAGTAAATTGGTGCGAGACGGCTTTGCACCAATTGGTGTCAAGGTTGGAGCCGTTGGAGGACACTCTAGCAAAAAAAATCACTCTGTACTTTTCTAGGTTTCGAAGGAGACTGTGACAATACATCCTACGGGCGTATGGTATTAGCGTCCAGGAAGAGAAGCGTTGACGAAACCATCTCCAGGTGTATACTGTCAATGCTCAAAACTCGGCCGAACCAGACCAACATGTTCGAAGACTCCGCGAAGCTAGAAATTGCCAGTGAAACCCCACAGGGAGGGATACTATCCTCCCTACTGTGGAACATGGTAATAGACGAACTTTAATTAAACAGGGATACTACTTCCAAAGTTATTCGGATGACATAGTAGTCCTCGTACAGGGAAAATGTGCCCAAATAACCTTTGAGCTTATGCAAAATGCTCTGAGGACCGTAGTGGAATGGTGCCAATGAGATGTACTGACGGTAAAACCCCAGAAAAATCACACTCATTCCCTTCAGACGCAAAATAATTCCGAGGGACATAAAGCCACCCAAGTTCTTTGGCGTAACACTACAAGTTGCTGATCATGTCATATATTGAGGGCTGCAAATGTGATCAACAAAAGCAAATCATCGTTCGTGACGTGCAGAAGAGCATTTGGAAAAATATGGGTACTGAAACCGAAAGTCATGCACTGGCCTTATACCGCGATCATAAAATCCAGAATCACATATGTGGTGGCCCAAAATGAAACAGAGACAGTCAAAAACCAACCTTGGTAGAATACAGAGGCTTGTCTGTCTGTGTATCACGAGTGCTATGAATAGCACTTCAACCGCTGCTATGGAAATCATCCTAAATATTTCACTTTTGGACATCACAGTCATGGGGTAAGCGAGGACTTGAACAAAATTATACATGAAGTCAACATTACCGAACTGGAAATGATATCAGACTACGTGCTACCACAATACTCATACATAAAACCATTCACACCACAGCTCAAGTGGAATAAACGGAAGTAGAATCACTTTCATTTGGAGAAATAATCTGGTATACAAATGGTTCAAAAACAGGAGCAGGAATATATAGATTAAGGCCAAAGAGAAACGTAATAGTTCCACTTGGCAACAACACCACATTATTCCAAGCTGATACACATGCCAAACAGGTGAATCTAGACAGTAGATATGATAGAAAACACATCTACATTCTTTCTGGCAGCCAGAGCGCAATAATAGCTCTGAATTCAATACAGTTTGGAAATGCCTTTCAGAGTCTCAAAGAACTGTCCAAACGCAACAAGGTTAAACTTGTGTAGGTGCCCGGATACAGGGGAATTGAAGGCAATGAAAAACCAGACCAACTTGACAAACGAGCATTTGAATTACCAGTCAAAAGTCCAGAACCAGCATTTGGAATTAGCAAAACCCGATGCGGAAACATAGCACAGCCATGGTGAGGAACCCAAGTCAAACACTGACGGCTACTTACTTTTACTACTACTTGCAATTACTGGCTTACTAACCAGCCACTGCGGCCTTAGAAAACACCTATACGTCATAGAGATAAATAGAGAAACCGTGGAGTGTGACGAGGAGGAAACAGCCTCTCACATCAACTTCCAATACACTGAACAGAAAATTCGGACAGAGCAACCTAGAAACAGGCATGAATCCAAAACAACTAGTAAATAGACTACTAAACCTGATGAAAAATACAGGCCTATTTAACTACGAACCACTGGCGGCAGAACAATACAATAAATCCCAGCTGGTCTCAGTGTTGAGGGAAACCCCAAAGGTAAACCAGATATTTCGCTCGTCAGTCTTTAACCAACCACTTCATCGTCACATATGGAAAGGATGATCGCCTCATAAATTATTGAATTCTCATCCTTATTAATTTATTGATTCTTGTTGAAAACGCAGCACAGAACAAAGACACAGGTGGTGTATCGCATTCATCTTCTTGGATAATCGAAACTGCCATAATCACTGATCTCCACCCCAGTCTTTCCCCATCCAATACTCTTCAAAAAATATGTAAGTGAACGAACGCTGCGTCAACCTTTATTACGTTCTGGATGGTATAAAATGCAGGGGAAAGAAAGGCTATTCAATTTCTTCCCTCAACCGATGCTTTTATTGAATCAATTAATTTCAATAGCAATTTGTAATGAAATCTGCGAGTTTCAGTCTGGAAATTGAGTCGAGCTTTTCAATGAAATATAGCTATTGCGGTAATTCCACTTCTATTTCGTTTAATTGGAGGTGCATCGTCCATAAATTGGATTATACATTCATTCGTTCGATGGGGTGTTACATTAGTTTTTTGATATCGATATTATCGATGGAACTCGCTACTATTCCATCGGAACGACGCATATGTTCATCGACCAACGAGAAAATCGGAATTTGACAGAAAATAACGAATGCTATACATGAACTGCACATCTATACACGGTGTCAATCACGTAGGTGTAGTAGAAACTTCGATGGATCTGCGAGAGATTTCATGATGAAAAGTTGAACATATGTCCTAAACAGCTTGGTTATCGAAACACAGGGTGATCAAAATAGATTTTTTTTCGTGGTTTTTTTGGAGTTTTCTTTGACACTTTCGGCAATAATCAGTTCATATTACGCAAGTATACTCCATTCAATAGTACAGACTGAAGAGAATCATTCTTTCCTCAAATAATCCACAGGGTCCTCCTTTTTCAGAGTCATGCCTTGTTTAACCTTTCAGATTTTTTTTGTCTACACTGACATATTCTGACAAAAAGAAGTATTCAGTGTTGTTTCGTTTCCATCTTTTTATGCTACTGAAGTTTTTCGTTTACTTGTACGGTTTAGACGCTATAATAATAGTAATAATAATAATAAATGGCCTCAATTTCTCTTCGCAGAGTATAGCTAAGCTATTCTTCCACTCAACCAAGAACAAAAATAGAAAAAATGTTCATTACATACCCACAGATAAATTGAAAAATGAATTTATCTAATTGGGATGTTGAGTCACTGTCTACGGAATATCACCTTTTTAGTTTTTTGTCTGAAGGATCTCAGCGATGTATATATATTCCGAGTATCTACTGAAGAATATTACTGCTTGATCATTACACACTCCGGTGCTTTGTCATCTCTGGTTCACGCGATGAAGCGGTTTCTAGGCCGCTCCACCTAGCGAGTAGAGGGAGAACACTCCGAATTTCCGGGTTGAGAGATTTATGTGAAAACAGAAATGTTATGGGAGATCGTTTAGTAACGAACACTCGTTGCCGACCGATGAGATGAACCCTTTACTCCCATATACACCTACTACGTAAGCTTATTATGGCAAGTACCTGTCAAAAAACAACTACTCCCCTGGCTAAGACCACGACCGGTATTGAATTAAATCTAACAGATACTTGTGCAACGTTCCTCCAGGCATCAGAGGACGCAGTTGCAAGTGCCCTCTGTGAGTATCTGTTAGGGTAGTAGTTGTGTTCTGACAGGTACTTGCCATAATAAACCTACGTAGTAGGTGTATATGGTAGGGTTCTTCATCGGTTGGCAACGACTGTTCGTTAAGTATTCTGTCGTTGAACTGGATCTCAGTTTCAGCATGCAGGGAAGGTCAGAAGTAAGTTCCTTCCGGGGACTCATGAAAATAACTGAAACTCTTTTTTTCAAATGGAACACCCTTTATATTAGTACCTATTTGGAAAGCTGTAACATTTTTCTGCTTGATTGTGTATTCTTTTCCTATACCTGCATCGTACAGTTTGTTAGATATGGCAGAAAATAATTACTCAAATGTGGTTTTGATAGATTCACCTTGAATCAATTTGAGAAAATTCATTAGATTGAAGTGAAATTTTGAATTGTTTGGATCTTCTTTGAAAACAACAAGAAACTTGCCTAGACTTGAGACAGGTAATGAGGAAAACGCAATAAATATTTTGGCATACTTTCACGGGAATCCTCAGGCTTCCATTCACGATTTATAATATTAATGATAATAATGTCAGGGCGTGGCGCAGTGGTTAGAGCGTCCGACTTCGAGTCGAAAGGTCCGGAGTTCAAGCCCCTGTCAGGGCTGGGATTTTTTAATTTAATTTGACCGATTAAATTATTTAAATCTCGTGGCTCGACTGGGGTGAGTCCTGCACGATTCATTGTTGCGTTCCAATTAACAGTGCTGCTCCTAAGGTGGCGTATGGAGTTAGTAACAAGGCCTACCAAGAACACATGGCTAATGACCATAGCAGTCGATGCCAAAAAAAATAAAAAAAATAATGATAATAATAATAATAACGTTTATTTCACACGAAAAATGAATTCATATACTACATATTACAACATACAACGTTGGTGTAAAATAAACAAAGCAACCCACAAAAATCATGGATTGCGCTTGGGGATTCAGATGTGAAACTTTCAACAGTTCGTAGGATTCTGAAGGAACTCAAAAAGCATTGATACAAATTTCATAAAGTTCAAGCTCTCGAGCCTCACACGCTCAACAAAGGATCGAACTATGTGAAATGTTGATGGTGCGTAAACACGAGTGAGCAAAGATTTTCTCAGATAGGTGTAGGTAATTACTAGGAAAAGTTATGAGGGATCCTATAAAGATTCCAAAAATAATAAAATTTATGGATTGTTCCGTTTGAAATAACAAAGTAGCTACTACTTTCTGATACAAGCGGCAACACTGTATTGATGAAAATATTTTACACAGATAGATTGTCCACGACCACAAGTTTTTGAAATGATCTGCTATTCTGTTCTCCAGCTACTTCTTCCATCCACTTTGAAACAGCGGGTATTGATTGGTGTATAATGTATTCAAAATCTAGAAAATTGTCATATTAACATTGATCAATTGTTATATCGATAAACAAAAGCAACCCTTGAATAAAATTAATTTCAGAGGAACTTTCGATTGTTGGCAATGCTCGCAGATTTTATCAGACCCCATAAAGCAATGTTGGCTAAGGTCACTTTTGATGTTTCCACCATTGGCATTGTACTGAACTCGGTCACACGAAAACCGCATAGAGTGATTTAGTTTGTCCGCTGGTACTCCACAGTACAAGAGAAGTTTCCTCTTCCTTTCATGTTACTGCGAAAGTTTTCCACTAAATACTTTCATAGAATAAAACAGAAAGAAGTGATTGTAATATAATTGAAGCGTAACGTGGAATTATACCTTGGGATCTTATCAAATTATTGCTTGTAACTTTTTGAGTTTTAGTTCGGAAATGTTACTCAGTAAAATAGGCTGGCGACAGTGAATAGACCGGGATCCCACGCCTATTTTCAAAAATGATTAATAACAGGCTGAATCTTCCTGAGTACCTTCATTTTGCAGAGACGCCCAACTTTTTCCTCTTCGAAAATTCTCGATAGTGGTAGCTAATAAAATGCGCAGGCGTCAATCATGTCGATTTGGTGAGTGCAAAAAAGTCATTAATAAAAGTTAGTTTTTCAGTTGAACCTCGAGATGATTCGATAAAGTACTCGAATAAAATTTTGTCCCACAAAATGGATGGTAGGACTGAAGAGTCCCCCACTCCCAACATGTATCAATGACGTGGTCATAAAAATCATTAGTAACCAGAGGATTTTTTACCGTTGCTTGGTTAATATTTGTATAATTGAATAGTCATATTCTCGAAAGTGGTAGCTAATAAAATTTGGTGAGAGCAAGAAAGTCATAACAGTTAGTTTTTCAGTTGAACCTCGGGATAATTCGATAAAGTACTCGAATAAACTTTTGTAGTCATAAGAAATCATCAGAACCCAGTGGATTTTTCTACCTTTGCCTGCTTTATATTTGTATAATCAAATGGTTACATTGTCCTAGGTAGGTTTTCACAGTCCTACGTGCCAAAGCCGTAGTATGCAGGGTGCTCCATTGTGTTTTTGTACAAACTTCAACTGGTGAATCTTTGACTAATTACAGAATGAAAAGTTCATATGATGATATATGTGTCCAAATATTTCGTTTAGAAGATACAGGGTATTCAAGTTGAAATGTTAAATTCAATTATTTTGAATAACTTTTTGAATAAAATTTGGTGAACGGGGTTTATTTGAGGTGGAAATCAAAATTTGCTATCAACTTTTATGTAGAACTCAGAGGGCACTGCATACGCTCTCATTTTTCACTTTAATTTTTCCTAACTTTTCTTACAGTGAACTTTAGTGACCTTTTAAATCGAAATCTTAATCCCACACTTTTTCTCAGCAAAAATGTAGGATTGTTCATCAACGCTAGGGGCAACCGTTTTTGAGAGATTTGCAAATTTCTGCATCGATGCAGGTTGTAGGGTCGCCTAGGCGCCAGATGAAGTTGCTCAGAACTTCAAAAAATCTGAGTATGTGATGGATCTCGCTAAAAGAAATAACTTTTTTTTCATCAAGATACATCGAGAAAATGACAACGTTGTCAAAATACAGAGTGCTAAATATAATATCTTCTTTCGAATTGGACTCTTTGAGGCCTCTTGAGACACCGTAGAACATATTTTCACAATTCGTCTGACCTCTTTGAAAGTTTTCAGTTATAAATTTCATCTCTTCAGACGACGATGTGGTGTTGCAGGTTTTTCCGGGTTTCCCTGCATCTGTTGAAGCGCATGCGACATCATTTAAGCCGCCCCGGAGGGCAGATTGATCATTTCAATGTTTTCACTTTGTTATTGTTGTTTTCAATATGTTTATAAAAATTATGAACGCTAAGCGAAATTTCCCACTTTTTTCATAAACTTTTCACGTAAATTATGATATTTTTGAATTGAACAAACAATTATGAATTGAAAGTAACATCACTTTACGAATAAAAGTATATTAAATCAGCTAAATCACAATTTCAAAATAATTCGTTATTTTGAATAATGTTTGTAGGACTAGCGATACATACCGGTTTTTTTTGTAGGACACTGTATTATTTAGGTGAAGACTACACTAACTTTTCATGTGTTATCATTGTCCCACAGTTACTAATAATTTTTTTTTACCATGGAATTGACAATTTCGGAGCGTAGGACTGGGAACACCTACCATTCAATTTGTAGGAGAATAGGACCATTCAATTAGACAAATATTAACCATGCAACGGTTAAAAAATCCGCTGGTTACTAATGATTTTTTATGACCACGTCATTGGTACATGTTGGGAGTGGGGGACTCTTCAGTCCTACCATCCATTTTGTAGGACAAAAGTTTTTTCGAGTACTTTATCGAATCATCTCGAGGTTCAAATGAATAACTATATATTATTAATGACTTTTTTGCACTTACCAAATCGGGCGTCTCGGCAAAATGAAGCTACTCGGAAGATTCAGCCTGTTGTTAATAATTTTTGAAAATAGGCGCGGGATCCCGGTCTACATGTCCGATTTCTACGTTTTTCTAATGAAACAAAATCTGTGTAATAAATCAAAATAATTACAAATTCTTGAAGCAGAGATCCCATAGATTTGAAGATGAGTAATTTTGGGACATTCAGACAAATTCAAATGCAATCGATTTTCAAGTCACCAATTGTGTAAAATATTAATTTAATTTCGCAATATGATACGTTGCACATTGCACAAGTTAGTAAAGAATATTACAAATAATAAAGGACCAAAATTGGATCCTAGAGGTACTCCTCTAGTTGCAAAATGAACATTTGAGTGAACTGTTTAAGTTGATGACGGTATGATTTTGAAGTTGTAGATATATATCATTGAAGCCCATAATGGGTTGTTTCTGAAGATCTTATCGGAGTCATGAGAGAAATCCATGTACACCGCATTGATCTGCCCCCAAAATTTGATATTTCAAACAAGTATTGAAGAACAACAGCCAGGTTAATAACGGTGGATCTAGAATTTTGGAAAGAGGAATGTGGGTATTCAGGATTTCATGAAATCTAGTAGAGAAACTTTCCACCGCAACCTTAATTTCAATCAATTTTTCCAGAAAGTTCCATTTACTGAATAAGAAAATAAGGAGTGATACTCTGATCTTTTGAAAATATTTGCTTGGTCGTTAATATTCGTTCTAAAATTACGCCTTTTGTAGCAATAAATGTAAAACTGAAGTCTCCTAAAGTTAAACTCTATTCGAATTGATGACATCCCAACCTTCTAGAGCTTCAAAAAATATATTATATTTATCTAAACATGACAATTGGGTCGTTTCCTGGGTTATAATATAGGTTTACTTGATACCGTATATTATTCTCTGCAGTTTAAGAACTATGTTTCGATTATCATTCTTTCAAATAATATAAACCAACTTAATGCACTTTACGTCGAAATAAAAAGATGAGTACTAATGTCACAAGTATATTTCAATATTTTTTTCTATACTTTTCCCAACCTTTAAAAATTATTGAAAAATAGAAACATAAGAATTGAGATATGCTCTTACAAAAAATAAAAAAAATCACGAAACAAGCCAATTGCTACCAAAAAAAATAATCAAAATGATTCAAAATACTTGACATCAAGAAGTCTACTTCAGAAAAATGTTCTTCAAACTGAGAAGTATCAACATCTTCGGATGTTAAAGCTCATAATCACTCACGATGAGATAATAGTTATTTAAGTAACAAGGAAAGTAAAGACGTGTAAACATTTGAGGTGAGCGAGTACGAGCCGAGGCAAAGCCGAGGCTTGTCGCTTGCCGAGGATGTTAGCAGTCGAAACATTCCGTGTTACTTATTACGTTTTTTTCTCAAAATATGCCTGGATTGAAGTTTGTTTTCGTACCCTTCCTTCATGATTATTCGTTCCGCTATTTCATTCTAAGTTGCTTGTGCGTGTAACTGAGTTACCGAATGAACAGACAACAATAATATTCAAAAAGTTTCATAACCTAAAAATTGATGTAAATGAAGCTGAAGGTATTACTTGTCAAAGTCATCATTACCCTAGGCATGTAAATGACACTATTTACATTCCGTCGACAAGATGAATTAGTAAACGAATGATATAGGCCATTCACCTGTTTGTTGCCAAGCATGTACGGACTATGTACAGTTTCGGCAGCGGGAATAGTATACTTCATTACGAGTTCAGAAAATAGGCTTTTTCCGTGCGTGCGCGACATGGTCCCGTGGAGGCGAAGCCGTACACGGGAAGTCGTGCAAGCACGGAAAAAGCATTTATGGCCGAGTAATGAACGTTATTCTTCATTATATCTACCTGAAAACCACAGATTGTTAAAAAACATTTATTTTTAATGATGAAGGAACAAAAATAAGTATTATTAATTGAAATATTTATGATACAAAAATATCCAGAAATTGCCACCAATCAAGCGTTATTTACCCTGTTGGTAAGGAAAAATTCAAACAATTTGCGATTTCTAGAGAACTGTCAACAACATATTATTTAATTTTGACATGTAAATAGGCAGCTATAATGACACCAGCGGACGGAAAACTTTTCAGTATGCTAAATAAGCATGTAAATATAGTGTTTTCAGATGGGTATAATGAACAAATATTTTGCTATTAGTTTACCTGACATTTTGATAATGAGTATAGACTGCATAGTTTTTCATATTGTAGGGAGCTTTCAGTTTGAAGAGACAACACTTGGTATATTGTTAAAATATTCAATAAAACGGAGTAGATATTTTCCCTTCTATACTCTTACATGCATAAAAAATGTCAGATAGGTACAAGTATTTAAATTTTTGTTGTACTGTACAACTCGAATGGATTGTCCATATCGCGCACGGACGATTGGGAACTCGCTTTTCAAATGACAAATATTGCATTATATAATTGAAATATTCGAATAACTGAATAATTTTATTGATTCTCATTTATTTGCTATATGCTAAAAGTATCGTACACTTTATAGAAATGAACACTGAATATAAATTCACAACATATCCAAAACCAGAAAACTTGGATAAGGATCTTATTACTTGAATGTTGATTCAACTGAAGATGACGGAAACTAATAACTATAACAGCCGTATGCATAGTCAATCGCCAGCGACTCGCCAGATTTTCGCCGTTCGCTACACAAGGATTATAATGCACAGTCGAGCTCCAAAAAAGTGACAACTACGCGATAAGTCACATTTTGGCGAAACGCTGGCGTTGCACCACTTTGTTGGAGCTCGACTGTGCATTATAGTTCTTGTGTAGCGAGCGGCGAAACTCTGGCGAGTCGCTGGAATTGACTATGCATATGGCTGTAACTGTAATTTGATAAAGTTTTGACTACGGTTCATATTACCCGAAACCCGTCTTCAAATGGCATTGGATACACCTCTGGATTCAGAATGAAAAGTTGATTCGAACAGTTTCATAAAATATCCAGTTCCGTATTTAAGAAAATAGTTGAGGGTAATCCTGAGAATAAGAAACGTTTTGGAAACAAAATCTGAAGACGTCAAATTAAAGAGAATTTACTATCGAATAAATAACTTCCGAAATATTATTGATATTTCTTAAAATGAATGAAGTATAACCAAAGAACAGAAATGATCGAAGATATCCATACAATCCCATTAAAAAAGTATATCTATAGATATCGATCAGTATAACTGACAGCGATGCATGAAAAGAGTGAAATCGCTGTCTAAACGGATGCCTCAAAAACTATGTGGAACCAAGCTAAAGATAAAAATGTCATTGAGCTTAGGCAAATATGTGACGATATTTCAAGCGGAAATCGTTACAATAAAATGGTTGTTCTGAAATTCTGGTCCTTTGTCACCTGCGTTTGGGGTTTTCTCCATTTAGAAAACATTCGAAATGGCGAACTATGGAAAATAGTTATTTGGTGATCTCGACTATTTTTTTTAACTCGGCTGCACCTCGTAAAAAAAATCAGTTCTCGATCACCAAAGTAGCATTTCGCGCACTAGATGCAAACAAATTTTTTTTTCTACAAACGTCAAAAATATTGTTCTAAAATAATTAAATTATGAAAAACAGTATTGAACTGGCTTAAACTGTTTTTCCAAATCAAGTAATTACTGTAACTACAGCATTTGCTGATTTTTTGGATTTTTGCTTGATTGATAAAGGTTCAAATATAAAAATCCCATATAGTTTACATGCAGTGTGCGAAGTAAGTATTTCGCACACTACTTTCGCGCTCGGTGTCATGGTAACGAAGGAAAATGAAAAAAAGGGTCACTTCGCATATTGTTGTCAATGCGCGAACCTTGTCATTCGTTGACGTTTGTAGACAAAATATCATTTCGCCATTCAAATAAAATTCAAATAAAAAACTTTCTGCATGGTGATGAAGAGTTGCGTTTGTCCAGGAGAAACGCAAAAGCACCTATCTGGGTTAAAACCTCTCAATATTCAACGAGATAGGCGTTGTACGTGGTTAAGAGGCATTGCCACGCTGGTGTCGAGCTTTCTTAAATCAGTTCATTAGCTGCGAGTATGATAAGCTTTCAGAGAGGCTCGGCAAACCTACAAGCTGTATAAATAACCAGTACGAAGCTTTGGCTAAAGTTGTAGATGTGTAATTGTTTAGCTGAATTATCCGTCGATGTGAAGGAAGTTAGTAAAATTTCCCATCTATTGTTTCAGATATCTCTCGACGAAATCAGGTCCATTGATGCCATATTCAATAGACCGGGGGATAGTGACAGATTTTGGGACACGATTCTCAATCAGTACGCCTTTTGGAGGGCAGTATTGTCCGTATATCCTCATGATAATAATGCATGAATCAAAGAGTCATCGTAAATTCTTCGAGTATTATACGACTATCATTTTATTACAAAACACATGGCAGCCTGATTGGAATCATACCGAAACACATAAGTTTTCGAAAATATCATTATTATTTTTTAATATGAAGAACCTACGACGACTCTTTGATTCATGCATTATTATCAGGAGGATATACGGACAATACTGTACTCCAAAAGGCATACTGAGTAAAATCGTGTCTCAAAATCTGTCACTATCCCCCTATCTAAAAGGAGGCTTGATATTTGAACGACAGCGTGTATAGTGGAGAAATGATATTGTCCAATTTTATTACTATTTATATTGACATATTGACGTGTATTCCTTTGCACATCAAAACCAAGTGAATTAATAATTTTAAAAAGTGAGTACCTTTTAACGGCGTAAAATACTGTACATTCAACGGAAACAAAAGGAAATATAAAATTATATGAGGGCGTCTTCTTGCTAAAATTATGCAACCAGAGCTTGACTTGATTTGATGTTGACCACAAAACAGATTGATGAGTTTAATACAGACAGGTGGATGCATGTTTTTGTTGTATGTCATATGTGGCAGTATTTTCTGACCACTTCTGGTTTGTATTTAGATATTCATTACAGGTATCTAGTATTTTACATTTTGATAACACTAGTTTAATCATCTCGGACCAATTTCTTCATGAAACCATGGAAACCAAAAATAAATCAATCCAAGTATTTTCATTACTTCTTAGAGATTTTCTAATAAAATTTTGTATGCATCACGAGCATTACTAAATCCTAACGATCGTCGAGTAACATCGGGCCAGTGGCACTCGGGCTGAATCATGTTACTCTCCGGGAGTTCGGATCTACAGTGTGACCCATTTAAGATAGAAGCACCCTTATAAAACTTACATTTTTCAACCTAATGAAATGATTTTTTTTTGTTAGGTAGATATCCAAAAAGTCTATCAGGACACCAAATTTCATGAATAAATCTCAATTTCCAGGGCCAACTAATCTTATTTTTCAAGGTATTGCAATGTCGTACAATTATAATCTGAAAATCATGATGGTAAAAATAGTCTATAGGTATTTCTCGAAGTGGAGTGGATACATAAACAAGTACAATCAAGAGAGAACTCCTGGTTAATCTTCATGAAAACAATTTCAACAGTATAAGACAAGTCTAATGTACTCCCAATAGAAATTATAACGAAAAAAATATTTATTAACGAACAGATTTCGATGAAACTGTGATCAGTATTATTTCAAGACATTTTGAATCCAGTGGTGTATTCAGAATTTTCATAAAATTCCTGAACTTGAATCGGTGGGTTGATTAAACGTCATAGTTTTCAAATTTCACCTTTATAACTTTTTTATAGATTGACGTATTCCAACGTTATTTACATGTTAACCATTTGAAAATGTCACAAATCTTGTGGTGTAGTCAGATGTTTTCTAAAAAAATCGCAAGTAATTTTTAACTTTTTACCTTGAAAAATAAGATTAGTTGGTCCTGGAAATTGAGATATATTCATGAAATTTGGTGTCATAATAGACTTTCTACCTACTGAAAAAAAAATTATTCCAATCGGTTGAAAAATGT
The DNA here is from genome assembly GCA_944452925.2 of Chrysolina oricalcia. Taxonomy (NCBI): domain Eukaryota; kingdom Metazoa; phylum Arthropoda; class Insecta; order Coleoptera; family Chrysomelidae; genus Chrysolina; species Chrysolina oricalcia. Next base: position 28,795,339 of record OX101808.2, read on the forward strand.
ACGTTTTATAAAGGTGCTTCCATCTTAAATGGGTCACACTGTATATAACACACTTGGTGCATAAATAACTGTTTTGGTTTACAAGGATGTTTCACTAAGTACTCTTTCTCCCAGTACTCGAGTGCGGAAAAGATCACAATAAAATGACGTTTTGTTCTGTCGGAAACATCAAAAGTCTATGTTTGGTTGACATTACGTTAAGCTCAATGAAAACTAACTAAACAAAAAAAGAATTTTTGAGGGGTAAACAGGAAAATTTTGGATGGATTTGACGAACGTGAAAAAGCTGTCTGTAACTTTTCCAAACCTGACATTATCAAGAGATCGTTACAGATTTATCGCAGAATTAGTAACTTTTTTTTCTTCAAGTTTGTTATTGGAATAAAATTATCAAGGTTTTTGGGACCACAACTTGTTGGTCTATTGAAAGAGATATAGTTGTAAGTACTCACAAAAAAAGAGCTGATATTCTTTATAATTCAAATAGCTTTTGTATTGAATAATTTTTATTGATCATCCTAAAAGTTTGATGACCTGATTTTTGTTTTTATTCCATCTAAGTTGAGAAAACCTTACACAAAAAAATGTTGCATTTCAGCAACAACAATTATGTAAACTAGTTTTAAAATATTAGTTTTCATGTGGTCGAAGAACTGGAAATAAAGTACAATATTACTTATCCACCATTTTTTTTTCTGGCTGTCAGACTAACCACATCAACCTTTTTTTTCTTCAATCATAATAACAATATCATCTTTATGAATTGGTTTTCCATCGTCACACCGTTCACAATTTATAACGACACTTTTATCTTTATCATTATTATTTCTGAACAAACAAAATTGTCTCGAACTCTACATAGAACTTTAAAACAGTGATATAAAAAAAAAACAAAAAAAACTCGTCGGCCCAAGCTAATTACATTTCACTCGTTTAGTGCACTCCCTCGGGGGGTGGTACCAGCTTCCGATCTCTCTCGCCCTCGTCAACCCAATCCCTCCAATAATCATTCCCATGAACTGCTCGAGAATATTCCCATCTCAGTGTAATTATTTAAGAATCAGCAATAGCCATATCTGTTATATTCGAGACTAACTCGTGAATTTAAGCAACATTTCTCAACCATTCATTACTATCAATATATATATATATATATATATATATATATATATATATATATATATATTTTGTTTAGTCTATATGAGACGAGAGTTATGAACTCCCACGATAGAAATCTGGACTCAAGCAGAATATATGTTAAATTGAACACGAAATAAAAATACGAAGGACCATCGTATATAGGGTATACCATAAATAAACAAGCTAATGCTCGGAAGTTGAGCTCGGAAGTTGAGGAGCTCGAAAGTTGAGGAGCTCGGAAGTTGAGGAGCTCGGAAGTTGAGGAGCTCGAAAGTTCAGGAGCTCGAAAGTTGAGATGCTCGTAAGTTGAAGGGCCTAGTTCGCGCTTCGCGCGAACACTTTTCGAAAAGCTCGGAAGTTGAACCATAATTGGACACCAATAATATGAATACAACGACCTTAATGCCTTTAAAACTATAATTGGACACTAATAATATGAATACAACGACTGATGCCTTTAAAACTATAATTGGACACCCATAATATGAATACAACGACTGATGCCTTTGAAATTATAATTGGACACCAATAATATGAATACAATGACTTTGATGCGTTCACAACTATAATTGGATACCAATAATATGAATACAACTACTGTAATTCAAAACTATAATCGGACACCAATAATTTGAATACAACGATTAATGCGAGACTTGAAATAAAAATCCAAGTATATTTTTCAAGACATGACTGTCTTGACTAATTTCCCACAAAAATAAGCGTTATCTGTCTTGAATAATTTCCCACAAAAATACGTGTTTTCAATGCTTTACTCTGTGGACTAATTTCTTACAAAAATACGTGTTTTCAATGCATGTCCCAAATTTTTCCAAATCGCAATTTTTTTTTCAAGATATAGAAAATTTGGAAGATGGGGCAACGGGGCGGTAGATACAAAAAAATCCGGGCGCTATGCGCCTGGGAAAATTCGAAGGAAGGGGGGAAGTAAATATTCAAAAATCCGGTAGCTTCGCGCTCGGGAAAATTCAAAGGAGGAAGGGTGAAAGTGGATTTTTAAAAATCCGGACGCTTTGCGCCCGGGAAATGCAATGGGGGGGTAAGTGGATATTCAAAAATCCGGGAAATGTCGAATGGGGGAGGGGAAGTAAATCTTCAAAAATCAGGGCGCTTCGCTCCCGGGAAAATAGTTTCAATCATCGGTTTGGCGTATTTTTGAAACTTTCACTGTTCGTAAAATCTCCCGGAAAAGCCGTAAGCATTTTCCGATCCTTCCCAAATACACTTCTGTAGGACAAATGAGCGTATGAATGTAAAAAACTTGGAGCAAAAAAAATCTATTACTGAACCTCTATCGAGGAAACTATGAAGAGCCGGAAAAACGCCTTAAAAATTTTCCTGATTTTCATTTCGCAAAAAAAAAAAGAGAAATATTTGTCCTCGAGTTATTGATATGGTTCAAATTTCAAAGCGATATCTTCAAAGGTATGGAAATGCGAGCGTTATGAAATGCCACGACAGACAGATGGACAGACACAGATAGAGAGACGGACAGACAGACCGACAGACAAAATTTCCAAAAAGTATTTTTTTTCTTTCGACGGGGATCATTTTCCTAGAAGTAACTATGGGTCCAAAACGTCAAATAAAAAAGTTGATGTCCGTCTAGGAAGACGGTAGGAAATACAACTTCCTAAAGGGTAGTTGTATAATAATAGTGCCCACTGTTAGAAACATACTTATACAGGGTGTTTCTTAATTACGTGTAAAAAATTCAGGAGCGTATTGCTGACATCAAAATAAGAAGAAAAGTTTCTATAAATATATGTCCGCAAGTTATTCTTTTCTGAGATACAGAGTGTCAAAGTTGAATTCTTATTTGTATTTTTTGTGAATAATTTCAAAATAATTTTGAAATTTGGGTAAAGTTTGGTACCTGGGAATATTTATTATTTAGTTTGTGTAAAAAATATATTCTTGGTTGGGGTCACTGCGAGCAACCGTTTTCGAGTTATTGAGATTTGAAATAATCGATGCAATTGATTTTGAATGACAAGATTTTTAAATTTAAAATAAATTCAATTAGAAATTAGTTTTTTCATAATTAACATAAAATTTGATTATGACATTGAAAAATCATCCCAGATACCAAAACTTACCCGAATATCAAAAATATTTTGGAATTCATTCACAAAAAACAAATATAAGAATTAAACTTTGATACTCTATATCTTAGAAACGATTAACTTGCGGACATGTGTTTATGGAAACTTTTTTCTTATTTCGACGTCAGCAACATGCTCCTAAAGTTTCTACACGTACTTAAGAAATACCCTGTACAATGAAAGTAAAGTGAATAATCAAATATACAGGGTGAGTCAGGCTGAACGCCTCAGACTCTCGTGGCCATATGGTATTTTTTTTCAGTAAACGGCCTAGGGGAGTACATGTATGTCGAACTGAAGCAAATTTTAAAAATAATGATTTTTATACAAGGTATTTGAAATAAGCGTGACATATCAAAGTTATGTTTTTTTTAATGGAACACCCTGAATTTTCTTACATTTTTTAATTCTTTGATAAAAAATAAGCTGACTTTGCTAAAGTTTCCCTATACCTAACTCTCTCCATTTATGAGATATTCAACTTTTTCTCAAAATGAAACGTTGTCAAAAAAATTCAATATCATTGCAATTATCCACTGCATGTGTACGAAATTTTTACCGGTCACTCTAATCCCTTTCAGCTAGTTACTGCAACTTCAGACGACGATCAATATTATACAGTGTGTTTTATATTGTCAGGAACACTTACCGCATATTTGAACTCCAATAACTTTGTTATTTCAAATGGAACACCCTATATTTTTCCACGTAACAATATTCACCTTTCCATTCCCTTTCAAACCATATAATATTTCCCTATAGCTAAATGTGGTGCTTCAGAAGTTATCGAAGCATTTTCAAAATCCGATGAACTTTTGGCATTGACATTACTTCATCAAGTAGGCTGATGTTATTGTTAGTTATTGGAGTTCAAATATGCGATAAGCGTTCCTGACAATATAAAACACACTGTATAATATTGATCGTCGTCTGAAGTTGCAGTAACTAGCTGAAAGGGATCAAAGTGACCGGTAAAAATGTTGTACACATGCAGTGGATAATTGCAATAATATTGAATTTTTTTGACAACGTTACATTTTGAGAAAAAGTTGAATATCTCATAAATGGAGAGGTTAGGTATAGCGAAACTTTAGCAAAGTCAGCTTATTTTTTCTCAAAGAATTGAAAAATGTAAGAAAATACAGGGTGTTCCATTAAAAAAAACATAACTTTGATATGTCACGCTTATTTTAAACAACTTGTATAAAAATCATTATTTTTAAAATGTGCTTCAGATCGACATACATGTACTCCCCCAGGCCGTTTACTGAAAAAAAAATACCATATGGCCACGAGAGTCCGAGGCGTTCAGCCTGACTCACCCTGTAGAATAATCGACTAGTGTATCAGATGAAAACATCCTGAAGGAAAGTCTACTTTGTTCCCGCTTTCCAAATATCATCAACGGGTAAATCGTGAATTCCAAAACGTTAAAAATAAACTTGTTGTAGGCTACACAACCAAACGTATAACGAAGGAACAGGAGCAGTCGACAATTATTGTGCATTAATTAAAATACCAAGCTGAAGGAATGAAATTCCTAGGGACTTAATATTTTTGAGCCGCCATCGGGTATACAACTGGGATTACAAAACAAACGAGTCCCAGAGTTAATAGGCTGAGTGGAAGAACTTTCTGTAATGACTTTTACCGTTTAGTGAGGCGATTATCAAATTGTGAATGCCCTTTAATGTAACGAGAAACCTGGTTGTTTCCCTTCACTTCTATTCGAAATTATAAAATTACTCCGAGATATAGAATGAGAGATTGTGCTTTCCTCATCTCCACGTTCACGTGAAAACAGAATACTGTCACGTTCATAGTACTTCATGAGAACCACATCTATAGGAACGAAAAGGTAGAAATGATAATAATAATCACTCAATTATTTTTTGGGCAGAGATATTGTAGTGCCTTCGACCTCTGGGGGGCTAGTTTTGAGATATTTCACCAGTGTAATTTGCAATATTTCCCAAGTTTTGAACTAATTATTATTATTGTATTATTATTGATTTTATTGAAAATATGAAGAGGATGTTTATAAAATCAGATGTGGAATTATCTGCGACTGCAAGACAAATTTTACTCGCTATTTTCCATCGTTCCATCTTGGAAGGTATTCATGTTGAAAGGGAAAAAATTCTCAATTGAAAATTGAAACAAACATGAATCCTCTTGAAACGGAAAAAAATACTATAAAAATTAAGCTAATTTTTGTAATATCTTACAGAAAACAACTTCTTCCCCGGCTGAAACCACGCTGGACATTGAACATCATATGATAGATATTGTGAAAAGACCCTATATAACTTGAAACAAATTGTTCAAAATTGAAAGTTTGCATTTTCATTCAGATAGTTGAAATAGTTGAAAGTTGAATATTTATTCATTTATAATATACAGGGTGGGGCACCGAAAACGAAACAGATCGAATATCTTCAAAACGCAACTGTCATACCTCTCCCTCCACCCCTTGGGCACTATCACCCAAACAATTTGAATAGGGAAAGTAGTAAGTGTGACACATCATTAAAAAGGTAATTTCATAAGGAATTCAGCCATGTCAACTTTTGCCATCTAACTTTTTATTTTGCGGGAAAAATAACTGTTCCGTATTACAAATTATAATACTGCATTTGCAAGCTATTTTGACATAAATTTGGTGACAATGCATTAGGGAATTTTTCTAAGAGAAAAAACAAAATGGCTCCAAAATGGCGGACATAATTTGCAATTATGGTCCGATTCAATTCAAAATTGATATGTGGTGATTTTCAAGGTCGGAAATTATGATTTGTTCGTCAATGCAAAAAAACAAGATGGTGGCTCCAAGATGGCGGACGAAATTTGTAATTCTGGCCCGATTCGAATCAAAATTAGTGTGTGTGGGTTTTCAGGGTGAAAAATTATGATATTTATGTCAATGCAAAAAACCAAGATGATGGACGAAATTTGTAATTGTGGTTCGATTCGATTCTAAATTGGCATATATGGGTTTTGCAAGTTTTCAGTATGACTAAAATGAATGAACCTTTGGATAGCTTTCCGCGTATTTTCTCTTTAATTTTTTTCCGTAGAGTGGTCAGTAATGTCGAATGGTAATCTCCAGTTATTGCTCTACCCTTATCCAAAAAATCAATCATGATTACTACATGGCAATCTCAAAAAACTGAAGCAAGAACTTTTCCAGCAGACTTTTGGACACGAAACTTCTTAGGTCTTGGAAAACCGAAGTGTCGCCATTCCATCGATTGTTGCTTTGTTTCTGGATCGTAGAAATGTACCCAAGTCTCATCCATAGTAACAATTCGGTTTAAAAAGTCTGCATCGTTTTCAAATCGAGCACAGATCGAACGCGATGCTACTACCTTTGCACGCTTTTGGTCAACATTCAAACATTTGGGGATCCATTTTGCAGCAATTTTCCTCATGTCCAAATTGACGTGAACTATATGATGAACGCGTTCGTACGAAATATTCAGTGCTTCAGATATCCGTTTTAGCACAATTCGACGATCTGTTAAAATCATGTCATGAACTGCATCGATATTTTCGGAGACTGACACAGAAACTGGCCTTTCCCATCGGTCATCAACTTCAATGGAAAATTTACCTCTTTTGAAGCTTGCAGTCCAATTTTTCAAGGTCGCATACGAAGAACATTGATCACCAAGGTATTAAGCATATCTTCATAAATCTGCTTACCTCTTAACTCTTTTAGATACAGGTACTTGATGATGGCTGCATACTCCAAATTTTAGATTTTCACAATTTCCGTGGACATATTTTTTCTTTTAATTTATTGCGTAACTCTGGTTTACTTTTTTGACGTCAAACTTTACACTAACACTTCTAATAAGTTATTGTTCTTTGGTAACGCAATATTTTGTTTATGCAGGGAACTGGTCTAGGCTAACTAGATATCAATACATCCTCGTATTAATGATCTTCCACAGTATATGAGACGTACGTCGATTGCCTTTTTTGGCTGATTGTAATTCAGTTTTGGCTGAAGCTGACAGCCTTGAAGAGCTTCAATTCGAGTTGAACATTATAGATGAAGATAGATGAAGGTTAATGCGGAGAAGACTGTGCTAATTCAGTTTTTTTGGTACGAAAGCTACAGAGTCACCTATCGCCGTTATAATTAATAATAGTACCTACTGTATATTCATCGGAAACAATAAAAATTTTAGGCGTACACATAGAAACTGGTTTGAAATAGCAACATCATATTAACCATGTATGTGAAAAAATCAATAGTAGTTTTTATGCTCTACTCCAGCTAAAAAAGGTTTTGGGTGTTAATAATCTTATCGATGTTTATTATGCGATGGTGACCTGAGTACTTTGCTACAAAGTTAAGAATATTTTATTCTGTGGAAGAATTTCTTCAAAGGAAAATGTAAAGTTTTGTACCTATTTTAATGTAATAATTGTTCTCAATGTAGAAAGGTGCTGAAAACCTTTCTACCATTTGTATGACTTCGTCAAAAGATTATCTGAAGAATCTTTCAATTCTCTATGCTGACACCACACCACAGCAAGCCACCGCACCTTTATGGACTACCAAAAATCTACAAGGCAGAAGTTCCTTTGAGACCGATAACCAGTTCCAGAGACTCAGCTACCTACAATCTAGCCAAGTTCCTACTGCCGAATATCCAACCACTGCAAGGCAATTCCTCGACGTTCGTGAAGAACTCCAGGCACTTTGTAGAGATCCTGGAAATGGTCAGAGTAGCACCAGGAGTCCAATTCGTCAGCTTTGACGTGAAAAGTCTCTACACCAACGTCCCGGTAGAAGAGGCCTTGCAAATCATTCGGAAAAATCTGCAAGAAGACACAGAGCTGAAGAACAGGATGAACCTACCAGTACGTGGCATTATGAACTTGATAGAATGTTGCCTGTGAAATTGTTACTTTCAATAAAAAGACCGCTTTTTCTCCCAGGAAGACAGACTACTGATGGGATCCCCATTATCGCCCTTAGTAGCAAACATCTATATGGAATGGTTTGAAACTTTTGCTACAGAGACAGCCCATAAGAAACCTCAGATGTGGTTGAGATATGTTGACGACACGTTTGTCATATGGAACCACAGAGACGAAGACCTTGACGTCTTTTTGGAACATCTGAATAACATCAGAAAGTCCATAAACTTCACGATGGAAAAGGAGACTCAAGGCGGTTTACCTTTTCTAGACGTGAAAGTTCAAAAGAACAATGATAAGTGCCAAACATCAGTATACAGAAAGCCGACTCATACCGGACAATACCTGAACTTCGAATCGAGCCATCATGGTGCTACAAAGAGAGGGGTTGTTCGATCGCTGGTGGACCGTGCCTACAACCTATGTAACACAGATAAAAGTCTTACCATCGAATTGGACAATATCAAGAAAGATCTACGACGAAATGGGTACCTCAAAAAACATATAGAAGAGGTTCTAGCCCGCAGGGGGGATAAGAACAAGAAACCAGATGAGCCGACACAAGCCGCCCTGTGCATTCCGTATGTTAGAGGTCTATCGGAAAGAATAAAGCGAATTGGGTCGAATGTTTCAAGTCAGGTAACACTATTCGCAGCCATCTCACAAAGACCAGACCACGTAAAGCTGACATTGATACTAAAAACTGCATCTACCGCATCCCTTGTGAATGCGGCGAAGCTTATCTTGGAGAAACTAAGAGACCACTCAGCGTTAGACTCGCTGAACACAAGAGAAACACTCAACGAGGAGAAACATCAAAGTCAGGAATAGCGGATCATGTCTGGACGACCCAACACAACATAAAATGGACTGAAGCCGAAGTCATCCATAAAGAAGAGGGCTGGTATAGAAGGGAGTTTAAAGAGAGTGCATATATTATGAACAACAAAGTCTTTAGTCAAGCTAGCATAGAAATCCTTAATGTGTGGAAACCCTTAATTAGTGGCATGGATCAATTGAAATTGCGATAAGAATTAACACGGAGGGACCTGGCACTGTAATTAACAAGCTTACCTGAATACCACCAAATTACCCCTAGGCTAATGACACAAAATTATCCACAGCATATATAAGAAGTATCCTTGAAATTGTCGCATTATACACTTGATAACGACTATTTTAACAGTTGAAACGTCGTGATTAAAAATTGCAGAGAATTGAATTTTTCTTTGTTCTTTTTTAGACAATGAAAGTCCAGAATAACCTTACTCAAAGTGAAACATTGTCAACCACTTTCAAACGAAAAAAAATTGTTGGAGACGAGATTTGAACTCGGAGCTCCGAGGTGAAAGCCTGGTACACTTTCAACAAGCCCACCAGGCGATACGTGAATATACCTGTAGATTGGGTATTGAACTAAAGTAATTAATTTTTTACGTACCTTGATTCCCATGTATCTGAAAAATGGTCATCTGACCAAGCTAGCAGGTAGGCATGCGAACATAGTATATACTAACACCACGTATGGCGGTCATGGGACCTTGCTCTAGGTGGGGGAACAAGAAACAGAGAATACCTATAGTCGGAGACGGAAATAATAGTTAGTAACGTATTCTTAGCTTCAGGGTGCCGAAGCGGTGCAAGGGACGAGGTAGTGCAATTCCAGATGCTCTTATTGGGTTATTTCTGAAGTAGTGACTGACGTCACTAACTATTATTTCTGTCTCCGAGTATAGTGTGGCGGGAAAATGCTGCTGATATTTCAAATGTTTGTTCAGAAAGATTAACGTTTTTGATCAAATTTCAATTCTCACTATAGTTATTTTTATGTGAAACTAATTACTTCCATTGCTATCTTTTCAGGAAGCGTACCGGCGGTGGGTATGCAGTTCTCTGGTGCCTCATTACACACGCTCAGGAGAGCGCGTGCGACCGTGTCTAAGTGTTTGTGAAGACGTGGAGCAGCAGTGCCCGTATCTGCTGCCAGATCAGACCTTATCGCCGGGAGAAGCGGCCCACCCGACACCACAATACGCCGGGGAACCAGCCTTTCTCTGCCTAGGTATGTAGCAACTATCGAGTCCAGCCATGACAACGTCAGGACCTAAACCTAATTCACTAATTTCTTTCTTCTTTCTTTCTTTCTTTCTTTCTTTCTTTCTTTCTTTCTTTCTTTCTTTCTTTCTTTCTTCCTTTCTTTCTTTCTTTCTTTCTTTCTTTCTTTCTTTCTTTCTTTCTTTCTTTCTTTCTTTCTTTCTTTCTTTCTTTCTTTCTTTCTTTCTTTTCAAAATATGTTTATGTTCAGAAATAATGAATTTATTCCATACATTTGCATCGTACTGTATATATGCATATGTATATTTTGACAGATCTCGAGTCAACTGATCATGCGGGCTTTCCAATCTAAACGATGATCTATTGTAGCGATGTGGTCGTGGTGTTAGGGCGTTTAGCATCCACCCGGACGGACCGGGTTCGATCCCCGGTCGCGTGTCAATGAGCTGAAGTGGTTCGGATTCCACTTTTATTTAAACTTTTATAAAACCTGGAAGTTTCGTAAAAACAAATTTTACAAAAAAAAATTTCTCACCCCCAAAAAATATAGATTGCTGGATGTTTCAACTACAGCGTTGTCAACCATGTTTTGTTTGTTGGTTTGTCTATCAAAATGCAAGATTTGTGTGTTATCCACATTCAACAAAAGATTATTTTCTAAAAACCAGGTATTCAGCTTTTTCAAATTTTCGTTGATCGTTGCAGCGGCTGACGGGAGGTTATTTTCATTTATAATCACAGACGTACCATCTGCATACAATATAACAGCTCGTTTAACTATATCTGGAAGGTCATTCGTATATAGAATGTACAAGAGAAGACCCAAAATAGAACCTTGTGGTACTCCTCTTTTAATTACGGCCCGTTCCGACTCAATTAGGTTTCCTGTTTCATCATTTTCTACTACATATTGCATGTTCGCTGGGTTTCATTAATTACGTGAATTTCAATTCTATATCTCTCCAAACAAAAAAACTACTGACTGGTTCATCAACTGTGTCACCCGGTATAATGACTCATCAATCTAGCCGTCCGTCAAGCACCTAGTAGTTCTACGAAGGAATTGGAGTACATAATTTCAAATACGGATTGAATCTGTAAATCCAATTTCATTAGTTAACAAACGAACATTATAGAAGGTCCACAGAATCACATTATTTTTCCTTAACACAAATAAAACTTGAACATGGAACAATTTGACTCGATAAAAAATGTAAGGTTATTCCTTCGAAGGAAACCATTATCGCTCTTTGTTTTATCGCATAACGGAGCACTCCAGGGCATACATCTGCTTAAAGCATTCAAAGCTTTTAATGCTAAACCGGCCTCTTCACCGCTTTCCTGTTAGCTTTCTGAGAAAGCGAATAGATGGCTTTGAAGAAAGTGGCTAATTCTCAGTAAATACACTGCTCAGTTCGGGACTTTTTCATTATTAGCCGCCTCTTTCTCATTCATGAATGGAAAAATTAATATTTCGTACTTCAAATATGAATAGCAGTATTTAGAAATCTCTTCTACGACGTTTCTTGGAAACTATAATTCATAAAATTCTGAGTTAATAGACAAGGACACTACAGTTTATTGAAATCTATACAGGGTCACAGCTATGAATATCTTGAACATTTGGTGTGAGTACAAATTTAGATATGAAGAAAGCATAAAGCTCCTGATGATGCTGACTTTGTTGACGAAACGTGAGTAGAATGAAAAGGACATTGTCTTGGAGTTTGGGTAGTTTTTCAATCTCTGAATTCCTTTACAGGGTGCTCAAAATTCTATCCTAAAACTCAGCACCTGCTCTTTCTCAAAGAACCATTCAATTTCCTCTTTTGGTTGTTGGCTTCTTTTCAATAATTGACAAATCTAGTGATTATTTCTTACAATGGGAACTAAACTACAATTTTTATTTTGACTGGCGTTTGGCTTTATTTACGGAAATTAATTTTATTTTTTTTAAAACAACTTCATTCAAAATTCACGTTACAAAAAATAAATAGATACAGAGATGTAAAAAATTATGAACGTCATAGAAAAGAAAAAGAAAAGAACCAAACACAATTAAATTTTATTTTCTATAGAGTTTCCTATTCAAACTCGGGCTTATCTTCAAAAAAGTTAATCCTATGCTGTAGAACGGCCTAGCATCAAAGGGTATACTTTTCTTCAGAAATTTTATATTTGCTGTTTTCTTCTCAAACATTTCTTTGCTATTGGGATACAGCGGCGTCAGAGATCCAAGAATGATTTAAATTTTTCTACCTTTCATAGGTTTACTAATATCAACTCCCAAAAAGTATGTACCAGAGTATATGAACTTTCAAAAAAAAATTAGAATAAGGTTTAGTTTTTTCAAATTTTATAATTCAGCCATCTGACTTTTTCTTTTGTTATTCTCAATTTCCTATTAACGATAAGTTTTTCAATATCAACAGTTGAAAAAAGTCAACTCCTTCCATGTTGTGTATTATACAACGGTTTCTTCTTTTACAGTTTGCGGTAATGGTTGAACTCCTCTAAAGTATATATTCGTACTTATTGTGTAAGTGCCCGTTGTATCTATCCAAAATTTGCATCCATTTGTGAAAAGCTATGACCCGATTCGAGGTATTTCAAATGAATAGTTGTTAATGTGGGATGGTTATGAAGAAAAAGAAGCAATATGGTTTTAATATTGCGGTTTTGGCCTCCGCCGCTGTCTGTCCAAAAAATTTCTAAATTTGTGTTTCAAATATGAGTCCACTTTTTGAGCCCCCCTTCCAGCAATACCTTCTTTCCATGTATAGGCGTAAGGTATATCAGTTAATGCACAATGAATTCCCTCCTTGTAAATGCTTAGCTGTCTCTTATAATAAACCATATGCCAAACTAGCATTTTCAATGTGTTTATCACGGGCTTGCTAAACTTTTTCTTTCACCTCTTCTGGATAATTTTCGATTTGGAATTTGAATAAATCGCACTAGTTGCAGGTATCTTTTACTGGAGGTTTCCTTCCAAGATCAAAATTAGTATAATCTGCAAAGCGCTAGGAAATTTTGACATTCCTGACAAAATTTCTTAAAGAAAAAGAATTCCTTACTATAAGGAAATGATATTTCCTTACAGTTGTTAACGTTCTACTGTAAGGAAACGATATTTCCTTACTGTGAGGAAATACGCATGTGTATTCATATTATGTTTGCGCACATGTCCGTGATCTGTCTAGTCCTTTAAATTTTGTTAGTCAATTAGAAACATTATAATTACCATTGTTTCAAATGTGCATTTAAAGTGTTGATGGGAAAGTGTAGTGGTTATATCAACTCATTTTTCATACTCATTCACTAAAATATTCCACGTGATACGTGAATTAAATATTTCTGGAATCACATTGGCAATGTCGCAAAATTAGCTTCGGGCTCACGTTATTCCAATGTTTTGAAAAGTTGGCGGCGAGTGACTTCCTGACACTGACATGACAGATATTCACTAAACAAAACAGCATGAATCTGTTGATTTTGTTATTGTTACTTGAGACCGCCAAAAATATCATGTGGACTTTTTGCTCAGGAGGTCAAAATACATAAGTTCCAAAAAATTTTTTTCAAAATTCATATGCTCAATGTAACGGAAATTTTACCAAATGGATAAATGTGTAATCTAAATAGAACTCAAAACCTTGGAAATTACCTCAAGCAATACATTTTTTTTATCTGAAGCTTCCTGGATAAATTTTTCAATTTCTTCCTTCGTTAAAATCTTAGATTTCTTTGCCCTATAACCTCGAGCTTGCCGTTTCAATAAAGAACGACGTTTTGAATATGTACATATATCTACATTGTGTTTAATTGCAATGATTGACTTCAACATTGGATAATTGGTCCATAATGTTGAAGATTTCATCTTCAAACAAAGGTCTAGGAAGTATGCCATTACAACATTTTCTGAGAGAGAACTCGTGTTTTTACTCTTGCGATAATCTATAAAACATTAATATGCATTTTTGTACTTATTTCTTGATTTCTTTGGCAATAATTCTAATGAAGCAATATTCACTGCCTCAATCATCTCTGGAGGAGTCCCAGGAATGGAAATTTCATCATCACTTATCATTTTACTTTCGAGAACACCAGCAATTAAATTTATCAGCGTCAAATTTGACAATTCAACATTAATACGTTTCCATAGTAACCCAAATAAGTTTACGAATTCCAAAGCACCATTTACGGCCGTTTGCACGAATTTCAGTTAAATTCTAGTTAAAATTAAATCCACAATTAAATCAAAATATCTTTGCACCACATGGTTTGATCTATATTTACCATGTTAATTTAATTATTATTTAATCCTAAATCAGTTAAGCCGAATAATAATTCGAATTGGTGCAAACTGTCGTTATTTGTAAATAAAATTATTTTCGATTTTTTTCAAAATTAATTATTATTTGTCGAATTTCCTAGTGATTTGCGGAAAATAGTATGTTTACCTCATAGGAAAAGCCACATTCCTGGACTCTGTGTTGCTTGCACCTTGACTTAGCAATCTTCACAGTCGCTCAGGAATGTTAGGCTTTTCCTAGCCAGTAAAAAATATAGGTACTATCAACTTTTGCGACATTTGGTTTGGCATTTCCGTCTGCCAAACATGCACAGTTCATACATCTTACTTTCTTTGTACCTTTTACTAATTTTCTTACAAATAAATGACTTGGCTGTTAGCCGCAAATAGGATCTCCTTCCACACAAAACTAGATGTTCATCTTCACTTATATTCAAAAGGACCGGTTTTGGAATATAGTTGACATCCTTAAAATATCAATTAAATTTTATTGACAGTGACCAGATTCGTCAAGATCAAACAACAAAAGTAAATCTCAAGGTCTCAGCCACACCTGCGCACCAAACAGACACCTGAATGTCGAAAAAAGTCACTGATGATGTCACAGTAGTGGGGGCCAAGAAGCGGCCGAAATCTCCTACCACATCTAATCTAATCACGTGAAGCAACTGACTGATTTTTCTTTTTTGTGATAACCGATTTTTCACGTCTACTTTATTCTACTATTGAAATAAATATCTCGCGAACTATGGGCTGAAAGGGTACATTACTGAAATCGAAATTTTATGATCCATTTAAATCCATCACAAAGAGATGAAAAGTGTCTTAAATCAGTTGGAGCGTGTTTCTAAAATTCCAACAGGAAAGACAAACCTCTCAAGTATCGAAACTTTTTATGCGCACTGTATAGCTTTCATTTACAGCTTAATCAGTCACTATCAATGTATTAAAGGTTGGTATTTCAGAAAAGCATAAAGGAAAACTCAAACGGAAACCTTGACGTTGGAAAAGCTCGAAATATCTATAAAGGAAATCTCTGGGTAACTAACCACAGACTAACCGTTACCAGCCAAAATTCCTTATTTTTAACCCCAGTCTATCGACGTCAAAGATGAAAGCGCCTAATTCATGTAATAGCTTTCATAAAATGATTGATGTTCCCCTCTTCTCATGGAATAGTTCTAAAGATGTTATTTAGTTCTCCATGAGGATACTATGGATGTGATTTCCGATCTTTTCTGAAGTTAGTTGGTGAGTTAGTTATTTTTCTTTACTGAATTTTTAATATCGAAAGAAAAATTCCACTGGCAAAACTGCTAGCCAGTGGTAGCCAATTTTGAGGGTGTTCACACCGCCAAAAGTGATTTTGCCAAAAAAACTCAACTCTAACAATATCTCTTATGAGGTACTTTCAGTAACTCACCTGTATAGTCTAGTATCGAAGTAATTTTGTTATTATTTTTGTACAATGGCCATTTGAACAAAAAAACATCGTATAATTTTTCTTGCATTTCTGACAATAAGTTGTCCCTAGAGTATTCCAAAACCGATTTTTCCCGATTTACAGAAAATGATTTTTGTTACTTTTCAAAAAAAAATTGGGCCTGTTTTCAAAATCGCAACTTATGCGATTCTCAAGTTTTTCAATTGAGGCTGGTTGAGTTTCATAAACTGTGAATTTCAGATGACCACATAGAAAAAATCTGAAGGGGTCAAATCTGGAGATCTTGAAGGCCACTAGATAGGCCCTCTCCTTCCGATCCAACGGTCGTTATAATGGTATTACACACAATACCGCACGAACGTTTTTCTCAACAAGTACTTCGTTATGATTTTAACGAATTTATCCACTACTTCATTGAATAATAGTAGATTATATCACGAGTCAATAATGATAGCTATTATTCTCGAGGAAGTTTTACGAACCAAGCAGCGTTAGCGGCGAGGGAGCAACATTCCGAAAGAATAATAGTCATTATTGCGAGTAGTATTTTATAAATGACTAATTTATTTATTTTAGATTTTTAATGAACAACTTTATTTGTCAATAAAATTCTAATAGGAAAATTATTGTTCCATATCCTACACTCTCCGTCATTGAATCACAAATAACACGCTTTTGACAATTATTTATTAACACTGACAGTTTGCTTCAAACAATTGTCATGGCTGTTTTCATAGACATTTCGTTCCAAATACGATTATTCATTCATCCGCGAGGGAATAATAATTCATCATTCCCGCGTGGGAATAATTAATGACTTTATATTGTAAATGTCACATCTGTAATGCATTAGTCGTAGATAAAATCGGTCCGCATAAAAGATCTGTATAACCGAAAATTAGCCTATCTATCTTAAAAAAAAAATTGCTTTTTCGGAATCCAAAATAAAAATTGGGGATTGTCATTTAAGAAAATTGTCCATGACGTCATATCCTCTACAAGTATCACCATTATATTAATTATTTTTTGGAAAAACGCGAAAATTGACCTGTCCGAGAGTATTGCTAATTATATAAAAATAAAGAAGTCAATAGGGGGGGGGGGGGTGTAACACTTATTCCAGCACACTGTATAATAATTGTAAAATTGACGTTACATTTTCTTTCCTATTAAAAATGGGGAATAAAAACGTCGAGCCCTACAAAAATAAATGAACTGCAATCTTACATCCATAATTTTAGGCTAGCCGTCGAAATTGCCTAATAACATTTCAATATATGGAAGCCTTCGGGAAAAACGGCCCCGCAATCTCGCCGTATGATTGGACCGTAATTGAGATTGGCACCGATATCTGCGGTTCGCGTCTGTCACTTTGTTGAGGAGGAGACTCTCGAACGGCTCAAAGATCAATCAATAATTCACGACCCCACACGAGCTACGTGAAATCTCTACGGAGTCGTAGTCGATCTCACAAGAAAACGCAGAACGATTGGGTAGGGGATGCCCTCATTGTGAACCGTATTCCTGTCGTTCCTGCGGCCAGAGTCGGCGTCACCTAGGAGGGGAGGAGGTCTTGCGTTGAGAAAATAACAAGGAAACTGCCATGAAACTGAAATTCGGCGTCTTCAAAAATTTATAATTTGCTGATGAAAATTATTTCAAACGACTAAGAAAGTTGTTATGATTTGACAATGTTGGTGGAAAATTGTTGTAGCACACCTGTATTGGTAGAATATTGGTACGAACATATTGGCAAAATATTTGAAATGCAATATTGGCGAGAAAAAGAATGTGAACATTCGGCGATATTGGTCCAATATTACTTGAATAATATTGACGAAATATTTTCGATACAATATTTGCCCCAAAATGTTCAGCGATATTGGTATCGCTGGTACAATATTCAAAAGTTATATTGTCAAGAAGTAAAGTGTGAACATTTGCCGAAATTGGTCAATTATTGTTTAAACATTTCAAAAATAGTATTGGTGAAATATTCTTGAAGCAATCAATAATGGCTTCAAAACATTTATCGATATTGGATATATTGGTGGAAGTGAATATGCCTTGGTGAATTATTAAATTTCTTTTACTTCATCAAGGTGACACCAGAGCCTGCCTTTCGGTCGTCATAACTAGGGTCACTGAATCCAGAAGGCTTTGGCCTTCTTACGGGTAAGGCCAATGGGTGGAGTCTAAATAGCTCCAATGTTCCAAAAACACCACGAAGATTAGGTCCGATGTTTGAACTAGTGACACATGTCAAAAGTCAATTTTTATGTCATTGCCGTCATTGTAAATGTTTTCAAAAATAGTTTTAGCAGATTCAACGAAAGTTTAAACAGCAAATAAAATAGCATAAGAAACTAATTAAAACAAAATTAAGAATAAGGGCAAAAAACATCGGTTTATACAGATGAATAAAATAAAATAAGAAATAAAAATGAACCAATCAAATGTAGCTTTTTTGACAATGACTTTTGTGTTTTTTGCAAGTTCTGTGAATTCTACTTTTTCGTTTTGACAGATGCCAAAAATAACATCCACATCATTTGAAAATTCTATATTGAAGTTTTGATCTTTGGTTTGTTGGAAGTTATTCAATCGAGGACAGTTTAAACAGCAAATAAAATAAAATAAGGAACAAAATAAAATAAAATAAGACCAAAAGATAAAAGTTGGCCATCTCTTGTTGTTATTCTTATTTCTTATTTTATCTTATTTCTTGTATAAACGCTTTCATAGAAATGACTTTCTTATTTTATTTTATTTTGTTCCTTATTTTGTTTTATTTACTGTTCAAACTCTCCTTCACAGTAAAGAAAGCAGATTGTCCCAAGTCCCAAAATCTTCTGATGAGCCGAGCCCTGCTGTCACTGATCCATCTTAGGAATATGTTGATTACTTATTTTACTGATACAAATATTCCTTTCTTCTGAAAGTGAAGTAGCTATTGTGCAGTGAAAACCTGCAAGAATACCGACAAAAGTCGTAAATTATATTGTATTCTCAGAGGTGAGTTCAAGATCATTTTGTTTATAACTTGTTAATTAGTAGATTGAAGAATACATTTTTCCCATTTTCCTCACTAAAGACAAATACTTACAGATTATATTTTCATTCAAACTTTTTTTTTTCAGGATTGAAACAGAAAGCCTTGAGAAAGAAATGGCCATCAATAGTATCAATATTGAATAACTTAGTGTAAAATTGTGACAGAAATCAGGCTCACAACTAAATTAAAAAATGAACTTAAGAAATGTATACTTAACAGATGATTTCAGTTCCTATATAATATAACAATGTTTCACCTTTGACTGTTTTTGCTTTGATATGACTTATTTATCATTTCACAAATTATTCTCATCATTCCGTTTGATTTCTTCATCAATTTTTATTTTATATGTATTGTTGTTGAACAATTTATGTAAAAATGTAATCCCTCTGTAAACAGAAACATTTCTTGGGATCAATAAATAAAGTGTGTGCAGTGTAAGTATAACAATTTTCCTGTTCACTAGGAGTCTGGGAATGACAATTTTTTTCTGAATTTTTCCGATTATCAACCCATTTTATCAATTTTCAGATTCATTTAGGAACAAAAGACCCAAAAATGGTCATGGAAAAAAGTGACCAATTCTAATAAGCACATAGAATGAAAAAGTTGTAAATTGCAAAAATGGAACCTTTTCTTTCGAACAAGTTTAATAATTCTATATTGATGTTTATCTTGAAAAAATTGGTTAGACCATAATAATGTTAGAATATTGGTAATCTCTTTAGAACAGCTGTTTTATTGAAGTGAATGGCTATATTTTCTTGTTTCAACCATACCATATATGGAGGTCATAATTCAAGAAACTTCTTATTTATGATAGGAATACAAAAAAAGAATTCATTAGGTATAAAAAGGAATTTTTCTACATTCATGCAAAAAGCAAAACTTTATTGAACTATATTCAGTGGAAAAAGAAGTTCTTTATTGCACTAGTGCAATAAAGTTTTTATTGCACTCATCTGTCATTCTACTTCAACGTGCTGTCATCATGACAAACATAAACGTTTAAACCTACTACAAATTTAGCAGATATTCTGTGAGATTGGCAATAGGTACTTCACTACGAAATATTCATATTGAAAATTGCACCAATTGTTCATTCACTTTCAACATTGAGGGTAAAAATAAAGTTTGAGTTAAATTGTTCGTAACGTATTAGTTCCAGTTTCAATGCAAATCGATATTAATAATAAAGTATTCAAGTTGCGCTTTTCATTTTCCTACACCTAGTGCCGCACCTCAATAAATCATTTTTTGCTTTTTGCATGAACGTAGAAAAAGTGTTGTATGCAACTCGTTCAAAAATTGTTTATTGCACTCGACGTGAAATTGTCCGACGAGGCCGTTGGCCGAGTTGGACAACATAACATTCACTTTTTGCACTTGTTGCATAAATAACTATTTTATAATCATACAAATGAGAATGTACAAAACTGTAAGATTGTAAATGGGTGAGTCAGAAATGCAGTATTTCAATCATGTCTAATATATGCCTGATAGGTATTAATTTTTGCCTTAAGTTTTTTGCTAACGCTTAATTTCATCTGAGAGGCATTCAGCAAATATATTTGACACTTCTGTAAGATTCAAATTCGATAATCGATATTTGGTTTTTGAGTTATTAGCAGTACCTCAAATTGATACCCAATTTTGAAAATTTGTATTGATCAAACAATGGTAGGTATATATTGTGACTAAGAAGTATTTGGGAGAACAGTAATATCTAATTTTGAATAATGAACCCATTAATGGAGAAGTTTCAGTGTTTTTATAAAGGGTTTGTAACTCTGTGGATATATTTAACCAATCATTGGTAACTTTTACACATCATTCTGAAAACAACACTAGGTTCTGTCCTTCCAAAAGAAACTCTTGTGTCCGCAGCAGAGATGGTCGACGGCTGAATCTCCATGTTCCATAATGGCTGGTGGTCGGGCCAAAGAAATTCGGGGCCGTGTCCGATAGTCGACGCTTTTTTAAAATTCGAGTCAACTGTACACCTGACAATTTCAATCCATAAAGAAAATTAGAATTGATATGTATCCATTGAAATTGAACAATGATATCCATAGTTTATTTATTTGACATTCTGACTTACAAAAGAAACATAACCCAACTTTTTTTTCAAAAGTATCCGTTCTCTCTCTCTCTTATAACTCTTGCTTTCTAATTGGCGCTTTTGTGGGTTATTTGGAACATTCGAACTATTTAAAGAGATTGGAACTATTAGACTCCACCCATTGGCCATACCCGTAAGAAGGCCAAATCCTTCTAGGATTCAGTGACCCTAATCATAACCACTGAGTAAGCTGTCTTAAAAACAAGTTATATGAAGTATTTAACATATTTCCGTAAGTGTTAGAATACGTTCCTTATGTAGAGCCACCTAGCGGATGTTCATCCAGGTTTGATCACAATTCAATTTTAATATGGTTCATTGAATATTCGGCCAATATTTCAAATTCATCTTATTCTAGATGTTGGAAACAATACGGAGACAATATTGTTTTATCGATATCGGTAAATATTATTGAACCAATATTGACCCAATATAAGTTAATAAGAGTTGTTGAATAGTGGCGAAATAATATTCAACCAATGTGCAATCACACTTGGATATACAATATGATTTTTATTTCTAGAAACGATATGAGAGGAATATTGGGATTGCAATATTTATTCTAGATGTTGAAAATAATATGCAGACAATATTATTTTATCGATATTGGTAAATATCATTGAACCAATATTGACCCAATGTGTATTATAATTTGTAGAATATTGTTCAAATCATATGCAACCAATAAGTATGCTTTCAATATGAAATACAATATAGTTTTTTATCCCTAGAATCGATATGACTAGAATATTGGAATTGCAACATTTATTCTAGATGTTGAAAACAATATGTAGACAATATTGTAATATCCATATTGGTAGAAATTATTCAACCAATATTGACAATCTACATTCAGTACAGGTTTAACCAATATTCACCCATATTGGACCAATATTATTTTTTCATTTACAATTTATTTATATTGGCCCAATATGAAACCAAGATTCAGCCGATATGATGTGCTATCTGGGAGAAATTAATTTTTTTTTAATATGCCTGGCTTTGATACCTTTCCTTGTAATCTCACAAAGCAATTCCCTGAACTTGCTTGCATCACAATAAGCTACCATGTAGTGTTACCATGAGTGGAGGAACCTCGATCTCATCCACTTTAAAAGGAAGATGAATTAATTTTTCAAATACTGAAATTTATTTTTGGTAGAAGAGTACTTAGGGTATTAGATTTGCATTTAATAAGTATGTAGTATCTGACAAATAATAATTTTTGTTCTCCCACTGAGTTTAGCGTCCGATATTCTTCCAGATTATATTCATGCAGTTATCAGACATTTTATTTATTATATTGTATCCGTCCACTAATTGATGTAAATATCTTACTTAATTGTGTTTTATGTCTATGCTTTTATCTAATGGATGTGATTTCCTTATTTATGACTCACCTGACCTGCTAAAAATGGATGTATATAACGGAGTCAAATAAACTAATGAATAAATAAATAGTTCTACCTCTACTTTTTATTGCACTGCAAATGATATTAACTAATGTGTGAATTTAATAAACGATAGTCTAAATCGAGCTATTGAGTCGTATGCATAAACCTTGAGCAAATGCTTTTACTTCGTTTTCTTGAAACAGTCGTATTCATTTTGTTGATTTATGAGGGAGACAAACCTGTAGTAAAAGCTTTTGCTACCTCTTATGAGTACAACCCATTGAATTTTCCGCTGTATGATATGATATCGAATGGTGGCCCCTACATTGTCAAAATTTGACGATTCGGCGATGAACCCGCCTATGAAGCAAACTTTGATAATCTGGGAATTCACCAAATCATAGATGAGCTTGCAAAATCGGGTGGAGGCTCCGACGCCTAATCGCCAAAAATTCAAAATGATAATTAGGCATACTACTCGATATGATGATGGATATTGAATTAGCAATGTTATAGTTTTCTTTACCCAGTTGATCAGATTTTCTTGCTGCTGACAGGAAAGGAAATATAGTCTAAGATACTTCACGATAGTAGCTTCATTTAGTGTCGATAATCTCTATACCTAGACGACCAGGGTGTGAAGACTCAATTCCATATTTTTATGAATTGCCCTTTAAAAGCATTAGCATAGTAAGAAACAAACCCGATATCAAACGGATATCAAGTGGAAACAATAACATCGTGCATGAGGATATGGAAATGCCAAATAGTCATTTGTCAAAAAAATCTATTACCTCATACACCTCAACCAAAACGAAGAAAGCCTACCAAAGAGTGTCAACAAAATCACAAGAATAAATTTGACGAGTCGAAAAACCCTTCTCTCCACACATTCCCAGTAAAAGTATACAGGAAACAACTATACTTCCCTGGCTAAAATTAACATTGACAGACATTGAACTACACCTGACAAATATTTATGAGACGTTCTTCAGGACAGAGCCATCAGTTGCAAGTGCTTCTTTTAATGAAACAGTAGATATTATACTTGATTTTGCTGGGGATGTCCACCTACAAATATGTTTGGAGGTTCTTTGCATCTCATAGGTATTAGGGTAGGTCGTTCGAAAGTAGTGGGCTTATGACACTTCCTTGGTGAAGTTCAACATCAGTATTAAGTTTTTGTGAAACATACCCATTGAAACGTACTCTTTGTCTATGATTACTAAGATAATTATTTAGCCAGTGATATACCCTATCTTCGATTCCGTGGCTTGACAATTTTTTTAATAATATTTTTCGATCGGTGGTGTCGAAGGCCCTTTTTGAATCCAGGAAAACACTGATAACGTATTCGTTATTGTCCAACTCTTTCTAAAATTTGTTGTAGAGATGATGCGCAGGAGTATTTTTTCCGAAAATCCGATTGGTTATTTATTGATATTTCATTATTAGCAATGTGATCTACTAATTGATCAAATTCAGCTAATTTTTTTAAAAAAATTCCAATGAAAGCACTGTATTAACTGGTCTAAATTCCGAGGAGTTAACAGTATTCACTATTTTCTGTATCGGAATGATGGAACTAGTTTCGAGTACATCAGG
Source organism: Chrysolina oricalcia (assembly GCA_944452925.2). Taxonomy (NCBI): domain Eukaryota; kingdom Metazoa; phylum Arthropoda; class Insecta; order Coleoptera; family Chrysomelidae; genus Chrysolina; species Chrysolina oricalcia. The sequence continues at coordinate 28,819,530 of OX101808.2, forward strand.
TATGATACCAGTCTCAAGTGAAGTATTGACTCAATATAACATATATCACTCAATATAACGTGACCGATTATTTCAAGAATATCTTTCAGCATTTTGAAGTATTTCGTGTACTGATATCTTAAAGACTCTCGGCGAATCCAACCTTCCAATTATTGCATTGATACTTTCAATAAAATAGTGATTGAAGTGAATAGCTATCTTTCATCATTTCTTATCATTATTTGTTGTTGCCATATTTAAACAGAACACAATTTGGATGATCTTCGACTCTTGTATTAACTATATTCTTCAAAGTTTTCCACATTTCTTTGGGATTGTTTCTATATCTATCAATTTTATCAAAATTATATTGTTGTTTTTTAAATTTCATTAGATTGACCACTTCGTTTGTAAGCCTTTATTATGTATGTTTCTCTAGTATGTCTAAGTATTATTTAGATCACTACATTCTCTATCAAATCTGAATCCACTAGAGTTTTTGCGAAAAGGCGTCGGCGCCATCACCCAAATTTGGAATCTCCAAGATTTGGATTGATTAGAACTTGATTATAATCAGAAAACATAATGTTTCTAGATTGCCATATCATCACAACAGTCTTGAAATTCTGATATAACAGTTAGATACGAACCAATGTAAGAGCGAGGGTTCTGGCAAAAACCAATTTTTTTCAATTTATTGCCATCTCACACATATCACTCTAGAGTAATATTTTACTTTTCAACTCTAGGGTGATATTAGTCATTTTCGTAGCAACAGGTAATTTCCAGCACTCAACTGCTCACCCGAACTTTGCTTTGCATCATTCAGGCAAAGGTACTCTTTCCATACTTGTTATAAGATACCTATTAGCAACTTGGATAAAGAAATTTTTTGATTTATTTTCATGTCAAATAAATGTTGCGCGGTTACTCTTTTTGTCATGCGGCAATATTTTACTTTTCACTCCAAGTACCTATTACGCGAATAGTGCGTGAAACCGTAGTTTGGGCGCTGACGTAAATCAGTGTTATTGTCCCATCAGATATTTGATAGTTTCTCACTTTTTCAGACCCAAACATCCCGGAAGTCGGCAAGCAGAAACTGAAGTCCTCTCGCGGGGACGACGACTGTTGCTACCGTCATTGCGGATCACCCGGCAGGGGGGCGGCAGTGCAAGAAGAATACATCGAAGAAGGGGGCAGGCGATACCTAGACATTCTCAGCGTGTGCGAACACTGCCCAGGGCGGCCCCCCAATTCGACAGCGGCGCACGCAAAGGGCGGCGCTACTTTACGGACTCTTAACAAAGTGTTTATCCTATGGACCGCGTTGATGACATTATTACAGACAGACAGACTGATTTCCTTGTTGGTTATGTGCGAATACAGTGTTCGGACGATGTACTGGTTTTTAAACGAGCGAAGACATTCGTGCTTATAGAATTTGTAGGAGATTTAGGTGATATGTGTTCCGATACCTGTTGGCCCAAAGAGGTCTGTCTGTGGTGACGCATGTTGCTCAATTTTTTCAGAACGATGCTAAATGATCTGGTCGTCGGAAATGGCCAACGAGATATTGTTCCAGGAATTTAACCGTAGATTCGAATCGATTGAATGGAAATTATTCCACATTTATTAGGCTCATCCACTTTCATCTGTTTGTGTAAACGTTATGATTCAGTTGTACTGCAAGTGATGAGCAACTTTGATCCTGTCAGACGCAAACAAAAATCAACTGTTGGGAGAAAATAATCTACTTTGAATAAGAACAGCCCCAAATTGTTTCACTTCTAAAAACCGAAGAGTTTTATGATAATCTTTAAAAATTTTGTACCTATTACTTGGTTCTTCAAATCAAATCAAAATATGCTTTATTACCGAAGAAATAAAAATTGTTATTGACAAAGCAAAAGCTTAAAAATAGATCAAATTGTATAAATAAAGAATATGAAATATAAAAAGATTCATACTACAAACAGTGTAAATACAATAAAAATAGTCACAATTTACAATATAAAATTTATGTAATAACATATACCTACAAGTGATTATAGTCACAACATTCACAACAAATAACATCAATCCATCAGTCAATCGTTTAAAAGTAAAGATATTATTCTTATAAAAAAGGAAAACAAACTTCGTATCATTAGGAAAATGTAATTCCGATTCAATATAATTTGATATAAAATTGAATAGAGTGGAGTGATAACACTAAGTGAAATCTAAAATTTAGAATCTTTCGGAATAGAATGCTCTATCTAGTAAAATATTGCTCATGGAAGCTTCGAATTTCCTTTTATCTTTTCTTTTGCATTAGGTAGGTGATGGAACATTTTCTTTCCTTATATATGAAGGAATTTTTTACTAGTGAGGACCTTGGGAGTGGTAAAATTAAACTAAGGGCTTGTCTAGTGATGTATTGTGCTCTAGAATGTACTCTATCTCTCGACTTACTGTTGATGAGACATATTGTTTCCAATATGTAGATGGAAGGTAGCGGTATAAGATTTTTTGTTCTATGAATAAAGGCTTACAGGAGTCCCTGGTTCATGTATCTTATTGCCCTTTTCTGAAAAACGAATATAATGTCAAGTAAGAAACCACTACAAGATCCTCAAAAGCAAATTCCGTATCTAAGATGTGAATAAATTATATCAAAGTAAACTTTTCTGGTCATGTCTCTACCTAGTTTCTATGAGGTTGTTTTTACTGTAAAACACCCAAAGGCAATTTTTTTCCAACGTCTTTATCTGATCCTCAAATTTTATTAGCTTATCATCAATGTAAAAGCCGAGGAATTTGGTTGATTTTTTACTGCTAATTTCCAGATTACCCAGATAAAGTTCTGGCAGATGACCTTCCATTTTGATTTGTTGATGCAAATCCATTTCATTTCCATTTTCCATAATAGGATAGTATCATCTACAAACTGAGTAAACGTTCCCATGATATTTATCGAGGCTAGGTCATTAATATAGATCAAAAATTGCAATGGGCCGAGCACAGATCCTTGTGTTACTCCTCATATTATCTCAAATTTTTATGATAATGTGTTATGAAGAGATACACTTTAAGTCCGACCTATATTCAGTTTGTGTCTATTTGAACGAATTTTTTATTATAGCAACATTTTACAAGTTACACTTGATTATCTCAAACAAGTCAGAATTGACCTTTGAAAATCAGAACTTACATTTCGAAAATGCATTGGCTGGCGCATAAACATAAAATATCTATAAAACTTATAAACAAATTATAAAAATTATATTGTGAACGACATAAGTCACAAGTATAGGCAATTTTATAATACCAATCGGAACAATCGTTTTGAATGGTAGATGTCGCAGCCAGTTCCGAATTAACCAAGGGTTCCAAATCACCAGCAGGGTACCATAAGACCACCTTCTTCTCAACCTACTAAAATCACCATCAGGAAATAAAATTGTAGACTTTCCATAAATAACCTCTTGCAGTGTTGCATTGTATCTGATAAGTATTTCAATCAAATATACTGTTTCTTCAACTAATTCCTTGCAATGAGCTAGGATCACCTTCTTACGAAAAATATCTCATCTTGAAACCATTTCATAAGCATTACAGCGTTCTACTTAGCTAAAGCAGTGTAACATATTTCCAAATTTCAAAAATTTGATCTGTGAAACCTGCCAACAAAGGCAATATCTAAATAATGGAATACATTATCCAAACAGTAAAATAACATGAAATATTGAACTGTTTCGATTTCCTCCTTCAAATTAAAGATCTGGCTCCATAACCGAATAGTAGACTATACTTTCTCCACGATCCATTCAAGAAACGGAATAAAACCTTTACAATAATAATCTAAACAAAGTGTAGATTTCTTTCGCATATGATTTTTGTCTAGATATCCATGACTAGCTATGCTATGCGCGGTATTTGCTAACCGATTATTTTGTAAACTGTTGTAGAATATTTATTCCATAACAAGTGTTGGAATGAAATACATGCAAAATGCATAAGACAGCAAGTGTTTTGGAATATTTCTTCCATAACAAGAGTTAGAATATCAACTTTCTTCATGAGTGCAATAAATGATTATTGCACTCATGCTGAAAAACACGTTTTTTTGAGTCGTTGAACTGTTTGTGTTGATAATCGAAATCATGAGTTCGATTTTGTATTTCGCTTTCTCTTTGGTATTTTAAAAAAACAAATGACCAGCAAGCTGTCATGATATTTTTCTGTTTCGGACAACACTGAAGTTTGACCAAAACCATTCGTATCAACTTCACAATTTTCGACAAATTCTGATACAATCACTAAAACCAATCTAAGGACATATCCCAACTTAAAATTTCATAATTTTTTATGGCAAAATTTGAAGTTGAATTTAGTAGTGGGCTGTGACAGGATTAAGAAGGAAAACAATTTTGATTCAAAATGATACGTCAATATGAAAGACATCCGTTTCATTTTATCGAAGTTTATCAAAATTTCATTCTATTTTTCGAAAGAAATTATATTGCTTTATGAAACCATACTCACCATACGCGCTTGTATGGTTTCCAAGAAATGTATTTTTTTCTCAATCACTAGAGAGAGAAAGATAATGGAATAACCTCAGATTGCATGGGATGAGAAGTGTTGTAGAATATTTCTTCAAACTCAAGAGTACGGGAATGTTCATATGACTTAGCATTTGACCTAGCAAATGAACTTTTGTTACAAAAAATCTTGATAAATTGAAGAAAACGTTGCTGGTATCTAGTTATGAAATCCAGTTCAATTGAATCAAATAATCATTAGGTTGAACAAAATGTGCCGTTAGACACAGGAAGTAAAGGTTTAAAGCCCATATTACATTTGCAAGTTTGATGCTATGCAAGTTCTGTGCAATACCAATTCAGACAATACGCATGCGCATGTGCAGGTGCAAGTTTGTTGCTAGTTTCATGCCATTAATAAAATTAGAACATTCTGTTTCGACGGCAATTTTCAGTCAAGTTTGGTTCTTGTTGTAGGAAAATTACCAGTTACCATTTGTGTTTGTTTACATTAATCTACAATATATTTTATATTAAGTGTTTGCATTTTTGCCCCTAAAGTCATTTTTCAAATGAACCTAATAAATATGTTCGTTAGACAAATATGAGCACCTAATACTATTAAAGTTAGCAATAACTCTTAAGACAAATAGTATTGCAACAAACTTGTATCAATATACATGACTCCAAAGTAGTCTTGTAACATTATGCAAGGCGAGGAGAAGGCAATTCTCTCTCTTGCACTGAATTAACATAGTTTGAAACTTGCAAATGTAAACAGCTTCAAACTCATTTCCACTGATGTCAAAACTAGTCATCACATAGGTTATTATTAGAAAGAAATGTTTTACCTATTGTTTATCCACAAATTGAATTGTCTCTTCAAACCTTTGTACAAATCAATGCCGTTCGTGGTGGGGTGCATGTTATATCTCCAACTCATCTATCGAGTTCAACAAACAAAGTATATGGATACACTTCTTGATATTATTTAATCTCATGCATCCTAACTATAGAAAACTTCATAGCCTTTGCAATAGATGGTTTTCAGCAACAAGTTTTTATCAAACTGTTCGCGTTTCAAGACTCACACTTTCATCCCATAGATTTATGGAATCATAAAGGGATTAAATCGAATTATGCTAGAACTATACTAAGCCGACAATACAATTGTCAACTGTTAATATAGTGATTAGATCCTTTCAGAAATCACACTTTCATAATATTACAATTCTGCAATAACAAATAAATTCAAAGGATCAGGGGAATTACAGAATGCTAGTTCATCTAAATCGTTTCATACCAGAAGAGGACTGCAGCCGATGCGTAGTTTACTAAATCAAATTTCATCCAATCCGTGCTTTTTCAGAATGTATTCTGTAGACCGAAAGGTCATCCACAATAATATAATGTTCGCCAACAGGTTGGCAGTGAAAATCTACGACTACTATGGACGACAATCTCAAGTTGTGGTTAGACAATACAATCAACATTTTGCTGACCACGTCAAGAATGGACAAAAATTATAGTTTCAGAAACTTTATAGAAATGTCAATATTTTATTTAAAATATGATGAACTTGATTGCAATGATCTATTTCTTCAGTTTTATTTTCAATTTTTATAGTCCAAACACTGCATGCAACCATAATATCAATTCGTGTTTCTCTCTTTGCAATAAGATGACAAGTAACAGAAGACAAGACGAATGTCTTCTCTTAAAACCATTGTGTAACTCCACTGGATAATGTAAACCAAGAAAATTTAAAGTGAATGTTTTATCAAATGAATAAAATTTATGGAACTTTAGGCCAGAAATTTCAATGATGACGTTGTTATTTTACGAATTTCCAATTCAGAACAGACACTTGCAAATCAACTGATATCAAATGCTACTTTCCTATACAGACTTATACAGGGAGTTCTCATAGTTGATGCATCTTTTTTATCAAATGTAGAACTTAAAATATAGATCATTTTACCAAAAATCACCTATACAATAGGAAACAAAAATGGAATTTGTTAAACAGTCCTGGTATATTTACGTTTCATTTGATGCATACAGTCATTTTCGGCATAACAACTACTGTCAGTTTATTCAGAGCCACAGACAAACTTCTTGATGTTTAGATGAATCACTTATTTTAATGAATTCTACCTCTTGCTGAAAAACATGTTTCGCCATTATTCAGAAGGTGGATATAATTTCCATGAGATAGAAGAAATTCTGAACAATCTTCGGACCACCAGATCGTTTTAAACAACAGTATAGCTCACATGAAGTTTTATCATACAAAAATGTGTTCAAATTCCTTGATAGGTAAACACTTCTACCTAATTCTCACTAATGTATATCTATAAATAAATCAGTATTTTTTCATGTCAAAAATATACCGACAGGATAAAAAGTAGAATATCGTCGGAGATGAAAAGTGAATAGTGTGCCTAATCGACAGAATGCGGAATACAAACTGACAATATTTTATTTTTTTGGGCCGTCACAGGCTTCACGTGACCTGTCGGTATATTCGAGAATATATCACTCGATAATTGTGGAAGGATAAATACGCACAACACATTTTCATTGTTTTCAAAGATTTTACTGTGTGTAACTTTTTTGTATTTTTGTAAAGTCGTTTTTTCTATTACGAGTTGTTGATAAATATGTAATTACTATGTATTGAATGTAATTGTACAGAGTATTCAAGACCATATACGACCTATTGTGAAACCCATTACCATTTCGGTTGCTATAGCAGGGCTGGTTTATTTTCTATAAGTGCTACACAGACAGATCTAGTTGGCTGTTTGGTATTTTTTTAGAGAAATTATTACTACTCAAGCACATAGAATTTGTATAGGACTGCATTTGATGTGGAGTCAGAGAAATACCGACAATTTGTCAATTATTCGGTATTTTTGTATGGTTAATAGGCAGAAAAATCATTTTCGTATACCATTTGATTGAATTCAGGAAGAAATTGGTATTACCTGACTCTCATTTTTTCGAATGGCTGTTGCAAGGTACATAAATGAATATTATAGTATAATTGTTGATGCTGGAAATTTATTTACCAAATTTTTTATATTTTTATTTTGATACAGATTGTTTGAGAAGTATATCTTGGATAAACAATGATGGATTTTGCTCATAACATTTTTAAATGAAATAAAGATAAATAATAATTCAAAGCATTCAAAACTATTCGAAACATTCCATATTGTAACAAATTTCATCAAACAATTGAGAGTTCCAGTGTGTAAAATATTAAAATATATTTCGAAAAAACAAATCGTTCATTCGGACCATGATTTTTATCAATAAAGATTCTGATAAAAATTCAGTTCTTTGAAATATATTTCAATTTGTTGATAACTGTTTCAGTTCGACTAAACTTTACCGATCAAATTTCTCGGAATAATTCTGCCTCTCCGTCCAATAAAATCAGTTTTTCTCTTGACGTGGTGGAAAACTTCTGAGGCACACTTTCATTTCTCTGGTTTTTCCGGGTAGAGATGTTGGATATACAGGCAGATCCAACGTGAGTGCACACCATTCTTGACCATGTTACTATTGAAAATTAAAAATTGTTCAAAAAGATGGAAGAAAGTATAACTTATTGAATACATTTACGTATTCTTGGAAATGACAGTATTTTACCGGGAAGTCATAATTGGATAATGCGATGAAAATTCAACACTTCATAAGATTAAACGAATTAATGAAACAATGTGTCAATATAATAAATATTACTCAACAAAACAATTCGTTTTCTTGGGATTGAGTCAAATTGGCGGTCCACAGTCAACTGGCTAGTTTTATCAATTAAAATTTGCTATTTTGAACAATTTTTCTATATTTGATAGTAGATTTTATCAATGGCTGTGCTCAATTTGGATCAGCTTATGAATCATACCTACGAAATACACAACATTGATTTCACTAAAATCTCCAAATATACTTTTAAGGTTGTTTTTAACAAACTTAGATTTAATCTATTAGATAAATTGTTCCAAAGTCTATAATGTGAATACTGGTAAACACAGTTTCAATGTAGCAAACTGACAGATGATGTATTTGTTCGTTTGATAAACAGGCCTTGAAACAGCCTAGCAGTCATTTATTAGTTATTTGATACTTCCGCCTTTTACTGTATAATTTAGTGCATTGAACTCGGAATGGCGATTCAGTTATAATGAAGGGCACGGATATGAATATATATAAAAAAATTGTTGTATGTGAGATTCTGAAATTATTTGGAATGTAGCGAAAATTATTAAAACGATCTTGTAGCAAATATTACCAGTAAATAGAACACCATCCTTCAGTTTTGTGCAAAAATGTTCGACTGCCAAAATCACGCGAGTGCTTAGTGATACCTACATATAGTGTTATCTGAAGAACTACAAAGTCAACGATCCATTAACGGCACAAATACTTCATATCAACTGATGACTGTACCTGTCACTGTTTTGCTCTAAATTACAGGTTGTACTTCAGAGAAACATTTTTGAAAATTGATTCATAATCCAATTCTCAACATCTAGGTCTCTTCAAATTTATTTGTTCCATGTGGAATCCAACAATTACTTTTTCAACTAATCGGAAGAGAACAAATGGCTATTTTATTCCAATTGGTCGATTTTGTGAACTTACCGGAGGAAACCACATTGAATAACAATCATGCAATTCAACGACCTATCAAATATGGTCGTTTAAATAAATTGTTTACTATTTGGAAACTTTCCCTCAATTTTGGAGTTAAGAGGCCATGAGCGCGATCATACTTGGGTCGGTTTTTTTGGTAAAAGATTCGATAACTCAAAAACGGTTCGTCGCGTCGTATCGATTTCAAACAAGGACAGGCTTCTAGAAGACGTTCGATTCTATATACCTTCGTCTGCGGCAGCACCTCACGATGCTTTTCACAGATAATCGAGGTAGCTGCAATGGTATTTCTCTTCCATTAAAATTTAAAGCAATCTTTATCCAATCGAAATGAATTTGGTATCAAAAGAAAGGTAAAACGTTGATCTATGTACGTGCTGTAATGTTTTTTTTTTTTGAAATTATTTGTTCATCTACCCAAAAAATTGCTTCAAAGTAACTACATCCTTGGGACATTTTTGAGATTTTTTTGTGAAAAAGTGGATTGAAATTTCAATTTCCAACAGTACGTACCTAGAATCGGACGTCCTCTAGAATCATGTCCTTTTTTAAAATCGATACGATGAATCGTTTTATGAGTTATCAGTCGACTCGTTACCCTGAAAAGCGCCCCAAATATGATGCGCTCATGGCCTCTTAATGGTGGATTTATAGTGTTTTCAAAGCTCCTACTGAATAATTATGACTCTCTCATCAGGTTCCATATTTAAAGTGAAACAGACGTTACAAATTATACTGTGGACGGCTGCATTTTTCCCTTTAGTACACAATTATTTTCTCTCCTAGATGTGCATTTTGATAACCCAGTTATCTTCATCACTAGGAATATTGAACATTTTAGTATTCCTACTGATGAAGATGACTTAGTTATCGAAATGCGTATCTAGAAGTGAAAATACTTGTGTGGTAACGGTAAAGATTGTACCTACTGTGGTTGTCAATATTAATTCAATGACACGGTCCCAAACTAGTTCTAGACTAGTAAATTACCACACTTTATATTTTCTGTAGGATGTTGAATTTTTTTGTCGAGTTTTATACCTATCTCCTGAGAAATATGACTAATATAACATACAATGTGTCCGACCATCATGGCCGATAAAGAGAATCAACTTTTTTTAAATTCTTTTCAAATATTTCTAAAAACGCCCACGATAACTCTCCTTCCAGGACGCCACACGATTCTCTCTCAAAATAAACAACTTTCATATATTTAAAGAATGTCATATCTATTAACCCCTTATTAACTCAGACCTCAACAAATTCATCTGAAATAACAACATTAGGAACACAAAATTCCAATGAATTTTTTTTCAAAACTGTTACTCTGAGTGGTGCTTATAGAAGAGTGGTACTTGCATCTGCCTTGAAAACGTTTTATCAACTACCATATTTTTTTCAGGGAAAACTTGAATTATTTTACAAAAATTAATTGAAAATGCGAATTTGTACCACGACTGGAATGAAGTACCGCTTTTCTTTCCATATTACCTTTTCATTTTTAAAATATTTTTTAACAGTATACCTAATCTTGTAAACAAGTATACAATGATCGTCATCCAATCTCATTATTTTTTCTTGAATTAACTGACGACTCAATAAGTTAACAGAATAGAAAAAGATACAATGTCCCTATTTTAATTTTGATTTCGAACCTCAGTACGAGTTTTTGATCAAAAACTGAGAATTGAATAAGATAAAAGTGCAGTACCTAATTGCTATGTTTTCCTATTCAATTTCGGAAACAGAATTGGATGACGATGAATATATACTTGTACTGTACGAATATATGGTGGATTGTTGTGAAAACGGAAAAATGCACATGAAATGCAATTTGAATTTTACATTTGAACCATCAAATCTAAAGTACTGTCAAACGAAATGCCAGGTCCATAATTTTATCAGAAAGAAAATTGTGAAACTGTTTGTGTGCGTAAATTTTAGTACAGAAATCAAAAATATAATATAAAAATATGGTATATAATTGGGAACGACTCTACGTAGAAAGTTCTAGAATCGTCCGCAATGCGAGATTGTCGCTAGTAGTGTCATATTACTAGCTGTGTTCGTTAGAAATCTCTGCAAATGCTACGAAATATGAAGAGGCGGATATTCTCGAAACTAAATAGTTTTTTTGGAAATCTTCATCAATTTAATAGGATAACCTACCTTTTCACAGTTCTAAGGTTGAGGAGAATGTGACTTATTAATACAACGGATCTGATTTCGGTTTTTTTCCAGATATGAATTATCAATAAAACAATTGAAACTAAGTGGGTATGTTTGTAACTTATTAAAACGACCACAGATTTTGTAAACCTTAATGTGAAAATTTAAGTAAATTATGATAATAACGACGTTTTATCAAGAACTATGCACGTATTTTCGAAATAAACTGATAATAAAACAATAATTCTTTAACAAATAATAAAAGCTGCATTTTAAAATTTTCTATGGTTACCTAAGTGTTAGTAGAATATACTGAAATTAGAATTAGATTGAAGGATGCAACAGACACTAAGTAATTACAATCTACTTCCTTTTATGCATGAACTTTGATTTGCAAAATATGAAAAAGTATGGTAAGTACTTACCAGAGTTATGGCGAGATGCCTTCAATTTCTAATATAAGTAATAATTTTTACATTTATTAAATTTTTTTCGATAATAATGTTTTTATATTCTCAATCTTCGATACACGTAGTTTTTTTCAAATCAAATTGAATTGCTAATTGCCCGACTCTAATATCAATACTCTGGATTTGGTCTTTCGTCAATAACTTGATCCACCTACAAATCCAAAATATATCTCTAATCTACCAAATTTTTAAGAGAATTCACCTAATTTCTTCAGTATTTTCTTTGAATTATTATTGAATTTCCATATTACAATTCATATCATATCCTTCTCAACCTATGAAAACTGCCAACTATTAATAAATAGTATATTATATACCTACTAGAAGAAGCTGGCATTTTTGGAAGAAATGAAGATTGCTAAGTGAGGCGCAAGCCACAAACAACAACATGAAGTCCTAGAATGTGCTTTTTTCTAGGTGACGTATGTGCTATTTTTCCGCAAATAGTACAGAAATTGGTATCACATCATTGAATTGTCAAATCTGACTAACTTAACGAATAACTATCATTTTATTTCTTAAGAGTACAAAACTGACGAATATTCCAACAGTTACTTTTTCTTACATGGATTATAGCCTTTTTTCCAACCTCACAAAATGTCATTATTTCGTAATATTTCATATTGAGGTGGTTGTCGAAGTTTCCATGACAATTGTCCATAAAAGTATTTTACTTACTGTACCGAAAACACGTCAAAGTATACCTAGTAGGAAAAGCTGGAAGACCCTAAAGATTGCCTGTAGAAGTTCAAGCAGAGACTGGCAATCCGGAGTGCGGAAATGTGGCTATTTCTACGAGGTATACATACTATTTTTCCAAAAATCGAAAATGATTCAAAGGGGATAAATTATTCAAATCAACTTGTTAGCTTATTAATTTTATTCACAAATAAAGGATGCCTTGAAATGGTTCTTTTGTAACTATGGAAACAAATTAATATTGAAATGTCAAACTTGATGCATGAAGAGTTTATTTTTGTCGAATTTCCATAGTGTTGTCCGCGTTTTAGAACGTTTTAAAAAGCAAAAGTAGAGTGTTAAATGATGAGTGATAATGACTGTTCCATTTCTGGAACACCCCCAATGGAACAATTTTACAAAATTATTTCCTTACAGTATAAACACGAATATTTCCCAACCCTTTTCTATTTCCTAGCAACGATTAAATGCAAGACTATATTGACTTTCTCTTTGAAAAATGTCAATATTTTCCGGAAGAAGTCATTCACTTGACTATGAAATCTGATTTGTTTTTGTAAATTATGTGTGGTTAGAAAAAATATTGTTTCGTTCGTACAAACAATTAGTTTTTGGGACTGCCTGGCTAAGCTATGCGTCCGCAACTTTCTTAATTGTCCTGAAAATGGTAATTTTTTCTACTAGTGAAATAACTAACTATTTTCTTCAAGAATTTCTGTCAGTAATATCATTATTTCGAAACAATTTGCGGAAAAATATCGTTTTTATAGTCAAAGTTTCGAGTATATCCTACCAAAAAATAAACGTGTAAATCTAAAATAAGCGTTTCCTTCAAAAATATATTGAGATTGAATGTAGAACATTTCCAAACCATTTTCAACAAAAATTGAAGACCTGCACTATTATTAGTTGCTTCATCTCATCCAAGTTGAACAACAGATTACAATGCAGAAATCTGACTCTGTCACTTCGAAAAAAATAAACATATAATTTGTTAGCATCATAATTTCTTATGTGTATTTGTTATGGATATAAGTCTATTTTTTTTTTGTGTTACGCGTCTATTATAATTTTGTGAAAAAATACCGTTTGTGATCATTTCAGTATTAAACTTTCAAAGCTTTATTGATTCTATGATTGTAGCTCAATAAACAAATAATAAATGTGAAATGCCTTCAACAATGCAAAATGGATTTTGATTTAAGATCGATTGAATAACACAATTGTATATGATTTATACAGTCTGTTTACGTAACCTGAATTAATGCCTGTTTGAAATTCAGATTGATTTTTTATGTTTAACCGAAGATACAGAGAATGAATTGGACTTCCAATCAGATATACGAATCGAGTGATCGAAAGTCAGAATTTACAGCTGTTTTGTTTCATTCGCTACGGCTAAGAAACAAGGCACCCAAATGGGCTGATGAGAGAAAAAACAACTGAAACTTTTTGCAATAATTGAAAGAATTTATTGAACTTGGTATAATATAAATGCCTAAAGACGTCTGCTTTGCATTGTTGTACTTGTTAAAAGTTAAATATATATACTTATTGTTGCTAGTGTTAGCATTGTTGTTGTTATATTGAATGATAGTAAATATATTTTTATTTAATTTAGAAAAAATGTGATTTTTCATACTTAGTATACATATTTAGGAAAGCGCAGATAAGTACATGAAAATGGAAAAATGCTCTTTTTAAATCTGCACTAATAGCTCATAGGTAATTTAACAAAATATGATGCCTAAGTAACATATTCTAGAACGTTATTAATTTGTTAGATTATAAAAAATACATTGATTCACATACAGCAATTTTGATCAACTGAACTGTGCTATACAACATATATAACATTATTAAAAATAAAGATTAACCCTATGTCCTAGGTAAACTGTGCGGTGCGTGAGGTGGGAGCGTTGCATGCAATGCGATGCGTGTGATGCGATACTCGAAATTATAAAACACGAAGAAAATGAATAAGTTGTCCAAACGGTTAAACGTGCGATTATCACGCCGTATCGCACAATGTGTTCGAAACTATCAAACTGTTTAATTTAGTCCGGAGTTGTCGTCGACCAGACATGATGGAACTGTTGAATGTACTGAAATACATATTTCTGGTATTCACTTTGGCCTCAATCGCAATTGTTAGATCCGTTTCACGTTTGTGTGATATCAACAACGAAGGTACCGCTCATATCGTGTATACACGATATGTGTGCGGTGCGTGTGATGCGGCACGCGCAGTTATACAACAGGAACAAAATAAGTAAGTGGACCTATCTGGCAAACAGATTCGTGCGATTATTACAATATTGAATTGCCGTACCGCTCGCTGTATTCGAAAATCTTTGATTTCGCTCGTGTTTGTCGCCAATCACGCGTGATGAAAGTTTTCAACGTGCTATAATACATATTTCTGGTAGTTACTTTGGTCTCAATCGCAATTGTTAGATCCACGGTTTGTGCGATATCCGCACCGCAGGCACCGCACATATCGTGTTTACACGATATTTGTGCGGTGCGTGTGATGCGACACGCGCAGTTATAAAACATGAACAAAATAAGTAAGTGGCAAACAGATTCATGCGATTATTACAATATTGCGTTGCCGTTACGCACGCTGTGTTTGAAACTATCAAACTGTTTGATTTCGCTCGTAGTTGTCGCCAATCACGCGCGATGGAAATGTTCAACGTGCTGAAATATATATTTCTGGTATTTACTTTGACCTCAATCGCAATTTCCAGATCCATTTCACGGATTGTGCGATTTTCACACCGCACGTACCGCACATATCGTAAGGTGCGCGCAGTGCGATGCGATGCGATTGCTGCGATGGGAGTGATTCGACACTCGCAGTTATAAAACAAAAAAAATATTTGAGTTGTTCAAATACATATTTCCGGTACTTACTTTGGCCTTATTCGCAATTTCCAGATCTGTTTCACAGTTCGTGTGATTTACGTACCGCACGCACCGCATTTATCGTGCTCACGTAGGATATAGTTTACGACTGGTAACTACGTTGCCAATTACGGTTTTATATAAAACTTGTGTACATCTCATGGGACTATTTGATTAATTTTTTTACCAGGATGATCATCAGATATGTTACTTAAGTTTTCCGTCTGTCTAACTATACTTGTAAATGACTGAATGCATAAAAATACCTTTTATATAATATAAAGTTGTTGTTAGTGTATATAAAATAGATAAGGTTATTATAAGATATTTGACTGGTATTACCAGATTTTTTATGGCCCCTCGTATGTATATATGTCGCATGAAAATTAATTTTTTCCGGAATTGATAATTTTCCTAGATCGCGAAAGATAAATTAGTACAAGTTATAGTCTAGTGAGCATAATTTTTGGAAAAATTCATTTGGAAAGCGTTGGGGAACTTTTTCTTCGTTTGGTTTTGTTTTTGAGACCAGTGACAGAGTCAGATGCATAGTAAATCGTTTGACCTTTTCTTTTCAAAGAGATAAGTAGCAACTTTTCGAATGAAAATTATTTTTCCTTCCATCAAATATTTTTATGGAAACGTTGTATGTATAGATATTAAGTTAATTTGAAGGAATTTAATATAAACCTATTCTATAAGTCACAAGAAAATTGATTTAAGGTTGAAAGTTTTTTTATTAGTGAAAAGTATTATAATATTGAAAACGATGAAATAAACAATTCAAACTAGTACTGTTTAATGTTGTTGATAGTACAGTTGACAATAAAGAACATTTCGGGAGACTCTCGTTTTATGAAAATTACTTTTCAGATATTCTGAGGACTCGATTCCTAAAGAAGTCTGAAACAAATGGTTACCTGATGTAACTTGGATCCTTTCGTACAACCTTCGAACGAAAACACCTCAACCATTTGTAGAAATTATCCAGTGTCAAATTGGAATAATCTTTCTTAGGTGGAAACCTTGAGTCAAAATTGTCGAGACGTCAGAAAAGAAATCAAACAGGGTTATTGATATCAAAGTACCCATTATCCCTATTTGTTATTTTGCATATACCGGGTGTCCCAGTATACCTGTTCCAATGGATTATCTCAGCCATTTCGAAAGATAAAAATTTGAAAATTCCATGATGTCCAATTCGTTCAAGGAACCTTCAACTGAGGTAAATAAAAATTAAAAACATCTTCCGGTTAGACCGGAAGTGACTATAACTTTTTTATTTCAAATAGCATCCTGTATATCTTTTGCAATTTTTTATTTGTACTCAAAATTATCTTTCCAACGATGTATATTTTACATTTGATTTGATAGACAAAACGACAGTTGAAATTTCAAATTGAAAGAATTGCTGCGATATTTTGTGTAATCTTGATTTTGACTTCAATAATAATTGATAATGCATGAAAAATTTGCCTTTGATATGATGAGGACAACGACAAATTTCAAATCATTAGAATTGTAGTAGAACTGGAAGAATTAATAATTCTTAAATGAAAACCTTAGTGTGCCATGGAAACATTTGAATACATTTATTTGTTACTTTGACAGTTAATAATTCTCAATAATTGTGTGCATGTCACAGAAACTAACATTCAAGAATGAATAATCGTGAAAATAATGATACCTTCACGAATCAAGAGAAATTGGATATGATACTGATTTATGGAAAATGCGAAAATAATCGTCGTGATGCCCTACGTGCATACAGAGAGAAATACCATGATAGACGAATGCCAAGCGCTATGTATTTCACACGCTTGGCTTCTAATTTGGCAACAAGTAGATCAGGTTCAGACTTTCCTCTTATTTTCTACTAGCGAGCTGAAGGCAATTTCGAATTGTGATGCCCAGCGAACGGACTAATGGAAATATCAACAAGTTACCCGAGCAACGGTTTCATAAAAATCAACAAGAAGAAATAATATAGCTGAATGTCAAATTACCTTCAGACATTATTTAATTTTCAATGTGTAAAAATAAATAAATAATCATCCTGTGATAAATAAAACAAATAACAGTCAATGGTGGAAATTTGTGTCCACCTGCTCGTAAAAGAGCACGTACGCATCGCCACTCACAAGGGTCCTCGATGATACCCGAGAAACACGAGAGTCATTGTATTCGTGCCATGTGCCGGAGTACGGATGTCTGCAGTAAATTTTTTAAGAGGTGTATTGGCCACTGTAAATGGTGCCTCTGTGATTGAAGAGCGCATATAGATTGTAGCGACAATTTATTGTTATAATTCAGTTATACTGTTCAATTAAATTCAAAATACAAGTCTGTTACTTGTTTTCATTTTGGGAAGAAGCACAGACAATCAGCCAAGATCATTTCATAGAAAACGTACTGTCTTTAAAAGAAAAAATGCTACGGACGAAGAGCATACTGTTGCAGTTTTAGGAAGAGTGATTCTTGATTCCCATATCTCTATTAGAAACATAGAACAGGAGAGCGGTATTTCTCGTTCATCAGTTCAGCGCATTCACAAAATTGCCAAATTCAAAACATTTAAAAATTCATTTGCATCAAGGATTACTACCCACAGATTACGAGAGGAGACTTGCGTTTCTTGCTTGGTTAGCAACGCACGTGGAAATGGTATTATCAGCTCGATAATACCATAATAATGCAAGTGTAAATCGACATAATTGTCATTATTGGTGGAAAATAATCCACACTGGCTAAGACAAACTAATTTTCAAGTTAGGGGAGTCAATGTATGGTGCGGCATGATTGATGGATTCATTTCAGGACCAAAATTTTACGATGGTACGTTAACTGGTCGAATGTACCTAGAATTCCTACGGGATGAACTTCCTCGTTTTCTTGAAAAAATTCCTCTACATATGCGTAGAAACATTCATTTTCAACAGGATGTTGCAACCCCCCCCCCCCCCCCCCCACAATTATATAGCGGTAAGGAATCGTTTAAATGAAACATTTGGAGCTAGATGGATTGGCACACATGGTCCGATAAGATGGCCTGCAAGATATCCAGATTTAACACCGCTATGTTTTTGTATGAACGAAGAAAAAATATTGTATGCAACTCGTGCAAAAAGAGTTTATTGCACTCGACGTGTTGTCCAACTTGACCTGACGGCCTCGTCGGACATTTTCACGTCGAGTGCAATAAACACCTACTTTTTGCACTTGTTGCATAAATAACTATCATGTTCCACGACAGAACATCTTTAGCTGAATAACATTTCATAAATTGCTCAATAGTACTGTTGATGTGATTATCATAATCGTTATAAAAATAAGGTATAAATTATTAATAATTATTGAAGTCAAAATTAGGATTACACAAAATATCGTTGCCTACTGCAATTCTTTCAATTTGCAATTTCAATTGACGTTTTCTCCTTCAAATCAAATGTAGAATACAAAGTGTGATATCGTTGGAAATGTAATTTTGAGTAGAAATTTAAAGTTGCTAAAAATATACAGGGTGCTATTTGAAATAAAAAACCGGAAGTGACTATCAATTTTTGTTTTTCTCAGTTATAGGTTCCTTGAACGAATTGGCTGAGATCCATTGAAATCCATTGAAACATGTATACTGGGACACCCGGTATACACAAAAAGCGATTCAGATCTATGGCTGTAACAGATTTAAACACCATCTATGTTATCAAATTTTTGCAGAGATCTTTTTTTAAAACTGTTTTCCTTCCGAGTTCTTAAATAATTGACTAATTCGTTAGCTCTTGCCAAAAATCAGCTTTACGACCTTAACCAATAATAATTCACTTCAATAAGACACACTTTAAGATGATTAAAAACCCTGGTGAAGCGATTCATACATTCAAAACTATGGGATCAAATGCAAGACATTCGCCAGCTTGATCAACGAGAAGACAAATGAAATCGTGATGTACTTTTTGAATATCCAGAGATACTTGCGTATCGACACCGTCGATTTTCATCTCAAGCAGAGTTTTCACAACGGCGTATTATATATTAGTGGATGTTAGCGGACTGGTTAAAAAATATTCAAAACTTTGACAGGCCGAAAATATTCGCTGAGATTTTAGCATTTCGCTAAATTGTAAAGTATGTTTTAAGATTTTGGCGGAGTTTCAGTTTCTATCTGTATTAGAACTGTAGATGAACAGTTCAGTGATTTAAAATGATTTTAAATTAAATTCCGCAATACGCTATCCGCCGTTGTGAAAACTAAGCTTTAGGGTAAGTTTTCATGAATAGAAGTTTTTAGTATTGTGCGAATACTTCAAATTCAGGTACCTGAAAAGTCACCTTTATTAGTACTTGTCAATTACTGAATTCTTATGAAGACGCCATCTCTGGAGCCGATTACAAAAGCATACCACGAATTCTTTTGTTTTGTCAGTCGACCCCACATACCTTAGGTAAATAATTGACAACTGTTTGTAACTATCAGAAATGTCAACTACCTTGAACTGTCCCGAAACTCCAGATCGGATTCATTAGGCACGTTCGGTAAATGCAAATCTGACAGCTCTATTCAATCTGTAGGCGTGGTTTCCCTATACTTGTAGTGGAAAACAGAGCAGACAGATTGAATAGAGCTGTCAGATCTGCATTTACCGAATTCGCCTTTTATAGGATGCTTAGTAAATATACGGCAAAACATTTGTTTCGAAGATACAGAGCGAACATGATTCTCAACAATAAAAACATCTCACTGCCAAAAATTAGATCTGAAGGTTCATAAACTAGTCCTATGTGACATTTCATTGGTACTTCAAAATAAAATGCACATCAAGATCGTTTTATCTACGACTAAGATATAATATACGCATTATAAATTGATATTTACATTATTAAGTCATTCACTATTCCCGCGCTGAAATTATGAATCATTATTCCCTAGCGGATGAATGAATAGGTAATCGTATTTGTGACGAAATGTCTATGATAAGATGTCTAAAAACCATGGTGTGTCGACTCATTCCTGCAAAACTGTGGGATAAAACGGGAGACAATTCGCCAGCTTGATTAAGAGAAAACAAATGAAATCGTGACCTGTTTCCCTAATATTCCGCATTTGCGTGTACCGCCACGGTCGGTCTTCCTGTTAGGATAAATTTACAAGCACAAGTATTTTCGACGGATTAATTGAATTAATTATTGAAATTTACTGAATCACTATCACCAATCAGATTTATTTGTTACTTTCTCGACTTATTTTTATAATTTTATACTGAAATGCAATTAACTACAATAATAACCCCGCATTTAATTTGGAAGTATCGAAATTAAGCTCATGAAAATTCACCATTAGAACCTGTCAATCTTGTGCTAATATAATCAGGAATGGCGGGATTCCGTGAGATATATTCGTGCCATTATTTTCATTAAAATGTTTTCTAATAATACAAGATACTATGTGATAATCTTCATAATATGGTGGTACTCACTTTCGGTACTGGGTGTAGATGAATTATTTTGTTCGTCTCTCTGGATTGCCCACAAATGATACAAAAACGGAACATGATCAAATTATTATTGTACAGACTACACAGATATTCACAAATTTTATTCAATGTTTCGCCAACACAGCAGCTTCTTCACTGTCTGATTGAATAAAGTTTGTGGAATTCGAATCGTTTTCTGTGTATTTTATACAATTACTATAGATCTTCATCAAGTGACAGCCGAGTCAATCAGACAAATTGAATTATCATTGAATGAATGATGAATTTTTAAGAAAATATGCAGCAAAATGGACAAACACATTAATAATAGTCATCAATACAGGGAAATTGCACTATGAAATTTAGATTCCATCACAACTATTCATTTTTGAACAGTATTTGAAGTTTGCTGAAATTCCATAAAATTGACAACAGTCGTCAATCACCATATCCCTGGAATATAGACATGACTAAAATTAGGGTCACTGAATCTGAGGTCGTGCCGTCCTTACGGGTATGGCCAATGGGCGTGGTCTAGTACTTGAAATAGATCCAGTGTTCAAATAACCCACAAAACTTGCTCTCTAGGTGATTTTGTGGGTTATTGGAATACTGGAACTATTTCAAGTATTGGCCAGATCACTGAAGTTACGACATGACTTGGATGCGAGCTCACTATCGCCATCTACATGTCGCATCCATTTTGATCCAATTATAATCCCATAAGGTTGACTAACTATGTTCTATATAAACAATGGTCTTATGTATAAAAAATTCCCTGTTGAATCAATTCACTGCTACATCAAAATATTCAGTTGTCAACCAGAATTTGTATGAATATGGAAAATTCGAGGTTAAAACAAGGCTCACCCTGTCTCAACATGAATCGTAATAATACCTCAATTTTATTATACTATAAGCAATAATGAATGATGGTTTATATATGGAATGGGATGCTAGAAAACGAATACGTGAGTTGATTCCGTAAAATATACTTCTAATTAAGTCCAAGTTCACTTTGAAGCTAGAAGATGCACCTTTACTATAGATATAGGAGCTTTAAGATCAGTCGATAGCCCAGACCTCATACAAAAATCTGTGAAGCGGATGAGAAGGAATGTGGTTTGAGAAACGACTACGGGACGAAGATATATCACCCATTATTGGGGAAACATCCAACATTATGGGCCGTGGTGGCCGGCTGGTAGAGCGAAAGAGTATTCACCTTCAAATGCCAGAAATCTGCTTCACTTATTTTTAATACGAATTTATTTCACTGCTGTCAACAAATGTTAACTTTCTGGTTTCTTAAGTAATACACTTACTGGGTAACTGCTTAGTAACTAGTAACGATTCATACATCCGTCAGAGTCGTTATGAATAAGTTTTCAAATGGGATGAAAAAAGGACCATTTTCAGTTACGAATTAGGAAAAAGCAAACAAAAATTTTAGAATTCTGAATATGTCACTCAGCTTTTTGGATTGCAGAAATAGGATAGGTGTTGGCAGGAATAGAATAGGTGTTGGCACAAACAGGTAGCAAAACACTATCAAAATTAACAATAAGTAACGGAGCACTAATTATTCACAACAAAACAGCCAAATTGATGAATGTCAAAAAATTCAAAATCACAAAATATTTATTGAATTATGTTTTGCATAAAATATAAAAGCGCACGATACTATATATAAATTAAAAAAACATGCTAATACTATCACAGTACCGCTGGGTGGGCAAAGGGAGAGAGTATAGACTGGATGTGTTAGGTCTATTCTTGAACGTTTGGGATCTCCAAAGGTCAGGCAAACCTCTCACTACTGCCCTAGGGCATCCCAAAGATGTTTGTAGGTTTATGCTAGTAGGTGGCTTTAGTCGTGCTGCTGGACTAATTCGTCTCCTCCATGTTATACGGGTGGATTTAATATATTCTCTGTACGACATAAAATTTTCCTTATCAGAGTTTTCAGTTGATTCCCGAAAAAGCAGCGAAGAAACCGGATCAGACATTATGCCTTGGTGTTACTGTCCTTAGGTATAAGGAGTCATCTTATGGTGTTATGAAATTTCATGGGAAAGATCCAATGCCTGGTATATGAACCCACCGTGCATCCATCGCACGTTATGGTAGGCTCTTACTGCTGTGATGTTCCTGGCCAAAGTACTTCCAAGAATGAAGTACCAATAGAATTTGTCAGCAAGATTTTTTATGTGATCTTCTACGGTGTTAATATCGGCCTGTTTGCTCAATGTGTCCAGCTGAATGTATCTATCACTGTTTGTGACGATACGAAGCATTTTATTTTACATCCTCTCCAGTCTCAACAATTGAGTTTTGGGGAGGCTGCAGAACACTGGAAAGGCATAGGTCATTGCTGGCCTAATAACCTGTTTATATAAGAGTAGCTTACTCTTCATTGGCAGCTTGGAATCCCTTGCTATCAAAGGATAGGTCCTTTTAACCACTGCTGCAGCTCGCTGAATTGCCAAGCTGTCATGTTTATGGAGAGTAAGCCAGCTGTACTCCCAGGTACTGCACTGAGTCGGACTCATCTATCCGCTTTCCCAGAGCACTAAAACCCCCAATATTCACGTTAGTATGTTTCTTTGAGAAATTTATAAGCTGTTTCATCAGGATTCAACTCTATCTTATTCGCTAGATACGGCACTACTAGCCTTTCAAGATGTACTTTTACCATCCTAGCGGCTGCCATGCTGGAGTGTGAATGAAAATAGTCAGCCGTCTTGGTGGCACCATACATTGGGAAATCATGCGTATATAGAGAATACAAGGGTGAAGACAAGCTCGACCCCTGTAACACACCTGCTCCGGCCGGTCTCATTGATCCTAACCCTGAAGACCCTGTTGACCAGGTACGAGTCAAGTAATTTCACCATGTGTAAAGGCATGCCTGCCCTATGCATCTTCATGATAAAACCATCTATCCAAACAGAGTCGAATGCTTTCTGAATATCCAGCAGGACTTGATGATTTCTTCTTCTTCTTCTTCGTTTGTTTTATTGGTTTCTGACTCCTCGTGAAGTCAATTTCACCAGATCAGGTGTATACGAGCTTTGATGTAAGGATTGAATATGAGGGAGGTTTGTTAATTTTGTTAAAAGGATGAAGTAGTTGTTATGACATCTAGGAATATTGGGTAATAAAGATCCACTGACCAATAATAACACTGAAACAATTACATAGTAGAAAGCCCATGGTTAGTAGGGGAAGTTTCATAGATCAAACTGATGAAATGTTTCAAATTTTAATTTTACTTTTTTCAAAAAATTTATGAAGAATTTCGATTGTTTTACAATTAATATCACTAAGTAACACGTGATCAGAGAGAGGGGGAGATAGTCCTATATTGATTAAGCTGAGGTATAATGCATCTATATTTGGTTTGTTATTTTCACATTCGAATAGAAGATGATTTATATCGCCTGTCTTCCCACACTCACACAGGCTACTATCGATTCTATGCAAATGAGACGGAATACAACAGTGTCCCAATCTTAAACGGATAATAGAAGTCAAAGTCTTACGAGAAACAGATTGACAGGAAGAAAACCATGGCATGTTTTGTATATTTGGTTGGATTGCTTTGAACCGAGAACCTCTGGATGTGGAGGACTGATCCCAGAAATGTTGAAATTTAGTTTTCGATGTTTCCTTGATATGGGAGATTAAATCATAATAATGAATTTTTCCCATTTTATATGGAATAGTGGCGTTTTTTGCCAAGAAGTCCGCTTTATCGTTTCCCTCAATATTGCAGTGACCAGGAATCCAACCTACTTTGATGTTAAAATTGTGAGATTGGAATTCCATCCATAAATCCTTAATTTTACTAAGTAATATATTAGAGGAAGCTTTGATTTTACTTTTCTGTAAACCTAAAACAGAGCTTTTAGAATCCGTTAAAATTAAGTAATTATCCGGAGCGTCCTGTATTAGAATAAGTGCAATGTGGATTGCAGTTAATTCTGCTGTTAAAATGGTAGATTTCGGATGAATAATTCCACTTTTTGAAAGTTGTAGATGGGGAATGTAGACTCCGAACGAAACTTGTTCTGCCGATTTTGATCCATCCGTAAAAATCAGTTTGTAAGTTGGCCATTTAGAATAGACTATGTCTAGCATTGACGCATTAATGTTACTACAGTCTTTATCTCTTTTATCAAGTCCAATAGTCGAAAAGGCATCGAAGGCTCCATACAAAGTTTCCAACGGAAACTTAAATATAGGATAATAAGGGAAAGCAATAATTTGGTTGTAAGGGGGAACCAGAGATTCTTGAATAGATTTGTATAATACACGCGATCTCATCTTATTAGAGTTAGAGTTGGTGATAAGTTCTTCAAACATCCGCATTTTATTCACACTAGGGTTAGATTGTATACGTAAGTGTTTAATGATGAATGAGAGAGTACACTTATTTTGTTGAAGTTCTATTGGCAGTTGGTTAGCCTCAACTAAAATAGCGTTTGTGGGAGTAGAGTTCATAAGTCCAAGACATATTCGCAGAGATTTGAACTGAGTACTAGAAATTTTCTTAGTGTTAGTTTTACTAGTATTCCCATAAATAAGCAGACAATACTCTATTCTTGAAGCAATCATTGCGCTATGCATATTTAACATTATCTTGGGATCTGCCCCCCAGCTGACTTTTGCTAAGTATTTAAAGATGTTCAGGATCTTCAGACATTTATTTATGATTTCACTGACATGAGTATTCCATGTCATTTTCCTGTCAAAGAACAGTCCCAGCATTTTATGTTGTTCAACTTGATTAATTACTTGATTAGAGATTTCAATATTTAAGGTTAGCTGAAGGTGAGAATTGGAGAAGAGCATACTTTTGGTTTTCTCTATTGATATTGTCATACCATGGATATACCATGGATATCCAACCAATTTTCAAAGGACGTTAAAGCCCTTTCAATGGAGTGGATTGCGAGTGAAGGGACTTCGTGAGATTTGTATAAAGTTATATCATCAGCATACTGTATATATTTGCAATGAGGAGTGAGTGCATCCCAAATAGTCACCGAATATAGATTGAATAATAATGGACTAAGAACAGCACCTTGTAAAATACCGGTAAAGCTTTTCCTAGGACCCCATAATTTCCCTTTTTTGTCTCTAATAAACATGTCTTTCTCCTTAATTAAATCATAGATGATCTTAACGACATTTTTATTAATTCCTAAATCGAGGAGAGTAGAGGTAAGTATATCTGGCAAGACATTATCATAGGCAGAGTGAATATCCATAAAAACGGCAACAGTTTTTTTTTTTTTTAAATTGCTGATTTGTAAGTCCATATAGAAGTCAAATAGAGCTTCTGTAGTGCCCCTTCCTTTCCTGAACCCATACTGATTATGAGGAAGGATATTATTATTTTCGACCCACCATGTCAGGGAATTTTGCGGATATTTTGCTAATATCCTCCCTCATTCTTTGTTTGATATAATTGTCTGATGGAGAATTACCTAGAGCGTACTTATTTAGAGTACGCTTTACAGGTGACACTTTAACTTGACCTTCCGGATTGATAAGGCATTCTTTATGAATATCATCATATCCTCGTTTAACTGGCTTAAAGTCCTTCTTATTTGGGAAAGAAGTGTCCTTGTTGACTTTTACTATTTTATTGTACCCTGGAGAATTGTTTGACCGGATGGGAGTCCTTTCATTATTTATTTGTAAAACTGAATGATCTATAACCGGGAGATCAGGGTAACTCGATATATTAAAACTATAATTATTATGAGAGTCTTTAGGATTAGTAATATTCATAGCTGGAACAAGTTTGGAAGCTTCGAAAAACGAAAGATTTCTTTCACCCATCAGTTGTTTAATCGTTTTTTGTCTGAGAAATTCAGGACAAACTCTATTTGTAAATGAAACGTCGGGTTCATTGGTGAGGTGGCCTTTTTTGCAAAAAAGGCAGGATATAGTAGATGATTCACAGAATTCTTTATCATGCTCTCCAGCACATTTGGGACATCTGGTTTTTCCCTTGCATAAATTTTTGGTATGGCCGTATCTGAGACAGTTATGGCATTGGATCACCGGAGAATAATAATTTAGAGTTTTAAAAGAACATGAATATAAATATACATAAGCCGGAGGATTTTTGCCGCGAAAAGTGACAAGAATAACCGGAATGTCCCTATACTGAAAGTTACCATCGTCTGAATTAAACATTTTCCTTTTTAATCGTCGAACATGAAGAATTTTTTTGTTATCAATGGTTTTCATATTTTCCAGAATTTCTTCTGCCGAGAGAGAAGTGTCAAAATCTTTAATTATCGCTTTAGATGATATGAAATTGTTTGGAATAGAGGCCCTGAATTTATTGCTTAATAGGAAGTGACTATCCTCGAGAAGTTTATTAGCTTCTTGCATTTTCTTAAATGAAATCATAAGTCTGTTTCTACCTCGCCGTTCAATATTACTTGGATTGTATTGAGAGTTTTGGTGGAAAATTTTCCCAACTGCTAAGCTGGACATATACCCCACGTTTCTGTCCAAAGACTCAATATAAATATTGTATGGGCCAAAATCAGAGATATCATATCTATTTTCTAAACTAAAAGTATTTCCTAAATGGGGATTATTCTGATTTTCATTAACATCCATCATTTGTGATTGAGGAGATTCAGCATTAGGAGTTGTATCTTTTACTAACACGTTGGGAAATATATGTTCTTTCTTTACTTTTTTTTCTTTCAGTAATCCAGCTTTTTGTAAAACCAGGTCAGAGAGAATATTAACTTTTTGTGAGATCTTACCTTAATGTCATTATCTTTGTTTAGTAAAAAACCTTCCTCAACTACGTCTTTGAATTCTGAAGCAAATTCTTCATTTATATTAACATGAGAAACCAATTGAACACATTTAGAATCGTTATATTCAACCTCTTCCGCAAAAAGAATCAAACTGTCGACAGCAGCCCTAGTCGTCGGGGATCTGTTTATTAAATCTTTGTACACATGAATATCTTTATCCAGAGAACTTCCCCCGGGATCACCCGGGGATTGGTCCCCCATTACAACTTAATAATCTTTATACCACTGAATTATATTCCAGACTCTAGGTAGAATCAACAAAAAAGAATAATAAAAAAATAAAGGAAAAAAATATGTATATCTTTTTTTTCCCCTCTCAAATGAAACCAAAACCTAAATATTAAACGCACTCAATTTGACCATGAAAAATCCTTATGAAGAATATAACAAACACCCACTTACTTGAAAGGATATTTAAACTTAATAGATAGAGGATGATGGCGCACGTCTATCTTCTCGAACGTCTCAAACTCGAATCCGACTTGATGATTTTTATTTTTATAAATCATAACAAACAATTGACAGGTGACTTGAAATCGACAGCAAGTGCTGCCACCGCATAACGACAAATCTCTCATCTTTTTCAGGTGAAATATGAGGCGTTCTCGATTGACTCTGGTATCACCGAAAAGTTAACCGCAGTTGAACCAACCGTTCTCGATTCATTATCAATGACGTCACGAATATAACCCGGTCCTGATTCCGTTGAACCAGCAGCAGGAGTATTTCATAATGAGCGGTATACTTTTTCTCTCTCTGATTTGTTGTTTCTTTTTGAGCCTAATATGAATGTGGCGCTAAAAATTGAAACTAATGAACTTTTTTGGGATTTGTTGTGAAGAAGAAATCAGCTATAATTTTATTTCATCAAAGGAAAATTGAAATTTTTGAGGGAAAAGAAGATGAATGCTTACTTTTATTACCAGGTGTATGTAACACATCTGCCATTATTTCTTATTTAGACTGTATAGAAAGTCTGTTATTATGTGAAAAATATTTTATTACTTTACAACAATAACAAATTAAAAAATAAGAAGATAATTATAGTTGGCGCTCTGGGCCAGCTTAAATAAATTCGGTGGAGCATTCGCTTTCACAGCTGTACGAAAACCCGGAAAAACCTGCAACACACATCATCTGAAGAGTTGAAATGTACCTACATTGGTTGAAAACTTCTAAAGATGTCCGGAGAATTGAGAAAATCTGCTCTACTGTAAAATAGGATGTATGGGATTTCCAAAGGCAACTATCATCAAATTCATATACCAGTTCGATCTGTCTTTGGCTGAGGTGTGTAGTGACCAGAATTGGGGTGTTCTCCCAGCTTGATATGTTGAAATAGTTTAATAATACATCTTTGAGATGTTTAGTCATAGTTGAAGAGCACCAGAGTTCTGATCAGATTTTAAGGTGTTTGAATACTCGTTACTTCATGGTTGTCAGCTGTTTTGGTGCAGTTTCGACAATACAGTGGATTATCACCTGTTAGGTGTTCTCAGATGATGTATAAGTAGGTTCTGCTTCTGCATGACTCTGCACTTGATTATTTCACAAGATCTGTATAAATATTTGGGATTTCTATGAGACATAAGGAAACTTGAATCACTTCAACACTTTTTCTTCTTTTAGAGCCCAATCAAGTAATTCTAGATGAAAATTCTAGAGAAAGAGTGTAATTATGATAAAAAAGACTCATTTGCTCTTGAAAAATGAAGATATAACAAAGTATTTGAGTATTAAATAGGTTATGATAAATTCTGTTAACCGCAACCGACTAACCTATCCATTCGTTTCGGTGTTCTCCATGACGTCACTACTTGAACCAGAAACTGAACCGCTGCCAAAAATTTTACCGTCAACCGTTACTAGAACCAATCGCCAATCGAGAACGCCTATGGTCAATTGATGAATTTATAAACGTTTCCATTACCATTGTTTAAATAGAACATAGTTAGTCGATGCCTGTGGAAAAGGTATTGGACACAAACGCGAGTGTCATCTAGCGTGATTAGTTACAAACATGAATATTTGACGTCATTTTGATGCAGGTTTCTTCAAAAAACCCTGATTTTAAAGCTTTTCCATTGTTTTAATCAAGTTACGACATGACTTGGAGGCCAGATCACTAAAGTTACGACATGACTTGGATGCGAGCTCACTATCGCCATCTACATGTCGCATCCATTTCGATCCAATAATAATCCCATAAGGTTGACTAACTATCTTCTATATAAACAATGCCATTACCCAATAGAAATGTTTCATAAGAAGGAGAGTGCTGGTGATACTGCTCTGATTAAAAGCACCATTAACAGTTCAAGAAGAAGACGACAAATTTAGTTTTAACCTCAAAATGAGTCTTCTCACGTTCTCACTCTTCTCTACTGTTTGTAACTTAAAGCAAAGAACCAGAGGTTATCAAAAATTTATGAAAGCGCAAGGACATTTTAAACGGTTTTATATACATAACATGGAGGAACAATTCACGAAGGAAGAACTTGTATTACCACAGTGTAAATATGAATGTAAGAGAGTTCTAATTTCATCAACTCCAAATTCACCATGAAAAATTACTGTTTCAGATTTAGACCACACTGCTGATGTACAGTAAGTTAAATCTGACAACATCAGGAATATTTTCAACAACGATTCTTTGCAGGTTACACGCATGGGGAGACAGTTTGAAAGAAGCCTTCGAGCAATGTGGCATTGCAATGTTTGGCTACATGACCGAGTTACCATCAGTAGAAATAAAACAGTCAGCCGAAATAGAAGCTACTGGTCATGATATAGAAAGTTTACTCTTTCATTTTCTTGACGAGTTATTGTTCTTATTCTGCTGTGAACCTAATTTAATCTGCAGTAAGGTGTCCATTACGGAATTCACAACAGAAGGTGAAGAGCTGAAGATCAGATGTAAATGTTATGGTGAGGAATTCACTCTAGGAAAACATCCTCAAGGAACCGAAGTTAAAGCCATCACTTATTCAGCCATGCAGATATTTAGCGAACCTGAGAAGAATAGACATGAATTATTTGTTATAATAGACATATGAATATATTTGGTATAATGTTTGGCAAGTTTCTTAATAACTGTAAATGATCACCATTGTAAATAATAAGCTAATGAACACACAAAGGTGTGTTTTGCATCATAGAATATGTAACAGGTATTTATTGTTTTACATGAAAGTGATATTAAATATTTTTTATAAAAAATTTTGTGTTTAATTGAAAAACTGATCTTTCATGGTGCCCGGTGTAACTGTTACAAGCCTGTGCTCAGTGTTTTCATCAGCAATACTTCTTATCACGAAAACCAGGAGAGATCCAGTATCAAAAGTGTCTGAAACTATTTCATGCTCATAATTTTTATTGAGATAATTTTATGGTCTTCATGCTATTATGTTCGTTGAAAGACAACACAAAAGATAATCATGAAAAAAAGCTCATTTTTAATCTTTGTTAACGTTGGAGTGTTTTTACCAATTTCAGAGAAAATTCAGTCATTGTTTGTTAGTTACTTGTGTTAATGTTTAATTCGTAAATGATTATTTATTCGCAACAAATGCATGAAAAGTGGGAAAGGGAAATTATTTATAAAATGCACGGCATAAGCGCTACGACCAATTTTAACAATAGTCGTTACATTGCTAACAATTTTGTATGATTATTCTGTCTATGTGAGGTCACAGAATACTGAACTACAAGTATTCTGTGGTGAGATTAATCAGGTAAGGTTAGGTTGGCTTGTAATTCACAAGGACATTGAACACTCTTTGCTATTTGTAGTGTTCAGTTTGGTGTCCTTGAGTAAAACAATAGATTATCTTTAATTTGTTTGTTTACAATGAGCACTTGCAATTGAGTCTTCTTTGAAGAACGTTGCACAAATGTATATCAGATGTAGTTCAAAATCCGTCGTGGCATTAGCCAGGGAAGTAGTTGTTTTCTGTCGGATTTTTGCCTCATATTTTCGACTTTGTCGATATTATTCTTATTTGTTTGTACTCTCCGGCAAAACGTTCGAATTCTCACATTATTATTTATGAAACAGTATATTCTTGACAAGTTCTACACCCGGATGAGTATTTGAATGAATAAAAATTGATTTGATAGATATTTTAAGGGCGGATGCATATTTTAATTATCAATTGTTCTGCCGTTAGCAAGTTCAGTTTTTACTTCATGTTTGAACTGATAGATCGATGTTCTCATAAACTATTCAAATTCATGTAAGGCTTGTAGTAAAAATCCATCAGTTGTTTCTGTTTGGTTATTTCAATTATTTGCAAGTGAACACCAAGGAGACTAAAATTTAACTTAGTCTCCTTGAGTTCAATCCACATAAGACAATGGGGACACTAGTAGAAAGAGATGAAATAACATTTCTTTCGAAATATGTGACGTAGTTGGACGTGTCATGGCCGCCGTTCTCTATCACCGATCTGTAATATTACAGATCGGTGTTCTCTATAGACAGTGACGAACTAGCTCTTGGTATATGAGAGACGAGAGTTACTGCTAACAGTTTTGTTGCTTGGTTCGAGTTCGACTCTGTACTCATATCCAAGATGCTACAAGATTCTGATTGGCTAGAGCTTATTAAACCCTTCTTGTTAGTTTAGTCTCGTTGGGTGAACACTGCGCTGAAAGAGACTACTAACAGGAGGGTTTAATAAGCTCTAGCCAATCAGAATCTTGTAGCATCAACGCGTCATAGTGACGTACTTGGATATGAGTACAGAGTCGAACTCGAACCAAGCAATAAAACTGTCAGCAGTAACTCTCATATACCAAGAGCTAGTTCGTCACTGTCTATAGAGAACGGCGGCCATGACATGTCCAACAACTTCACATTTCGTCACAAATGTTCTTTCATCTCTTTCTACTAGTGTCCCCCCTGACCCCATAGTCTTATGGGGATTAGACTCTCCTGTAAAAAGTGTTAAATAATGTTTAGTCTCCTTGCTCTGCGCCTGCAATTCTTGCAAATACTAATCGAGTTCGGTATTATGATCTCAGAGTGGAGCAGATTTTAGTCACGTGGCCACAAATTAATCGGATCAATCGGTAAAAACGAACGAAACGGACGTTGGCTTGACTTTGACATGCTATTCACCAATAACCACATCCAAATTTGCATCGTTTTTTTCGTAAAGAATCTTCAAGTTTGAAATTTGAACGTTTCGAGTATTGCAATAACGAATATACAAAAAATATTGCTGGTTTCTGTTTGAGAAAATCAATTCATTAATTTTAATTATGATGAACATAACCTCACACTTTCAAATTAATCTTACTCGTCTGTCAAAATTCTCCGAGCAAACAGATCAATCTAATGGTGGATTTATGCAGCAGTCATAAGTCATTAGTTTTAAGTCATAAGGAAGAATATTCGTCAATGATTGGTTGGTCCGTATATTCCAACCAATCATTGACGAATATTCTTCCTTATGACTTAAAACTTATGACTGCTGCATAAATCCAACATAAGACTGATCGGATTTGAATAATCGAATGATCAAGATTTACCTCCCCTACAATCGCTTGCAATAAACTAAGATGTATATTTTTAGACATCTTACAATAAACGAACGATCCAGACTAATCTGACCAGTCGACGTAAACGAACGCGGCTACTTACTGGGGTTATAATAATTGGTGACCTCTACGTATTGTTAGACGTACTTTTTCTTCACAATAACGGTACAAAACTGTTCCGGTAGATTTCTATCAGTCGCTCAGGGATAGTTGCGCTGTTTTTCGTTAAGTGGTGCCACTAAATATTTCAAAAAAATCATTTTCGTATTTTTAAAGGAAAAGAGTATACTTTATTGATTGAAAAAATACTGAAAATAGTACTAGTTTTCTACTAATCAACACTGTTATTGAAATAAATCACAGTTATGATATTTTTGTTATAAAATAACCTAGCTCCCACTAAACAATATCAAATTGCTGCAATTCCTCTGCAAATTTTCTTTTGCGAGTGAAAACTTTACAGTTAACTGCCAGCAAGTTTTATATGAGATGGCATCTTGCTTTCTGTTAACTCACAAAAGCTTTAAAATCCAACGATTAAAATCAGGGTAACTTGAAGAACCCTGCATTAAAATTCATGTATGTAACTAATCACGCGGTGACACTCGCATTTCGGTCAAAATAGGGTCACTGAATTCTGTAAAGTGAATTTCATTGGGATGTACCCAGTCAACACGGAATGGTCTCAGAGATGGTAGTGGGATTCACATTCATGTTTCAGATCACACCAGTGAATCGCAAAGTGACTTCCATTATTATCGCATAAACGTCTATTCGGTGCCCCGTTGGTCATGTCGAGACATCAAAATGTGATGCAAAATGTGACTCGAAATTAGCCCAATGTGACATTCCATATATACTTCGGAATCAAATGCACATCAAGACCCTTTCGATGTAACGATGTGAAATTGAAAGGACTGGTACTTATTCAAAAATGCGCTTCAATTTTTGATTCTCCTGTATGTCAAGAATAAAACAAAACTCACCATGTTTCAACATAAATTGAAATTATACCTCAATGTTATTATTCTTACTAATGAATTACGGTTCGTATGGAATGGAATGCTAGAAAACAAATGCGTGAGTTGATTACGTAGTATATACTTTTCACAAATAAAAAAAAATATCAAACTCTGTCTAAATCATAAAAAACAATATACAGAAATGTAGAAAAATCTATAATTCAACTTCAATCCCCTGGACAGCATTTTCTTTATGGCGAAATCAGTACCCATCCTGAAAATGCCAAATTCTGTAAATCACTGAATTTACCTTTCTAACTTTCTACTCACCGTTCCAGTCCTTGAAGGGATAATACAGTTCTTGGTAGAAATAATAATTGGACCATATGTTAATAAACATATTTGATTTAAGTATTGAAATAAAAATAATCAAAGAGAACACTACACACTATCAGAAGTACCTTATATTTAAAGGATGGCTTCAACCAAGTACATATTCTACACTTGACTCTCGACTCGACAAACAACTCTGGCCATTTTAGGCGTTTTCCATTTAAGAGTGTGAAGACCCCCAGAGCTCCAATAAGCCCCTGAGATCGGAAATTACTTATTTATCACTGACTTTTTCGCCAAAAAAACTATGTATTTGCGTTTTGACTTTTGTCTACTTGTGCTTCATGCACCAATAAAACGGGTGGTGCTCGAGGGGCAAGGGGATGAATATCAATCGGTGCTTTTGAAGCTCCACGCATGGTCATACGCTCTGGGTAGCTCTGATGAGCTACTTACGTTAAATGGAAAGCAGCTTTTGTGTCGTGCTCGATTTTGATACCATCCTAATTACCCTAATAGCACCATGAAGTCCGATGGTAATCCATAGGACATCCTCTCAGGACATTCAGGACGTCCTTAGGATGTGCAAAATTGGTACTGCGGACGTCCATTGGACATCCGTGGGAAGCACCAATGTCTCGACTTCTCACCAAAATTGGACGTTCTATAAGGATATCCAATGGACATCCACCTGGGATGTTAATCGGACGTCCCCGAATTACATCAATCGAAAGTACATCTTGGACGTGCAATATTGGTACGTCCTTAGGACGTGCAGTATTGGTACCGCGGACGTCCATTGGACATCCGTGGGAAGAAGCACCAATGTCTCGACTTTTCACCAAAATTGGACGTTCTATAAGGATATTCAATCGACATCCACCTGAGATGTTCATTGGACGTCCCCGAATTACAGCAATCTAAAGTACATCTGGGACGTCGCTAGCATGTGCAGAATTATCAGATGTGTTTCAGAACTAAGATTATGATATTGTTGTGGATTACTGGAGATACCAATTTGGACGGAACCAGATTTACTCACTAGGTAAGCTCAGCACTCTCCCAGAGTCATTCAATTCGGTTTTGTACATGTTTAAAGGATACACACAACTCTACTTGTCTTACGGAAACACCTTTTTCAAAACAGTGTTGAATAGGTTAGTAATAACTATTGAATAGTATAACAAAACTTTTATTTTCATTTATAGATATAACTACACTGAATGAACACAAAATAACTTACAGAACAGTCACTAAGCTAATTAATCACAAAAGACGATAGAAAAACGACCATAGCTGGTAAATTCTCAACAACTGTCTGTCAATTCGTCAACACTTCACTTGAACACAGAACACAAAACACAGAAAACAACTTTATGCACGGATTCCATACATAGAGGAATTGTTTTGTTTCAATCCTTATACGAACAAGAGAGACAAACATAATTTTTTTTATTTTCATTGTTGTGAATCGTATTGGCATACGCACAAACTTGAGAATATGGCCCCTGATGACCTCAATGATAGTGAAAAGGGTTTTACTTCAGATGGGATGTTTTCGCTATAATGTTTAGCCCTATTGTAAATATGCGATCCATTTTATACCTCTTCTGTAAAACCACTAGCTGGGATGTATACACGGTTACTGGGTACACATGAAGGACTAATTATTGTAACTGTTTTCGAATTTTGTTTAATTTTTATGATCATCCATCCTTCATCTTTGGATGGATGCACCTAGGAAACATTCCGAAAAATTTTCCATCCAGGACATCCCAAGGAAGTCCTCGCAGGGACATTTTCTGAAATTCACTGATTGGGATGACGTCCGATGTACATCCATCAAGGACGTTCCAGAATGTCCCCGTACCAGGACCACCATAGGAAGTCCTTTCGATGACATGCCAAATACATGCCAACCAGAACATCCAATGGATATCCTAGAAAATTCTACAAAATATATCCGAACCAGGACATCCCAAGGAAGTCCTCGCAGGGAGGTATTCTAACCAATTGGGACGTCCAATATTCATTCATGCGGGATGTACCTAAATGCCCCGTACCAGGACAACCATGGGACCTCCTTTCAAAGACATGCCAGAATACTTACTAACAAGGACGTCCGATGGATGTCCTAGGAAACATTACAAAATATATCCGACCCAGGACATCCCAAAGATGTCCTCGCAGAGACGTTTTATACGATGTACCGATTGGGACATCCATAGGAAGTCCTTTGGGGAAATTTATGAAAATGCACTGAATCGGACGTCCCAAGGACAATGATTTTAAGTCCCGGACATTCGGACATGATTTGTACCAAATAGGGACGTCCCTGGGACATGGTGTGCTATTAGGGTACTTATATACCGACAAAATCGCAATGGAACCAAAATGCATGTTGATGTACTTTGCAATTTTCTTCCCATTTTGTGCTCAAAGCGACACTAACGAGAAGAAAATTGTGAACAATTCATAACATTTGGCATCACTAAGTGGTAACAGTGATGTCTAAATGCAATTCATTTTGTTACCATAATAATAATGAAAGCAACATCTCTTAGATAATTGTGTTGACTGGGTATCGCTGAAGGGTACACCCATATTGTCAGAACGAACAATATCAAATAAAGAAACTGATAAACTTTACTCTATCAGATAGCTACTTGATCAGAAAATCAAATAAACAGATCCATACTTATCCCAACTGCACAATGTAAAATTTAACAACATCAAACCGTACTTCGTCAGACTGGACGCCGGCAGAATGAATTATATCGACTGTACTTTCCTGGATTGTTATTTCGACAAATATATAAATGATCAGAATGAGCTTTTCACAGAAACTTATTGTATCAGAAAATTAAATCTTCAAATTCGTACCTCCTCCGATTCGTGTTTCACAAAACCAGCAACTCAGCAGACCCACAATTATCAATACTGCTCCGACCGATACATGAGCCGATTGAATTCGGTCAGAATCGTATTTTATCAGAAAGTGAAAACAGCAGAATCGTACTTTGTCAGACTGAGAATTTGGTGACTGATGGATTTTTCGTACAGTGTTGCCGGTGCTTATAAATGGAAAGCAAATTGGGGAATTGTTCATTTATTTTAATTCAAGAGTAGTTGAAGCGTTAATTGATCAAAAGTTTTAATTTTTTGAAATGATTATTTTGTTTTGAGCGCTCATACACACAATGGATCTGCAACAATAATAGTGTTCATGATTGATGGATATTTGAATTTGCTGAATATTTTGAAATATGGTGGTGTTTGTTCACTTTTCTTTTATAAGAAAAATTTTGTTTTACAAAAAGGCATTAACCTCCCAAAAGAAATTTTTTAGAGTATCTGTATCTTGACGAAAAAAGAAAATTTTCAAATTCGTAACTAAATGTACATTTTTATTTTGCTCTGCTATTGGTATATGCAATAAAGTAGTTTATCACCATCAACTCATCTGTATAGAGATGTCTAGTGTTTTCCATTCGTCATTAAAATAAAATATATATGTCGAAATTTACATTTAATAGGTATTCATGAATCGTTGTTCTTTTAGAGATATCTCAGTTTGGAGATCATAAAATTAGCTCATGCTGAGGGATGACAATAATAAAAGCTGATAAGTAATTTCTCAATAAATACAATAGTATTGAAGAAGTAAATTAGCCGCAACTAAACTTCGCAAATGTACATGTTCATTTATTATGTAACCCCAAGGAGAAATACCGCTCATGATTCATGCCATTTAAAGATAGAGTAAGATAGAGAAAATGATTCACCAAATACAAACACTGAAGAAAACGATGGAAAAATGTTACTAACAGGAAGAAAACCGCTGTGAAAAAGTATAAAAATATATGGGCTCTTATGGCAGACGAACAGTTCTGGAGGCCAGGTGTCGTCAAATGACGATG
Source organism: Chrysolina oricalcia (assembly GCA_944452925.2). NCBI lineage: Eukaryota > Metazoa > Arthropoda > Insecta > Coleoptera > Chrysomelidae > Chrysolina > Chrysolina oricalcia. The sequence continues at coordinate 28,858,041 of OX101808.2, forward strand.
CACCTGCTTTGAAATTTGACCAATGAACGGACATAGGAAATGGGCCATCCTGTGTAGTGTATAATCGTTGAATAAGGTTAGTGGACGATTCCAGTAGGTACTCCTATTCAGTGTCGCTACAATCAATTTTCTGTGAAAATGACTCAACGATTATGCACTACAAAGGATGGCTCAATTCCTATCTCTGTACATTGGTCAAATTTCAGAGAGGGTGCATCGTCATTTGTCGTCACCTGGCCTCCAGAGCTGTTCGTCTACCATAAGACCTCGTGTATTTTTATACTTTTTGATAGCAGTTTTTCTTCCAGTTAGTAACATTTTTTCGTCGTTTTATTCAGTGTTTGTGTTTGGTGAATCATTTAACTTTCCAGTCAATGTTTTTTATTGCCACAAACATCTTTAGTTTGTCGTGAAAAATGAAAATTGAATCGACTGTTTAGTGCGTGGTGAATCCTAATTTGTTATAGGGCACAAGTAATTAGCATTCTCGCTGGTATTTTTTATAAGTAGTTTAGGGATACTGATTTATATAAAAAAAGTTCACTGGCCAGTCAATTTCCAAAGTAAAAAAAAATTCAAAAAATATTTTTATTTTAAAAATTCTAGAATATTTTGGGCTGGGATAAATATAATGGAAAATAAAAAAAAACTTCTAGAAGCGGAATTTTTCTATCAAGAAGAAATTCTGCTCTTTTTTTGTCAGCGTTATATTTGTCCGCAAAAAATTAGATACGCCATTAGCCATCTTGTACTAAAAACAAGAGATAAAATTCACGATTTAAATTCAAAATTATTACATTCCACTCAAATATCTATAACATTATTCATGTAAAAGGACTTTATTCTAAAGATTCGTAAGTAAAACGTTTAAAAAATTTAAATATTTCTCAAAGTTTTCAAAAAAATTATGAAAATATTTTTTTTAGATTTTTTATTTTTCTCTGGGTATAAAATTATTAATTTAAATTAAAAAGTCCTCATTTGTTTTGTTTTTCATTAAAATTAGAAAAAAATTACATGGAATCATCTACATTTTGTATATTATCGTTATCATCGTTATTGTTTTCAGCATCAGATTCATCAGAACTGGTCTCTGATATAACATCATATGATGTTATGAACGTTATGATACACAGCTGAGAGCAGACGACAGAGCAGCCGACCACGCACACACCGAAACTCCCGAAAACCGGAGCAGCTGCGACATCAGCAGCCTAATGTATTTTACCTGCATCCGTTTCTATTGCATTTCTTACCTGAGTTTTTTCTTACCTGTCCACTATATATTCTATTGGTTCAGTGTTCATCTGTTTGGTATAACAGTATCGAAATTTATTTTCAACAATACAAAGAGATAAAACAATTAGAACAAAAAAATTCCATTTTCTTGATATACACAAAACATTATTATAATTGAAAAATTTTCCGCACTGAATGAATTTATGCTTAAAGATTCTTGACATATACTTTTTAAACTACATTTTAAAAAATTTTTCAGCCAAATAATTTTATTTTTAATACTTTTGCAGAGGCCTATATATTTATATCGCTATGAAATTTAGATTCCGAAAAATTTCAAAATCATCACAAGAGCCATATTTCATAACGAGACAAAATTAATGACTGGAAAATTTTATTCGTTAATTAGGTCACCTAACAATTTTCCGAAATGAAAGTTTTTTCCCGAATTATAAAATTATTTTTGAGAAAATTTATAATCTGAACAGTCAATTTTCGATTCTAATATACTTATATTCGCGTTTTTTTCTATACAATGTTTTACATAGATTGTTTTCAATACTTTTCATTTGCTCATTCATATATTTAATTTAACATACACTTAACTGAAACAACTGAATTTATCAAAATTTATTTTATTTTCATATAAAATTTTACGAGTTTTTTTTCGATTAAAGTTGAAATTTTCTACTTTCAAATAGATCCATAGAAACAATTTGATACTTCTCTTCTAAAATAACTCACTCTTGAACACTGGTTGTACTGACAAAAGTTATATATATATATATATATATATATATATATATATATATATATATATATATATATATATATATATATATATATATATATATATATATATATATATATAGATTTAAACTCCAATTAACTCTAAAATAATTTATTTAACGAAATACAATGATTCAATGACACAATACTCTAATTTACATAACACCACTGAACGATTTATATTCGACTTTCACTTGACTAACTCTGACTGTCCGTCTCCGCTGCCTGGTTCTTCTTTTATATTTACCGTTCGATTCGAGGAAATTTCGAGTGAGTCCTCGAATCATCTAGATTCTTTTCGGTGCATAACGCCTCGAAGGTCATATGCGGCCTGCGTGATCGTTCAGGTCCGGCATCGCCCACAGCTTCGCCACAATATATACGTCTTAATAACCGCAGTTGACTGGATTGATTATTTCTTGAAAATTCCCACTGAGCTGAGAACCTGCTGGTCGAAGTGATTTCAAAACTTCATTATCAAATCAATGCAATCAATTACAAGTTGTATGCCAGTCCCCTCACACGTCTCGAATCATACCAAAAAAATTAACCAAATCATGATTGAATCCCTTCGATAACAGTACATCAAATTATGCCAGTACTCCTTCTGAAAACTGACTCTGCAATTCACTCAGTTAACGTAATACAATTACAAAATAATTTTCCTTTGATTCGAGGAATAATTACTGTGTAGCTTGGCAACACCGGGACGCCCTGGGTATGTATTATGTGTTGCTTGCTATTCTGTCTGATGGCGCATGGTTTTGTATCGTACAATCTGACGGATTCACGGTCTACACAATCCGGGCTGACAAAGTACGAATTTGATAAAATTCGAATCTGTTCAAATGCACTTCTGCTGTATTCATTTTCTGTCGTAATACTGTTTCGATGGAATCATTTTCTGATAATTTCCCATTTCTTTGCAGTATTAGTTTAGATTTTAACTGGTTTACATTTTTATCGTTCCTGCAGAATGCAGTATCCATTTTATCATTATAGAAATGTAATTTCTGACAAGATACGATCGCCATATGTACAGTTGACAATTGTCCGGTCGCCAAAGTACGGTTCTTACATAATACGAATCTGTTTGTTTACTAATTTGAGTTTTTATATTCTGACGAATTACCTGTCGGATATTTTACATTCTGCTAATATGTATGGACCCCAAATGTCATACTTGTCATAAAATGATTCCAAACAAAGAATTTTAGGTGACATTCTCTGTTGATGATTTGCTCCTTCGCTTATTAGTTTGTTGTTTAGATTTTGTTTTCTCATGTGAAGTTGAAAACCCTTAACGGAAACAATACCGGAGTTTTCGGACAAGCTGATTTAAAATTTAAATTCGATGGAGATTTGTTTAGAATAAGTTTTTGACAAAAATGACATTTGTGACGTCATCACGTTCCTTGTCTATTGATGAATTTAAAAACGTACCCATTACATAATAGAAATGTTAAATAAGAGGGAGGGTACTGGAGCTGGTGATACTGCTTGGAGTTTGGACAGTCGGATAGCACCACATAACTCATACTTATAGTCATAAGATACAAGTATGAGTTCTGTGGATAGCACAGAAAGAAGGAGTCGAACCATAGATATATATTATATATAGGCTGAGTCAAGTCTCCGGTCTGACCAATATGATTAGACCAGCGCGGTCATTTGGTTGACTTGACGACCGAATTAAAACTGTATTGTATGTGACCAATATTTTCAATCATCTGATCGGTCCGACTAATCGTCATACTTCATACTGAACGCACGTGCCTTGTCCGACCGGTGACTTGACGCAGCCATACTTACTTTTCTTTTATATTTTATATTAAGGCTGTGTCAAGTCACCGGTCGGACAAGGCACGCGCGTTCAGTATGAAGTATGACGATGAGTCGGACCGATCAGATGATTGAAAATATTGGTCACATACAAACAGTTCTAATTAGGTCGTTAAGTCAACCAAATGACCGCGCTGGTCTAATCATATTGGTCAGACCGGAGACTTGACTCAGCCTATGATTTCTATGAGTCGAACCGAACCACAGAAGTTAGGTCACAGTATTATGCTAAGCATAATACTGTGGTTAGGTGTTCTGTAACCGAACTGTCGAAGGAGAGGACAAAGTCACAGATCACAGAAAATTTTCTGTGATCTGTGGACAAAGTGAATTTTTACCTCAAAAGTCCTTGATTACTCTGTTTGCAACTAAAAAATTATAGTAGAGAAGTTCATTCAATCAAACAACCATTTAAAATTTAAAGACGTTTTAAACGGTTTTATATACATATCATGGAAAGCCTCAAAGTGAAACGCACTCGACTTCCAGGGTCGAGAAGGAAAGTGCTGAGTCGCTTGCTCAAGAGCGGAATGCCTTACGATATCGCCTTAGAGCAAGCACTCAAAGATCTTGGCAAGCCAAAACAGCAATCGGAAGGGGAAAAATCCCAATCCGAAGCTGCTGGAGCAAGCAAACGCCTTAGATCCGACGACAGCACGCCGGAACACACGGCAAAGAAAGCTTGCTCGGGGGTACCCAAACCCTCGCACGGGGCAGTGGCTGGGGGCAACAGGGTGTGCCTAATCCATCCTGAATATCCTACCACTGTTCTAACAGGCGAACAACTAAGGGCTCTTCAGCGATCAATTATGAAAGCTGTGAGCCTAATACCCGATGATGGACCGCAGGTGAGGTTCCAGAGCTGCACTCTTCAGCCTGGATGGTTGCAAATCACCTGCGTGGATAACATCAGTGCCAGCTGGCTGGAGGAGGCATCAAAGCAACTCCAACCATGGGAAGGGGCGAAAATCAAATTCGTCCAAGGGCATGACCTTCCAAAGTCATTCATCTGTATGGCATACATTCCAGACGATGAAGCCGACGAACGACTTACGGCCGAGATGGTGCTCACAAGGTTGAAAAAGATGAACCACGATCTAACCACTCAGGATTGGGTAATACTGAACCGAGAGGATTCGGGCCGTGGCCAAACATGGACATTCGCCTTAGACGAAAGGTCCATATCATCCTTGGAGAAGCTGGACTTCAAGCCCTTCTTTGGCTTTGGACAGATTCAGTTCCGTCTGAAAGGCGACCATGGAGGGAAGGAACCGTCCCGGACGAAGCTGGAGGAGGGTAAGAAAAGCATGCCTCCTCCAAAGCAAACGGTCGTAAGGAGGGCACTGCAAGGGAAAGGCAAATCGTTCCCGAGAGGAGCGCCTCAAAGCAAACAGCAGGTGAGGGTGGTCTTGGGTAAGGGTAAATCCATCCTGAACAGACCACCACTCAAAAAGGGTGCCGGCACCTCCAGAGGGAATGAGGGTAAACCGCCCTCTGAGAAAACTGGCTGGGGAGGACCGCCAAAAGACGGCAAATAAGGGTCTGGCCGATATAACAGTCAGGCTCTTGCAGGAGAACCTGCAACATGCCAAGGCCGCCACATACGTCCTTGGCAAAAAATTAACAGAGGAGCGGATAGATCTGGCCCCCATCCAGGAATCCTGGACCTCCAACACAGGCCGAGTTACCGGCCTGAGTAACGCATCTGGTAAGGTAATTGCAGTCAGTTATGGGGTAAAACCTAGGGCATGCATTCTACCCAGAAACAACATTAATTATTTTATTCTTTTAGATTTCTGCACCCAAGACATGGTAACAATCCATGTGAAATTTCCAGAGAGGAGGAGTATGACAGAAATGATTGTCTGCTCAGCATATTTTCCTGGAAATGTGGGGGTGGAATAGCCTCCTCCAGCGGCTGTGCGAGAAATAATTGCCTTCAGCAGGAGGAACAACACCCATCTAGTAATAGGATGTGATGCCAATGCCCACCATGAAGCTTGGGGCAGCACAAACATCAACATGAGGGGTGAGTCTCTTTTCATTTACTTGATAGGGGAGGAGCTTACAATTAACAATGTAGGCTCTGATCCAACCTCCGTCACTTGTATTAAGAAAAAGGTACTAGATCTAACAATCAGCGCAGATTTTCTAAGCAACAAGATATCCAACTGGAGGTTGCCCTCTGAGCTATTATGCTCAGATCATATAGGCATATTCAGTTTTTCATTGAAATAGGCCCAGGCCAGTGGTACAATACCGAGACATGCGGAGCATGGACATGGAAGGATACAAGACCTCCCCAAAGAACCATCTCCAAATCAGATTAACCACAATGAATTGGCTGTAATCAAAATAGATATTGCTGTGGAACAACTAAAAACTGCACTTATTTATTTATTACACGGGAAGAAATAACCATTTACAATAATATAAAACACTAATAAAAATATGTAAAAACATAAATAAAAATAATAACTACCTATATTTGACAGTTTTATACAATAACTAGACTTAAACAAAACAAATTAAAATGAAATGAGCAATTAAAGTTATAAAACTTGAGCTACATAGTAGCTCTCATTTGCCAAAGGGAAGATGAAAAATATCTATAGCCCTTGAGTGAACATTTGCCTGTCGCAATAATCTAATCATCCCTATGTTTGTTTGCACCATAATTCGATCGATGTGCAACCAAGGAAAATGTGCCCTAGGAGGTACATATATTTTCACTTCTTTGACTAATTCAGGAGCATCTATCAGACCGTTCAAAATTTTATAAATAAACAAGGTGTCAAACCTTTGCCTTCTGTGGATCAGAGGACTCAGCTTATCACAAAAACTGTCCACTGAGGGAGAAAAGGGATAACCGAAATGCTTCCTGGTGGAACAAAAAGAAGTTCGAAGGTTATTGGAAAACTATAGGTCTTCTCCGGAAAGCAAAACAAGCATCATGGGAACGATTCTGCAAAAATGTGTCCCACACGGAACCCACATCAACAAGATTCCATCCAGAGAGACGATACAGGAGCTGGGATCGCTCAAACGTCCAAACGAAGTTGTTATTAGCTAATAGCTCTATTAGCTACTAACAAAGCACTATGAAGAATCATTTTAAAATTTTACTACATATTTATGTATTAATCATATTTAAAAAATAATACCCTGAACAAACAGTTTAAAATATTAATATTGCACGAGAAAAAGAAAAAGAAGAAACCCTACTGACAAATAACAATCAAACATATTTATACTATTTATAACAATCAAACATATTTACACTCATTATACTTGTATGTATTCCTTCAGTCTGTCTTTGAAATGTATCAGTGAAGAGGATGCTTTAATAGCATCTGGTAATTTATTAAATTCTAGTGTTGCGGTAAGACGTTTTTGGTACATAGATTTCATTTTTTCCACGAGTATTATAGTTATGGATATTTTTATTGAATGTTACGTATTTCTGAAAATATTCGGGTGCCATGTTATTAATTATTTTAAATATCAGAATCATAGTAAAATAGAAAAGTCTTCTTTCCACTGGAAACCAATTGACGCTCATTTAATTGGGGTGAGTCGACTAGTCTTCAAAATAACCCTCATTCCACGATTTTGCAGTTTTTGCAGCATATTTATTTTATTCAGACTGAACAGGTATACAATTAATGCACAATAATCAAAATGCGGCTGAATTATTGAATTATACACTGTAATTTTAGACTCAGTCGACAGAAGTTGCGATATTCGGGCGAAAAAAAAAGTTTTTTTGAAATTTTTTTTATATATATATAATCGAAATGATCATTAACAGTCAAACAATTATCGAGAAGAAAACTTTTGAAACCACGTGAATTCTTTCATTGTTGATTTTAAGGTGGATATTATCAATGTCAATTGCATTATATTTATATTTGGTTGTGAAGATCATTGCCTGAGTTTTAGCTACATTCAATTTCAGTTTATTTGCACCCAAATATTTGCTAATTGATAATAATATGGTGTTCATTTTTTGAATATCACTTTCAATATTGACATCACTACAAGCAATTAACGTGTCATCAGCGAATAGGTTAATGAATTCAGAATCCACGAAAAGTTCAATATCATTAAGATATAATATAAATAGTAGCGGGCTCAGAACGCTCCCCTGTGGAACACCTACGTCATTATCCAATTCCGATGACATGTGATCATTGAAGCGTACCCGTTGCTTCCGAAGTTGAAGATAGTTTTTCAGCCAATCATACACTCTTCCACCTACGCCATATTGTATTAATTTAGACAGCAATATTTTTCTGTCGATCGTCTCAAAAGCCCTCTTCAAGTCAAGGAATACGGCGATAACATATTTATTATCATCTAAATGATTTTTAATATGACACAGCGTAAGTTGCAAGGCTGATTCACATGAGTAATTTTTCCTGAATCCAGACTGATTATTCATTAAAATGCAATTCATTGATACATGGTGTAGTAATTGTTCATATACTGCCATTTCAAGAAGTTTTTCAATTGGTGGCAGAGTATTTGTTGGTCGAAATTCTTCAGCTTTAGTGGTATTAGTTACTTTTTGAATTGGTATGACCGTACTTATCTTTAAATTTATTGGAATTTTACCTGTAACTAGAGATGTATTAATAAAATTCAAGATAACATGTCCAATGGTTTCGAATATTTCTTTTAACATTCTTCAATTTAATGTTTCATACAAAGAAAATTTATTATCCAAGCTGCTGATTATTTTTCGTAAATCCTGCATAGAGTTCCTCAAAACTATCAAATGGCAAAAATAAATTATTAATTGAATTAGACCATATTTCAGTATTATTTATTCCTTGAATAATGCTCTGAATACTTTCAATAAAATATTCATTGAAACTATGTGCTGTCTCCCTACTATCTTTCGAAACAATTTGCCCATTGCCTGTGACAAAGCTTATATGTTGTGGAATATCCTGATTTGTATTCTTAACTAATTTTTTTAAAGTTTTCCACATTTCCTTAGGATTATTTTTGAACCTATCTATTTTATCGTAGTAGTACTTTTCTTTATTTAGCTTTAGAAGGTTTACAACACTATTTCTATGTTCTTTGAAACGTTGCCATTTTATGTTTTTTTCATTATCAATACAAGTTTTGAAGTCTTTATACGCCCTATCCCGTATTTTAATCATATCAAATGCCTCATAGTCAAACCATGGAAGATTTGATTTATAATGGCATGTTTGAATTGGTGCAATCTCATTTATAATTTTCTCACGTTTTTCCACAATTTCTTCATAAATAACTTCCACATCAATCGAGCCTAAGTTGAAGTTCTGCATGATCAGTTCAGTTTTTATTTAGATGTTCAATTTTCAGATTTCTAAATTGTTTTACATTATGATTTGGTTTGATGATACTGAATAAATTAACTGAGATAACAGCATGATTAGTAATTTTCGGGCAGTCATGTACAACAGCTATTAAGTTGTTGAAATTACTTAAAACATAATCAACTATGTTGAACTAGTATCAGTAGTACGAGTAGGTTCAGTTAAACATTGTTCAATTCCATAGGTTGTTAAAAGATTTTGCATTTTCTTACCATAAAATGAATTTGACATTAGGTCTATGTTGAAATCACCGACTAACACACAATGATTATTGGAAGAAAACAAGACATCACAAATCATTTCAAAATCTTCAACAAATTTTGAATCAGAGCTTGAAGGTGAGTGGTATAAACGAAATAGCGGACGTCCTAGCAAAGGGAGCCGAAACAACGTTCACTGGGTCAGAACCGGTAATCGGTATAGCTCATAGCACTGCCAAGAATGTCATAACAGCCTGGGCAGACAATGAAAGACTCGAGTATTTGCGTAGTCAACCGGGCCTATCCCATTCCAAAGCATTTATCGCTTGTACAAGGAAAAAACAGGACTTTGCTTACTGGCCACTGCAAATTAAAACATCACATCAATAAAATCGGACTTGCACAAGATGCAGAGTGCCGGCTATGCATGGAGGATGATGAATCTGCTCAACACATCCTATGTACATGCCCTGCAGCGACCAGAACCAGATTGTCAATATTTGGCAATACGACAGTAAGGCCAGAAAACCTGGTATATTGTTCTCCCAATACATTCCTCAATTTCGTTAAGAGAGAAATATAGGGTGAGCCAGAACAGGCGATTGGCCGCAGTGGAGAGCCTCACGTTCAATACCATAAGCAGAATATAAAGAACTTCTGTTACCACAGTGTAAATATGAATGTAAGAGAGTGCCGATTCTATTAACTCCCAATAAATAAATAATTACTGTTTGAAATGTACAGTAAGTTAAATATATTTTCAACATCGATTCTTTGCAGGTTACATGCATGGGGAGACAGTTTGAAAGAAGCCTTCTTGCAATGTGGAATTGCAATATTTGCCTACACGACCGAGTTACGACGGTAACTAGTGGAAATAACTAGACTGGACTGGACGGAACTATTGGAAATAAACCTGTCTACGGGTCACAATATAGGAAGTTTATTCTTCCATTTTCTTGGCAGTGATTGTTCTTATTCTGCTGCGAACCTAATTTAATCTGCAGCAAGGTGTCCATTATGGAATTCACAACAGAAGGTGAAGAGCTGAAGATCAGATGTAAAATGTTATGGTGAGGAATTCATTCTAACCGAAGTCAAAGCTATCACTTATTCAGCCATGCAAATATTAAACAAACCTGAGAAGAATAGACATGAATTATTTGTTATATTAGATATATAAATATAAAGTGAAGGGAGTGTATTAAGTTTCAACTAGTGACTGTAGATGTCTCAAGTTACTTTTTGTAATATACAAATATCTTTGGTATAATGTTTGGCAAGTCTTCTTGGGAACTGTAAATAATCACCAGTGTTAATTATAAGCTAATATGTTGATATCAAGTCTACGAATGCAAAAAGGTGTGTTTTGCATCTTAGAATTTGTAACGTGTATTCATTGTTTTACATGAAAGTGCTATTAAATATTTTTTATAAGAAATGATGATTCTGGCAGTATTTTGTGTTTAATTGAAAAAACTGATCTATCATGATGACCAGTCTAACAGTTACAAGCCTATGCCACAGTTTATAGCCCAAAGAATAGCTATAAACTGTGCCTATGCTCGGTTTTATTAGCAATACGTACTTCATTTCGTGAAATCCAGTAGCAAAGTGGTAGCAAATGTGCCTAAAACTATTTCACACCCTTTCAGGTGCTCATATTTCTTAAATAATTTAATGATCTTTATGTTACAATATTGTGTTTGTTGAAAGACAACACATTTGTTTAGATATTATTTTCGGAAAAAGAATGTTTCCGCTTTGTTATCGTTGGAGTTTTACTTTTTTTACCGATATCAGAGAAAATTCAGACATGTAGTTACTTGTGTTAATGTTTAATTCGTAAATGATCATGTAAGTATTCGTATTGTGTTGTTCATTTTTCCTTTCTCGTTGGTGTTATAAATTATAAATTGCAAGAAAAGTGGGAAACGATATTGTTTATTTTCCCTCCAGAGCTTTTTAGCATCTTGGATCAGCTTTTATCCAGAACTTCCCTTATCACGTCGGTCATAAGGGCTTCAACAGAGAACATAATGTTCTGTGGCTTCAAGGAGTGCAGATTACTGTTCTAGAACTATCAGTAGTTTGCGCAGTTGAGAAAAAGTGAACGAATATGAACCTAACGTGCAAACTTATATCATGTGCGCATGATTCTGACAGTTCTAGAACAGTAATTGTTCGACCACAGTCACAGAACTCTGTCATTGCCTAAAGACAATGGCAGAGTCAAGTCTACGGTCTGACCAATATGATTCGACCAGCGCGGTCATTTGGTTGACTTGACGACCTCATTAGAACTGTATGTATGTGACCAATATTTTCAATCATCTGGTCGGTCCGACTCATGGTCATACTTCATACTGAACGCGCGTGCCTGGTCCGACCGGTGACTTGACACAGGGAATGACTCTGTGGTTCGATGGTTCGAACCATAGAGGCTGAGTCAAGTCTCGGGTCTGACCAATATGATTAGACCAGCGCGGTCATTTTGTTGACTTGACGACGTAATTAGAACTGTATGTATATGACCAATATTTTCAATCATCTGATCGGTCCGACTCATCGTCATACTTCATACTGAACGCGCGTGCCTTGTCCGACCGGTGACTTGACACAGCCAGAAATCATATATATATATATATATATATATATATATATATATATATATATATATATATATATATATATATATATATATATATATATATATATATATATATATATATATACATATATATATATATATATATATATATATATATATATATATATATATGGTTCGAACCCAAATATTTTATCTTTGTGCTGATAATGCAGAGCTGCAGAGGTTATATTAATTAGCGACCCCTACGTATTATTAGTTGTATTACTTGAATTTCTTTTCAGCTGTTTATATTGAGCACAAGAAATCAGTTTTGGCATTGAGAAAGAAGATAGCCAATCTTACGTACTTTCAGTTGGATTCAAATGGAGACCATCACTAGAGGTCGCTAGTCCACGAGTCTCCAGTCACGTCTGTTCTTAATTTTAACGTATGTAGTTGATCAGTTCGTAAAATATGATTTATTTAATAATCCGATAGATGGCTCTGAAATATGATTTTGACTAGGGTCACTGAATCTAGAAGGCCGTGCCGTAAGGACGGCACGACCTCCTAGATTCAGTGACCATAATTTTGACACATGCATCCTATCCAGCGTTGTACTGGTAAACTCGAGATTCTATTCATTTCAGTTTCAGTGTTTCTATTTAACCTGGAACTTGATGTTATCAAGACCATTCCCAGTGAATTTTGTGTTTATTTGTTTTGTGCCGTTATCATTTGTGAAATTGTCACGTTACCCTTCGTGTATTGTTGAATATTATATTTGTTCAACACTTGCTATTAAATTAATATACAGGGTGGGTCACCGTAAACGAAACAGATCGAATATCTTCAAAACGCATGTGTTGTGAATAAAATGCATAAACACGTCGATTTTTAATCCAAGGGGGACATCTTTCTATCATAACCTCAACTGTCATACCTCTCCCCCCACCCCTTGTGCATTATCACCCATACAATTTGAGTAAGTATGACACATCATTGAAAAGGTAATTTCATTAGGAATTCAGCCATGTCAATTTTTGCCACTTAACTTTTCATTTTGGCGCCCTCTTGCGGGGCAAACAACTGTTCCGTATTCCATATTATGATACTGCATTTGCAAGCTATTCTAACATAAATCAGGTGACGATGCATTATGGAATTTTTCTAAATGAAAAAACAAAATGGCGGCTCAAAATGGCGGACATGATTTTCAATTATGGTGCGATTCGATTCAAAATTGATATGAGGTGGTTTCCTAGGTCAGAAATTATGATTTGTTTGTCAATGCGAAACAAATAAGATGGTGGCTCCAAGATGGCGGACGAAATTTCTAATTCTGGTCTGATTTGAATCAAAATTGGTATGTGGGGATTTTCAGGGTGAAAGATTATGATGTTTTTGTCAATGCAAAAAACCAAGATGGTGGACGAAGTTTGTAGTTGTGGTTCGATTCGATTCAAAATTGGCATATGGGGGTTTTACAAGTTTTCAGTATGACTAAAATGAATTAATTAAATTGATTAAAAAAAAATTAAACAAATGCGCTAAAAAGTAAATAATATATTTTTTCAGATGTGTGACCGAGGTTATTTTATACGTACAGAATCAAAATTTTACCTCGCGAAAATACCTATTTTGTACTCGCGGTAAGCTTTCGAATCTGTTACGCACAGAGTAACCTACGTTACACATCTAAAAAAAATATGATTACCTTTTCTCTCTTTTTCGTTTATTTGCCGTTATTTCCTTTTAGCGCATTTGTATAAAAGCTTTTTTTTATCAATTCAAATAATCCAATTTATTCACACTGAAAACCCCTATATGGTAATTTTGACTCTAATCGAACCACAATTACAAATTTCGCCCGCCATCTTCTTATTTGCATAGACAAAAAAATCATAATTTCTAACCCTGAAAATCCCCACATCCTAATTTTGATTCGAATCGGACCAGAATTACAAATTTCGTCCGCCATCTTGGACCACCATGTTGATTTTTTTGCACTGATAAACAAATCATAATTTCCGACCTTGAAAACCACCACATATCAATTTTGAATTGAATCGGACCATAATTGCAAATCATGTCCGCCATTTTAGAGCCGCCATTTTGTTTTTTCTCTCTGAAATATTCCATAATGCATTGTCACCGAATTTATGTCAAATTAGCTTGCAAATGCAGTATCATAATTTGGAATACGGAACAGTTGTTTTTCCCGCAAGAGGGCGCCTAAATAAAAATTTAGGTTGCAAAAATTGACATGGCTGAATTCCTTATGAAATTACCTTTTCAATGATGTGTGACACTTACTACTTTCCCTATTCAAATTTTTTCGGTGATGGTGCCCAAGGGGTGTAGGGAGAGGTAAGAAAGACAGTTGAGGTTATGATAGAAAGATGTCCCCCTTGTACTAAAAATCGACGTGTTTTTGCATTTTATTAACAACACATGCGTTTTGAAGATATTCGATCTGTTTCGTTTTCGGTGCCCCACCCTGTATATATTATTGTACTCAGTATAGTTAACAATTTAGTTGGTAAACACATTCAATAATCGTTGTCTTTATAACACTTCGAACCTGTTCTGATTTCTGGCAGCATATATGGAGCCCCATTTCGAAGAAATAAATTCAGTTTGAATAAATGAGCACAGGTGTAAAATGTACACACTAGTTAAGTGATTTCTTCAAGGTGAATACAGAGACTAAAAAATAAAGTGATGATTACAAACATACTATTTGTTCCATTGTGTGTCACCACTACGTCACCACCTTTTCACTAGTGAAGTGTGCGACACAAATGTCACCCACCTACTGGTTAAAATGAGTCGCCCAGTTATTGAAATTAAATAACAAACACAAAGCAGTTTGCCCCGAAATTAATAAGGCAAAGGTGCTCTTCACCGGTAGTGTATTATGAGCTTCGTCCCAGTGATTTTGGCTTAAAAAATACACTGGACACCACATGTAGGTGAAAAGATATATTTCACTGAAATTCCACACTCATTTTTCAATTGAAAAGGTATTGTTCATGATGATTGAAGTCAAAATGACAAAATTGATATTAAGTTCACGTTCACTTTTTTACATTTATGAATAGTTCATTCAATTTATATCAAATAATAAACAAAAAAGTATGCACTTCATTTTTATTGAATGACATTGAATTTGTGAATAAAATATGCTACTTTGTTAAAAACTATCATTAGAAAATTTCAAGTACGTCCCTGTCAGGGCGAACGATTCACTACTAGGATTCCTTGACGAAAATAAAAATCCTGAAGCATTGTCTAAAGAAGAATAGTCAGACAATCTCTGTGCAAAATGCATTGGATGGCCGTCACCTGAGACATCTATACTATTTTACTGGAAACATTGAAAATGTATCCAGTAATGTGGCGCCGTTATCGGATGGCACGCAAAACTATACTTCTGTCTCTTTTTAAAATAGAACGACAGTTTTCATTCGCTTCATTCAGAAATGTGCAGAATATTGTCATTGGTGAGATGTTAAGCAGAATAAAAGACGAGTCAAAGTTTGCATTCGGATGTTTCGAATATCAGATGATGATCAGTGGTAAAATTTTATATTGCTGCAATTAAGCCTAATATAATGAAACACGTAATGTAGCAATATTCTTACTGAAAAATGATCCCTAAGTATAGGTACAAAAAAAATGTTCTTTTACAATATTATATCGCAGTTGATATGTTTTGAAAACACATAAAGAATATTCATTAGTGCTTGAAGGCACCCAATAAGTAGGTAAATAATAATATATCAGTATTATTTGTACAAGCTTTTGTTTAGTTTCACTCACACGTAACAGGTATAGTATCTACTGTCTAGGTATAACGGGGTCGAAACTTCAGTGGAAATTTTGAGCCAATTCCACTGATCCAATCATCTTTAAATTTGGCAGGTGTCGATTAAATTCATTCAGGTTCGTTACGACATTCACAAGAGAAAAAAACAAGATAGCGATTAGTTTTTGTGATTTATTGTCCAACTATTCATAATGCGAATCTCGAGTAGATTTTGTATTTTTTCAAAATTCGAAATGGCGGATACGATTTTTGATTAGATTCTTTCAAAATTGGTACCTATACAAGGGCTTGTTGTATTGGAGACCAATACGAACATTCAAGATGGAGGAAAAATTTTGTGATTCATGACCGAATCCGTCCATGATAGATCTAGAATTATTTGGGTAGGACAGTTCAAGGACAATTCAAGGAAAATTCAAGTGTTGGTGGACAGGTGTTCTTTAATTGATGGTTCGATGTTATCAACAATGTATATGGACATATAAGGAGAGTTTCAAAGGAGGTTGTCACCAGAAATCATTCACCTCCTACACGGGCCTAAAATACAGTTTTTGTTGTACAATATAGTTATTTGTGTATTTAGAGCGCGAGGAGCGCGGTAATCTTTGGAGAGCGGCAATGGCACTTTGTTCTCGAAATAAACACATGTTTTTTTTTCTTCAAACGCAGCTTTTAAACATAGAAACGATTGACAATTCATTCAACATAGGCACCCATGAGAAAATAAACACTCAATAGTAATTCCAAATGAATAAGCTATTCAAATATCCAATAATTCACATCTCTAACAAGATAACTTGCTTGAAAAAAAAAGTATGTCGAGATCGAATCACAGGCCTTCAGCTTGATAGCAGCTACGCTCTCAACACCACCACAGTTCCTAAGAGTGTTATGAATTTATTGTCTATACTAACCATCATGCAAGAATAGGTTCGTTTTCAACGAAAGAGATCGAGAGATCGGCCGTTTCTTCAATATTTTCGCACTAGAGCGAAAAAGCTGTCACAAAACATTTCCGAGAAAACTTCAGCTTTGCGTTGAGATCTAAAAGCGTCAAAGGCTACCTACTTTGGTAAGCGGTTGTAGAAAAAAATATATTTTACTGACCATGCACGATCATCGGGGAG
The DNA here is from genome assembly GCA_944452925.2 of Chrysolina oricalcia. Lineage (NCBI taxonomy): Eukaryota > Metazoa > Arthropoda > Insecta > Coleoptera > Chrysomelidae > Chrysolina > Chrysolina oricalcia. Next base: position 28,875,035 of record OX101808.2, read on the forward strand.
ACGGAAATATTTATGGTTTTACGCAGTGCCCACGTACACTAAATTGATACTTTTCAGGACACGTAAGTGAAAAAATCAAATATACGTAAAGTTATGTTTTACGCATCGTTCATATAATTCCAAAAGACAGGATTTTGCGTCAGATTTTACTCGAAACTCATCAAATGAAAACTTCATAGAATAAAATATACTCAACAATTGCTACAATTTGCCAATATAATAACGAAGTTATGTTTTACGCATCTTTCTTATAATTCCAAAAGACAGTATTTTGCGTCAGATTTTACTCGAAAGTCATCAAATGAAAACTTCATAGAATAAAATATACTCAACAATTGCTACCATTTGCCAATATAACAACAGGCGTAGAAATAAAATTGTAGATACATTTTCATAAAGAGCTTTTTTGTACTCACGTGTTTCCACGCTCATAAAAAAAGTCCTAATTTACGAATTTTTGTATCATATATAAATAACTATTTCATCTTCTTCATATGAGTTTTCTATGCGTATTGGTCATGAAGTCATAAAGTTTCATTTTTGATAAGGATATCCACTTATAGAGGTACTATATTTCGAACGATCGACTGAAACTTCAAATTCAGTCGCAAATAATGCCATTATATCAGTACCTAATTTCGAAAAAAAAACCCTTATTAGGTTTTACAACTTTGACTTCATGGTAAATAAATAAACTTGAAAAAAAACATTTTAGAGAAAATTTTCTATTTAAATGTACTAAAAAGAAGAAAATAAATTTTAAAGTGAATAAACCCATCATTTTGTTACATTATAAAATTTTAAATGATATAAAAGCTTGTCGCGAGAAGTATATATGTAATTCTTATAGTATATAAAATTCAAAAATCACCTCAAGATTTATTCACACGACAAGCTTTTATATCATTTAAAATTTTATAATGTAACAAAATTATGGGTTTTTCGCTTTAGTGCATTTAAATAAAAGCTCTTATCTGAAAAGGTTTTTTAAGTTTATTTATTTCTTATTTTAGTTTTCTGTGAATATGTTTCTTAGTCTGTTCATTTCAATCAATGCGCCATTGTTGCACGGTCGCTTGCCTGTTAATTTACCGTTAGAAATTTTTCCTAATTTCTACGTGTTCTCTAAATAGCTTTAGAGGGGGGCAGAGGAGTGAATTTTTTTAAAACCGTTTTGTTCAATGGCCAGATAATTTTCACTATTTTTACGGATTTTTTTGATTTCTATTCCGCGAGTTTTCCTATTTTTTTGTGACAGTAAAGGAGGGCGAACCCCCCGATCTATTTTTGTTTTCATCATTATTTTCCATGTCCGAAACTGTTGAAACATTTTCCGAATCCCTTTGCGTTCTCTACCTAGCTTTTGAGGGGGGTAAGGGGAGGCGAAATTATTTAAAACATAATCTCCGACGGTCAGATATTTTTCACTACTTTTACAGATTTTTCCGATTATAATTTCGCGTTTTTTCCATTTTTTTTTTCGAGAAAAGAGGGAGGCGAGTACCTCCTTAATTCATTTTTTCTTGCTGTAATTTTTGACGTCCAAATCCGTCAAAAAAACGTCCGAAAACCTTCGCGTTCTCTATCTAGCTTTCGGAGGACGGCGGGGGGGGACAATTCCTTTTTATAAACCATAACATTCGACTGTCAGATATTTTTCACGATTTTTAGAGATTTTTCCGATTTTAATTTCACGAGTTAGTTTTCCAACTTTTCGAGAGAAGGGGGGGCATCCCCCTCCCTAAATATTTTTTTTCGTTGTTATTTCTGACGTCCAAATCCGTCAATAAAACTTCCGAAACCCTACGCGTTCTCTATCTAACTTTCGGGGGGCAGGGGGGACAATTTCTTCGACATTAATGTTTTGTCATCGGAACTGAACCAACACGAAAAATTTCAATTCCATAGAATAAGAGGAAGTGGTTCTAATTCAGCTTGCAAGATTTGTACCCATCTAACACACACAGAGCAAGTTAAATAAAAGCTCTCAATAAAAACAGAAAATAATATGGTAACTGTCGGAAATGGCATTATCACCTTCATAACTTAAAACCAATCATCGGTTGTCATCAAGAACGTTGGACATCTTCCCCTAAACATTAGTCAAGAGAAATCACCCTGAAAATATCTACTTATGTGAATTCGAAAACTGACTGAGACCTAACAAGACAAAAACAATGAAATGCCAAACACCACGAAAGTTCGCTAATTGCTCTCTCGCACAAAACAACAACACATGTTTTGTGCTCTCTCGTTTACATGCAAATTGCAAGTGGCAGGTGGAACGGACACTGAGCCAATCAAAAACACGAAATAATGTCCATTCATTATTCACTTTACGCGATTACTACGACACTTTCCATCTCATTCGTTTGTCTCCTTTTTGGGGGCAATCGTGCTGGCGCCATCTACTAATAAACCCCATCGTCATCCAATAATAATCCCATAAGGTTGACTGACTATACTTCCTTAGACAATGCCTGAAGTATACCTCAAAAAATGCAAGTTGATTGTAGGGGGCGCATTCGTACGGGTGTATTTTTGCCTCGGTTCGTCGTTATCGAGCTAGATGTCTCGCGCGATTGTATCAAACACGATTTCTACAGGCACTGACTATCTTCTTTCTCTATAAAATGCTATAAACATAAACAATGGTTTTGGTAGATATGTATCAGTCGCTCCAGGTTAGTTGCGCTATTCTTCGTTAGGTGGTGCCACTCGTACCATTTAGACAATGATTGTTTCAAAAAAGCTTTTTAGAATTTTTAACGAAAAAGACTGAAAAGAGTATTGAGAGATTATTGAGAAAAAATCGCAAAGAAAAGTACTAGTTTTCTATTTATCAACACTTTTGTTGAAGTAAATTACAGTTATGATTTTTGCTATGGACATTCATGCACCTACTTGTGCCATTGTTCTACAGATTTTACTTGTACCTCTAGTGAGTTCCGTAATAAGTTTTCCTGGATTTTTTTTTCATCATAATGTTTAGGAAAGAACATGCTGGGGATATTTCAGACATTCATGTTCTAGGGTCATTGTTCTACAGATTTTACTTATGCCTATTATATTAGTGGGTTTGGGAATAAAGAGTATTGTTCTACAGATTTTACTTATACCTACCTATTTTTTTTTCTTTGGTGTTCTGGCATCGACTGCTACGGTCATTAGCCACGTGTTCTGGATAGGCCTTGTTACTAACTCAATGCGCCTCCTCAGGAGCAACACTGTTAATTGGAACGCAACAGTGAATCGTGTAGGACTCACCCCAGTTGAGCCACGATATTTGAATAATTTAATTGGTCAAATTAAATAAAAAAATCCCAGCCGCAACTGGGGCTCGAACTCCGGTCCTTTCGACCCAGAGTCGGACACTCTATAACCACTGCGCCACGCCCCGATATACCTACCTATTAGTGATGAGTTCCGTAATAATTTTTCCAGATTTTTTTAAGTTGTCTACTTACATAATAGCTATATCTGGAATCTTTAGGAAAGAATATACTGCAAATACAACAAACATTCGTGTACTTGGGTCATTGTTCTCCAGATTTTACTTACTATAGTGAGTTTCCGTAATAATTTTTCCAGTAATTTTCTCAATCGTTCTACAAATTTTACAAATATAGTGATTCCGTGATATTGTTTCCTGGAATTTTTTCAATTAGCGGCCCACCTACATAATACTTATGTCTGGAATGTATAGCAAAGAATATTTTGCGGATAGTACCTACAGATATTCTTGTGCTTGAGTCATTGTTCTACTGATTTGAATTTATTTTTGTAGAATTAGCGGCGGGTACGTAGTCAGGTCAGAAAGAAGAACTCTTCTTTACTTTTCCGAGCTTTCGACAAATTTATTTGTCCTTATCAAGGCTAAAAAATTGTAAAAGGCTATAAATATCAAAAATGAAAAAGTGGCATGAACTTACATATAAGGGTGGATTTAGTCAACTTTAGCATAAGTATTATCGTAACCATAGCGGTAACATCAAAGGTTTTTAGCATAAACTTAACAGTGTTGTTCAAATGGCGCCATTTGATATAACAGATTCATCTTTCGCTTTTAACATATATTTAAGCACAATTTTAAAATAATTACTAAATGCACCTTAAAATAAGTAAATCAACGAATATATTTTTATTGTGTAAATGAAATATATCGACATGACACGAAAAAAATGTTTCACTGATTGACATTTCCATGGAAGTATCGTTAGGAGGATTTTTTATTAATATTCATTATGTATAATGTTTTAAGTAGAAATGAGTAGATTTTGCTTAATTGGTTTAGGTCTCAGATCTCTTATTCATATTACCTATTATCATAAAGTATTAATTGCAACCAGTTCTAAAAGTCTTTTTTTCAAATTTTGTTATTGATATAACATGTTATCGTAATTCATTATATGTGATATTTGTTAACTACATGATTAGAGAGTGCGCAAGAGAGTTTTTGGAGTCTACAGTCACTTTTAGTCCAGGAGCCCGGTAAAAATTTGGTCAGTCATTTGTTCTCAAGCGATATTTAGTAGAATGCATCAGAGAGTCGTATTATAAAGATTCGTGAACGTCAGCTACGATTCCGTTGGTGGTGGGGGGGATGATCAGCACAGTAGCTTCCTACGCACGAAGAAAAAAAATATATTCAATTATGCCCTACTTCCCGGAAACATGTTAAATTGACGCAATCCGAATATAAGGTAAAATTTTATTTGAGAGGAAATCATAGAAGGTACAATTTTTTTTGTGTTCGACCAACTAGCTGTCGTATAATACACCATGCTATAGTCAGCTGATTTTTTCTTTCTTCAAGATATTGCTTTAGCGATAATTTAACATGTTTTCAGGAAGGAAAACAAAATTGAATACATTTCTTTTTCTTTGTGCGTGGGAGGCTACCACCGCTCATCCCCCCCCCCCCACGGAACCGCAGCTGACGTTCACGAAGCTTTATAATATAACTCTCTGATGCATTCCACTAATTTTCGCTTGAGAGGCACTTGGTCATGGAAATCTGTCACTGGCTCCCGGACTATTTTATGACCAGAATTTCAAAGTTTGGCTCGTTTGTCCAAAGCAGTATTTATTGCAAGAAATGCAAGGTATGCTATGGAATGTTTAGGAAAAAATATGCTGCGGATATTACAGACATTCATGTACTTGGGTCATTGTTCTACAGATTTTACATTTCACATAACAGCAGTTATAAAATTTGCATTGACACCTCTCGATCTTTTCATCTACCACCGTCCTGTAGCTTCTTCCGCAACACAGCTGTCGACAGCTCTCTGGACCACTCGAAGTAACATTACAGTGCCTAAAAAAAAAGGTGGTGACATGAGTATATCGTCATCTAGATATCAATTATGTTGATTATTGAGGGAAAATACATAAAAGGTCATTTTTATCGATAAAGACACGTTTGATTGTATAAATGTTTTATTTTCATTACACACAATTGAGAATCAAGGGAGTGAAAAAATCGCGAGAGCGTGCTCGAATTTTTTTTCTTTCCGGCCACGGCCTGTGTACTATTACGGCAACCCTCAGAAGTCTTCGAGAGACTTGTGCGAGCTAGGGAAGACGAGGCTCTTACCTTTTTTAACGTGTGATGCCATGCACGGGACCACGTGCTGGGATTTGTACCCACCACGGCAAAATTATTCTGGGAAAATATAACAGGGCAATCACCCCCATCCAATGACAATTTAGGGGACAACTACCTGCTGTCAAAAAGCAGATAACTGTTAAATAATACTTCTCAGAATGAGGAAGCAGGAAGTTTATTGATCACCACATATGGTGTGCGCATGCGGTAGAGGACGCGGCTATTATTATTATATGCCGTGGCGTTCCGGGGAGACTTCATGATTTCTGGCGGCGTATTTACTTTTCAGTTGCAAGAAAACCCGGAAAACCTAAAGCATCACCCTGGGTGGAAAATTGCACACTTCAAGCAAACACCAGATGTCGGGATTGGCATCTAGGCAACTCACATCGTACTTGCTTCAGAACAAGGAATGATGTCGCCTATCGATACCAATGTAGGTACTTGAGAAAAATTCTCTCATCCTCCGGATTCGAACCGAGTTAGATGCAAGCGAAAGATACAACGGTCAAGACATCGAACATACGTCTAATGCATCGAACCGCTGAGCTACCGGCCACCATACTTCTATACATTCTACACTTCAAAATGATCAAGGATAGTACACAGATTGGAAAGTTGTGTGCATGTATTCTGAACAATCGAGAGTAATCAATATATTTGTATGTAACTCTACACTGATCTCCGAAGGAAAAAGCATCAAAGTGATGATCTTCAATGTCTCAAAATCGTAATCTAGCTTCGTAAAAACTATTGGGATTCTCAAGACGAAAGAATTAACAACGACCCTAATTATTTCCCTAACGATCCTTGTAGTTTAATTAATTATATTATATCATGGATCACATCCCATTAAAAAGGTAGGGCACTCAGCAGACGCCAAACTAACTGCCGAAGATGACTTGGTCTCGGAAGGAATGCTTTCACAAAAAACTATGGATTTGTGAATGCGAGCATTTGTCCGCTTTTTATTTCTCGTAATTATCCCACATAAATCATTCGGAAGTGCCTGTTTTTGATATTTTTAATTGTGCAGAGACACTGATCTTTGTGGATTGGATAACAGAGTTATTTGCACTCGGGTGCTCTGATTTTCTTTCTATAAAAAACATTTTCAATGTTTTTATTTCATTCAAAATCTTCACTCTTCACATATCATCAACACCATCATCAAGCTCACATCTTTGAAGAAGATCCATAATCAAGATCATCGAAAACAGTTTGGATTCATCATTCAACGGTTTGAGAAATATTTAGTAACACTGCATTTGCTGAAAAATTATTTATAGGGAAAAAACAATATATAACGAGTGAATATCAAAGATGAATTAAGTTTCGAGCATCTAATAGAGTATGGAGTACCCCAAGGCACAGTACTGGGCCCACTGCTACTCTTTATATATTTAAATTATTTCCTCAACTTAAATGTCACTTGTTCAATTATGAGCTCGGAAGATGACACGGCGATAATATATAAATAAAATATTATTAAGGATGGATTTAGCGAGGGGCAATATATGAAAATATAAGTAGAAAAGTTATTGGGTATAACCCTCAAAATGTTGTGCAACCGTAGACACGTGTTTCGAGCTTAAGCTCTCATCAGTACGAAGCCACAAATGTGTGGTTGGCTTCCTGTTGTTGACTTCCTTTGTTTCTATTTTTACATCCAAGTGTTGTACATCTTTGCACTTGATTTTACCATACTGATGAGAGCTTAAGCTCGAAACACGTGTCTACGGTTGCACAACATTTTGAGGGTTATATCCAATAACTTTTATACTTATATTAAAATATTATTGCTATCATTTGAAAGTTTTAAACAATGAAGTATTGATTACTTTCGTTACGTTACGATCGTTATCAAGTGTGGATATCCTTAGAGGGAAACTCGAACTGGAAGGCCTGTTTCACATGCTTGGTAAATCTGAGATTAGCGTCTATCCACAGTCCCAAGTTCTTTCCGTCATATGATAAAGGAATACTTTCTCCATTCAGTCCATTCACCTTAAAATTGATATGAGGCTGTACATATATTCGTATGGTTTTTGGACCAAATAACATGGTTTTATTTTTTTAGCATTGAGGTTTAGATTTTGAGCATTCTAAATTTCAACAAGAGCTTGAAGATCCGCATGTATCAACTTTATACAGATTTTTTTTTTGTTTACAAAGGAAAATGAGAAACTTAGCTTGTGTATCATCAACATAGTGATGGAAATCTAAAATATAAATAGAGAACAACAAAGGCCAAAGTACTGACCCCTGAGGCACACGGTAAGAAGACGTTTCCGTGTTGTGCATTACACGTTGATGTCGTTTAATGAGACAGTTTCTAATTATTTTAACTGCTGCATTATCAAAAAGATAATATGAGAATTTTTTACATAAAATCATTAGATCCATAATGTCAAACGCCTTACTATAATGTAACTATATCTGTGGCTTTTATGATATCATCTGTTATCATCGCCAGGACAGTAGTTGTACTGTGATTATCTCTGAAGCCAGACTCGGTCATGGGTATTAGGTACGCTATTACTCTCGATACATTCTTTACTTGGTTTTTCATATTTTTTCAGTTTGAAGAGCATAGGAAGTTTATTGACTGGCCGTAGTTGACTGAATTCAGTTAGATCTGAAATTTTGGCTGAAGGAATCACGTTTGCTCTTTCCCATGCTTCAGGAAACACCGCAGTTTTCAGTACTGTATTCACTATGCTCGTAAGGTATTCAATCGAATAAAAACTGATCGCCCAAAACATTATCAGTGAAATGATGAAAAGTGGAGTATCATCAAAGAGTTTTCATATTTATCTATAAGTTCGATTTCTGCTTTGTATTCCATTTACGCATTTTTTATCTCTTGACGGCATAATTGACCTGATTTTTCAATTCTTTATAAAATTCCCTATAAGACAGTAGTTTTGTTGATTTGGAACGAGTAAGCTTAGTTCCTACTTTTCGTCATCTCTTTTAAGTTATATGTGAGCCAAGTGGAAAGGTTTCGTCGCTTTTACTGATTGGTACAGTACTACTGAAAGCAGAGTTCAAATTCTTGTTAAAAAAATTCCACCATCCGAGCAGCGTCAGTCATACCATATATGAGGTTCCATTGAATAAGATGAAAATTTTCAAAAAATATTTTTTCGTCAAACCTTCTGAAATTACGAAAAGTTATCAACTTGTCAATGGTGTTAGTTTTGATCTTAGATATATTAGAAGAAATGACACAGTGATCTGATATACTACGTAGATTTAATTCCTTACCATTCTCAATGGTACTATTATTTGTTGTCATTACCCTAATAGCACCATGAAGTCCGGTGGTAATCCATAGGACATCCTCTCAGGACATTCGGGACGTCCTTAGGATGTGCAAAATTGGTACCGCGGACGTCCATTGGACATCCGTGGGAAGCACCAATGTCTCGACTTCTCACCAAAATTGGACGTTCTATAAGGATATCCAATGGACATCCACCTGGGATGTTAATCAGACGTCCCCGAATTACATCAATTGGAAGTACATCTTGGACGTCCTTAGGACGTGCAATATTGGTACGTCCTTAGGACGTGCAGTATTGGTACCGCGGAAGTCCATTGGTCATCCGTGGGAAGTACCAATGTTTCGACTTCTCACCAAAATTGGACGTTCTATAAGGATATTCAATCTACATCCACCTGGGATGTTCATTGGACGTCCCCGAATTACATCAATCGAAAGTACATCTGGGACGTCCTTAGGATGTGCAGTATTATCAGATGTGTTTCAGGACTAAGATTATGATATTGTTGTGGATTACTGGAGATACCAATTTGGATGGAACCAGATTTACTTACTAGGTAAGCTCAGCACTCTCCCAGAGTCATTCAATTCGGTTTTGTACATGTTTAAAAGATACACACAACTCTACTTGTCTTACGGAAACATCTTTTTCAAAACAGTGTTGAATAGATTAGTAATAACTATTGAATAGTATAACAAAACTTTTATTTTCATTTATAGATATAACTACACTGAATGAACACAAAATAACTTACAGAACAGTCACTAAACTAATTAATCACGAAAGACGATAGAAAAGCCGCCATAGCTGGTAAATACTCAATAATTGTCTGACAATTCGTCAACACTTCACTTGAACACAGAACACAAAACACACAAAACAACTTTATGCACGGAATCCATACATAGAGGAATTGTTCGGTTTCAATCCGTATACGAACAAGAGAGACAAACATAAATTTTTTATTTTCATTGTTATGACATCTAATAACTTTTGAATCACCGCTGTAATTCCGATTCGTTCTGTAATCAGTTGAATGTAGATTGGACTAATTCTGGACATCCAATGGGTGTCCAGATCTTCCATATTCAACGACCAGTGTAGTTCCATTGTACGTATATGTGCTGTGTGAGAAGACCGCTCTCCATCAGAGTAGACGAACAGATACGGGTAGTGACGTCAAAGTCGGACATCGCAGAACATATTGGTTCAAAAGAAAAGTCAAAGAATCCTTATACAGCCAAGCCAACAACGCCTTCAGTTACCCGAGCGAGAAAAAAACATTATATGAAGAAAGCTATTCAATAACAGGCCAATTTTAGGAGAATACAGGCAGTAAAGACCTATTTACCTACTTCCAATAAGTCTTGGTCATCCCTCTTCGTAATTACAAAGCACGTATCTGCTAATTACTACTCAAGAACTACAATAAAAAACTCTCATTTCCGCGAAACAGGTCAATACACATGACTACTTGCATTTCTGACTTCCATCGTCTTAATGGTTGAAAGATTTCTACTTCTTTCAACTCTTCAAAGGAAAGAAGTCCGAAATGCAAGTAATCAAGTTACTACATCGTTTACAACCTTCAAACAAACAGATCATTATACACTCGATAACGATCGTAGATATCATGCTGATTGAAACGTCGCGTCATGTTCAAAATAACAATTCAGACAAGAAAGTCCGAAATAAAAATAATCAATTATTACAATTAATAATATTTTTTTCTACGACCGTGCGTTTTTACCCACTTTCCCGCACTCATTTTAGTTTAGAAAGTGTCACTTTCCCGCACTAGTGCGGGAAAACTCGCTTTCCCGCACTAGTGCGGGAAAGTAAAATATGTCAATTTATCGTTATTAAATGTACATTTCATTGTTGCTGAGAGTTATTTGGAGGACTCCGTAGAACAGAAGAAAACCATCTCGAATAAAATTCTTTCATGTACTGGCAACTTGCAACCAATGCCGTCTCCGTCATCTTCATGCACTTTGCAATCTACGAGTGTTACTCTTAACAGCCAGTTACCACCAACTAACTACTCTGGACCGGCTATTCTGACGCATTTGCAGAATGCAACAAATTGTGTTTTCAACATTAATATCAATAATAATTAGTGGATTTTCATGGAATGTTTTGCATGTTGAAATAAAATATATATTTTCAATGTGCTTTTTGAATATTTATGCGGTCGTAGAAAAAAGAATGTTCCTAATTCATGCGTAAAGTGTCTTTCCCGCCCTTGACTGCTTGCCCGAACTCCGCTTCGCGTCGTTCGGGTCAACGGCAGTCGCGTGCGGGAAAGTATCACTTTCCACACTTGTTAGGAAAATAACTATTTACTCTCACCTTCCTACAGTTCCAAAGCTTCCCAATTTCTCGTCTCTTGTACAGTAATCCGGGGATTTCGATATGTAAATCAATGACTGCGTTCTGGCATCTCTGTTCTTAAGTTTTTTCGCCAAGCGCTCTGAAATGCTCCTCTCTACCATACTCCTGGACAGTTCTACGGCATTCGTATATTTTTTGAGTAGCCTATGACCAATTTCCGTCATCGGAGGTAATGCTCTCCAACAAGTTTTGATGTTGCATGACCCGGAAACTCCGTGACATTTGCATTGGGTGCGGAGACTTTCAGCCATAACCTCCGAAAAGAAGAAAAATTGAGGAACATTTCATTTCGAGGTATTGCGGCTCGAAGGCATACAACGAGAATCAGTCATTCGTCCAATTTCCGATTTATTGAAGCAATATACATTTTTGGTGAACACCACAAAAGAAAAATTCGGTCACTTATACCAGAGTAAAACATGTTGAAGAATAGCTCTCTTGCGAATTTTCTAGTTTAAAAATAATGGACACACCGTGGTTCGACGGTTCGACAATGAAGATAAGAAAAATTACTAGTATACGGGTTATCAGAAAATATAGTATTTTGGTGTGTACAGTGTTCTTCAAAGAGTTGGCATCATAAGGGAAAAACTTTTATTAATAATTTATTTTGAAAGTTGACTTGGGAGTTAAGTTGTGCTTTGAAAAATAATGAAAATGACCTACGCAGATGGTATATTTGCTACATATTCCCGAATGGTCTGTTCCAAATGGTCAATATCGTTGAATGGCTGTATACTTGCAGCTTCAGATAACCCCACATGAGAAAATCATGTGGGGTTGAATCAGGAGAACGAGGTGGCCTTTGATGTTTTTACCAATTATATTACTTCTAAATGATTCACCAAGAATATTTCTAACTGCAGTGGAATAGTGAACAGGTACGCAATTCATTTTAAACGAGTACTGGTCGCGATATTTCATAACAAAATAAGGGGTTTTCCTGATACCACCATTTGCGATTTTATGAATTAACTATTCCATTTGTATTTGTAATCTTCGTCACGTTCTCCCTCTCCATATCGGACATCAAAGTATTTTTCCTTCAAAGTATCAATGAATTTCGGCTTGTAAGGTTTTTCTCATAATTCTCCATTCACTGCTCTTCCTTAAATTCGTTCTTTTGCTAATTCAAGAAATACTGAAGTTTTTGTACTGTATAACATCTAAAGAAACATTTAGTTGCACTTCCTCAATGTTTTTCGGAGAATTACGTGGTTTTTTGCAATTAGTTAAAATTGAACCTGTACTTTTGAATTTTGTCAAAATTCTACTGACAGTCCAATGCTGTATATTTTTTCTGGAAACTTCAACGACTTGTCGATGGGGTGTACTTTCTCCACAATTAAAACAATCTCAATTTTTTCTTGTACAGATAACACTATTACGTTTTTCTTATTCAAACATATTGAAACGCGCATTTAACTATAAAACAATGCTTAATATCAAATTGTTTTAATTGACTACCTATTTCATTTGTCTCCAAAGTCTACTCTGCGAAATTGTTGAATGTTAAGGTGTTTTAGGGCTAGTAAAAACTAAATTTGAGAATGATTTGTTCCGTATAATGTCGTGAACTTTGGTTCGATACGTAAAGTAGTTTTATGATATTTTGATTGATGAGTTGGATATCATTTCAATACTGGAAGAATCCATTCAATTGAATTCCTACTTTAAAAGCTTGACAATACGTCAACTCTGCATCAAATATACTTCCTAATTAAAAGTTAGTAGATAGCATATTAGAGCTAGTGGTATAGAACAGTTTTGTCGAAGTTATGAAATTTTTAACAGACATTCAGGAAAGTGTAGCGAATATACAGCCACAGTTCATCAGAAATGCATTACAAGATGTACACAGAAGAACCATGCTAGTATTTGAAGACATACATAAATGTAAAGTTGAGTTTGGCTCAGAAAATGCTCACTCACAGTTGGTATTTTGTTATTAAATGAGTTTATAATTTTTTTGTTTGACTGTTTGACAGAATTCTTAATTGGGTGGAGTTGACAATATTTTTTTTCTATTTGGAGTCTAAAATGAAGTCATTATGAAACCCAAATGCGTATCGAAATGGCTTCTATTTCGATCCGCAATTTAAATTTTTTCGAGATTGATAACAATAGTTACATCAACTATCAGATGAACTTAAGACAAGATGGATGGTATTTTCAGATATTGAACAAAGAAGAAGAATAACCTTTGAATGTTGTGGTGTTATTTGTTGCCTTGGATGGTGCAGTACTTATAAACTTTAATTATTACATGACTGGTTTCTCGGGCGTGTATATGCTCAGTGGTCTGATTGTTTGAAAAGTTATTTTGACTGCAGCGGGAGTGTGGTGAGACATCGGATACTTCGAAATTGTGAAATTCCTTTTCGTAAACTGAACGAGATTTTTTGGGCAAAAAATCATTCACAGCCGTTTGAGCAATTACTCTCAATTCAGGGGGGGTGCAATTTGAGTTTTCTTCATCAGTCATTTTAAAAAAGGTACTGATATTTGCATTCAAAATTCAAATAATTAATGTAAACGAATTACTTACCTGACAGCTTTCTTCAAATTTTAAATATTTTATCAATGTCACCAACCCGATATTTCTGATATTATTTATTAATATTAAATCCAAATTTTTCTAATAAAAAACTACAAAAAAATGCCAAATAGAGAAAATAGTATATGAAAGACGTTTTATAAGACACATTGTCACACTTGTTCTCTTCCAAACAACGCGTGCGACAAAATGGTGTCTTATAAAACCTGTATCATAGTATACTATTTTGTAAGTTTGTTGAATTCATCACAGATGAGCTATTTCATTAGTCTCCATAGCCTACTTCACAAAATTGATGGAAGTTTCACAGCCATACTAGTAAGAATTAAATTTAAGATTTGTACAGTAAAAAGTCGTAAACTTTGGTAAGATACGTAAAGAAGTTTTATGGTGTTTCCAATTATGACTTTGGTATCATTTCATAACAGGAAAAATGCACTTAAATGAATTTCTGTCCTAAATGCTTGAAGATACGTTAACTTTTATCAAACATCAGAAATTTATAACAGAAATTCTCATTTTTTCTAGAGAAAAACATATTTTTGTTGATGATTCGTGATTGAATGTTAGTCAAATATTAGAGCTACTGGTATAAAACAGTTTTGTTGAAGTTACAAATATTAAATTTTCCATTAAATTTCCCACTTATCAAAAAAATTGCAAAAAGTGAAAGTTGCAATAGACCGTTCGAGACATATGTATTAAATCGGAATAGAAATATCATCTTTTTCATTTTTTTCGAAATTCTAGTAAATAAGCCTATTTTCAGCGATTACTTTGAAAAAAATATTACTTTTGACTGGTAGCGAAAGTGATCCACGAGTAGGTTATTTTTGAGGGGGAAACCGCTGAGCAAATTGTATACTTATTCCAAAAATTCGAACTAATTCCTCTAATACCGAAGTAATTCCCGAGTAATACCCCGAACTAATGCCACTAATTCCTCTAATACCCGAGGAATAAAAGCAATAGAAATCCGACTTTTCGGTTTTTTGACAAGTACTATTTTGAAGAAGAATTCCTGATTCCATGGGTCGAGGACCTTTTTTTGTCATGTTGATAAAATAATTCCTGTAATACTAAAGTATTAAAAAAGTAATACATTTAATTCCCGACTAATCCCCATTAATTTTCGACTAATACCCCTACTTCCTGACTATTACCCACTAATACCCAATAGTTTTCAACTAATACCCGATAATTTTCAACGAATTCCCCACTAATAACTCAAGGCTTGTACAACAAAATTCTCCAGCGGTTTCCCCCTTGGTTATTTTTCATATTTTCCAAAGCACAACTCAACGCCCAAGTCAAATTTCAAAAGAAATTCTGAATAAAAATTTTTCCCTCATGATCTAACTCTTTGAAGGACACTGTACATTTAAGTAAATAAATGAATAAACTGCTCTGATTTCATGGTCGATATCGGGGTTGTATTGTGAACAATTTTCAGTTACTTACCCTCCTCCCAACCCTATTATTATGCAGATTCACAGACGCAATTTCGTTCTTCAGGGCGTCGTTCTCTTCTTCTTCTTCTGTTGCATCGGCTCTCTTGCCTTTGCTCGTACCCTTCTCCAGAGTCCACTTCTCCACGTTGTCGATGAACCTTTTCGCGAACTGCGCCCCCCATTTGACGTTGTCCCCGCAGCCGCCCCACTGAAATTGCTCGTTGGAGGGGGTGTTGGGTTTACCCGCACACGTGCAGTGGTAGAGGGCCCCGCTTGAACAGGCACGTGCCATCATGTACGTCAGCGTCGCTGAACTTATGGCGTAAACGTAGGCTTGCTCTCTGGTAGCTAAAAGATAAATATATTGTTGTAATAACAATGATAGTAATTCGTCTTTATTCATCATTAAGTATTAGATATTATAATAAAAGTACAATATACCCATGATGATGAAAAGGCGAAGTGTGAGCGTGAGCTGTTTTTCAACTCACAATATATACCTGGAGGGAGAGAAATATAAGCAAAATACTATATATATATATAATGGACCTTTCCACGAGATATGAGGAAACACTGTAAGGAGAAAGTATATACGTTATACGTTAATATCACTCGAGTTTCTCTTAATCAGAAGAAAAGTGATTCGTGACGTCACGTTCATCAGAACTAGACTTGGCAACGATGTAAAAGTTGTGCAGCATGTAATTTCAAATTCTGATTTAAATATAATGTGTCGTATGACAGTTGTCATTTGATACCAGATGGGTTCGTTTGTCTGCTTCACGGAGCAAACCAATAAGAATCGTGTTTTTCTGTTTAACTCGTTCGCCTACATTAAAATTGGATACAAGTAAAGCAGTTCCATCAAATATATATACTGCACACGAACAGGCCCTACGTGATTTCTTATTTAAGGTTATAATGCGGTTTTCAAAGTTTTGAAAGTTTTTGTTGTTTGTATTCTACAATTTTTTTAATTCCTGTATCTGTATCCCTGCAATAACTATGAACATGTCAAAAATATGCTTTGTACCCGATTGTCTGAACACCAATTCTAATAAACAATTTTTTTATGCATTTAAAGATGAAGCGAATCGTGAAATGTGTTTCGAAGCAGTGAATAAACCCTGAGTAAAAAGCGGAAATATATGTTATTTTGACGAAAATTTCCAAGTGAGTACTTTACGTTACCTATGTTATTGTATTCAAGCAGAGTTCAAAGAAAGATTTAAAATTTCAGTCATTGCAATAAAAGATTTTGAACTATCAAATAATTTTAGGTACTAGTAAAGATTTAGACAAATATACTTGAAAAACCAAATTCCAAGAGATGAAAGTCACAATGAAAAACTTGACATTGCTATATCTGATTTGATTCCATCCGATGAATATTATTACGATTTGCGGTATTGCCAACGCTCGTTTTTCATCAAAAGAAAGGTCCGTTCAGAAAAGTTGAAAGCCGTAAATACAATGAAAATAGCTAATATGTGGATTTTTCCACTTAGTTGAGCAAGTGACAAAGTTTTTATTATTTCTCAATGCCTTATATCAAGCTGGAAGCTATATTTTTAAAGAGAATGGTATTGCCTGTTTCGGAACGTTGATTATGGTGGGGGTGTTTCCGATCAACGTGACGTCAGCGGCACACTTTCAAATGTGATATATTTTCAAAATGAAAAAAAATTAGTGGAACTCTTTGTTAAATGGACGTTTCAGACTAGAAACTATCGATTTAAACTAGTTTTGCAATTTAATTTTCGTAAATGTAAAGGTCCATTGTAACAGTAGAGACTGGAAAATTGTATCAATATAACAACAAGTAAAGGTGAAAGCTCTTAAAATAAACATAAGCGCTATGAGACATAACTAGGTGCACTTGGTAGTGTATAAAATTGATTATAAAATGTTTGTATCAGTTGACCACAAAGTGCACATTAAATAATATCAGGACATGTCCATTTGATAGTTAGCCGAGGCAGTTTGAGCGTAAGGAAAATCTATCTGCCGAGGTAAGCTTTCAGTCTTTTTTCAAAGTTAAACAAAGAGAAGGATCTAAATTCACTGTGCACAGAGTTATAACATTTCGAAACGTTGTACGAGAAGCTACGAGTAAAGAAAGAAGTTTTGTGTTTTGGAATAACGAGTATTGTTTTACTACAAGTCGAAATTTTGGTCAAGTCGAAGAATATATTGAGCCTTTTAAAGAGATAATCTGGCTTTTGGGTCGTTAGAATTGTGTGGATACTTGTTAGGAAGTGTAGTTTTCTAACTTTCTTCAGAAACAGCTAACCTGATTTTTTCATCGGCTCGGAAATACGGTCAAATTTACGAATACCGAAAGAAAACCTGAGGCAATTATTCTGAATACGTTGCAAGCGGTGACGATAAATGATCAGTTGGATTGCTTTCAACTAAAAGGTACCAAGCGACAACTCTTCTCTCTAAAAGCTGGAACCCACTTTATGTTAGTGATTCATTGAACGTGGTACCATCTATTATTGATGGAAGTGCCAAGCGCCATTTCAATAATCATTGTAAAATTTTCAAAAATGATTTGTCTTCATCAAGTCATCATTCAATACCATAATTTGGCGCTTGGTACCTTTTAGTTAAACGCTATCCAGTTATGGTTTGGAATAAGGAAAATGTGTTCAAGTTTTCTGGAAATATTGTCGAAATGGTAACATTTTTACTGATGCCCTGGTAATACCAAATATTATGAAAAATCATTTTTCGAATACTGGCTAGAATATAGCTAACGAAATAAAATGACCTTCTATATCTGACATATTTGAATTGAAAAATATTCTGACTGAACTTTCAACAAAATTAATCAAGAAATATTTTCCCACTTGTATTAAAACATGCTTCACTAAAAACTATACTTATCCAAAAGTGGAGATGCTTAAGATTCAGAAAATTATAGACCAATAGCCTTATTGAGCATTATTTTTTAAATTTCTGAAAACATTATCAAAAAACGTATTGTTGATTTTATAAACAGAAAATACTGCTTTGATAGTAATCAGTTTGAATTCCAAGAAAATAGTGCAGTACTACAGATAATACAATCAATTCAAAATGGACTTGATACAAGAAACTACCTGTACCTGTTTTCATTGACCTCAAGAAGGCATTTGATACAGCTGACCACACAAACTTTTGGAAAACTTGGAAACAATGGGATTCTGGGGTACAGTGAAAAATCTTTTGGAATCCTATCTTGAAAATAGGACAATCAGTACCAAATTTAAAAACATTATTTTATTTATTATTTTATAAATTATTTTTTATGTTACAAATTTTTTTAAATTGTCTGTGAATGTATGTATTTTTATGACCTGACTCATGTTAATGTTTATTAGATTTTATTTGACTAACACACACTTTTTCAATAAGGATTAATTTCTTTCGACAATAAAGTATATTTTGATTTGATCTTATTTGAAATGTAAAAACTCTGAGTCTATTGAACTACCAATAAATGAGGGCGTTAAGACTTGAAAAATTTAAAAAGTGGATTTATTGTAATTTTTTATCGATAAATACTCTTGGTACTGGTATCGATGAAATATTTAAATGAGACAAACATATTGAGTTCTCAACTAATAAAAATTCTTCAATCATCGGTGCTTTGAAGAGATGTCCTGAACGTGGTAGAAACAATTATAAATATAATTCTATATTCTCACATGCTGAGTCGTTTTACCTGTTCGATAAACATTTGGCGATCTTGTTCCAGAAATAATGTTGATAAAATATCAGCATTATATTGAGAATCTTTGAAAGTACTGTATCGTTTCCCATTCGACATACCAACTAATAAACTATTTGCAATTACAAACAAATTTTCTTTAGATGAATTGAATAAAATAAATACCCTAAAAATTGCAATCAATGCAGAGTAGTTTTTGGGATTTAGGTCTCAGATTAAAGAAAACGATATTTCTTAAAAGCCGCAATCAATATTATAAATGAAAAATTAAAATCAAATTTAACTAACCATGACAACCTGAACAATAAAAAATTGGAAAAAACATATTATGGATTATGGAGTTCATAGCTTGCAGTGTATTACAGATAAATTATCACTTATAATATCACAAGAACTTAAATTATTTCCGGAATTTTTTTTGAAGGCACGAATATTTTCTTAAAATATTCGTGCCCGAAAGAAAATTTTCAGGAATAATTTAATCTTGCGTGGTATTCGGTAAGAAAATTTCACACCATAATTTGGAAAAAAATTATTAATCCAATCTGACATTTTAAATTAATTTCACTGCTTGTCAAGTCCACCACGTTTCGTTAAATAAAAAATATTACCAACTTTAGTTACACCAAATGCTAAAACTCAGATAGGTATTAGATCAGTCTATCGCCCTTTCATAATTTTAGGTTACTAAAGCTGGTAGAAATGTATTTTTTGTTAAAGTAATCCACAACACATCTAATGTAAAAAAAAACATGGTTTGTTGCAGTAGGCGGCTGTGATATAGGCGGCCATGCTGTTGACAGATGAGGTTTATACTGGTAAATTACATTGAGTTACTGTATAGTAAACCAGCAAACAAAGATATTCTTATGTAAAACATTTCTTGTAAGCATTTGCGTTAAATAATTTGAGAAAAATGAAATGCTTTGAAAAGTACAATTTATGTAAATACTGCAAAGAGTTGAGTCAAGTACAAATATGTCATCCAAAATTAATATATTTAACGAATTTAATGGAAGATTGCGACCAGGAAGCGTTAGAGTGGATTGGTTTGTTTACGAAAATCCAAGAAAGTCTGCTGCAGATGTCAAGTAAATATGGCCTTTTGCGTAAAAGAGATTTGAACAAAATTGTTTCAAAATATTACATATATGTCTTAAAACACAGACATCTAATTAATTCGTCACCTTCCTATTCACCATTAAGAAGAGAGGATGGGTTAGAATTCAAGCAACATTTAAATCTTACTATGTTTGTAGTTTTTTGAAATATAAACTGTTAATGTATTTTAATTAAACAAATTTGTGTTTTCTGTTTAATGAAAATTTATAGCGAATAATAAATAATAATGTTAATTCTTATAGAAATTTTGCATTATTCACAGGTATACCTACAATATTTAATGGTTTTAGATCATATGTTTACCTTTTCAACTGTCAAAAAATTTCCACTTAAATATCGTGGCGCCACGAAAAAATTTCCGGAAATTTTTTTAGTTGCCATGGTAACTAGTCAAATTTAAGGCATCTTATTGGTTAAAAAGTAGAGGTGTGAAATTTTCTCTAAAAAGCAATTGAAATCATTCACTTCGATTAATAGTACGAACTAGTGCGGACACTCGCCTCAAAAAAAATCAAAGTATTGAATCTGAGAATGAGTACATTTTCCCTATGAATATGATAAGGATATACCTACCCAATATACCGTTAAAATATAATAGCTTCAAGAAGCAAATTTTTAGTAGTTTTTTCAAATGACTTAATACGAACTAGTATAATTTTATGTTGCACTTGCCCACACTTATTCGTTTTACAAATCAAAAATCGTTGACAACAAAGAGAAAAATGAGAAAAACTTGGTGTGTTCCTGTCAGAATCTTTTCTTGGTCCGCCTTTGGTACTCGAGTGCATACATTGAAGGAAGCATTAGAAATTCTGCACACGAACAGGAGCTGATGAACTAACAGAAAGTCAATAAATGGACAACGGTACGCGAACAGATTTTTCGGTTTTTCTCATTCACTGAAAACACCCCAAACTTTTTAGACAATACTCTTCTGCCTGAACGTTACTGATGACTGAGAAAAAGAAAAATCCGAAACTTCACGGCGTACGTGTCTGGAAAAGCGAAACTTTCCTTCGGCGGGTTTAAATCAAAAGGTTTTGTGTGATGGATCCGTCGGAAATTACCACCATTAATTTTCTTTGAACTGGGGTGTCTTTTCTATACTGCATACTGCAAATGCGGTTAGTGGGCCATCAACTGAATATTTCGAAAGAAGCAAAGCATCGGGTCCATGACGACCTTAGTTTATCAAACAAAAATTTCCAACAATTATTGCAATGTTTATATTTGAAACGGTTTATTTGATACCTGCATATGAAACAAAATTCACTATCAGTAAGTTCAATAATTCATAATGGATATAAGAGCCATTTTCCCGTGGAATTTTGAGAATCAATGTCGATTTTCTTGAAAATTTGGATTTAGGTAGTATTTATAACCTTTTCCAAAATCTACCCTACGCCTAGCGGGGTTTTGCCCTGGGGGTGAATACAACCCCATCTAGGGGATGGCATTTTTTTCAATAAAAATAATAACAAACGTCGATAGATTGACTGATTCTAAGCAAGTTATGTTCCATAAAGTTTTTTTGTAAAGTTGATACTTTACGAGTTATGAGCAATTGAAACTGTGCATTTTTCATTGAAGAAACCCTCGTTTTTTAACCGTTTTTCATGATTGACTTAAAAACATTAATTTTATCAAAAAAATCGTTTCGAAAACATTGTAGATAATAAAAAAAAGATATTCGTGTCTGAAAGACCTTTGTAAACCCAGTAACGACGGAATAATTTTTCTTTGAAGGATGGTTATTTTCGAAGAACCCCGAAATTCAATCTCAAATTACTCGAATATAGTGAAATTTTTGGGGAAAACTGAAGATACATTTTTTAAAGTAAATTGAAAAACCTTTTAAATGAGTTGTGATGAAAATCTTTTGCATTAGAATCGACTGACTTATGACCAAAATAATGTCAGCCCCTTTTTTATATGTAACAATTAAACCCTCGTCATTACAACCCTGATAGAAATCAATGGCTCCCCACTTGCAGTTCACGTTATTTAGGTATAATTGATATGATCCATTTTTATAATTTTGAAAAAAAAGTGCATTTTTCTTGAATAAACAAAAAATTATTCATTATATGAAAAAATGTTTCAAATATTGATTGATTTTTTTACTGAAAATGTAATTAATCTTTATTTTTATAAATTATATATTATATAAATATATATTATATAAATTAAAGGAGAAATGGCGGTTTAAATTTTGCGTTCATGCTCTAATTGTGGCTTACCCAACCCCTTTGAACTCACTCCTTTTCAAAAATAAGGGTAGCAAACATTTTTAATTGAGATGACGTTAAAGCCCTTGAAATTCTCTACAAAATGCTTTTTTTAATGTTGTTTGCTTAAAAAATGAAGGAGTTATTGTCGAAAAACCAATTGATTTTTTTTAAATCTAATGTTAATAAATGTGTAAATAAATTTTGCAGTAATACTTATGCATCGTGCTTCTTTTAGAGGTAATTCTTGCATCATATTATAGAGAGTTAATTTAAAAATACTATGGACCAGCCCAGTACAAGTAACGGTAACGTTGATTCTGTTGCAAATGTGCCAAATTTGTTTTTTAAATACTGACGAGAAACTTGTAAAAAAATTATAACCGCAAGTTTAACATCTTCGGTCTGAAGTGGTTGCTTTTATTTGCGTTGAAGGGTTGAAAAAGTTAATTTTAATATCATTATTGAATTATTCTCAATTCAACATAAATGCAGTTTAAAATTATTCCTAATTATTAAAAAAAAACTTTAAAAAAGACTTCCTTTTTCAATAATTCATATTCCCAGGGGGTGGTTTGTGAGGGTTGAATCATTTTGGCAAACAATAATTCAAATTTAATGACGCAATTTTCAATAGTTTCAATTTATAATAAACATCTTTAATACTAGTTTTGAAAATTACTACCCCTTAGGGTGTGATTCACATGGGTTGCATCTATCTGATTTTTATAAACTTTTCTGAGATTGTAGTAGTCTACAAATAATTAATTTAACCTTCATTTTAACCAAATATATGCTAAAATCTACGTTTTTTTGATTTTTTGCAATAATAAGAGGTATATAGCCGAAATCCAAATTTTCATCAAACTCGATGTTGATTCTCAAAACTCCACGATTTACAGTTTTTTGCCGCTGGATGACTGAAGTAATAAAACTACGTTTAATTTTAGAAATGTTTGTAGTACGTCAAAAAAATACAAGTATATGAAAAAGAGATAAAGAGGTAGCAAATACCAATTATTAAAACTAAAGTCATAATAGTTATTATGAAACAATTAAAATGAACTCATTGATTATCAGTTTTTACAAATAAAGTGGTGAGCATTGATACAGAGTAGCAGAGTAGAAACAATATCTTCTCAAGAGATATTTACTTAAAATCATCTGGCAAATGATTGTAAAGAATGAAGTCTGATAATTAGTGTATTTATCCACAATCACCTTTAATTGAAGTTTTATCCACACTTATGAACCGTATAAAGTACCACTTTATCCACTAGTGGAATAATGAAATTACTTTATTCCACTAGTGGAATAATGAAAAATACAATCTTAAATATCAATCACATTTTACTTATTTTCACCAACTTCACAAATTTTTACAAATGGAGTCGATAAACAATCGAAAATACATAGCAACCATTCAACACCTCCCGATATTTTTGTATGTTATTTCAATGATTTTTGAGGAGGTGACAGCCGCTGTCAGAGCAAAACGTCAAATCATTTTGTGATGAAAAATTTCCGCGATTCTGATTCTAAATGAATGTGATTGTGAATAAAACGTTGTATTGCATGCGTGTTTTAGATACATTTTATTTGCTTAAGAAATTTAAACGCTCGAGCTTCGCTCTCGCGTTTAAACATTCTTGCGCAAATAAAATGATATCTAAAACACTTATACAATAAATAACTATTCTCTCCGATTTATTCAAGCGGTATAGCGATTTGTTGGATTATTTCATTCACACGTTGCTGTAACAATAGAATTCCATGATTAAAGTCACATGATCTGTGATGTCAGCGGCTATTTAGGTAAACACGGCGATTCATGTAAACAAAGAAATATTCGCGGCTCTCTTTGGGCTGTATAAGTGTCAAAGTTTGACATAACTCAGTCACTTAAAATTGAAATGACTCGTTTTGACTTATTTTCTACGAAAGCTTAGAAGGGCCACAACTAATTTTATTTTCATTTCGAAATAAATTCCGACTTGCAACTCGGAATTCCGACTTGCAACTCGGAATTCCGACTTGCATCTCGGAATTCCGACTTGCATCTCGGAATTCCGACTTGCATCTCGGAATTCCGACTTGCAACTCGGAATTCCGACTTTCAACTCGGAATTCCGACTTGCAACTCGGAATTCCGACTTGCAACTCGGAATTCCGACTTGCAAGTCGGAATTTCGAGTTGCATCTCGGAATTCCGACTTGCAAGTCGGAATTCCGACTTGCAACTTGGAATTCCGACTTTTTACGGTTTTTAAATTTTATTTTCTGTAAAAAACTGAACTATTTGCTGGTTTGAAAGCTCTGGGACACCCGGTATATTATATTACTCAAATTGTTATAATTGAGAACGTCGTGGGACAAAGGATATTGAAGTACCTGTATTTCTTGGAAAAATCGTTTCAGACTACAAGTATGACAATTCGTTGAAATTGTTTTATCAGGAGGAACATAAAAATGCCAAAATATACAGGTTGTCGCATTAATAATATTGAATCTGATGTCACGTGACCGAAAACAAAAAGCTCATTGGGTATCATAATATCAAAAAAAACTGCACCAATTGCTTTAATTCAGAACCCCAAAATTACAATTCTCCACTACTTTCGAGTTCCGAGATATTACCTGTCATAGGGACACCCTGTATATTATATTATTATTATTATCAACACATTCGAAACAATAGATTAAATTCGAAAGAGAAAGTTGTTTATGAATCCAAATTCCGAGATGCAAGTCGGAATTCCGAGTTGCAAGACGGAATTCCGAGTTGCAAGTCGGAATTCCGAGATGCAAGTCGGAATTCCGAGATGCAAGTCGGAATTCCGAGATGCAAGTCGGAATTCCGAGATGCAAGTCGGAATTCCGAGATGCAAGTCGGAATTCCGAGATGCAACTCGGAATTCCGAGTTGCAAGTCGGAATTTCGAGTTGCAAGTCGGAATTCCGAGTTGCAAGTCGGAATTCCGACTTGCCACTCGGAATTCCGAGATGCAAGTCGGAATTCCGAGATGCAAGTCGGAATTCCGAGTTGCAAGTCGGAATTCCGACTTGCCACTCGGAATTCCGAGATGCAAGTCGGAATTCCGAGATGCAATTCGGAATTCCGACTTGCAAGTCGGAATTCCGAGTTGCAAGTCAGAATTCCGAGATGCAAGTCGGAATTCCGAAATGCAAGTCGGAATTCCGAGTTGCAAGTCGGAATTCCGAGTTGCAAGTCGGAATTTATTTCAAAATGAAAATAAAATTAGTTGTGGCCCTTCTACGCTTTCGTAATTTTCTACTACTGAATGGTTGTCAAAATACTGGTTGAATTAAATGTTGAAACGTATATGAACGAGTATATGGATGATTGTATGGTGTTCATGAGACAATCTTCCTGAATATCACTCAACAATGACAAATAACGACTATTATTTTCTTTAACTCATCTCGAGTAACTTGTATTTTGTGACAATTCAATTCGACCATATGAACATTAATAAACAAAGAATAACTCCCTCGAGCTAAAGCTCTCGGGAGTTATTCAGATAGTTATGTTCATATGGTCTCATTAAATTGTCAAAATACAAGGTACTCTCGATAGAATTATGAAGAAAATAATAGTCGGCTATTTGTCATGCGATATTACCTACGATTATTATTTGCGGATCTGGTATTGTGATCATGAACGTTAGATTGTTTGATTACCACATTTTTGCCTTTTTATGAATTTCTAACGGGACACTGTATAGATGTAGGGTGGGTAGAGGCATTATTTAAAGTTTCAGAAAAAGAAGTTAACAATGATTTCTATAGCCTGAATTTGTAATGATTTGTAATGATTATGATAGCTCATTTCTGAAGTTTGAAAATCTTCCCATAAATTTTAAAACAGCTTGCATCGTAGAGCGGTCCTAACGAAAACCAAATTTCGAATCGTTAAACATTTTTCAACTATTTTACCAAACGTATAGATATTATAGAAATTGGACGGTAATTGTCGACAAGTGAAATATCACCTTTTTTCAAAAGGGAAATAACTCGGGATAGTTTGAACGCATCAGGAAATATACCATAAACGAATATGAGATTGATGAGATCGCTTTTAGTGCTTGTAAAATGATGTTGGTGGTTTGCTTTAATTTATTTGCGTCCAAGCACTTGAAATTTTTCAGCGACTTCATCACATCCTATTAATAAATGAACTTGTACTTTCAGAGTTTTCAATAGGTTTTTTATTATTTCAACATTACCTTTCAAAAAGTTCTTGCTATGTACATTTTTTTGTGCATATATTTCCTTGGAAATCAAACTAAAAAGTTAACTTATACAGGGAAACGAACCCTCCTGCTCATAAAAGAGAACATAAGCATCTATGCTAACAAAAAAAATTGAAGGCACTGTTGACACACTAGACTCACTAGAGTCATTGAACTCATGCCAAGAGCAATTGAAAGGGTGTCCACAGAGAGCCGTGTAGGGTCCACTGGAGGTGGATCCGCTGTGATTGGACAACGCGAAGAGTAAGTAACAACAAAAGTACACATTGTCAGCAAAAAAAATTAATGTTTTTCTAAAATCCTCTGTTGAAGAAAAACGATTTAAATGGAACACTAAAATTTTCCAAAATTTAATGCACTTCCTCATATCACAGCACTTCGAACAAGTAGCTTTCTCGTCTCCGTTTAAAGTATCTTCTTTGGTGAATGCATCCAAACAATCTTGAAGATTGAGTTGGCATAATGAATTTGGCGGAATTGGAAGAGAATGAACCCAAAATGGATTAAACGAAACTGAACTATGACCACAATAACTACATTTTAATGTCGATTTGAGTTGGCCGACAAAGTTATCCACAGTATTGGAGTTGCATCAAGAATCTCGACCAAGATTCTTGAGCTTTATTATTGTCGCTTAAATTTTCATCAATATCTGTCAAGTTGTGTTGAAGTTTCTCATTCTATTCAAGTCCTCATATAGGAGGATAAACAATATTATTATTATTATTTTTTCTTTGGTGTTTTGGCATCGACTGCTATGGTCATTAGCCATGTGTTCTTTATAGGCCTTGTTACTAACTCCATACCCCACCTTAGGAGCAGCACTGTTAATTGGAACGCAACAGCGAATCGTGCAGGACTCACCCTAGTCAAGCCACGAGATTTTAATCTGTTAAATTAAATAAAAAAATCCCAGCCCAACCAGGGTTCGAACTCCGGACCTTTCGACTCAGAGTCGGACGTTTTAGCCACTGCGCCACGCCCCGACATTATTATTATTATTATTATTATTATTATTATTATTATTATTATTGTTATTATTATTATTATTATTATTATTATTATTATTATTATTATTATTATTATTATTATTATTATTATTATTATTATTATTATTATTATTATTATTATTATTATTATTATTATTATTATTATTATTATTATTATTATTATTATTATTATTATTATTATTATTATTATTATTATTATTATTATTATTATTATTATTATTATTATTATTATTATTATTATTATTATTATTATTATTATTATTATTATTATCATTATTAAAAGCTTCAACGACACCTTTTCTACTTGAAAGTGGGCTTGAAATGTGTTCTGTTTTCACATTATCCTCTTTTTGAGTTATCTTGACCTGCTGAAGCCTGCCGTAAAGGTAGGATAATAACCATTCATAGAGTTTTCCGCTAATTTCATATCGATAAAGTTTATCCATCAAGAGTTCATGCATTCAAGAAATAGAAACTATGCGAAGATCAAAACTACCTCAAAATTACACTCGACGCGCGTTTCGCCAACAAAGGTAGCGTCCTTCAGGAGCTAAACGCGTACTGATAGCTTTTAGCTCTTGAAGTTCCCTACTTTGTTGGCCAAATGCTCGGCGAGTGTAGTATTGGTGTTTAAAACTTGGGAAAATGTTTTTCCAATATGCTCATCAATTTCATTAAGAGATTGGATATACCGGAAGAAATATGAACATTCAAACCAAACCTTCATTGGGGGATCATAATAGAGCCGAATCTACTTCACTTACTGCACTGTAGTAATGTACTGATGAAGACTCCATTTTTATCGAAATGTGCATCTTGAAATCAAAAATAAGGGTGTACTAAAGAGAAACCCTTACTCGTTCTCATCGTCCTACTCTTACCTCTCGTTAAATCTGCAGTTAGGAACGGAGCTGTTACAATGGAAGAACAGTTCCATCTTCTGTGTTTAAAAACTTCCCTGCACGTTTCCGACGCCAAAATGGCAGCTGACTGGACATGCGGCATAGTTTCCATTGAGTTTCTGCACAGTTTGGCTTGTATCCTTTCAAAACCGTACCTTCTTCTGGCAATAGTGCAAGGAGATCTGTCTCCGGACCGTATGCCTCTTCCGGGATTGTTGTTGATCGATGTGAGATTCCAGTGAAGGTGGGAGTGTTGGAGAGACCTAGAAGTAGTACAGAAAATGTAATATTATTTCATAGGTTGTTATCTACATGCCTGGAATAACATTAGTGTTTTTTATATTTTGGTTTGCACAAAAAGGAAAATCTTGTAGTTTAATAAAAATAATAATAATTTTTATTCATTGTAGTATTGTAGAGAGAAGTTTTCGAGATGAAATTGAAAAATCATGGTCACAGGAATTCAAGACTTTTAGTCCCCACTGTTTTATTGGCAGAAGTAATTTTTACTTTGCTAGAATTCTTAGCTCTGTCTTGTTGGGTAGTTATGAGAGAGAAACTTGACATGTCTTTTATTCTTATATAAGAAACATACTGTTTTGAGGAAGAAAGTTTGGTGAATGTCTAGTATCCTCGCTTCTTTGTTCAAGTCATCTGATGGGTATGTTTTGTCTTCCTTGAACATAATTTTAAGGAAGAATTTTTGTAATACATCCAAATTCTGTAGGAATATTTTCGAGGTGCCACCTATAATTCCATATGATATAAGGGCAAAATAAAGCATTTTGATGTGTTTTAGAATTAAAATTTTGACACATTGTTTTCTATTATCCAAATATGAACGAAATAATTTTTGTGCAATTCCACGTATTCCCTCATCCTGTAAGGACTCCAGCAGCTATTCATGATCAACAGTGTCGAATACCTTTGCAAGATCTAGAAATACAGCAATGGCAGGTTGGCTATTATCGATCGTTTTATAAATTTTTTCGGTAAGGAATTGAATGGCTCCTTCGGTAGACTTTCTGATCTTTTTTATTTTTCAAGTTGATTTTCAAAAATTATTTTGTGTTTGTTTAGAAATAGCTCATCTCTTGTTTTCATTATTTTTTCAAATATTCTCGAGAAATTAGTTACGCGAGATATGGGTCTAAAATTTGATAGTAAACTTTTATCACCTTTACTGAAAACACTGTTAGAATCAAAGCTTTTTCCATGACCTTAGTGATAAAAGATAGCAAAGTGATATGCCTATCTACAGCTGCTAGGAAGAGTCTTTTCTCATTACTGGAATTTATTCTTTCGTGGTATTCCATAATTATTGATTGATTAACAAAGAAATGATGATACATCAAAAGAACATTTTTTTTCAATTATTTGGCAGAATTTATACATTTGCTCTAGCTTTGTTGATGTTGAGATCCTGTAAATTCTGTCTGAAACTGCAATGGGTAACCTTGTCTTCTGAAAAGGAGGAACCCTGTGTCACATCCGGTAATTCTGACTTTTTGCTCAGTTGTTTATGATGCTGGCCGAATGAATAATCCATAATTTTTGACCTGGAGAGCCGAACGCAACATTATCAAAATTCCAAAATAGTTCCAAAGAAACACACAGTTTTCTACATTTCTTTAGTTTTCGGCGATTTCAACCTGGAGGACTAATTTTACGATAATCACTATTACAGACGTTTTCAAAGTAGAGTCAATTGCTACAATTTGAGAGTATCTGCATGCCAAATAGTTTCCGAAATACAAGTTTACATAATTTGTCGGATTGTTTTTTTTTCGGAGATTTTAACAATTTTTTGCACATAAGCAGAGGCGAATTGGGGCTAAGGATTGTTTAATTCGCGCTATTGCTAAAATAATGCAAATTTATGTACTAAATTGAAGAATTCGTAAAATTTCAACAATTTAAAAAAAATTCTTATATAACAAACAACTGAACATATAAATGAAGGGGAAGTTATTGCTCATCTGAATTAGAATAGTTGGCGGTTAATCCAAGTGACCAACTTACCACAAGCACGAAAGTACCTTAACGCCTTGAATTTTTGTGTAAAATGTTAAGTTTTGTTGCTTGTTATTGTGAAATACGAGTTAGTTAGCGTGTGTGAAAAAGTGTGGTCTAAAAGAAGGAGGCATTTTCTACGATGTTTTACTGATAAATTTCTGTTTGAAAATGATTAATTTTCAAGATTCAGGAGGGCAGAACTCGAAAACTATTTGAGAGCGCTACAAAAATTTTTCGGATTCGTGTTTGGGTGATAGTACTACGTTTTTTTATTCAGGTATGAGTCCACTAAGCACTAGGTACACCTTTTTTATTGGCTTTATGAAAAAATTGACAAAAGAATATGGTTAACAAAAGCTCTGAGACCTACGAATATATTCATCTACGATTCGTAGACCTCAGTAAGACTTTTGACTATGTACCACACACTAATTTAATTAATAAACTGAAAACCTACAACTTTTCCGAAGTTAGCCCTTGGTAAAACGGAAATTCGTTTTAAGCCCACAGTTTTTGTTTGAAATATTTTTAATTTTTTTTGCATTACTCAATGTTTTTGTGTAAATTCCGGAACCTCAGTGATTTTTGGTTATGATAATTTTTAAGAAAAAAAAATTTCCGGAAGAGTTTCCGGAATTCTTATGGGACCACTGAGCCCATACAAAAAATATCTCTTTCTTGAAATCAATAGTTTTTGCAAGAAACGGATTCTACGATCGGGAAATTTATACCTGATTGGCGCTGTAATCGAGAACGGACAGGTGCTGTGTTGTCAATGTTCATCGAGTTCATTATCTCCACCCCCACTCTTGATAAGTATGCTAACAAACCTGAGCTGGAAGGGATGAGGAAGAAATTCGACTTTTCGGTGATGGTGGCTCTTACGCCTAAAATCAGTCAGTTTAAAATAAATCAACAGGAAATATGGGGTTCCGCAAGGTTCTGTCCTGGGTCCGGTCCTATTTCTCACTTATGTTAATGACTTGCCAAATAGTGTGCCATCAGCAAATTTTACTCTTTTTGATAACGATACCACATCAGCCCATACAAATAGAGATCTTAACATGCTGTTAACTGAGTCCCATAACAGTATGTCTTTGACACAATCCTGGCTTAATAATAATTAATGTGGGGCCGCTCAGCGCATACCTCAACAGTTTTGTCCATGCAAAGGAAGGCGGTCAGAATCATTGCTGGTTTGCCATATAAAGATGATTGTAGGAATGCATTTAAACATTCTAAAATAATTACCCTGACCTGTGCGTAAATATGACAATGTCTTATGTACATAAAATAGCTATTTATGATACGAAGTTCGTAAAGTAGGACTTTTTTGTATGAGCGTAAAAAAAAGCCCTTTACGAAAGTGTTTCATCCAAAGTTTTTTCTTCGACTGTTATTATATTGCCAAATTGTAGCAATTATATCATTAATTTGAATGTTTAATGATATGAATTGTCGTCGTATTATCAAATAAAGACTTCCGAGTTATATTTGACGCAAAATACTGTATTTTTCAAAAATGCACAAATGTATGAACAGTGTGTAAAAAATTACTTTTTCTACTCCTATGTTAGTAAACATTGTTTTACAAACAGTTCACTCTATAAGTAAATCCATTCTTACGCACAACTGTGCGTAAAGAATAAAAACGCACAACTGTGCGTCATGATATGATGGCTAGTATAATAGGTAACAATTATTAGTGAGTTTTTCCTAAATTATCAAAATGGAAAACTGACAAGACAAGTAGTGGGGATAAATAAACTGGGAGCAGTGCCGAAAAAAATTGCAGAGTACTTGAAATTGCCCGATGCTGCTTCGTACACCGGTCATTGCTTCAGAAGGACTTCGGCTACCATTTTGGTCGACGCAGGGGGTGATTTAATGGCGCTGAAACGACTCGGTGGGTGGAAGTCTTCTACCGTAGCAGAAGGATACGTAGATGAATCCACTGTAAACAAAAGAGCCACTTCTGAAAGAATAATGCAATCCATCAACAATAATTTACCATCCACGTCGGCTATAAATAATGATATTGAGATTTCGTCAAATATTTTAACAATGAATAATTTATTGGAAAAATCAAATGCTCCCATTGTAATAAAAAACTGTAAAAATTTTACTATTAACTTTAATACAACTGATAGTAATAATTAGTAATTCATAATTATTTAATAACATTCAAATTTGAATTCTTAAATTCATCATTTCTATGCTATATAGTACAAAATTGTATTTTCTTAGATTTAATTTGTTGTTGTTGGAAATTAAACCATAAACTGCGTTAGTTACCTTCATTTTTTTATTACTTAAAGCTTAATCAAACGCACCATCCAGTATATAAGAGTCGTAGAAAAAGTATAGTACGTATTGCGTGTTGTAAAGCAATTACGCACTCATGTAATTACCGCACTCACCGCTACGCGGCTCGTGCGCAATTTTTCCATTCGTGCGTAATATGCTTTTTACAACACTTGATACGTAATATACTATTACGCACAGTTGATGATTTTACGCACAGGTAACTTTTTTATGCACAGTATTACTTTAAGCACTGTCAGCAGTGCGTTGAAAAATATATTTATCTAGAGATCCACTGAATATGTCTCCTGAAACTGAAACTCATCCTCAACCATACATTCTCCAATAATTCGAAAATATTTCTAATTTCTATTAGTTCCCCTCCACACTATTGATTTTTACGATGAGATCTGATAATAAAATATTTGGCTTCCGGACAATTGCCCGAAAACAATTTCCCGAAAGGCAATTTCCCAAAAACAGTTGCCCGAATGGACAATTTCCCGAAACACAATTGATCGAATGTACAATTGCCCGAATAGACAATTGCCCGAAAGGACAATTGACCGAAAAATGTATTTTAGCGCTACTTTATAAATTTGTAACCAATATTTTCGGAAAATTCTGTATACTATTATTTCTTCTATGATTTACAATAACACCCTTAATACCTACTATAATAATTAAGGTTACTCATTGAACGTCTCCAGGTACACTAACTAAAAATATTAACTCCAAAAATGTTATAATCCCTCTTAATAAATAATAATCCTGATATCCTAACATCCTAATAACACCCTTGATAACTACTATAATAATCAAGGTTAGAATAAGTGAGACTCGTTAATTAGTCATTATTTACTTTTATTTAAATACTGCACTAAAGGTTTCTTATTCATTTATTGTCCAAAATCTGAGCAAGAGTCACGACGCAAAATGGATTTGGAGTTTGTACTTAGTGAAAAGGGGAAGAAGAAATTATTGATCGACGGCTATCTTTACCAGAAAGATAAAGAAAATCAAAGTATTTATTGGAAATGTGATTACTACAAGACATTCAAGTGTAAAGCTCGTGTTATAACCTTAGAAAATTCAGTAGTAAAAAGAAGTGGAACACACAACCATGTAGCGGATGCAAGGCAAGTGGAAAAAACAAAATTTCTCAATGGCATACGTGAAAACGCTACACAAACCCAAGATCATATACTATCAACTGCATCTATTCAGCTTGGTCAAGCTACAGCTGCCACGCTTCCAAAAGTGAGCAGCATTAAAAGAACAGTAAGGCGTGTACGAAGTAATCAGCAAGCCGCTCCGGCTTTACCTCTTCACAGACGAGACATTGTTTTTTCAGAAGAGTATAAACTGACAAAAAATGCAGAACAATTTTTATTATTGGAGTCCGGACCTGTCCGCAATTCGCTTAACAGTTTATGCTTTCAGCTCCAGCTGATTTGTGATTATCATAGTTATTATTTCGTTCTAAAATTTGAATAGTGCATCGCATCAAAGATAGAATTCCAACATCCAAATCACACTTAGTGAGTACTAAACCAACTTATTAAATATATTGCTTTTCGAAGCAATTCTATCGCTAACCGTACCAACACCAAAAAAGCACGGTCCCACAGTCGCAGTTTTTAGGAGTCAGGGCCGCACTCAGGTTCAAAGGGAGTATGAATATTCCAATTAAAATCTTATGATGAATTCCGAAATCGAAGGCAATATGCCTGTACAAATTCCTACCACGAGCAACTCTCAAACCCAACAAACTACTAGAAACGCATCCACACGTTCATATTCAGCTGCACTGAGTCAACATTCTCCAATTAAATTTCCAACCAAAGATCAAGCTATCGTTTTTAATGCCATTGAGAATACCAAACTTCAAGATTATCTTCTTCATTTAGGACCCATCGTTCACCCAAAAAATATTCTCTTTTCGTCGAGAATATCAAATAATAGAATTTGTATTTACCTCAATAGCAAGGCGACTGTTGATCAGTTCTTGAGAGACCATGGATCCATTACTATCAATGGAGAAACTATTACAGCTCGGAGATTAATTGCCCCATCTGAACGACTAGTAATATCCAACATAAGTCCTACCATACCACACGATATTCTAATAACGGAACTTCGAAAAATAGGCATAACTTTACTGTCGTCAGTAACTTTTTTGAGAATCGGTGCAACAAACCCGGAATACAATCATATTCTCAGCTTCAGACGTCAAGTGTATATCTCACCAACAGAAGCATTAATCATTCCTGATTCTATTGAACTAATCCATGATGACCTTACCTACCGTATTTTTCTATCCCGTGATAGTCAAACCTGTTTCAAATGTAGACTTACAGGTCACATTGCATCAAAATGCCCAACCAACCCACCCTTTCAAAATCAACCAATCGACATTCCCACAATGAACTTACCCACAACCTCCGAAAACAATCAAATAATTGACACAAATAATGGAAATCAATCCAACGAAGAAAGTACAGAGGAATCTCCAAACCAAATCAATTCATCCAAGCGCAATGTAGAAGAAATACTGACACCTACATCGGAAGACATACCGGAGTTTATTGCCCCCAAAGACATCCAAAAGATGAAGAAACCCAGAAACGACAATATTGTCAATACAATCGATCCTGAACAGATGCAATCCATAAAAAACTACATGGATCATCTACAAACGCCATGTATAATGAATACTGAACAATTCAAAGATTTCCTAGAAAATACGTACGGCTCAAGAGACGTTTTGAGTCTATCCAAAGACTATACTGACGATACTCCTGCACTCATGGAATTATTACTCAAGATTCACTCCCATACCGACATCAGAAGCTTGAAAGTCAGATGTACTAAACTTAGGAAGAAACTACAAAGACAGATTGAATCCGAGTCATACGAACCCCAGAGCGACTCATCAGATCAACTGTATTGATTTATTCCTATCCACCATCTCTTTATCCTTTTTTGTAAATCAAATTCAATACCATATTACAGTGGAATTTAAATGGATATTATATCCATTTAAACATGCTCCAAATTTTGCTATCTGAGTATTCTCCTGACATAGTATGTCTGCAAGAAACTCACTTTCGCGAAAATAAAACACACCATTTGAAAAATTATGAAGGTTTCTTTCAAAACCGCGCCGTCTATGAGAAAGCCAGTGGAGGTACTGCTATATACGTAAATCTAAATATGAACGCTGTTCGAATACCATTAAGAACCAATCTTGAAGCAATAGCAGTGAGTATAATGGCCCCAACAAGAATAAATATATGTAATATATATTTACCTCCAAATTCAGATATCAATGAACAAGAACTGACACTACTTCTAGACCAGATTCCTACCCCGCGAATAATCCTAGGGGATTTCAATGGACACAACATGACTTGGGGCTCGAACTATACTGACGGTAGAGGACGGAAAATTGAGAACGTACTAAATTTCGCAGATCTCACCCTCTTGAACAATGGATCCAAAACAAGATTCAACTCCGCTACTGGAAGTTCATCAACCCTAGATTTAACTGCATGCAATTCCAACCTCCTTACATCCCTAGAATGGAGAGTATTAGAAGATCTGTATGGAAGCGATCATTACCCCATAATTATAAACAACACCTTAAAAAGGCAGAACGATAAAGACGAACCAATTAAAAAATGGAGACTTGATAAAGCCGACTGGTGCAGCTTCCAAAATATAATAGAAGAGAATATTTTCGGAGTCGAAATAACAGATAATATAGATACATCAATTGCTAGCTTCAATAATATCATTATGAATGCAGCAAACGAAGCAATAGGAAAAACCAAATTCATAAAAAAACACAAAGCTGTACCATGGTGGAATGAAGAATGTTCCACAGCCATAAAAGCCTGTAATACTGCCTTGAAGAAATACAAAAAAACGAGAAATGAAGAAAATAAAATCAATTTCAAGAGACACTGAGCAAAAGTACGACTTGACCAACCTTCTTCTGGCAATAGTGCAAGGAGATCTGTCTCCGGACCGTATGCCTCTTCCGGGATTGTTGTTGATCGATGTGAGATTCCAGTGAAGGTGGGAGTGTTGGAGAGACCTAGAAGTAGTACAGAAAATGTAATATTATTTCATAGGTTGTTATCTACATGCCTGGAATAACATTAGTGTTTTTTATATTTTGGTTTGCACAAAAAGGAAAATCTTGTAGTTTAATAAAAATAATAATAATTTTTATTCATTGTAGTATTGTAGAGAGAAGTTTTCGAGATGAAATTGAAAAATCATGGTCACAGGAATTCAAGACTTTTAGTCCCCACTGTTTTATTGGCAGAAGTAATTTTTACTTTGCTAGAATTCTTAGCTCTGTCTTGTTGGGTAGTTATGAGAGAGAAACTTGACATGTCTTTTATTCTTATATAAGAAACATACTGTTTTGAGGAAGAAAGTTTGGTGAATGTCTAGTATCCTCGCTTCTTTGTTCAAGTCATCTGATGGGTATGTTTTGTCTTCCTTGAACATAATTTTAAGGAAGAATTTTTGTAATACATCCAAATTCTGTAGGAATATTTTCGAGGTGCCACCTATAATTCCATATGATATAAGGGCAAAATAAAGCATTTTGATGTGTTTTAGAATTAAAATTTTGACACATTGTTTTCTATTATCCAAATATGAACGAAATAATTTTTGTGCAATTCCACGTATTCCCTCATCCTGTAAGGACTCCAGCAGCTATTCATGATCAACAGTGTCGAATACCTTTGCAAGATCTAGAAATACAGCAATGGCAGGTTGGCTATTATCGATCGTTTTATAAATTTTTTCGGTAAGGAATTGAATGGCTCCTTCGGTAGACTTTCTGATCTTTTTTATTTTTCAAGTTGATTTTCAAAAATTATTTTGTGTTTGTTTAGAAATAGCTCATCTCTTGTTTTCATTATTTTTTCAAATATTCTCGAGAAATTAGTTACGCGAGATATGGGTCTAAAATTTGATAGTAAACTTTTATCACCTTTACTGAAAACACTGTTAGAATCAAAGCTTTTTCCATGACCTTAGTGATAAAAGATAGCAAAGTGATATGCCTATCTACAGCTGCTAGGAAGAGTCTTTTCTCATTACTGGAATTTATTCTTTCGTGGTATTCCATAATTATTGATTGATTAACAAAGAAATGATGATACATCAAAAGAACATTTTTTTTCAATTATTTGGCAGAATTTATACATTTGCTCTAGCTTTGTTGATGTTGAGATCCTGTAAATTCTGTCTGAAACTGCAATGGGTAACCTTGTCTTCTGAAAAGGAGGAACCCTGTGTCACATCCGGTAATTCTGACTTTTTGCTCAGTTGTTTATGATGCTGGCCGAATGAATAATCCATAATTTTTGACCTGGAGAGCCGAACGCAACATTATCAAAATTCCAAAATAGTTCCAAAGAAACACACAGTTTTCTACATTTCTTTAGTTTTCGGCGATTTCAACCTGGAGGACTAATTTTACGATAATCACTATTACAGACGTTTTCAAAGTAGAGTCAATTGCTACAATTTGAGAGTATCTGCATGCCAAATAGTTTCCGAAATACAAGTTTACATAATTTGTCGGATTGTTTTTTTTTCGGAGATTTTAACAATTTTTTGCACATAAGCAGAGGCGAATTGGGGCTAAGGATTGTTTAATTCGCGCTATTGCTAAAATAATGCAAATTTATGTACTAAATTGAAGAATTCGTAAAATTTCAACAATTTAAAAAAAATTCTTATATAACAAACAACTGAACATATAAATGAAGGGGAAGTTATTGCTCATCTGAATTAGAATAGTTGGCGGTTAATCCAAGTGACCAACTTACCACAAGCACGAAAGTACCTTAACGCCTTGAATTTTTGTGTAAAATGTTAAGTTTTGTTGCTTGTTATTGTGAAATACGAGTTAGTTAGCGTGTGTGAAAAAGTGTGGTCTAAAAGAAGGAGGCATTTTCTACGATGTTTTACTGATAAATTTCTGTTTGAAAATGATTAATTTTCAAGATTCAGGAGGGCAGAACTCGAAAACTATTTGAGAGCGCTACAAAAATTTTTCGGATTCGTGTTTGGGTGATAGTACTACGTTTTTTTATTCAGGTATGAGTCCACTAAGCACTAGGTACACCTTTTTTATTGGCTTTATGAAAAAATTGACAAAAGAATATGGTTAACAAAAGCTCTGAGACCTACGAATATATTCATCTACGATTCGTAGACCTCAGTAAGACTTTTGACTATGTACCACACACTAATTTAATTAATAAACTGAAAACCTACAACTTTTCCGAAGTTAGCCCTTGGTAAAACGGAAATTCGTTTTAAGCCCACAGTTTTTGTTTGAAATATTTTTAATTTTTTTTGCATTACTCAATGTTTTTGTGTAAATTCCGGAACCTCAGTGATTTTTGGTTATGATAATTTTTAAGAAAAAAAAATTTCCGGAAGAGTTTCCGGAATTCTTATGGGACCACTGAGCCCATACAAAAAATATCTCTTTCTTGAAATCAATAGTTTTTGCAAGAAACGGATTCTACGATCGGGAAATTTATACCTGATTGGCGCTGTAATCGAGAACGGACAGGTGCTGTGTTGTCAATGTTCATCGAGTTCATTATCTCCACCCCCACTCTTGATAAGTATGCTAACAAACCTGAGCTGGAAGGGATGAGGAAGAAATTCGACTTTTCGGTGATGGTGGCTCTTACGCCTAAAATCAGTCAGTTTAAAATAAATCAACAGGAAATATGGGGTTCCGCAAGGTTCTGTCCTGGGTCCGGTCCTATTTCTCACTTATGTTAATGACTTGCCAAATAGTGTGCCATCAGCAAATTTTACTCTTTTTGATAACGATACCACATCAGCCCATACAAATAGAGATCTTAACATGCTGTTAACTGAGTCCCATAACAGTATGTCTTTGACACAATCCTGGCTTAATAATAATTAATGTGGGGCCGCTCAGCGCATACCTCAACAGTTTTGTCCATGCAAAGGAAGGCGGTCAGAATCATTGCTGGTTTGCCATATAAAGATGATTGTAGGAATGCATTTAAACATTCTAAAATAATTACCCTGACCTGTGCGTAAATATGACAATGTCTTATGTACATAAAATAGCTATTTATGATACGAAGTTCGTAAAGTAGGACTTTTTTGTATGAGCGTAAAAAAAAGCCCTTTACGAAAGTGTTTCATCCAAAGTTTTTTCTTCGACTGTTATTATATTGCCAAATTGTAGCAATTATATCATTAATTTGAATGTTTAATGATATGAATTGTCGTCGTATTATCAAATAAAGACTTCCGAGTTATATTTGACGCAAAATACTGTATTTTTCAAAAATGCACAAATGTATGAACAGTGTGTAAAAAATTACTTTTTCTACTCCTATGTTAGTAAACATTGTTTTACAAACAGTTCACTCTATAAGTAAATCCATTCTTACGCACAACTGTGCGTAAAGAATAAAAACGCACAACTGTGCGTCATGATATGATGGCTAGTATAATAGGTAACAATTATTAGTGAGTTTTTCCTAAATTATCAAAATGGAAAACTGACAAGACAAGTAGTGGGGATAAATAAACTGGGAGCAGTGCCGAAAAAAATTGCAGAGTACTTGAAATTGCCCGATGCTGCTTCGTACACCGGTCATTGCTTCAGAAGGACTTCGGCTACCATTTTGGTCGACGCAGGGGGTGATTTAATGGCGCTGAAACGACTCGGTGGGTGGAAGTCTTCTACCGTAGCAGAAGGATACGTAGACGAATCCACTGTAAACAAAAGAGCCACTTCTGAAAGAATAATGCAATCCATCAACAATAATTTACCATCCACGTCGGCTATAAATAATGATATTGAGATTTCGTCAAATATTTTAACAATGAATAATTTATTGGAAAAATCAAATGCTCCCATTGTAATAAAAAACTGTAAAAATTTTACTATTAACTTTAATACAACTGATAGTAATAATTAGTAATTCATAATTATTTAATAACATTCAAATTTGAATTCTTAAATTCATCATTTCTATGCTATATAGTACAAAATTGTATTTTCTTAGATTTAATTTGTTGTTGTTGGAAATTAAACCATAAACTGCGTTAGTTACCTTCATTTTTTTATTACTTAAAGCTTAATCAAACGCACCATCCAGTATATAAGAGTCGTAGAAAAAGTATAGTACGTATTGCGTGTTGTAAAGCAATTACGCACTCATGTAATTACCGCACTCACCGCTACGCGGCTCGTGCGCAATTTTTCCATTCGTGCGTAATATGCTTTTTACAACACTTGATACGTAATATACTATTACGCACAGTTGATGATTTTACGCACAGGTAACTTTTTTATGCACAGTATTACTTTAAGCACTGTCAGCAGTGCGTTGAAAAATATATTTATCTAGAGATCCACTGAATATGTCTCCTGAAACTGAAACTCATCCTCAACCATACATTCTCCAATAATTCGAAAATATTTCTAATTTCTATTAGTTCCCCTCCACACTATTGATTTTTACGATGAGATCTGATAATAAAATATTTGGCTTCCGGACAATTGCCCGAAAACAATTTCCCGAAAGGCAATTTCCCAAAAACAGTTGCCCGAATGGACAATTTCCCGAAACACAATTGATCGAATGTACAATTGCCCGAATAGACAATTGCCCGAAAGGACAATTGACCGAAAAATGTATTTTAGCGCTACTTTATAAATTTGTAACCAATATTTTCGGAAAATTCTGTATACTATTATTTCTTCTATGATTTACAATAACACCCTTAATACCTACTATAATAATTAAGGTTACTCATTGAACGTCTCCAGGTACACTAACTAAAAATATTAACTCCAAAAATGTTATAATCCCTCTTAATAAATAATAATCCTGATATCCTAACATCCTAATAACACCCTTGATAACTACTATAATAATCAAGGTTAGAATAAGTGAGACTCGTTAATTAGTCATTATTTACTTTTATTTAAATACTGCACTAAAGGTTTCTTATTCATTTATTGTCCAAAATCTGAGCAAGAGTCACGACGCAAAATGGATTTGGAGTTTGTACTTAGTGAAAAGGGGAAGAAGAAATTATTGATCGACGGCTATCTTTACCAGAAAGATAAAGAAAATCAAAGTATTTATTGGAAATGTGATTACTACAAGACATTCAAGTGTAAAGCTCGTGTTATAACCTTAGAAAATTCAGTAGTAAAAAGAAGTGGAACACACAACCATGTAGCGGATGCAAGGCAAGTGGAAAAAACAAAATTTCTCAATGGCATACGTGAAAACGCTACACAAACCCAAGATCATATACTATCAACTGCATCTATTCAGCTTGGTCAAGCTACAGCTGCCACGCTTCCAAAAGTGAGCAGCATTAAAAGAACAGTAAGGCGTGTACGAAGTAATCAGCAAGCCGCTCCGGCTTTACCTCTTCACAGACGAGACATTGTTTTTTCAGAAGAGTATAAACTGACAAAAAATGCAGAACAATTTTTATTATTGGAGTCCGGACCTGTCCGCAATTCGCTTAACAGTTTATGCTTTCAGCTCCAGCTGATTTGTGATTATCATAGTTATTATTTCGTTCTAAAATTTGAATAGTGCATCGCATCAAAGATAGAATTCCAACATCCAAATCACACTTAGTGAGTACTAAACCAACTTATTAAATATATTGCTTTTCGAAGCAATTCTATCGCTAACCGTACCAACACCAAAAAAGCACGGTCCCACAGTCGCAGTTTTTAGGAGTCAGGGCCGCACTCAGGTTCAAAGGGAGTATGAATATTCCAATTAAAATCTTATGATGAATTCCGAAATCGAAGGCAATATGCCTGTACAAATTCCTACCACGAGCAACTCTCAAACCCAACAAACTACTAGAAACGCATCCACACGTTCATATTCAGCTGCACTGAGTCAACATTCTCCAATTAAATTTCCAACCAAAGATCAAGCTATCGTTTTTAATGCCATTGAGAATACCAAACTTCAAGATTATCTTCTTCATTTAGGACCCATCGTTCACCCAAAAAATATTCTCTTTTCGTCGAGAATATCAAATAATAGAATTTGTATTTACCTCAATAGCAAGGCGACTGTTGATCAGTTCTTGAGAGACCATGGATCCATTACTATCAATGGAGAAACTATTACAGCTCGGAGATTAATTGCCCCATCTGAACGACTAGTAATATCCAACATAAGTCCTACCATACCACACGATATTCTAATAACGGAACTTCGAAAAATAGGCATAACTTTACTGTCGTCAGTAACTTTTTTGAGA
Organism: Chrysolina oricalcia; assembly: GCA_944452925.2. NCBI lineage: Eukaryota > Metazoa > Arthropoda > Insecta > Coleoptera > Chrysomelidae > Chrysolina > Chrysolina oricalcia. Next base: position 28,918,255 of record OX101808.2, read on the forward strand.
ATCGGTGCAACAAACCCGGAATACAATCATATTCTCAGCTTCAGACGTCAAGTGTATATCTCACCAACAGAAGCATTAATCATTCCTGATTCTATTGAACTAATCCATGATGACCTTACCTACCGTATTTTTCTATCCCGTGATAGTCAAACCTGTTTCAAATGTAGACTTACAGGTCACATTGCATCAAAATGCCCAACCAACCCACCCTTTCAAAATCAACCAATCGACATTCCCACAATGAACTTACCCACAACCTCCGAAAACAATCAAATAATTGACACAAATAATGGAAATCAATCCAACGAAGAAAGTACAGAGGAATCTCCAAACCAAATCAATTCATCCAAGCGCAATGTAGAAGAAATACTGACACCTACATCGGAAGACATACCGGAGTTTATTGCCCCCAAAGACATCCAAAAGATGAAGAAACCCAGAAACGACAATATTGTCAATACAATCGATCCTGAACAGATGCAATCCATAAAAAACTACATGGATCATCTACAAACGCCATGTATAATGAATACTGAACAATTCAAAGATTTCCTAGAAAATACGTACGGCTCAAGAGACGTTTTGAGTCTATCCAAAGACTATACTGACGATACTCCTGCACTCATGGAATTATTACTCAAGATTCACTCCCATACCGACATCAGAAGCTTGAAAGTCAGATGTACTAAACTTAGGAAGAAACTACAAAGACAGATTGAATCCGAGTCATACGAACCCCAGAGCGACTCATCAGATCAACTGTATTGATTTATTCCTATCCACCATCTCTTTATCCTTTTTTGTAAATCAAATTCAATACCATATTACAGTGGAATTTAAATGGATATTATATCCATTTAAACATGCTCCAAATTTTGCTATCTGAGTATTCTCCTGACATAGTATGTCTGCAAGAAACTCACTTTCGCGAAAATAAAACACACCATTTGAAAAATTATGAAGGTTTCTTTCAAAACCGCGCCGTCTATGAGAAAGCCAGTGGAGGTACTGCTATATACGTAAATCTAAATATGAACGCTGTTCGAATACCATTAAGAACCAATCTTGAAGCAATAGCAGTGAGTATAATGGCCCCAACAAGAATAAATATATGTAATATATATTTACCTCCAAATTCAGATATCAATGAACAAGAACTGACACTACTTCTAGACCAGATTCCTACCCCGCGAATAATCCTAGGGGATTTCAATGGACACAACATGACTTGGGGCTCGAACTATACTGACGGTAGAGGACGGAAAATTGAGAACGTACTAAATTTCGCAGATCTCACCCTCTTGAACAATGGATCCAAAACAAGATTCAACTCCGCTACTGGAAGTTCATCAACCCTAGATTTAACTGCATGCAATTCCAACCTCCTTACATCCCTAGAATGGAGAGTATTAGAAGATCTGTATGGAAGCGATCATTACCCCATAATTATAAACAACACCTTAAAAAGGCAGAACGATAAAGACGAACCAATTAAAAAATGGAGACTTGATAAAGCCGACTGGTGCAGCTTCCAAAATATAATAGAAGAGAATATTTTCGGAGTCGAAATAACAGATAATATAGATACATCAATTGCTAGCTTCAATAATATCATTATGAATGCAGCAAACGAAGCAATAGGAAAAACCAAATTCATAAAAAAACACAAAGCTGTACCATGGTGGAATGAAGAATGTTCCACAGCCATAAAAGCCTGTAATACTGCCTTGAAGAAATACAAAAAAACGAGAAATGAAGAAAATAAAATCAATTTCAAGAGACACCGAGCAAAAGTACGACTGACCACCAGGATTAGTAAGAGAGATTCATGGAGAAGATATGTACAAAGTATTAACAGCAACACCCCTCTTCCGTCAATATGGAAAAAAGTCAAAAATATATCTGGAATAAAAACGTACCAGGGAATAAATGCAATAGAGAAGAACGGAACCATTATTACTCAAAAAGAAGACATAGCAGAAGAGTTGGCCGAATATTATAAACATAACTCCACCAACAACAATTACGAAGAAAGCTTTCTCACTCACAAAATTGCACAAGAATCCATACCGATTAGGATAGAGGACAACCAAGATCCAATCAACGAACCAATCACAGAATCAGAATTTTTGGAAGCGCTGAATTCACTCAAGGACTCCGCTCCAGGCCCAGATGATATTCCAACATCATTTCTGAAGAACTTGCCGCAGGTAGCAAAAAATATCCTTTTACAAATGTTCAACATCATCTGGATCGAACAGAAATTTCCTCAAATTTGGAGACAAGCAGTTATAATCCCTGTCCTCAAACCGTTTAAGTCAGTGGTTCATCTAGAATCTTTCAGGCCGATTTCATTGACATGCACGATGTGCAAACTGTTAGAAAAAATCATCAACAAGAGACTTATCTGGACACTTGAAAACAAAAATCAAATCATACCAGAACAGTCAGGTTTCAGACCTCATAGATCGACACTCGACAACATAATAGATTTGGAAAGTCAGATACATGAATCTTTCGCCAACAAGCAGAAATGTATGGCAGTTTATTTTGATATCAATAAAGCCTTCGAAACAGCATGGCGTCATAAAATTCTAGTCAAACTTCAAAAATGGGGATACCAGGGAAATATCTTAGCCTTTATTAAGAACTTTTTGAGCCACAGAATCTTTCAAGTCCGCCATGCCGGAATTTTATCAAAACATAAAGTCCAAGAGAATGGCACACCGCAAGGCTCAATCATGAGCCCAACACTGTTTTTAATTGCATTCAATGATGTCATTCAATCTTTGAAAAAACCTGTCCAAGCAAGACTTTATGCGGACGATTTAATTATCTTTGCGAAAGGAAAAAACGTCGGCAACTTAGCAATCACCTTACAGGAACATATTAATCTACTCGAATCATGGGCAAAGACTACAGGTTTCACTTTTTCCTCAAGTAAAACGAAATGCATATTATTTTCGAAAAGAATTATGGCAGATACTCCAATTCTCACACTATATAATGAAAATCTAACGTTCACAGACAACATAAGATTTTTGGGAATGATATTTGACCAACAGCTGAACTGGAAATCACACATCAAAAATCTCTTTCTTTCGTGTCAAAAAAGACTCAATGTGATGAAATACTTAGCCCATAAACAATGGGGTGCAGAAGGATTGACACTCCTCACCTTATATAGAGCTCTCATACGCTCCAAACTTGACTATGGTTGCATTGCGTATGCCTCTGCAAAACCCTCGACACTGAAAACTTTGAATACCCTCCACAACTCTGCCTTACGCATAATTCTAGGAGCCTACAGAACTACTCCAATCGAAAGCTTGGAATGCGAACTCGGAGAACCATCTCTACAGCTCAGAAGGCAACAGTTGAGTCTATCCTATGCTACCAGAATAGCTTCACTCGACAATGTTCCAACATACAAAAATACAATCACAACACGCTTTCTGTTAGCATATGAGCAACCGAGAACTGATCCACCGTTCTATGAGAGGATTCGAAGGTACCTGAGATCACTCCAAATGCAGAAATTCCCATCTTTATATCCCATGAATATAAACACTCCACCCCCTTGGCAGATATCCCAACCAATCATCAACACTAACCTATCCCAGTTTAATAAAAATGACACGAATACACAAATCATAACCCAGAATTTTCGTGAAATCCTACATCAACATCAAGATTTCATAGAAATATACACAGATGCATCCAAATCAAATCTAGGAGTTGGAGCAGCAGTAGTAACACCTCAAACTATACTAACCTATAAGCTACCAGAAACCAATACAATTCTCACAGGAGAACTTTTTGCAATCCTGCAAGCATTACGTTTTGCAAAATCTAATATCTCCAATAAATACATCATTATATCAGATTCACTAAGCTCTTTACACTTGCTCCGTCAAATATATGTTCACCACCCAATAGGAAAACTGATCAAAAGGGAACTTCACGAAATTCAAGCACTGAACAAAGAAGTGGTATTACTTTGGGTTCCTTCCCATATAGGAATAACTGGGAACGAAACAGCTGATATGAGTTCAAGAGATGCAGTCAACAACCCTAATCAGGTAGCGTTGCAACACACTCCTTCGATCGACATGAAATCTTATATCAAGAACAAGATCATGAACAATTGGAACACTCAGTGGCAGACGTCTCAATCAAAACTACGAGAAATCAAGTCAAACGTTGGACTGTGGAAGTATCATGAAATCAACAGGAGAAAACAGGTATTAATGTCTAGACTCCGTTTAGGACACACGAGGGTCACCCACGAATACCTTATATCTGGACAAAATGAACCAACTTGTGATATCTGTGAAGTTCGGCTAACAGTGAAACATATTATTGTGCAATGTCCCATGTTACAAATCGAGAGAGACTTATTCAACATCTCCCATAATTTACAAGAAATGTTAGACTATAGTAATACCAACAAAATCATACAATTTTTGCATGCTTTAGATATGACTAAGAAATTATAATTGTATTTCATCTACTCCACCGCTAATGACCCAATGGGTTGATGCGGTTATTTCTAATAAAAAAAAAAAAAATTTTTATTATTTGATTCAGGCCCACACGATGATCGGTTGTTAATTTTTTCAACCAGACAAAATCTGTTTCTTCTGGCAAGGTCACAACACTGGTTTGCCGACGGAACTTTCAAAACTGTACCTCACCTTTTTCATCAACTATATACAATCCACGGATTGGATAAGAATACTGCGATTCCTTTAGTATATGCACTACTACCTAACAAGGCACAGGCAACTTATGTTCGCTTACTTTCGAAAGTAAAAGAACTTTTGCCTGAAGCTTCGCCTGCAACCATATTAACAGATTTTGAAAGCGTTATGATAAGTGCTATAAGACAACAATATCCCAACTCGAGACATCGTGGGTGCTTTTTCCATTTCAGTCAATGTCTCTTCAGAAGAATCGAGTCAGACGGTTTAAAAAGAAGGTACGAAACTGATGCAGATTTTGCTTTAAAGCTCCGATTATTGTCGGCCTTAGCATTCGTTCCTACTGCAGACGTAGTGGAGGCATTTGAAACCATTTGCGAGCAAAATGTGTTACCTGCAGAAGCCCAGTCAGTAATTGATTATTTTGAAGATACCTGGATCAGGCGTCCACAGAGAGGGAGACAACGTCGTTTGCCCTTATTTTCACATGATCTGTGGAATTATTATGATGGGGTGCAAGAAAGTTTGCCAATAACAAACAATTCCATAGAAGGATGGCATCGAGGGTTTGAACAACAAATTTCTGTAGATCATCCAAACATTTGGAGATTTATTAAAGGCATTCAGCTGGAGCAAAGCTTACACGAACTTCAAATTGAACAGTATGTAGGAGGCTTGGAAGGCCCTCCTACACGTAAAAAATACAGATTGTGCTGAGCGGATTGCAAGTCTGGTAAATAATTACGATCCTGCGAACACTTATGAGTTCCTACGGGGAATAGCACATAATTTGTCTTATTAGTATAAAGATAAATAAATAAATTCTCTAAAAAAAAGGCAAATTGAATGTTTTATTCCAAGTTCTAAACACGCCTAGCGATAGACGTAAAAACGTGCTGTGCACGGATTATATTCCGTAATATATCCAGTGATAAGGCACTCAACATGATCGTACGTGCAATTAAAAATCTATTGGTTTTACTATATTTAAATACATTTTTCGGTCAATTGTCCTTTCGAGCAATTGTTCTTCGGGCAATTGTATATTCGATCAATTGTGTTTCGGGAAATTCGGGCAATTGTCCATTTGGGGAACTGCATTCGGGAAATTGTTTCCGGGCAATTGTCCTAGATCCTTCTAGTGTAAAACTGAAGATTAAAAATTTCTGTTGATTTCTCAGATTTGTGGAAATTTCCAGAGACCTTCGTATATCAGTGACTTCCGAATATCTCACTCAAAGTTCGGAGGTCACGATAGATGGACATAATTCCATGAAATTGCTACTACGTTTGCCATACCGACCGACCACCAGTAATATACGATTTGGAATTTGCGGATATTGCTTTTGCTTTTCTCAAATCAAGTATTCGTATGGGTTGATTGAGGAATGAACACCTGTCTCTAGAACGTATTCAGTGCATTGAAAAATATCAACTGAAAATATGGCACAAGTGTCCCACTTCTGAATTGAAAGGTGAATTTATCTTTTTACTGCCCAGGCAAAAGATTTCAGTTCACCAATACACCGCAAAGGAAATAGAATTACCGTAATCTGCGTAGGTGGAATATTGAAGAAATTGCATGAAACTAAAAGGTTTTAGTGCACACACAAAAAAAACTATGTGTCAAATCAAGCACCAAAATTTTTCCAGGATAATAAAACATTCAAACTGTGAAATATTATATTACCTCTATATCGAAGTTCCACATCAACATCCCAATTAACATTAATTGTGTTGAAAGTGTAAAGGTGAAATGGAGAAATATGAGCAACACTCTAGTCATTAAATCTTCAGTTTTTTATCTACGCTTTGACAGCGAGTTCCATCGAATAAAAAGGCGTATCTCCCTATTGTATTTTGTCGTAATAACTTGAAGGTGGGGTGTGTGGAATGGTGTTTTTATTGTACATTTGTGTTTGAACTTTGATGTTGTACCGCAAAGCTAGGTAGGTGTTAATTGTATGGATTTTTACGTTTATTAAGAATTAGTCATAGGCGGGCATTGTTCAAATTCAGAGATGAAAATCTAAAGGGCTCTGGTGGTCTTTCCTTTACCAACAGAACTGCTTCAGAGACATACAATTCATAGAAAAATTTGAGTCAGTGTCCTCTTGATTCCAAAGTATTTACCTACACGACTAATAAGAAGTAATACAGTCTTTTTAATAAATATGCCATTGACAGGACCATACCGAGAAAAATCAACTACTTGAGTGAAATGTGCTGACTTTTCTTCATTTTGGGTAGGTGAAAATTTCATTGCGGGTAATATTTCTGCCACTTCCGCCAACAAAAAAAAGTTTCTGAAGTAAGAGTTTTGTCCCAGCAATAATATCTGCTTGCGAATCAAATTTCGTTTAATAAATCCCTAATAGACCATTCCAGAACACGTGACTTTGACGGGTCGGCCATATTTGCTAGAGGGCACACATATCTATTAGTTTTACCTTGTGTGTTTGTGTTTAACCTTGTGTGTTTAGTTGAAAAGTTTATTTTTCTGATTCAATTTTAACAAAAATGCCTCGAAGTACTTATTATTTATCTCTTAGCGGCGATATCAAGTGCCGGTACGATGAAAAATTCGTATTATAGACAATATCGCGATCCGTACCAAAATTAACTGATATACACTAACTAACTTCCTATAAAATGTCGAGAACAAGAAGCTGCAGACTCATCGGGTTTCCCACTTGTGTAGCCCATATTTTGAGTAGGAATCCTGTCAGGATGCATGTTTTCCTTTAAGGTACTTGGTTTTCCTAAAATTATTTTTGAAACTCATTTTTGAACAAAAATTAACTGTTCACTAAAATGATAAAATGTCGAGAACATACATGCCAAGTTTCAAGTTGTGATTTACTGAGGGGGGCCCGTTTTAAAGCATTAATCCAAGCATCGCGGCGTTGTGCAAATATAGTCACCATGCTTCGTTGAAATCGGAAATAAAAAAAAATACTTCATCCCTTTCTCCCCGCATTCCTCACTTAACAACACTACAGAACGATGGCATATTAATACATTTAAGAACTAATTACTAATTAAAATCTAACTATTGACCGTTGTTTAACAGTAAAAAATGAAAACTAAATAGAATATGTGCCCTCCAGCAAATGTCAGTGACGTCATTCTGGAATGGTCTATACTGAGCAACAGATAACTGATTGAGACAGGAACAATAACTGGTGTTATTGAACCGATATATCTGAAATATAGTATCTATCACATCAGCTCATTTTGTCTCAATAATCGATAGAAACAATTATTGCAGGGTACAAATTATTGATCAGTAATGATCTGCTCCAAAATTTCCATTCTTTCGGTTGTTTCCGTCCGAACTCAGTGAAAACCGGTGAAGCTACTCAACAAAATCTCAACGGCACTGACCATTCAAGCACAGACAATTTCAGAGGTTCGCGAATGTGTGTAAAAGGTGGATATACTGGGTTTTAGTGCATATTAATTTTATTATAATCAGTTTCTACGTGTGAATACAAACATCTCGATTGAATATAAAAAATTTACATCACACATATATAAAAATATCACAGATAGATATACATGATAGGACAGCAATACAAGATAAGATAGTAAGTAATACAAGATATGACAGAAATACAAGATAAGGCAGTAATAGGCTCAGAATCCTATAACAATAATATTGATAATATTGAACAAAGATAACAAAGATTTTTCCATGAAGATGTTGTAAACACTCCAATTTAATACGTCAATATGTCAAACAATCATAGAGTTTTAATATACTTTGATAATGATGGCTTGAAAGAAGATAAAGATACTGATGATTTTATGTTCATAGGCAGTTTATTGAATTCATTCAACCCTTTGAAAAATAGCGATCTCATGCTCATACTAGAATTGGTTCTGTGAATATGAAAGTCAGTCCTCATTCTTGTGTCATAGTTATGAATTTCATCATTTCTCATTAAGAATTCGTTGAAATATGAAGGTAGTAGGCACTTGTTCAATTTATAAATGAAAGTCAAACTCATGTAAAATAAACGAGAACTAGCTGAAAACCATTGCAATGTATCCAACATCAATTTAATTGGAGTATATCTATTGCATTTCAGTATTAATCTCATTCCTCTATTTTGTAGCTTTTGGAGTTGAGAAATGCGGTTTTGGTTAAACAAGTAAATTATTGTTGCACAATAGTCAAAGTCAGGTTTTACAATGTAATTATAAATAGTAACACTGGCAAACATGGACAGCTCTTTTTAAATTCTTGAAAAAACGTACATTTTTTAGATATTTTTCCAATGATATATTCTTCATGACTATTGAATTTTAGATTATTATCGATCATAAATCCCAGATATTTGAATACATCTACAATTTCCAAAGACGTATTTTCAATCACAATATCAATCGAATTAACAATTATATTATCATATTTATATTTAGTTGTAACAATCATTGATTTGGTTTTAGCTACATTTCTGTAAATATCTTTCAATATTGGCCAATGTGTTGTTAATTTCTATTGTAGCTTGGTCTAAGCTGTGATTTGCACAATACACCAATGTATCATCGGCAAATGAGCCAATAGAGCTGTTCCCTGCAATTTGATGAATATCATTTATATAAAGAATAAACAGAAGGGGGCCTAAAACGCTTATTTGAGATATGTATGTATGATTACTTATATTTTCAGATCTTTCTTCTAGGAATCTAGGAATATATTTCAATGAATCTCATCTTATTCAATTGGAACCCTCTCCCTATCAATGTGGTTTACTGGGACAAAAACTGGAATGAAGTGGAAACTGACTTCATCAACATAGTACAATGGTTTGAAAATAGAATTCTTGAGATAAATATTAACAAAACCTTTATTATCCCATTTACCATCTATAATAATAAATTCTCAAATTATAATACACTCTCTTTTAACAACAACGGAAACATCATGCAAATAAAAATGAAAAACTATATCAAATACCTTGGACTCATTGTAGATAAAAGTCTCAGATGGAATAAACACGCCAAACATGTTGCCAAAAAAATTAGATCGCTCATACATACATTCAGAATTTTCAGAAAACACACATAAACTATGCAATAACCGTTTGGGGAGAACTCACTGATAATTGTCGAAACGTTATAGATGTGACGCAAAATTGGATATTAAAAGTCATTTATAATAAAAAATACATTTATGCGTCACAAAAACTCTTCGAAGAAACAGAAATTTTTTCTTGCCGACAACTATACTTCTTCAATCTAGCCATTTATCTTCATAAACACAAAGCAAATATGAGCCAAACGACTATGCCCATAACACAAGATTTATACAAAAAAACACAAAAATTCCGAAAGTAGCGACCACCAAAAACCAAAGTTATCTCACCTATGTTCCATAGTATATTCTGAAATTTCCGATGAAATAAAACAAACCAACAATTAACATTTCTTCAAGAAAAAAATCAAAACATGGACCTTAACAGTACCAATACAAAAAATTTATGAAATAATGTAATGTTACCGTTATGTCTACATCAACCTCGCACGAAAGAAAAAAATAGATTTAGTGATTTTCTGATTTCTAAGAATTCACCCGTCTAGGAATGTATTTTATGCATACAAATAACTTTCTCAGCTTTCTCCCTTTTTTCTTCCTTATTTTCTATCTTTTTATATTGTTGTCTATATAGCTTTAGAATAACGTAACAGATAAAAATATACTAACCATATACATGTTGCAATACAATAATTGTGTACCATTCCCGGGCTCAAGGCTTATCCTTTTATGGGATTACCCTCTATTTGTTTGCGACAATTGATCACAATTACTAAAATTTTAGTTTTTACTTTTATTGAAAATTTTATCCCTACCTTGGATTTTATTTATATTGTATCTTATCTTGTATATTATTGTATCTTATTATTTATATTTTATTGTATAGTATTGTGTATAGTAAAGAAAGCTTCATGATGTAATAAACACATTTTGCACTACGGTTCCCTTTTGGAAAATTGCTTAATATTTGTCTTGACTAGCGTCCATTTCAGAGCAGGCGCCCAATAAAATTCATCCTGAAAAACTTAAAGGATTTATATATGTTAATACGTAGATGATTTTAATTCAGAAAATTATAAAAAATGTTTTTTGACGATTGCTAAACAACTTTTCCGCTTTTCTTTCGTCCTAAATGAAAACGAACCATTTGAAAAAAATTAACAAGCTCTCAAAACAAAGGCATGAAGCTGAATCTTTTAGAAAGTAAGTAAGTAGATTAATAAATGGAAAAATAATCCAAACCGTCTTAATGACCAACTCGAACTGAATAATTCATCCCTACTCAATATGTTTTCTTGGAAGTTTAGATTAAATATAATCGGTAATGTATTGGCTTATCGGACTTATCGGAAATTTATTGGGAATCGAGTATACAACCCTAATCAATGTACAATGAGGATATAAAAAATATCTTCACAGCGAAACAATTGTCGAGGTTTTGTTAACATTTTTAGGGAAAATCATTTCAGTTATAGTTTCATTATAAATATTAACATGGATTTTTATCAAGTACCGGCTACATTAATTAAAAAAAAAACATATTTCTCCTGAAAAAAATGCAGACCCATGTTCCATGCCGAACCATTATTCCCTTTCACAGTTTCCTACACCACTGGCTAAAATTATGAGCGGCAGACTGTTATTTACATGTAGTAATTCTTAACTTTCGAACAATGACATTACAGGAAATGTACGATATTCCACTATTATTTGTGAAGAGTGATTACCTATCATAAAACTATATCAACACTTGGATTTTTTAGGATAATGACCAAGCCATATAAAGGCATCAATGACATTTTGAAGTTCATACAATTCATGTGATGCGAGTTTCATTTACGAACTTGAATAATCTAAGTCAAATATGATGAGACAAATATTTTAGTAATGTTAGGATAATTATGACATTTGTATGTTTTACAGAAATATGTGTGAAAATTAGTTTAACTTCTGAATATTTCGAGATTTTTATTTTCTGCATAATAAGGCCCAAAGAATGTACCCTGATAGGAATATGTTCGATAGGTTTCCAGTTGGAAAGACTGAATTTGTATGCGCGGATTCAATGAAATCATCAATATTAACTAAGAAATTATATTTCAGAAGAGACTGAATTATAAAAATATATAAAAAACCGAGTTGTTTTCTTCTGAATAAAATCCAAATGCTTCTTGTATGTCGGTATTTCTGGAAAGACAGAGATGTGCCTCATAAAGCGCCAGAATCTGAAGAAGTATGGAGTTTTGGATTGAATCTGTCTTCACTTGGAGGAAATCTATTGTATATAACACTAACGCTTCCTTAATAAGCAATATGCCCCTGAAGGTGCTGAAGCACAAATGTGAATAGTATATTGTATATCTAGTAGTAAAAGCAATACATTCCCGGACGACAATGTAATTGGTACGAAAATTGTTGTTCAACTGAGGAAAACCGTTTCAAATATTGTTCTTACTTGAAAAAGTCTGATACTTGAGAAAATCGATCGAAGTGGTTGTTTTTCACAATCACTTCATTTTCAGATAATAAAAAACATTCTTTTGGTGAAAAAAAGAAACTTGACACACTGGAAAAAATGTTTTTCTGAAATCGTTCAAGAATGCCCACTTTCTCGGAGCAACTGCAGGCCTCAAAATACGCTAATCCAGTATTTTAGTCCGTTGCTAAGCAACGAACTTTCCCGGACCGTTTAATACTTTCCCGTATCGAAAACGATACGGGAAAGTACTTTGCCGGCCTAGGCCGTCAAAATCGGTCTTTGGTTTATAGTTGTCACTTTGACGTTTCAGGAAAGCACATAATTTCGAATCCTCAATTTATGATAATGCTGATTGCGATTTCAGAAAAAATAGTATGTGTACCTCGTAGTAAAAGCACATTCCCAGACTTCAATGCTTCAATTTACATTGTCGTCCGGGAATGTATTGCTTTTACTACTAGATACACAATATACTATTCCCGTACCGTTTAGGTCCGAAAACGGTCCAGGAAAGTTCGTTGCTTAGCAACGGACTAAAATACTAGATTAGCATATTTTGAGGCCTGAAGTTGCTCCGAGAAAGTGGGCATTCTTGAACGATTTCAGAAAAACATTTTTTCCAATGTGTCAAGTTTCTTTTTTTCACCAAAAGAATGTTTTTTATTACCTGAAAATGAAGTGATTGTGAAAAACAACCACTTCGATCGATTTTCTCAAGTATCAGACTTTTTCAAGTAAGAACAATATTTGAAACGGTTTTCCTCAGTTGAACAACAATTTTCGTACCCATACATATAACCAACCCCCACTAATAAATGTTGAATTGATGTTTAGAAAAGTGCCGGCAGGCTGGCTACACTTTTAGTCCACTTGGATATATCACTGTTTCGAATTGAGATATCACAGGAATTTTATCTTTATGTACACATTCCTCATGGACATATTAGCAAATAAGCAAACATTCCCGCCGTAATCTTCCCGCATAGGTTCGACCAAATAACAACCACTACCTCACCTGTAATTATAACGGGCGCCCTCTAGATTTACCTGTACGATATTTTCATCGCGCCCTAATTATTATAATAATAGATTGCGTCACATCCACGCAATCTATTGTCGATTTCGAATTAGTCTCCTCCGGTTCTTTATATTTTCCTTCGTTGGTTATGAAACACAACCCTTAATCTTTAGATGACGCATGTGTATAAAATATTAGTCGAGACTATCTCTAACAGCTACCTGATGAAGAATGTCAATCAACTGTTACCGTGAGATTTTGTAAACAGTTTGTTGATTAATTATGTGATGAAGTGATGGCTCAACCCATGCATCTTCCTAATCGTACGGTAAAAGAAGAACAAATTATTTGATTGTTTGTGTGTGAAGGTCTTTCTATTCAGTGAGAATTATGAAATACGGAAGTAACTTGTAATAATCAATCGATGAAACACATTAATTTTCAGGTATTTTTATTATTCGGCGGAGTTGTTGCTGCCTCCGTTCTTGCCAGAAAACTACTAGTACCCAGAAAATTTTTACCCTGCTCTGTGCTCCAAGATCGTTGAGGTTATTGTGTGCCTTCCATACTAATTTGGAAGAAAACCTGATGTTCTTATTATCGCAAAACCTTTATTCCTGCTTGACTATCAGGAAGAAAGAGTTTGCCGTGCAAACGGAAATGATCATAACCTCTACTTGGAATATAGAAGCTTGGTTGTCGAAGTTTAAACTAATGTTTTACTTGGGTCTTTTTCCGTGTATTGCTTGTCTTAGATCCATTCGTGTATTAGATTGGCCCTCTTGACAGCACACATTTCTCCATTTGAATTGAATTAGCTTCAAAACAATGGAAAATTAGTCCCAACCTTGAGAGGGTTATTGCTTCTGATACATTTCAATTTTTCTAGTTTATTCGGAAACGGGGCTTTCAAATGAAAAACATTTCATTCACCATGTATATAAGATAATGCGTGATTTGAATAGGTACTGCACTCATCTATTCCGAATATTCTCCAACAAGAAGAATTGCTCGAAAATAGCCCATTTCGGTCTCCAATGGAGTAAATATCAATGTAAATCAATGTAAATCAATGTAAAATCGGTACATTCAACAGTATATAGCGGACGAACGAGTCCGGAGACCTTTGCTGATATTGATGACAATATCACGGACTCCAAAAACAGTACACTACATCAAAAATTCATGGAAATTAACTGATTCTTTATCGACACACAGGGTATTTATTGAAAAAAACAGCATTTTTCTAAGAAACATGGACCGTTTACTCGCCCTGTATACATGAAAAAACTGTGGGACGTTCTCAACATTGAAGAATGTTTGGTATATATATGACATACTCTCCCCTATCCGAACTTAAAAACGAGGGGTTGCGCACTCCTATTTTCGAAGCACCCTGTGTAAAAAAAATAATGTCATGTAACTTCGACCGAGATTGAGGGGGTTCATTCAGGCTGAATTGAATCTTTAATTTTCATCAGAGAACTCACACTGGTTGCTTAAAAATTAATCGAGTTGGATTTTTCTTTGTTCACCCTGTAGTACAGCACAGAACGAAAAAGTGTAATGAAAACGAGATCAAGGATACATTGCACCATCATTGAGGCATAGTTTTCCCAGAATAAATAGGCGTTTTGTCAATTCTCCGAATTGTTAAAAATTCTGAGCAGAAAGCTTCACTTTTCATCTTTGATATCTGGAAAACTAGTCTACCGATTTTTTTGTGCCCACGGACACTTTTGCCGAGGAAGTCAAAATCTACATCATACCAAAAATTCAGGAAATTTGACCGAAAGCCATTTTCCATAAGAATAGTGCAGGGTCCTTTGTATTCTTCCAGTAAAATACAGTTGTAGTTACATCGTCAATTTTGTTATAAACACACTGCACATTCAATGAAAAGAATGTTATATACCTTTTTTGATTTACATTATTCCTGTCTATAAAAAAGGACACCGCTATTTTTTATGTAGTGTGGAGACCAATCAAATTTTCTGAAACTTTGGTATGTTGTTGTACTCGACCCATTAACAAAATATGTTAACGGGCCTAACTCAATCCTATCGCTAGTTTTCTAGTAAAGTTGAAAATTTACCAGTTTTTCGGATTTTTTTATTTACCTGCTAAGTAGGTTGAATTTCTGTTACATGCACGCGTTTACCACATTGTTTCACTAATACATTAGTAAATCCGTACATACAGTGACCGCCAAAAAGTATGTACCATATGGGAAAAAAAATTATTATTGGAGTATTGGAAAAAATATTCTGGGGAAAAGTTTGTGCATGTCCGATAACCTAAAAATCGATTTTGACACATGTCACGTGATCGCTAGAATGGCGGCAAAATGAAAAAAATTGTAATGCAAAGGCAAAAAAGGGGTAAGATGGCAAATCAAAAAAAGTTATTTGAAAAAGTCACTTAGAATTCAATTTTATACACATAAACGAAGTTTCAAGAGATAATTCAAAAAAATTGAAAATAGCAATTTTTTAAAAATATTTTCCCATCTATTTAAAAATATATTTTTTTTCTTATGAATAGCTTGACTATACTGAAACATTTGCATTTTAATGATAATGACAAAACTTTCTCATTTTCTCCACACCAGAGGGCACTAAATTGAAAAAATGGGAATTTGTCAGAACCCTTGCTGTTACATCGGTTCGTATCTAACAGTTATATCCGAGTTCCACGACCATTGTGATGACATGACACTCCAAAAACATGGTAATTTCCAGATTATAATCAAGTTCCGATGATAATCGTGCATGAGCGTTTCACTTCGCACATAAACTTGAAAATAGTGCGTCAAATTAAAGATTCTTAAAGTTTATGTGCAAAGTAAAACGCTCATACAGCATTATTATTGAAACTTGATTAAAATCAGGAAACATGGTGTTTCTAGATTGCCATATCAACACAATAGTCTTGGAATTCTGATATAACTGTTAGATAAGACCCAATGTAACAGCGAGGGTTCTGGCAAAAACCAATTTTTTTTTATTTAGTGCCCTCTGGTGTGGAGAAAATGAGAAAGTTTTGTAATTATCATTAAAATGCAAATGTTTCAGTATAGTCAAGCTATTCATAAGAAAAAAAAATGATATTTTTAAATAGATGGGAAAATATTTTAAAAAAATTGCTATTTTCAATTTTTTTGAATTATCTCTTGAAACTTTGTTTATGTGTATAAAATTGAATTCTAAGTGACTTTTTCAAATAACTTTTTTTGATATCTTGCCATCTTACCCCTTTTTTTGCCTTTGCATTGCAATTTTTTTCATTTTGCCGCCATTCTAGCGATCACGTGACATGTGTCAAAATCGATTTTTAGGTTATCGGACATGCACAAACTTTTCCCCAGAATATTTTTTCCAATACTCCAATAATAAAAATTTTTCCCATATGGTACATACTTTTTGGCGGTCACTGTATAAAAATATTTATATCTACTGGGAGGTCCAAAAATGTATTACGGTAGTTTTTTTGCAAAATTTCAGTTTTTTTACTGTGACGTGAGGGAAGCATATTTTCAAAAAGTACTACTCAATATAGTATTTTGATGAGAAAATATTGCACAGTACACATTTCATATACAGGGTGTTTCATAGAGAGAACAAAGTATTAAAAAAATTATGGATTTATTCAAGAACCCTTTACATATGGATCTATTTTTGGAAAAGGTTAATACCACTTACTGATGTGTCTACCCCATCTTGCATGATGATAATGTGTGTCCCATCAAAGGAGTTGGTTGGAGTAATTTTGTCCAACGGCATCTCATAAGTTTTGGTTCTTATGACCTCCATTATGTTGAAGTGAACTGGATTATTGCCTCTCCATTTGCCAAGGTACTTCAATCTGGAGGCTTCGATCTTCACCTATGCAGATATAGGAGACGTAGGTTCAGAATCCCCTCCAGGTTGACTGTCGATGTGCTGGACATGGCACCAGTGACTTCGAACAGGGCCAATCTTTGTCTGGTTGTCACTTGTTCTACCTTTGACCACCACAGCAGGGCTCCATAAGTTATAGAGGACCTCACTATCGCTAATGTCCTCGCCTTTGTCAAAACTGTTTCCAGATGTTTGTTTCAGGAGAGATATTTGGTTTGGTTGGTTTCATTATCAGGTAAAATTAGTGCATTGTATGTATCTGTTTATATCCTCACATTTATACCAACGATGCTCCAAATTCTGGATAAGGGAAGGTCGGGTCTCTCCGGACGGCGGGTAGTCCCGGGCCTTTCTATCACGAACAAATCAAGTACTCTTCAAAATCGTAACATCGCTTCTAAGCATATAAACACAGTGTACAAACAATACCAGTAACTTGAGGTGGAAGCGATGATGAACGAGTTAGACGTGACAGTGCGTTTTGTTCCCGCGTAACGTTCTCAGTGCGATCTTGTATAACAATTGAATGATATAAAAATCAAAATGTGAGTGAATCAACTTGATTGTGATATTAATTTATAGTAAATTCATTCAACTTTACTACGGTGAATTATTTATTTCATTCAAATTTCATTCACAGCATAGCATAGCTTGAATGCTGTTGTTACGGATATTGTATGATACCCAATCGGGTAGCCTCGGACACATGAATGTCGGGTATCCCCGTACACTTTTTGAAGTCCTATATTCAACAAAATAAAAGTGAGTCATTATTTTTCGTTTGGGTTATTTGCTCATTGATTGCTTTCAATTCACTACTGCCTAATGTTACAGAAATAGTTGAAAGGAAAAAAGCACCTTCAATCATACTGAGTCTGATATGCTATCCATGAGTAGTGAAGCTCAATCTGCCTCAAAACCAGCATCTACTGAAAGCACCTTCAATTAGACTGACTCTGATATGCCCTTCACCAGTCGTGCAGCTCAGCTTGCCTCTAAACCAGCATCCACTGAAAGTACTTCCAGTCAAGTGATTTTGATATGCCCTCCACCAGACATGCATCTGTGCCTGCTCCCAAATCGTCAACTTCGATCAGAACAGCAGATTTATTGAAGCAACTGTCACCTCTTCCAGATGCAACTAGGAAGCGCCTTGTTACACGGTCTCGTGAAAAGGCTCTGGAAGATAAAAAAGCTTTGGAGGAAGAAAAGCTTTGGAAGAAGAAAGGCAGAAGCATAGAAAATGTGACAAAGATAAAGCGAAGAAAGACATCCAAAATCTCCACCGAGAAGATCGTGGTCAAGACACAGAATGTATTTTACGTCGTGAAATATTTCAAGAAGACTGGATCTATTGCCATGAATTTGAAGATTGGGCTCACTAAGCTTATATTGATGTTTCAAACGAATTTTACGAATGTGATATATGCAAGGCTAAAAACCGTTCACGTTATCGTTGAATGTTATGTCCGGGGCTACCCGAAGATTTTAGAGTTACAAAAAATTAAAGGCTGAATATTTTTATATCTTGTGATTATAATAATCAAATAATCATTATTATTTTTGATTATTATAATAACAGAAGGACATATGTTCACTTTAAAGTATTAAATACACGTAAAAATTTGCTGATTTTATTTTTATTCATGCCACATACAAGTGTCCGGTGCTACCCGACCTTCCCCTACTTTTTGAAGTTCTATTTCGGGATATGCGTAAATAACATTAATCACTGCACTATTGATTGTGAAAGAAATTCATTGATTGAATTGGAGTGCAGACAATCATGAAAAGATCGGAAGACACCAAAACACCAGCATTTTTTCGTTGACACACCACTAGAGGTAGTGAATAAAATTATCACTGAGTATAATGTAGTCCAATCCATATTTTTTAAATCTTCCATTCCAGAAGAATCACTCTCTCTCTATTGAGTAAAACAAGCTCAAGAACAAGTATTCTCCTGATCATGATGAGGTTCCTTCTTTTCTCATAAAAAAGTGTCGTCCCATTATAATAGAGCCCTCGCTATTACCTCGGAATTCTGGCTATTTAGGTATAGGAACATGATGTATCAATTCGAAGTGAATTTAGTCATCGTTCAGGATATTCCATAATATACAGTATGTTCCATTTAAAAAAAAACGCACTTTCAACTGTTTTCGTATCTAGCAGTAAGATCATGAATTTTGAACGACCCTGTATAACGCAGAACAAACTTCTCTATACAGAATCAATGTACATGATCTTGATGAACTAAACACAAAATTGCAACTTCCTAAGAATCCAAATACCGCAGAAATAAACATTCAATTCGAGCTATGTTTTGGATAAAAAATATGGAAAATAACCAATATTTCAAAAACCGTTAGAGATAGGTATAGGAGAGTATGAGACAGAAATAATCAGAAAGGAATGACAAGTTCAAAAATGCGGTAATATACAGGGTGACCCATTTGAAATAACAAAGATGCTGCTACTTTCTGGTATAAGCGGCAACGCTGCATTGCCGAAAATATTTTAGATCGATAAACCAAGAGCAACTACTTGATAAACAAAATTTTCAGAATGATCCTATGTCCCGTTCTCCGTAAACGTCTAAGGTACCATCGACCGTGGCCCACCCTGTATACTGATGAAACCCTTGACAAAAAAATAATTTACCTGTTGATTCCTAAATCTTTTCAAAAAAAAATGTATGGGGTGTTATGTTTTCATAACGAAGGTTACTTCAGTTTGATACTAATTTACGGGGAATATTAAAAGAACCTGTGAAACCTTGTGTTCAAAACCCGGATAGACCCAATGAGAGTAAACTAACAGGAGGGTTTAATAAGCTCTAGCCATTCAGAATCTTGTAGCATCGACGCGTCATAGTGACGTACTTGGACTCGAACCAAGAAACAAAACTGTCTCATGTAACTCTCATATACCAAGAGCTTGTCCGTCACTGTCTATGGAGAATGGCGGCCATGACATGTCCAACTACATCACATTTCGTCACAAATGTTCTTTCATCTCTTTTCATCAGTGCCCCCATTGTCTTATGGGGATTAGACTCTCCTAGTCAAATAAAGTTTAGTCTCCTTGGGACAGACCAACACTAACTATGACACCCTGACGCTGCTCATTCAGAGTAATTGCATACACGGGCAGTTTGTTAAAAAGCAAGAAAAAAATAAATATGTCGTGTAGATAACGGATATAATGAAGTTGCAGTCTTGGCTTACTTCAGAGCGTATCTTCTCTTGTAATTTCTTTTTCATCTTCTTTGCCACAAATCCGTTTAGTTTCAATAGTTCCTTTTCAATTTGTTGCAAATCTTTTTAGATGATTTAAATAAACACATTATTGAAAAGGGCACCTATATAAAGAACAAATTCTTTTCATGGCACTTTGCAACAATTGTAAGTTTTTCAATTTTCCACATCGTTTCTAGTAAAAGGAATTTCAATCGGTTGAAAAAATATAAAAACTTAATAATTTTCTGACAACTCAAGGAAGACGGCCTTTCGCGAGAATTGGTCATTCAAGAAGCAAAGTGAATCGAAAATAATTTTATTACTTTCAATAGTTTATCTTTTTTCGCGGAACAATCTGTTATAAGTAACAAACGATCACAGTAAAGCAATTGTATGATTGAAGCAATGCTTTATTGTTTTTTATATTCTTCAATGGATCGGTAATTTTCACATTCACTTTTTAATAATTATGTTTCATTTGTCACGTAACTTTCAATCTTGATTTACAACATAAAGCATTAAATGGATAATTAATCATTTTCCATGTCGTGGGGAAATTAAGGATTTTCGTTAGAAGGCATTGGAGGGATTCATGAGTAAAGTAAACTTACATTCGAAAAACCAAAGCCAACTATAATAATAAAACAATTGTTTTGGTTCAGACCTGTACACAGTCCTTAAAAAAAGGTCTTGTATAATCTATATTATCAAATTTTGAATCTGAAATCACAAAAATTTGTGCTGATCCAAGAGTATGAGCTTGTATGCTCTGATCAAGAGCCTGATGAAGGGCCTATTAAGAGACCAGGGGAAAAAGATAAAGATCCATTTCATTTCGAAATTGAGACTGATTTTATTTCTTGTAAACTCATAGAATCTTGTAATCTACTTTTTGTAAGCCTAAAAAATGATGATGCAAAGTTATTGTAGTGTGCAATATTGCAGATTTGGGAAAGAAAGATAATGATAAATGTACCAACGAATGTGGAAAAAACATAAATATGCCGATGCGGAGGTTTCCGTGTAGAGTAGGAGCCCTTGACAACGAATACACGGTGATCAGGACGGCAATATGCAAACACTGTGCTCGCCTACAACAACTCAACTCGACTGAAATCCAAAATATGTTCTCTTCCTTCAAAATTTCAAGTAATCGTTTTCCCAGAAGAGGTCTTTGTATTTTCGTATACCTACCCCTCCTGTCGCCGTGTCTATGTTTGTGATAACGATCACATCATATCTAATCCCTAATTGGATAAGTCCACTACTTTTGTTTTCGACGCCTGGAAGCTTCGGCAATTTTTGCAAATTCCAACGCGTTGTCTATATTTTAGCCTTCAGGGGGCAGGTGGAATTTTTTTCAAAGATGATAGTATTGTCACCGATTCCTAATACTAGTGCTAAATGTCAGCTCGTTGTCAGCAAGTGCTTGATAAATTTAATGATGACAAGTTTTGAAGGAAAGACAGACAGACAAACATACGAACAAAACAAGTTAAACCAAAAAACGAGATGAAAATATGGCTGATTACTTAAGCAGCAGTAGCAAAATGTCTGACTACGAGAAATAGCTAAAACTTTTACGGAATATCATAGCTTGCATAAATACTAATATCATTATTTAGCCCCATTCTGTCAAGATTTCACCCCGACACCTTCGAGAACGAATAACAAACAAGGGTAATAAATTAACGCAACTCTTTCAACTTCAGATTGTTGGCGATGTTTGACATTTTGAAGAAATTGCATGCCTAGAGATTAGGCGAAATAATTTACCGCAACGGCGGCACGCAAAAACAGCATTAGATGCCGTCAAAAGTTGAAGGGAATGATAATGGTGTTGAACAATAGAGATTTATTTCCTTTCTTGATACGGTTATTTTCTCCATTCCCATGGTAAACTAATGACTTTATTCTTGGGGTAGCTGTCGGTATTCTCCAGACAGACGTTAGTGATAAGAGGGAAGGATAAAGTTTCGGTTTTATTCGGGCTGAGATATATTATTTTCGCGCCTCGCCTCAAGAATGAAAAATCCCTCTGCTTCAGAAGTATCCAACAGAGCCTTCCATAACGAGAATTTATTTCGGGGTTTACGGAGAACCAAAGGAAATGAAATTTTTAAATTTTGTTCGCTTGGGTTTTTAGGAATGGTCATTAGACCGTTCCAACTGAAATGTGTTCAACTTTCGTTCTTCTTACATTTGATCAACTATTTACATCTAGCTAAAATGTGTACAAAAATTTTAAAAGACTCAAGACTGAAAGGACTCAAAATCAAATACAAATAACTCAAAGACTCAAGATATGGATGAAATGAATGAAAGCCAAATCTCAATGATACAAACACTCAAGATTGAGAATCAAATGACTGAAAGCCAAATTTCCATTCCAAATTGTAATATGACTCAAACCACACAACGTACTCACAAATCAATCGACTTGAACATACCAATTACTCATTTAAAAATTCGGTAATGAAGAAACAAACAAATAAACACGTTTGTTTCAATAATAAATGTGTGGCATCATTGGTTGAATGACTGGTTTTACTGCAAAACATCTATTACTTATATATAAAAAAAAAACCTGTTTCATCTGTATAAAATATTTTAAGAAGATTTTCATCCTTATGAATGGATTTTATTGGCGTTTTTTAAACAGACTAAAAAGTATAAAATAGTTATTTATGCAACAAGTGCATAAAGTAAGTGTTTATTGCATTCGACGTGAAATTGTCCGACGAGGCAGTCAGGCCGAGCTGGAAAACACGTCGAGTGCAAAAACCAATTTTTGCAAGAGTTTACATACCTTATTTTTTCTACATTTGTGCAAGAACCAAAAACTGTTTCATTTAGGTGGTACTAAAATGTGAGGAAGACATTCTTTAATAAAATCTAGCTGCTAAAAGTAATATAATAATATTCAAAGAAACAAATTTCATTTTTATTAAATTGCATTTTTTAGTAATGATGTCATCCCAATATGTAATGAATATGATTGACAATAATATAAAATATGCAAATGTTTAAAACGTATTAAAATCTCATAGAAAATGGGCTAAATATGGCGTAGATTTGACTTTTAAGTTTGTCATCATGATGACAGAACGCTGTAGCAGAATGACAGATGAGTGCAATAAAGACTTTATTGCACTCAGTGCAATAAAGAACAAGTTTTTCCACTAAATACAGTTCAATAAAGTTTTGTTATTTGCAATAACGTAGAAAAATTAAATAATTTTCTCCTGTACAGATTTAAAACCCTATACAAATTCCTAAACCCATACAGATTATCCTAAAAATGTATGATTGACTATGAAAATAGATATTTGTTTATATTAGGACCACGTGACTCATGCAGGAAATAATTAGTAGAAAAAAATATATTGACGGTTGTGGCTCTCTTTGTTTTGTAAACTGCATGTTTCATAAAAAAAACATTTTGAAATTTGAAAACATTTCATCCTGTTATAATATTCGTTGAAGATCTAGAAACGATTTAAAATTACCCTTGCCTACCTCATTCTTGATAAAGAACAATTTTTTCTATAACATCGTCAAACTGTACAATCATTTATCATCTCATACTAACGAGAACCACGATACTATTGATAAATTTTTAAAAAATATTTAAAAAGCTACTTGTTAGAAAAACTAGAATTTGTGTAGATTTTGATCTGAATGTTACGCAAGACCAATTATCTTCTTGTTTTTATGAGGTTATGCTTCGCTCATGCTGTTATATTCTATACAAGGTATTTTGTAGATTATGCCACTTTCGACGTTTCGAGCTCTTTTGGCGTTTTGATTTCAATTGGGCGAAGTACTTTTTAATGGTATTTTCATTTTCGAATGCGATACTAAAGTGCACGTTTGTAATTATTTCCTTTAATTTTTCCTTTCCTTTCAATACATCTAGTGTTGCAAATCATTTAATAGAACTCACCATAAAAATAACATTCAATATTTAAAATTGGTAAAACCAGTTGGTGAATACAGGAAATTAGATTGTTATGAACGTATTGCTATTCACAAGAACAGTTTAAAATATGTCTTCCCAATAATGACAATAGCCCTTTGAATTCTTAACTATTTGAGTCAATTCTGATAAAGGAATAAGTTCCTGATATCGGTTTGGGAGGGTGAAATCATACCTGACCACATCAATCAGATTTGATCACTGGTATGATCACACTCAGGCTCCATATCAATATTGATTCATAGCAATCAATTATTTGATATAAATACGACTGGTTTCGATATTTCCTGTTAGCTTAGTATTCCTGCTGATGAAGAAAACTTGGTTATCGAAATGCGCCTAGGAGTGAAAATACTTGTGTGGTAAAGGGGAAAATACTATTTGTTCCCATTGAATGACACACAGGCGTCCAGTATTCCATTTTCGACAATGGTATTACTGAAAGAAAATACCCATATTAACCCCTCTACGAGTAATTTGAACTGAATAAGGTCCAGCAATGGTGCGAAGAAAATAAGCTTTCCTTTGAAACTTCAAAGCTTTATGTTATTTATATAACGCGTACGTTAGATCTAACTTGGAATACGGCTCTATAATATGGAATCCTGTTTATATAAGTAACAGGTTTCTGATTGAACGCTCCCGTTTTTATTTTTTAAAACTGATATCCCGAAAGAGGCCGATACCAAATTTTAATTTTACGCTTTGATTTTGAGAGCCTAGACGTTAAAAGGAAACGTGGTGGCATTATCTGTTTATACAAATTATTACACAATCAAATTGATGCAAGTCTCTAATAATTTTTGTTCCAAACGATAGATACTCATCTACACAATTTTCAATCACTGCGATATTCATTGCAATACACGGAAATATTATTATTCAATATCTAATTGAAAATATCATGTAATATGTGGCAGTTTTTTTCAGTTTTTTTTTCATTCATATTTGAATATTCTCTTCCTTGTATATTTAATTACACTCTCTTTTCAATTAATTTGTCCTGTAAATGGGTAACTGTTCGTCAATAAACGCTATAATTATTATTTAGTCGGATTTGAGGAAAAGATTAAAAACTCAATTCTACTTTCGACTTTTTAGAGCTGATATCTCTCAAGGGATTGAGAAATTTGTTTATAGGATAGTCCCCTCATAATTTAGAGCAATGAATCTCCTCCTGATTTTATTCTCATCAATTCAGTAACACCCTGTATACCTTAAATCCGTTTTTAGATACTTACAACCATTTTATTGTTTCTCCAAAATCCAACGAACTTATAAAAATAAAATACACTGTACAGGCGCAGAGTACTTTTTTCATTTTCTAAAAACTCTTCACATTATCCCAACTTAACATTTTTTGAATTTCAAAAATATTCATCTCACTAGCACAATCGCTGAATATTTCAAAATTTCCTGGGGAAAACAACTATTTGCTTGAAGAAAACCCGCGCGAGATTTTCAACACGTGACAGTCGAGTTCAGAGCAACTTTTTGGTTTCTACAGTGCGGAGGTCGGAGCTGAACTGACTGCATAACGGCCTTCTTGAAGGGAATCGCACCCGGAGCTTTTTGGCGACTCCGGGAAATCTGAAAATTGTCCATTGACGCCGGAAATGGTGATTGCCTCAACGTTTATCGGAACCGTTGGACGGGGGATGTTTTTCGTTATGGTTATGGATGGAAAATCTCTTCGAAGATCATGGATTTCGTAGAGAGAATGGTGCAAGGGTCAGTCTTTTCGGGACGGGCAACCTATATCAAAGTCGCTGATACTCGAATATACATTCTTAAACTGATTGCACCATTTTGCGAATTCAACAATATTACCATTGCTACTAATAGTAACAATATCTTATAGCAAGAGGTATTGATTTTTTACATAGAGTTTTACAGTTTCATGCATTTATAAAGTCACTCTTATATTAGAGAAAAAAATGATAACCTTGAACAACTCACAAGAAACGACATGAAAAATAGTGTTACGTCGCCACACTCTGTAAATGCAGACGGACCATGTCACTCTGGATATTCCATAGAAATATATATTATATACTTACTCTAGAATCATTCTAGAATGCTAATCCCGCCTATTTTCACACCGAAAAGCATGCCGCGTATGCGATCCGTTTATGATGTGCGCATGCGCGTCATCAGTGTAGTTTGGGTAGATCGTTGCCAAGTTTGAAAATAATTTGGTGTTCCAATTCAGAGTTTTTTGTTATGAGGCAATAAAACACATGTCATTTGAAAGAGAGAAATTTGACAGCACATTTAGGACTTTTTAAAACCGAAAAGAATCTTTTAGAGATAGATTACTCCGAATTTTAGGCGCGAAAGAAACTTAAAACAGTAATGTACCCTATGCTACTATAAATATAATGACCGTGCAACAGTGCTTTTTCATCAACAGGAAGACTTGTCACTAAGATCTGTCACTCTTTTCTGAGATCAGAGACGGTTTTTAGAATTTCAGATTTTCTCTTGTCGTTTTGTGTGGTGTTTGTTGTCGTTGGTTATTCTTTCATCATTCGTGAATTTGCATTAATCTTGTTCCTTTAAAGACAATTCCTAATAAAGCCGTTTCTTCCTACAAATAAACAATGAACTGTTTAGTGTTGTGTAAAGGAAAAAACCTGAAAGAAATAATTTTTGTAGATAATGAAATTTTTTATGTACCTATATGCTTTGCTCAAAACAGCTTAAATATTATTTTGGCTTGACAAAGAAGGCATGATTTTTGGTTGTTCTTAAGAGACCCCAGCAGAACTTTTGAGTGGGAAAATTGTAATTTGTGGCAGACATTTTCCCCATGAAGATTCATGTGAAAACGACAATAGAATAATTTGAAACCTAGTGCAGTACCAATACTGTGTCTGCGTAAAGGTGGGATTTCCTAGCGACGTCCAGCGTTCGCGTCCCGCCGCGACGTCTGGCCGTTAGTGACACATACAACGAATTTTCAATGCAACTGTTTTGTTTGAAGCGGCGCGATTCATCGTCTCAGCGGCCGGCCGCCGGCGGCCTCGTCCCGACTGCTCAAAAACATGTCAAGACGCGAACGCCGACACCAACAGTAACATTATTTCAATGTGAAATAAGCGTGGTGGATATTACTACAACGTGACACAGAAATATACCAATACAGACGACGAAATTTTGATTAATCAAGTATGTGAATATCCCTGCCTTCATGACCATTCACACAAAGACTTCAAAGATTTTCAAATTTGGGAAAAAATGTGGAACGAAATTTGCACAGTTTTATCCATGGGCTGCGAGTATTAAATAAAAAATCCTTTGTTTTTTTTACTTGGTTCAGAAAAATTCATTTATAGATTTGAGTTTTGTGAATAGTAGGGAGTCATGAAGTCAATTAGTTTCTTTGTGTTTTCCCCAATATTTTTATCGGTAAGTTAGATAATAGTCAGTTTATTCAGATAATTATTTTGGTTCATATCCTCGCGAATTTCTCAATTTTTTTGCAAATAAAATGGCTATGGACATGGTATCTGCATCAACGATTGGTCCAGCATTACTGGCAGCCGTTTTATTCGCAGAAAAATTGCGAAATTTGCGAAGGTATATAATACTGTAACATTAATGCTGCTAGAACTTTCCCATTCATTATGACAACAAACAATTCTCACTTTTAAACTGCAGTCAACCAGAACACAAAACGCACTGGGGGTATAATTTCATTACAAAAACGCGGACGCCAGACGCTTCAAGCAAATCCAACAATCGTCGCGGCCAGCCGTTACTGCTGAACGTCGATGCGGGCCGCGAAAGCTAGACGTCGCTAGGAAATCCCACCTTAAAAATGCATGGCGAGTAATACAACTTTCTGCCACACCGCTTATATTATGAGTTCTAGATTCCTACAGAAAATTAATGTCAATATGGAAGTGCTTTTCATTGATGGTAAGGAAAATGCTTCTGGCCTCACTTTTTCATGCACCCCCATTGTGGAAATTGCACTTAGGTAATACAACCAGAAATACTCGAAGCATGAATAAATGAATTAAGTGCAGTTGCATATTTTGACATGAATCGTTCTAGAAAAAAAATCTCGAGCAATTTGAGTTGAAATTATTCATGATATTAGCTGAAATAAATTTTCATAGTTTTTTGTACTTTCAATGTATTTTCCAATCCAGTGCTTCCTTGAAATTCGCACCGACGATTTGGGGTGGTTCCGTTGGTTTTTGTTGGTGTACTACAGCTGAAAAGTGAATGTGATACCAAAAATCAGTCGCTTTAGAGCGATAAGTAATAATAATAACTGTACTCTACTCTCTGATGGCCTTTGCTGAATATTTGGGATCATAAATATGTGAAAATATGTATTCAAATCGGCTAAATACAAATAACAGGTATAAGTACAATGAGGTTTCCAACCTTATTCTCCGAGATTCAGAATTAACGTTTGTTAATCTTCACAAGTACCATAATATTTTACTAAATCCAGGCCTGTTACAAAAATCACTAATGACGCGCTTGCGGACTAGCCTGAACTTTTTACAACACTTTTGACATGGGGATTAGCATTCTAGAGTAAGTATATAATATATATTTCTATGGGATATTCAGGGAATGGGGAAGTTCTGTCAAGTGACATTAAATAATCAAAAAGTCATTAGAATTCAAAACGACGATAAAAGTAGACCGACGACTGCACAAATAGAATAACAGGTCTATTCTCTAAAAAGTCGTTATTCAACTAGTTGATTAACGACTGTAGTCCAGTTTACGATTACGTCAATCTAAACGACAATTCAGAAATTCGTATTCTGTAAACACTGGCCTTACGAGTTCAGTCGTTACCAAATGAATAACTACAAATCTGAATGCAAATCAGATATTCTCAAAAGAATTTGGGACCTTCTAACAGCCAAACTCATCAGCTCTGTTAGGAATTTTATGAAAGAGGAGCCAAGTGATCAACCAATATTTCCGATACTCCATGAATATACATGCTTACAGAAAACTGGGACATAGCACACGATCAACCTTTTGCCATAGACTTCTGATAATTGCCATGGGCAAAGAAATGCAATACTAGAAGAAAACTATGCAATTGGTTATAGAATGGAAATTCACAATTTTTTGTTTACTTGTAAGACAGGGTATCCTCGTATTCCTGCGGGACACAAAATGATCGCCCATTTCATTCAGAAATAAAACAGATATACTTCAAACAAACAGATTAGGCAAGACGAAAGACATGGGTATCAAACTCTATAATATATTGCCACTCGAACTACGCAATATACCGCTATAAAAATACAAAAACTCAATCAAGCAAATTTTAGTTATGAATCCCCTATATGATATTGATGATTTTTTTCATGTTATCCAAAATATAGAGATGCTCCCGAAGTGATGTCTTTTGATATTTATATCTATATTGATATAACATCGGTTACTGCAGATTGCATTTGCTCAAATTCTTTATCTGACTACCAATTGCATCTCCGATTCCACTCGCTACGGAACAACAGCTACGTGATCCGATTTACCTTAAAAAATCATCATAATACCTTCTTCCCAGTTCTAATACATTTCTATTTGATTACTATTTAATTTCTGCAAAGGATTGGGAATAATTTTTTGCTGAACACAGCTAATATCGTTAACAGTTACGACAGCCAAATATGTGTCGTCTGCTCAGCGATGTTTTGGCAACGATATATCGTTTGATAACTATGAAGAGACAGATAGTGAATACGATGATTTTTTCGTCATTGAACGGCTTATCGCTTGCTAACGAATGCTAACGATATCGTTAAGAGATATTGAATAGATCTGTAAATGTGTTAAAACTATTGATGGTATTTCCGTGATAGATCTCAACTGGTTACGAAGAACAATTAACTCCGAAATACTACGAAAGCTATAGGAAAACAAAAAAAGAAATCAGTAAAAAAATATGTAACGATAAAAAATACATCATTCCCAAAATATCTCATAACAAATAAACCAAAAACACTCTGGGAAATGGTAAATAAAACATGAAACAGAACTAAAAAATCATTATACCATTAATCTTATAAAAAACAATGCAACCATTGCTAATCCAATAGAAATTTCCAACATTTTTGAAGACTTCTTTGCAAATTCGGTTACCAACAAAATAAACTCCCTTCACCTACCACGCAACTCATGTACAAAAGTCGAAGTGAAACATTCAGCCCTGTGACCCCGGAACAGGTTTCGTCTATCATTTGCAATTGAAAAAAGTATTCAAGCGGAGTAGATCCTGCATTACTACTAGTCTAGTCTAAAAGAACAATTTTGGTGAATTTCTCTTCAAGAGCACCGAAAATCATTATCTAGGGCTCATTCGATTCGGAATGACCTCTAGAAACTTCTTGAAAAATTTGTAGGTGCACCGGCAAAAATTGCAAAAGTTATAACAATTTTGTAAAAAAGGGGGGTTTTGTTTTTTTGCAAATATCTCGGAAGCTATTAAGGATATCCAAAATTTAAAAAGAGATCCTGAAAGAGGAGGAAATTTACTGAAGAAAGTTCCACCTCCCGGAACTCTACCACCAATATTCAGAATTTTAATTTAGAGGCGAAAATAGCGCTAAAAGCGGGTGATGCGAGTCCCGCGGGAACCGGACAATTCACCGACGGACAATTCCCCGACAACAGTTCACCGACTGGACAATTCACCGAGAGGACAATTCCCCGACAACAATTCACCGACGGGCAATTCCCCGACAACAGTTCACCGACTGGATTATTCCCCGACGGTCAAAAATATCCTGCCAAAAATCCCCCGTCC
This sequence comes from Chrysolina oricalcia, assembly GCA_944452925.2. Taxonomy (NCBI): domain Eukaryota; kingdom Metazoa; phylum Arthropoda; class Insecta; order Coleoptera; family Chrysomelidae; genus Chrysolina; species Chrysolina oricalcia. Next base: position 28,949,412 of record OX101808.2, read on the forward strand.
AATAATATCCTGACCAATAATGACCTTCCAACTTGCGAGCTAGGTTAGTTCGTTCAGGTTAGATCATACTAATAAAATACTACTATCAAATTGAATTTTTCTTTCACTCCCAAGCTCCCAACTTGCGAGCTGAGTTAGTTCGTTTAGGTTAGATCAGACTAACAAACTGTTGTCGGTGAATTGCCCGTCGGTGAATTGTTGTCGGGGAATAGTCCCCGTCGGGGAATTGTCCTCTCGGTGAATTGTCCAGTCGGTGAACTGTTGTCGGGGAATTGTCCGTCGGTGAATTGTTGTCGGGGAATTGCCCTAAACCCGAGTCCCGCGTGCGCTGACTGATACGGACCCTTGAACAATAAAAATAATTTTAACCCATTAAATATCAATATTAAGAAATAAAAAAATTCCATTACCTTTCAGAAACTTGAATAAACGAAAATCCATGGAAAAAAAATACCCGTAATTATTTTATAACATATGCTTTTGTTAATTAACTAGTTTTTACAAGTTTCAAATTTACATACAAACCCTGATAATTGTTAAACTAAAAACCTCAAATTTGTTTCACTTCTTGGAGCTATTCTTGAAAGGCTTTCCCAATTTTTCCAATATTTTTTTTGGCGGCTTTTTATAACGCCGACGAATGAAAATAAAATATCACAGTAGTAGCAACTGTTATCAAGTGACGTATGGTTTCCATAGCCAACTTTTCAATTTTTGGCTTTCATTTTGCTTCCACGGCCTACTCGGTGAATTTCAATAATAATTTTTTTCTGATCTAGTTTCAGGTTAGATACCAACTTGTGATATGTCATTAGAAAGGGAATTGAATGCTGAATAAAGCGAAAAGAAAAAAAAATAGGGTTTCTATTTAAAATAAGAAAGTTGATGTTACTTCCGGTCAGACCGGAAGATAACTTCGACATGTCAATTTGCTCAAATTCTAGCTCTTATGTAATTATATCGACGCTCCAAATTCCACAAACCTACTTCATACAATAACTGAGATATTCCGTAGGCAATACTTCCGTAGCCACCCGGTATATTTGCTATATAGCTGTTAGATTTCCTTTTTTTGTATAAAAGAAGACAGAAACATATTTCGTACATATAAATGATGTCTTATACACCTTGATTTTATTTTATATTGAGTTATACATGAATGGTTAAGGAAACAAAATAGCATGTTCCACTTATGTTTTTTCCATGTAACTGAAATGTATATTTGGTTCGGTCTTTGACACGTCTTCGAACTATTCTAGAATATTTTTCGATTACCAAGAACTTGATTGACATCATTGCAATATTCGAATTTGCCTGAGTTGGTAGTTTTGATACTCTAGGTTACAAAAATGGTTTGAGATATTCAATATTTTGAGGCTTTGAATGGATCGTTTTCGTAATTCGAAGATTAGAATAGTGTTCTGTTTTCATTGTGTATTGTTATAAAGTGATATTGACATATCTCGGATATATTTTTACCAGCTGAGTAAAAGGTAGAAGCGGAATATCATAAGATACACAAATGGATGTAACGGTGTGGCTATATCACGAACTTTCCAGAAAAGGCAAGTGTTTCAGTTATTATAAAACTATTTTTCAGATATTCTGGATATACATTAATGCGAAAAATTGGTTAAAAAGTGACAAGTGATACTATGGTTGTATTCAGTATATCATATGGAAACAAAAGAAGTGAAACAGGAGGTTGCATGAAGCTGAGCCACTTATCAAAATATGTAGTAATAGGGACGAGCACTTTCCACGGACATCCGCCGGTAGGTACAATTGATTGTTTTTACGAAACCCCCAGGTTTTTGGAGAAACCCCCTCAATAGCAGAGCTTGTGCAAGCAAGGGAGCATGTATAATATAATATAATATAATATAATATAATATAATATAATATAATATAATATAATATAATATAATATAATATAATATAATATAATATAATATAATATAATATAATATAATATAATATAATATAATATAATATAATATAATATAATATAATATAATATAATATAATATAATATAATATAATATAATATAATATAATGTAGAATAGGTACGATCATGATAATTGAATAACACAAATAATGTATTCAGCTGTGATGTGATATTACTTGATTGTTGGCATTAGTGTTACATCTCATGTTTACACCTAGAAGATTAATCATGAGAGTACGAGTTACTAATTTAATTAACGTATTTGTGTCATATGCAAATGTTTCAGTTTTATGATCAGTATTTGCATTAAAGCACAGTTGAATGCAATACCATAAGATATTATTGCTTGTTAGATATTGTTAATTCCAATTGTATTTTATTTGGCCACAATATATCACGAGGTCTAACAATACATGGGTAACATATGATTAAGTGTTTTCAGGTGCATGTCAGAACAAATATGCCAGTAAATTTTTTGATTTTTTTCATTCAACAGGATACCGGCCTTGTCCTCGCTGGACTCCAGATTTGGGTCTACTAGATTTATTGTAATTGACGCAATGTAACTGTAATCTATCAGAAATTGCACACACAGTTTCAGGTGTGGTTAAAGTCAAGTTCAAATGATTCACTTCTGGGGTAACAAACATTCCATTGGAAATAAGCGGCTCTGAGGTTTGACATCTACTTCCACCTACTTTTGAGTTTGTGCAAGCATGAATCGGCTATGAATTTGGTACAATATTAATGACTGAAAACATAGAGAACACCGGTACTCTGTGACTGAAAATACCACCCTTTTTTCCTCATTACTGAAATAGCAAATAGTACATTGTTCTACAAAAGACGTGAAAGGCAGTATATTGAATAACATACCTAAAAACATTGAATGTAAATTTTACGTTACCTACTTACTTATTATAACAAAAAATATCATGGGTAACTAAAGTTTACTTTATTAAAAGTATTCCTAAGTAGAACTTTGCGATTTTCAATAAAGTACACTCTTTTCCGTTTAAAATACGAGAAAGATGTTTTTGAAATAGTGATATGAGTTGCACCACCTAACGAAAAATAGCGCAACTATCCAGTAGTGACCGAAACTGTTTTCTAATTTTTGTACCGTTCTTGAGCCGGAAAGAACGAAAAAGAAATTCAAGTAATACAACTAACAATACGTAGAGGTCGCTAATTATTATAAGTTCTACAATTTATTTTGCAAGCACAGTAAAAGCTGTGGCACAGTTCTTCTTTAGGCAATGGTGTTTACTACCTGCAAAGCTGCAAATAACGAATCAAACAAGTAATGGATTTACTGCAAGCATTGCATGAATTTGAATGCTTTATGAGGTCATCAATCTATCAGTTCTTAACATTCTAAACATGACGTAAGTAAAAACTGAACTTGCTAACACAACTCTGCGGTGTTCTAGAGAAGTAGGCATGTTGGGAAGGGAGGCATCAACTGAAACCATTGTTTCTTTAAACAATGCTAAATAAAATTGAGAAGCTATACACAAAATATTTTCAATTTTCTTTATCATCAACTGAACCGAATACATGGTAATTCATTGGAAAATAATTTGTCGTGGTCTGTAAGATCACTTCAGGAGCTACTCATTGAGACAACTGTCTGGAAAGCGGTTCTGAGGCGCTTTCCAATTGAAACCTTACCCCCTGATGTCAGCGCCAGCGGCGATTACTTGAATAGGGGTAATAATATAAAAATTCATTTTGAATATACTAGAATTTTATTTCATAAATACTAGGGTTATTCTATATATACTGACAGGGTTACCGCAAAAAACAGCCTTCAGAGAGTTCGGGTGACCAGACGTAAAAGGTGAGGACATAGAAATATATCTGTACCTCAGAGGTAAAGTGTATTAAGTCACACAATTCATTTTTTTCAGGATGAGAGAAACAAGTTCTGAACACACAAATAATCATAATTATTTATTTCATTTAATAACTGATTTTTATGAAAGTTGGACAAAACTCTTAGGATATTGATATCTACGATATCTTGGATTTTTTTAGAAATAAAAATGCCCTTGAATGATTTTTGGGGACTTAATACACTTTACCATCGACTGACTTTGGAAAATTGTGTGACTTGGTACTTCTTCAGTGAAATAAAAAACTATAAAAAATGCAGAAAAATTTATTCAAAATAAATTAACACAAAAATAAATTGAATCTGTGGATATTCACTCGGATTCTCATTCATCTTCATCAACTGTATCCGCCTGTGGAAGATTCGTGTAAAATGGATGGAATATCTTTGGTACCCACTTCAATAAATTTTGTAAATGTTTGTACTTTTTCGAACTAATTGGCTTTGAAGTTGCTGAAACCAATGGTATTTCATCTGGGAAGTGTGCATTACGAGAAACACGGGAAAAATCAATGATATCGTAGTCTGTGCTAAAATCCGTTTTATAAAATAGTTTGCCCATTTCCTCATTGCGCACCTGAATTTCGACTATCTCAGATATTTTGAAATTTTTTCCATTCTCAGTCTTCTTCTTCGAGATAAATGGAGCATTTTGGCCTTCAATTAATGACTTGAAATTTTTGAAATCCGATGTTTCCATACTTATGACATTGAAAGGCCTTTTGTGACTTGCCAATCTCACCAACTGTTGCCAATCCCAGGGAGTCATAATTTGGAATTGATCCATTCTTTTTTTCTCCCTCTCAATTAATGAATGGTCACTATCAACTTCTAGGTGCGTGTGTCCTCTCAGAAGAAATTTATGACTGATTGTTTTTAGAGTAGGAACGTTTCGCAAAATAGTGAAGTACGCTAATACAGCATTCATATTCCTATTTTGTGATGGACAATTATCAGACCATATAATTAAGTGTTCTACATTGCTTGGTAAGGTTGTCGTTACCCATTTGAGAAGGCACGACGCCATCTCGTTTCCCCCTCTTCCAGCAATACTCTCATCCCACATACAACATGTTGTCTGGTTTGCAGAAGAATCTCTGATTGTATAATTGAAGGTCCATAACTTCAAGGAATAAAATGATTGTGCATTTGTAAGCATTGGGGTTGGCAAACATTTTTCCAAATCAACCATCACCACTTTCATTTTTTTTGTGACTTGGCATTCTCTTTGTGAATTCTTTTCAATGCATACCTGGAACTTGCTTCATTCAAATGCCCGTCATATTCTTTCTGTACTCTTTCTCTTTCTGAGATTGTGGATGAGTCTTTGAGTTGAATCAAGAATGAATCACATTGATCACATGTGTCATTAGATGGTAACTTGAATGAGTAGTCGAACTCACTTTTGAAAATGTCTGAGTATATCCACTGTTTTGGTATATCATCTTCAGGAATATTTTGTTCAATGCAGTCCTGTTTATAAAGGTCATACATACGCGATATATTCAACTGATTTCCTAGGTACTTCTTACTTGTCCTTTCTCTGCTATAATGTGACTCAATTATTGGAAATTTCAAAATGTGGTTTCTAATACTCTGTTTTGCTTCAACAGATATTTTATTTGGGGGCTCTTTTCTGCCACGTTGGCCTTGGGACACCATTCCCCCTTGAGATTTTTTTGTCAATGCTGTTCTGACAAAGGTTTGAGAGATTCCTAAAGTACTTAAGAAAAATTTTTTACAGACGTCAGTGTGCAAATTATCGATTGTGAAACAATAAACGTGAGAGAATTGTCTCTTCTGAAGCCTTTCACCTGATCTCTCACGTCTTCTTTTAATTGGAATCATTCTCACAGAAGATGCGACAAACTGTCTTTTATGGTCTATATTTTTTTACTGTGACCAGAATCCATCAAATATTTTCTGACGCTCAACATCGGGAATCTTTGTGTTACATTTATATCTACAACTGACTTTGCATGGACTACCCATTCGTGTTGCCCTCATCAAAGTTTTTCTCTTAGTAATGTACTCCTCCCCAGCTAAACGTTTTTGTTTTCGAATTGTACATTTCCATTTATCTTTATTTTGTTTACGTTTTTTTCCATTTCCAAGCACTTCCGAAACATTTTCCCCAGTTTCAATAATACTTTCAAACCCCACATCAGCCTCGCCTTCCTCTTCCTGTTTACTCTCCCCACTTTCATCAGATGATTCAGATTCCTCCACTTCATAATCACGATCCTTCATACTATCATCCGAATTTTCGTAATGACTTCCATCGATTTCATCGTTATGATCTTTGCTTGTTGATGCTCCATGAAAATGAGTATTCTTTATATTTAAACAATTGTCATTATCAATCACCGGGCATGACGAATCCTGAATGGTTTCTAACATATTATTTGTGAAATCTACATTTTCTAGTTGGGCCAACTTATAACTTGTACCAGCAATAGCATCCCCATTTTCAAATCCTGAAAAAATCAATTGTGATAATGTTATTAAAATTGAACTCACTAAATAATTTGTATACCTACCATCAGAGAAATTTTCGACAATTGGACTGACGATATTAGCCGGACTTCCAACCAGTATCTGATTCTCAAGATCCTCAGTATTTATGACCAATCCTTCAAAAAAGAAAGATCACATTCATATTACTTTTCTATACGGTATCAAGGAATTTACTCAACACTCAAAAAATGTCTACACCACACAATTATTATTGAATGAAAAATCATGAAACTCACCATTTTCAATACAATCATTCTCTCCATTTGTAGAAGTAATTTCCTTGGCACGTTGTAGAATTAATTTAACTCTTGAACTCATGGTTCCGATGGAACTCATCATCCACAACTGTCCTGATACACAATGTGTACAATACTGATGGATTGAATGGATTTATAACCATTCCAGACAAGAAAAAACTTGCAAAAACAATAATAGTAAAAAACGAGGTACAAAATATCAAGTCCACCGAATGGACATGATACGATGGTTTACAGTACCAAGTCCTCGAAGTATTGTTTACCTCGGACATTGTCTAAGGAAGTATAGTCAGTCAACCTTATGGGATTATTATTGGATGACGATGGGGTTTATTAGTAGATGGCGCCAGCACGATTGCCCCCAAAAAGGAGACAAACGAATGAGATGGAAAGTGTCGTAGTAATCGCGTAAAGTGAATAATGAATGGACATTATTTCGTGTTTTTGATTGGCTCAGTGTCCGTTCCACCTGCCACTTGCAATTTGCATGTAAACGAGAGAGCACAAAACATGTGTTGTTGTTTTGTGCGAGAGAGCAATTAGCGAACTTTCGTGGTGTTTGGCATTTCATTGTTTTTGTCTTGTTAGGTCTCAGTCAGTTTTCGAATTCACATAAGTAGATATTTTCAGGGTGATTTCTCTTGACTAATGTTTAGGGGAAGATGTCCAACGTTCTTGATGACAACCGATGATTGGTTTTAAGTTATGAAGGTGATAATGCCATTTCCGACAGTTACCATATTATTTTCTGTTTTTATTAAGAGCTTTTATTTAACTTGCTCTGTGTGTGTTAGATGGGTACAAATCTTGCAAGCTGAATTAGAACCACTTCCTCTTATTCTATGGAATTGAAATTTTTCGTGTTGGTTCAGTTCCGATGACAAAACATTAATGTCGAAGAAATTGTCCCCCCTGCCCCCCGAAAGTTAGATAGAGAACGCGTAGGGTTTCGGAAGTTTTATTGACGGATTTGGACGTCAGAAATAACAACGAAAAAAAATATTTAGGGAGGGGGATGCCCCCCCTTCTCTCGAAAAGTTGGAAAACTAACTCGTGAAATTAAAATCGGAAAAATCTCTAAAAATCGTGAAAAATATCTGACAGTCGAATGTTATGGTTTATAAAAAGGAATTGTCCCCCCCCGCCGTCCTCCGAAAGCTAGATAGAGAACGCGAAGGTTTTCGGACGTTTTTTTGACGGATTTAGACGTCAAAAATAACAGCAAGAAAAAATGAATTAAGGAGGTACTCGCCTCCCTCTTTTCTCGAAAAAAAAAAATGGAAAAAACGCGAAATTATAATCGGAAAAATCTGTAAAAGTAGTGAAAAATATCTGACCGTCGGAGATTATGTTTTAAATAATTTCGCCTCCCCTTACCCCCCTCAAAAGCTAGGTAGAGAACGCAAAGGAATTCGGAAAATGTTTCAACAGTTTCGGACATGGAAAATAATGATGAAAACAAAAATAGATCGGGGGGTTCGCCCTCCTTTACTGTCACAAAAAAATAGGAAAACTCGCGGAATAGAAATCAAAAAAATCCGTAAAAATAGTGAAAATTATCTGGCCATTGAACAAAACGGTTTTAAAAAAATTCACTCCTCTGCCCCCCTCTAAAGCTATTTAGAGAACACGTAGAAATTAGGAAAAATTTCTAACGGTAAATTAACAGGCAAGCGACCGTGCAACAATGGCGCATTGATTGAAATGAACAGACTAAGAAACATATTCACAGAAAACTAAAATAAGAAATAAATAAACTTAAAAAACCTTTTCAGATAAAAGCTTTTATTTAAATGCACTAAAGCGAAAAACCCATAATTTTGTTACATTATAAAATTTTAAATGATATAAAAGCTTGTCGTGTGAATAAATCTTGAGGTGATTTTTGAATTTTATATACTATAAGAATTACATATATACTTCTCGCGACAAGCTTTTATATCATTTAAAATTTTATAATGTAACAAAATGATGGGTTTATTCACTTTAAAATTTATTTTCTTCTTTTTAGTACATTTAAATAGAAAATTTTCTCTAAAATGTTTTTTTTTCAAGTTTATTTATTTACCATGAAGTCAAAGTTGTAAAACCTAATGAGGGTTTTTTTTTCGAAATTAGGTACTGATATAATGGCATTATTTGCGACTGAATTTGAAGTTTCAGTCGATCGTTCGAAATATAGTACCTCTATAAGTGGATATCCTTATCAAAAATGAAACTTTATGACTTCATGACCAATACGCATAGAAAACTCATATGAAGAAGATGAAATAGTTATTTATATATGATACAAAAATTCGTAAATTAGGACTTTTTTTATGAGCGTGGAAACACGTGAGTACAAAAAAGCTCTTTATGAAAATGTATCTACAATTTTATTTCTACGCCTGTTATTATATTGGCAAATGGTAGCAATTGTTGAGTATATTTTATTCTATGAAGTTTTCATTTGATGACTTTCGAGTAAAATCTGACGCAAAATACTGTCTTTTGGAATTATAAGAACGATGCGTAAAACATAACTTCGTTATTATATTGGCAAATTGTAGCAATTGTTGAGTATATTTTATTCTATGAAGTTTTCATTTGATGAGTTTCGAGTAAAATCTGACGCAAAATCCTGTCTTTTGGAATTATATGAACGATGCGTAAAACATAACTTTACGTATATTTGATTTTTTCACTTACGTGTCCTGAAAAGTATCAATTTAGTGTACGTGGGCACTGCGTAAAACCATAAATATTTCCGTCTCCCCGATGATCGTGCATGGTCAGTAAAATATATTTTTTTCTACAACCGCTTACTAAAGTAGGTAGCCTTTGACGCTTTTAGATCTCAACGCAAAGCTGAAGTTTTCTCGGAAATGTTTTGTGACAGCTTTTTCGCTCTAGTGCGAAAATATTGAAGAAACGGCCGATCTCTCGATCTCTTTCGTTGAAAACGAACCTATTCTTGCATGATGGTTAGTATAGACAATAAATTCATAACACTCTTAGGAACTGTGGTGGTGTTGAGAGCGTAGCTGCTATCAAGCTGAAGGCCTGTGATTCGATCTCGACATACTTTTTTTTTCAAGCAAGTTATCTTGTTTTGTTAGAGATGTGAATTATTGGATATTTGGATAGCTTATTCATTTGGAATTACTATTGAGTGTTTATTTTCTCATGGGTGCCTATGTTGAATGAATTGTCAATCGTTTCTATGTTTAAAAGCTGCGTTTGAAGAAAAAAAACATGTGTTTATTTCGAGAACAAAGTGCCATTGCCGCTCTCCAAAGATTACCGCGCTCCTCGCGCTCTAAATACACAAATAACTATATTGTACAACAAAAACTGTATTTTAGGCCCGTGTAGGAGGTGAATGATTTCTGGTGACAACCTCCTTTGAAACTCTCCTTATATGTCCATATACATTGTTGATAACATCGAACCATCAATTAAAGAACACCTGTCCACCAACACTTGAATTTTCCTTGAATTGTCCTTGAACTGTCCTACCCAAATAATTCTAGATCTATCATGGACGGATTCGGTCATGAATCACAAAATTTTTCCTCCATCTTGAATGTTCGTATTGGTCTCCAATACAACAAGCCCTTGTATAGATACCAATTTTGAAAGAATCTAATCAAAAATCGTATCCGCCATTTCGAATTTTGAAAAAATACAAAATCTACTCGAGATTCGCATTATGAATAGTTGGACAATAAATCACAAAAACTAATCGCTATCTTGTTTTTTTCTCTTGTGAATGTCGTAACGAACCTGAATGAATTTAATCGACACCTGCCAAATTTAAAGATGATTGGATCAGTGGAATTGGCTCAAAATTTCCACTGAAGTTTCGACCCCGTTATACCTAGACAGTAGATACTATACCTGTTACGTGTGAGTGAAACTAAACAAAAGCTTGTACAAATAATACTGATATATTATTATTTACCTACTTATTGGGTGCCTTCAAGCACTAATGAATATTCTTTATGTGTTTTCAAAACATATCAACTGCGATATAATATTGTAAAAGAACATTTTTTTTGTACCTATACTTAGGGATCATTTTTCAGTAAGAATATTGCTACATTACGTGTTTCATTATATTAGGCTTAATTGCAGCAATATAAAATTTTACCACTGATCATCATCTGATATTCGAAACATCCGAATGCAAACTTTGACTCGTCTTTTATTCTGCTTAACATCTCACCAATGACAATATTCTGCACATTTCTGAATGAAGCGAATGAAAACTGTCGTTCTATTTTAAAAAGAGACAGAAGTATAGTTTTGCGTGCCATCCGATAACGGCGCCACATTACTGGATACATTTTCAATGTTTCCAGTAAAATAGTATAGATGTGTCAGGTGACGGCCATCCAATGCATTTTGCACAGAGATTGTCTGACTATTCTTCTTTAGACAATGCCTCGGATCAAATGTTGGATTTGATACTTTTCAAAATACTCTAAAATCGCTATTATTCATATCATGTATATGAACACTTTACCTCTGATAAACAAGAAACTGCTAAGTCACTTGGTACCAATATCACATTTTTGACAAAATTGGACTTAGTACAGTTTACCTCTGAGGTACAGATATATTATATACTTACTCTAGAATGCTAATCCCCATGTCAAAAGTGCTGTAAAAAGTTCAGGCTAGTCCGCAATGCGCAAACGCGTCATTAGTGATTTTTGTAACAGGCCCGGTTTTAGTAAAATATTGGTAATTGTGAAGATTAACAAACGTTAATTCTGAATCTCGGAGAATAAGGTAGGAAACCTCATTGTGCTTATACCTGTTATTTGTATTTAGCCGATTTGAAAACATATTTTCACATATTTATGATCCCGAATATTCAGCAAAGGCCATCAGGAAGTAGATTACGGTTATTATTATTATTTACCGCTCTGAAGCGACTGATTTTTGGTATCACTTTCACTTTTCAGCTGTAGTTAACCAACAAAAACCTACGGAACCACCCCAAATCGTCGGTGCGAATTTCAAGGAAGCACTGGATTGGAAAATAAATTGAATGTACAAAAATATTGGATGCTTGGAAGCCCGAAGTTTTTTTTCTAAAACGATTCATGTCAAAATACGCAACTGCATTTAATTTAAATCATTTGAAGAGATTAAACATGCTATTTCGACGAGTATTTCTGGTTGTATTACCTTTTATTGCAATTTCCACAAGGTGCATGAAAAAGTGAGGCCAGAAGCACTTTCCTTACCATAAAAGAATAGTATATTCTGTAACAAGGTTAGAATGACAATTCGATGCGAGTGGAAAGTTCCGAGCGCGAACCGAGGGCGAGCATGAGGAACCATACGAGCATCACGAATTTTCATTCTAACCGAGTAGCAGACTATACTTTCTCCACGATCAAAGGTAGGAAACGTGACAGCAATAATTTTGACACTTACTCAAATTTTGCCACTACGATGACAATCAACTGCGACAAGGCTAATGTTATTATTGCTAACCAGTGTGAGAATATTATTCTATCACAAGAGAGATAATGTAATAGTATATTACGTATCAAGTGTTGTAAAAAGCATATTACGCACGAATGGAAAAATTGCGCACGAGCCGCGTAGCGGTGAGTGCGGTAATTACATGAGTGCGTAATTGCTTTACAACACGTAATACGTACTATACTTTTTCTACGACTCTTATATACTGGATGGTGCGTTTGATTAAGCTTTAAGTAATAAAAAAATGAAGGTAACTAACGCAGTTTATGGTTTAATTTCCAACAACAACAAATTAAATCTAAGAAAATACAATTTTGTACTATATAGCATAGAAATGATGAACAGAGCGAGGAGGGTTTAAATGTTTTGGTCAATATATTAAAATAGGCGAGCAATACATTTTCGGAGTACGTACTCACGTGGTTATCCATACTCAATTCCATAAATTTTTGATAGGCTTTTTCATATCTATCCTTTGATTTTTGCGGCAGAATATTCTCCATAGCAGAAGCAGCCTGAAGAACAATTTCCGGTGGCGTTGCGCTCATTTTATTATCGGAGTTGCTCATATTTGTAGATATAAAATTAAAGATCGGATTATAATTTATGAAGTATCGATTTGAACTTCAAATCTCAAAAAGTGACAATGTCACTGTCAAATATTTAAAACGCAAGACAGATAAATGTCACGATTTGAGTGGTTCAAGAGGCAACTTGATTGTTACCTATTATACTAGCCATCATATCATGACGCACAGTTGTGCGTTTTTATTCTTTACGCACAGTTGTGCGTAAGAATGGATTTACTTATAGAGTGAACTGTTTGTAAAACAATGTTTACTAACATAGGAGTAGAAAAATACATTTAAATTGCATGGGGGCAGAGGTGTTCCAGAATATTTCTTCAATCTCAAGAGAGAGAATTCCAGCATTCTGTAATCAAATTTGATTTCAGAATTGGCAAATTATGTGATGATCGTGGAGAAAAGCACTTCCATATTGACATTAATTTTCTGAGGCGATTCTGTGTTTGTTTAGTACTTTTTGTAGGAATCTAGAACTCATAATATAAGCGGTGTGGCAGAAAGTTGTATCACTCGCCATGCATGTTTACGCAGACACAGTATTGAAACTGCACTAGGTTTCAAATTATTCTATTGTCGTTTTCACATGAATCTTCATGAGGAAAATGTCTGCCACAAATTACAATTTTCTCACTCAAATGTTCTTCTGGGGTATCTTCTTAAAAATAATAACCAATAATCATGCCTTTTTTGTCAAGCCAAAATAATTAAGCTATTTTGAGCAAAGCATATATAGGTACATAAAAATTTTCATTATCTACCAAAAATGATTTATTTCAAGTATTTTTCCATTTACACAACACTAAACAGTTTATTGTTTATTTTTAGGAAGAAACGGCTTTATTAGAAATTGTCTTTAAAGGAATAAGATTAATGCAAATTCACGAAAGATGAAAGAATAACCTATGACAACATACACCACACAAAACGACAAGAGAAAATCTGAAATTTTAAAAACCGACTCTGTCTATGACAAGAGTGACAGATCTCTGTGACAAGTCTTCCTGTTGATGAAAAAGCACTGTTGCACGGTCATAATTACAGTAGCATAGTGTTTTAAATAAATTTCTTTCTCGCCTAAAATTCGAAGTAATCTATCTCTACGTTCTTTTCTGTTTTAAAAAGTCCTAAATGCGCTGTCAAATTTCTCTTTTTCAAATGACATGTGTTTCATTGCCTCATAACAAAAAACTCTGAATTGGAACCACAGAACTCAAACTTATATCTGTCATAAGATATAAGTATGAGTTCTGTGATTGGAACGAGTTCTGTGATTGGAACACCAAATTATTTCAAACTTGGCAACGTGGCAACGATCTACCCAAACTACACTGATGACGCGCATGCGCACATCGTAAACGGGTAGCATACGCGGCATGCTTTTCGCCGTGAAAATTAGCGGGATTAGCATTCTAGAGTCAGTATATAATTATATATTTCTATGGGTGAGGAAAGAGTGCCACTGCTGCCAACATAACCAAATTATTTAGATGTTTTGCATTTAGCTATCCTTGTTGTGTCCTTGTTCTACTTGTTTGTAAATTAATAATCTGGCACTCTTCCGACGTCATCAAAATGGAGGTTTTGCGGTAACCATGTCAGTATATATAGAAAAACCCTGATAAATACAAAATTCACCTCAGTACAGGTAACTTTAAACTGTTTCTGCCGTTAAGCGTTTTACACTCACTCCGTTTTCTTCAAAGATATTTTTTTACGAACGAACAGCCACTGTTAAAACACGAACATAATTAGGCTCTTTCGTTTGCAAGCGAAACAAACTGAATGCGTTATTTGCGTAGGAAAAAATTTTTTTACTTTGGCGCCACTTTGGTTTGTTTACTCCTTCCTCCTATTCGAACTCGTTGGATCCTCCCAAGAAAAATAAACTACATGTCAAATATAATTTATTGTTCTTGGAGTTCTCCAGCCTTCTGCTCCCAGCCCAGTTTCAATAAAAGTCTCATAGATGGCGCTCGTAATTTCATCCTATGCTTTCTGTATGGACACTGACTTTTGAATTAACTTATCTGAAGAACAAAAACGAGATTATTAATGAGAAAGAAGATTCAAGTAGACGGTGACTCGTTTTCTTGGGTCAAAATATGGGTTTACGTCACACCGTATAATAATAATAAAGTTTATTCACCAAGAAAAAAAATACAAGTGTGTATACATTATTGAAGTAAATAAACAAGTGGTATGTTATTTAACATTTAACAACTGTGTCATTTATTTTTTCAAATAATACAAACTCAAGGAGACTAAACGTTATTTGTCTAGGAGAGTCTAATCCCCATAAGACAATGGGGACACTTATAGAAAGAGATGAAAGAACATTTGTGACGAAATGTGACATAGTTGGACATGTCATGGCCACCATTCTGCATAGACAGTGACGGACTAGCTCTTGGTACGTCACTATGACGCGTCGATGCTACAAGATTCTGATTAGCTACCACTTATTAAACCCTCCTGTTAGTTTACTCTCTTTGATACAAACTTAACGTGCAAGTCTGCGGCCAAAGAGAAAGAGAGATATATCAACCCTTTTGTAGAATTGAGAAAGAAAGGAACCAACTGGCCGCCACAAGTATATAAGAATTTAATTTTCAAGATTTTCATCTTGGATACTCCGAACTCGGAAATATACCTATTTGAAAACCAGAATCTTAAGAATTGAAAAATATTCTTTTAGATGACAACATAAAAAAATTCATGAAACGAACCCATTCCGATCGCTGAAATGAATTTAAGATTTCTTTTTCATTTAATTTGACTGCTTTTGTTATTTAGATATATATTATAGAAAAAAAAGAACGAGATTAATCCTAGGTTTTCTTTTGATTTTGTAAAAATTACTCTGGAATATTAGTAGGTACCATTATTTTTTTAAAGTTATTTACTTCTGGTCATTCGAAAAAAAAAGTGGATGTTTTGGAATCTTTTATTCAATTCGCCTAAAATTAATTCCTAATATAACCTAATTTTAACACCTGTTTTATCACTGTTCACAATCATTGAAAAATCTGTACACTTTTTTAAATTTCGGCTATCATAACTCTGAATGTATATCAGTCGAATCTGAAATAAAAAATTAAATTAACATAAAACCTCCGTTTTTAGGATAATAATTTCTACCTTTATCAATACTTTCACTGTGTTCTGCAGGGTCCGTGTCTAATAAACCCGAGTCAATGCGTTTCTGCAGATCTCTGATTTCATCATCGTAGCCTTTCCATTCTGGAAGTATCCTCACGGCTGCTGTTAGTTTTGCTTCTTTCGTCATTGGATTATTACACTGCAGAAAAAATATTATTCATAATGAAACCATCAAATCAAAATCATCTTATTAAATGAATATGCTGATTTAAAAAGGGCAAAATATAGATAACAACTGCTGATTTTCTGAGTAATATGAAGACTTCTACGAAATCACAGCTGTTAAAAAGCACGTGCAGATATTCTACAAAAGATTTTCTTAGAGGCAACTCTTGCAGGTGCTATTTAGAAAAGAATGAGCTTGATTTTTGGGAATTACAATCGCAGTAATAATATAATACAACACAAATTATCAAAGCGACTACAATTAGAGTAAATCAAAAATCGAATTTTAGAAAAATTAGATAGGTTCAGCGCGACAATACTCTAACTAAATTAATAAAAAGAACAGCGAGAAAAGAAAGGAAGACAGAAGAAAATGAAGTGCAGGATGAATTATTCAATTTATATAAAGAACATATCATGAGTTTAATTTTTCTTTTATTTAGTGCATTCCCTTTGTTATATAACCAGTTTTTTATTTTTTGGTAAAATAAGTTTTACTTATGTTTATTGTCTAAGAGAAAAAAAATATGTTGACAAACACGAGTATAAAACAAAGAAATTGCGAAATAAATGCCCGAGATGTGGATGCATTGTACTATGCTAGACAATTTACAAATGAAAACATTACTAAATTCCAGTATCTGCTAGGTACTCAAAATTGGGTGGAACTTCAACTTATTGACAACATAGAAGAAGCATTTCGGAGATTTGTTGAGTTATACATTGACTGCCTTGATCGCACCTGTCCACTTATTGCAAAAAATATAAAAAAGGGGGAAATATAACTAGCTGCAAAAACTGGCTGACTCAATATCTAATAGCAGAAAGCAAAAAATTCAGACTTACACTGGTTATCAAACCAACTTAAAGATCATGGTTTGGTAATGGAATATAAAAATAAAAAAAGAATCCATCGTAACAATATAAATCGGGCAAAGAGAGAATACTTTGATCAGCATATTAGCTCTGCATCAAGCAGTTCAATGGAGATCTGGAAGCTTGTTAATCATCAACTCAACAAACATCCGAAACATAGTGTTACAACCTTAAAAATCAACAATGTAGTGTCAACTGATACAAAAACTATTGCCAAACACTTTGGAGACTTCTTCTCTAGTTCTGTAGAAAATAAAATAGCTGAACACTACAGCAAAAATGGGTTATCTACAAATTGTACATCGAGCACCTTTAATGAACATTCTTTTTTTCTTGAACCTACCACACCAAAGAAAGTCATGGAAGTTATATATAACCTAAAAGACAAACCCTGTACCGTCACAGATGAAATCTCTACCAAATCCGTGAAAGTTTCATGTGAAATTATATCTGAGATACTTGCTTATCTCATAAACAAATGTTTCAATGAAGCAATATTTCTGAATATCCTCAAAACTGCAATAGTCTTGCCTATATTCAAGAAGGGTGATTCGCTTGATAGTGAAAATTATAGATCAATCTCAATCTTATGTATTTTATCCAAGATTATCGAAAAACTATTAATGATAAGACTAACAAGTTTCCTTGACAGGTTCAATATTATAACTAAATTTCAGCTTGGATTTGAGCAAAACAAATCTGTTGAAACGGCCAAGGTACAGCTTTTATAATATATCTACAATGAGATCGACAAAAGAAACCATGTAGTAGGAATGTTCTTCGACCTGAGCAAAGCCTTTGACACCCTAAACATTGAATTTATCATCTATAAGCTTGAAAAGCTGGGGATCAGGGGAATTCCACTAGACTTCATTAAATCCTTCTTAAAAGAACGCAAAGAGTCAAAGTGGCTCACAACATTTCCGATGATTACGAAATTACTCGTGGTGTCCCACAAGGTTCTGTATTGGGTCCACTAATATTCCTGCTGTTTGTGAACGATCTTCCATTCCTTATTACGGAGGGCCAGATCGTAATGTATGCTGACGACAACTCGCTGGTCCTGGCAGGACAGTGTGAGAAGGAGCTTCAAATTAAAATAAACACAATCCTCGCAATATATCAAGATTGGTGCTATAAAAACGTCCGTCTCCTGAATATGGGGAAGACAGAATGCATTTATTTTTCACGAAAAAGATTACCTCCTGATAACTTAATCAACATACTACCAACTGAAACATTTTACACTAATACAAAGTTCCTGGGTACCATCATTGATAACCATCTATGTTGGGACCTCCAAATAAACCA
Source organism: Chrysolina oricalcia (assembly GCA_944452925.2). Lineage (NCBI taxonomy): Eukaryota > Metazoa > Arthropoda > Insecta > Coleoptera > Chrysomelidae > Chrysolina > Chrysolina oricalcia. The sequence continues at coordinate 28,967,611 of OX101808.2, forward strand.
AGTGTGTAATAAACTCAATAGTGCATACTTTGCTATTCGACAGCTTAAAAATATGTTCAACTTAAAACACCTGATAAATGTGTACTATGCTCTTGCATTCTCGCATTTATCATATAATATCATTGCCTGGGGTACGGCAACTGGAATAAATCGAGTCTTTGTGCTACAAAAAAGGCTGATTAGATTACTTTTCAACCTGAACCCAAGAGACTCTTGTCGTAATTATTTTGCTAATAATCGGATATTGACTGTACATTGCATTTATATCTACTCCACAGTCAAGTACATAAATAAAAATATCCTCACCCTACAAGTAACTCAACAAAATCGAATACATAACAGGTAGCCGAGTGGTTAAAGCGACATTGTTTCAATCACTTTTGGCTGCCAGTCAAAGGTTCAAACCCTAGCGACTGCAGAACTTTTTCTGATGGCCCGAGAAAGTGCTAGGAATCGCACGTAAAAAGGCAAGACTTCGTTAATCCTTAGCTCGCACAAGTTTCGACTTCTGAGGGCTGTCGTTCGTAAGGGGATGTCGTTCGTAAGGGGTGTTATACGAAAAATCCCCCCCCCCCATGCTGGTATTAAATTATATAATAAACTACCTGTTAAAATTAAAAATGCAAAAACTAGTAGAAAATTTAAGCAGGACCTCAAAGAATTTCTAATTAAAAATGCCTTCTACTCTGTGGAAGAATTCTTGAATTTCAATAAGTGAAACTTATTGTAAGATTTCATACAGCTTTTAATTAGTTGAACTAGTATTACATACTTTTAATCCTATATAATTCAATGTTACATTATTAGATAGATGTATGTGCTCATTTGCACAAATGTTTATTGTTTCTCGTTTCTTTCCTTTGTGAATAACCCATAGGATCGCAATAATTGATTACTGTTATATAAATTGACGTTCATATGTATACACTGTATATCCAAAAATGACAATAAATTCTATTCTATAATAAACAAATCATATAAACATAAGACACTGTAATTTTTGGGGGCTTTGATCGTCGAAACATTCGTTTCAAAAACTAGTAGTAGGAGCAATACCTTTGGTGGTTGTGGGCAATTTTTTATGCATTTTGATTTTGTTGTAAACAACAGTTTTTAATTCAGACACTTACTAGACCTTTCATGTTCAGCGTTTCTTTTTGAAAAATTATGTCCACATTGTCTCACATAAACACCGTTACACTCTAGACATTTAAGCTTATAAACTCCAGATTTTTCTATTTTGTCAACAAGTATCATGCAGAAGTGTATTTGAAAAATTAAAATAGGTTCATCTGTGTGCCTGGCCTGCTATATTTATAAATGTCTTTTTCTACCACACCAATATGTATATCTATAAAACAAGGTACAGTCAAGGTACGCCCTAACTTATTGAAAATACCTATCTCCAATGGATCCAGAATATGTAACAAATAGCCAGCAACCATCAAAAGGGAAGTTACCTATTACAGATTTAAGAAAACCTTAAAATTTCCACTAAAGACAGTTCTATACAGGTATACATACTACTATCATGGTCTGTTTGTATCCATATTTCTCATCAGGCACCTAATTTATTTGTCAAGCACAAAATTCCTTTGAAATCTTCCATACCTACCTATAATTTTTTTTTACAATTCTTATATTAATCTATACATGCACATATCTTAATAAATTTCAATTTGAACCAATTCTCTCTATGAACGACAATTGCATCATCCCACACAATTCAGTAGTACTCTGATACTCACAGGTCACAGGTAGTGTAATGAAAGTCGCTTTAGAGATTCACAAAATAATTTTATTTACCTACCACAATGGGTATTCATATCAATGCAGATTCCTAAAATTACGAACAAATTCTTAAAACGAATAACATAGTTAACACCTATGGTAGAACATATATGAGGGTTTTAGACCAGTACTTATTTACACCATAACATATTCTTAACAAAAACGAGTCCCTATATGAAATAACTTGAATATAGTAAACAAATAACATTGGCAACAGAACATATATGAAGTACTGAGATTACTTGCTGCAGAGCCACATTCGTGGATGATTGCCGCCAGTTTTTGGAAAAAAAGAGCCGGTTTGTCTCAATCTCCTCACAAGGGCTGTCATTGTTCTGGCAACAGGAACTTTGCGGCCTGGAATGTTTCTCCTGGTAAATACGCACAGCAGCAGCAGCTTTGCCTTGAGCTTCGCCCATGGCCAAGATCATATCGGTATATTCTTCACAAGTATACCCTTCTGCAGACATCGTCGAAAAATGTTTTTTCAAAGTGGTTTATCGAAATCAAATGAAAACATAAAATTCAAAATTTTTGTTGTGGTCTTTTAATGGAATATTTGCATTATTTTCTTGCCGAGTTGTCAAATGTCAAATTGCAGTAGTTGTATCTTCTTCTTTTCAGCTCGATTTGGTGGCCACGTTTGTCACGACCATCGGACAGGGGATTCTGTGAGCCATAGAATTCTACTTTTCATCGAATAATGGTGGATTTATGCAGCAATCATAAGTCTTAAGTCATAAGGAAGAATAATCGTCAATGATTAGTTGGTCCGTATATTCCAACCAATCATTGACGAATATTCTTCCTTATGACTTAAGACTTATGATTGCTGCATAAATCCACCATTAGTGTGTAATGGTGTCATTATGATTGAATTCATGGGAGAGACTATGGAATTGTATGGCTCACGTAATCCCACCGCAGGCAGGAAGTTGTGAAGTTGCCGATCTTCTTTTCTACTCAATTTGGTGGCCACGTTTGTTACGAGCATCAGGCAGGATATTATTGATTTTTGTTAAGGTTTATTCGTTTGCATAGAGGTGTACACTTAGTGTAATTTTTGTATTCGTTTGTCGATTGACTTCCTTAGAGGTTTCCTCAAACCAACGCGGGATCGAGATGAATCCAAGACTAAATTCTATAGTGGGACATACTGGTGTGATTATTCATATTCCGTAAAGCATACAAGCAACGAAATATATATGGTTTTCTAGCAATTTGCACGGTTTTAAAGTTCCCTTCCCGCGTTCCCGATTTGGTTTGACGGAACCTTAATTCCTTTGTTCAAACTGCACTCTTCTACACTCGATTCAAAATTTATTGTAAATTACACTGCACCACACTACACCTCGTTGAAAACGAATAAAACTTTAATTTTTACTTCTTCTTAACCTCCACCTACTTAAAATTAGATTTTGCGCGACAAGTTTCCGCTAGATTGCGTTGTGCCAACGTGAGAACTGAATATTCATCAATATTTGTACCAAGTAAATATATGTTGAATATTCTGATTTATGTTGGCACATTTTCCACGAAAGTGGTTAGACCTTTCGCTACTTTAGCCCTGATGACATCTAATTTTGATTCCCAATAGAGTTTAATTTTATCAAATTTGAATAAGTTACTGAAGATGAAGAAATTTGAAATAGGTTTCCAGGCAATTTTATTCTACGCAGGCATTGCCCCTTTTTGCAATAATGTTTGTTTTTGATTGGATGTAGTGAGGCTCTGTCTGTGGTACGATTGATGAATTGTGGCACTGAGCAAATACGTCTAGTATTGACTTTTTTTACTTGACTATGAACACTATCACCTACGCAGGTATTGTCACATCTTGAAAAACTCTTCGGTTTTCATTAGAAAATGATGTGAAGAAACTTTGGCTGTGGTAAGATCGATGTATTGGGGCACTGAGCAAGTACGCATAGCAATCGATTTTTTTACTTTTACCGCCATATTTGAAGTTAACTTATTCTGCAACTATGAACACTAAAAAGATTACCACCAAACTCAATTCGTTGTCCAAGAATCGATTAATAATGCGAAAAAAGTTCAAACAGATACACTACCGCTTATGACAAAAAAGACCCGATATAATTAAAGATGTCGCACCATTTGCGCAGAATGTGAAGACATTTTGTAGAAGATGGCCTGATCCAAGGAGACTAAAATTTAACAAGGAGGGTTTAATAAGCTCTAGCCAATCAGAATCTTGTAGCATCAACGCGTCATAGTGACGTACTTGGATATGAATGACAAATGTTCTTTCATCTCTTTCTACTAGTGTCCCCATTGTCTTGAGGGGATTAAACTCTCCTTGTTAAATTTTAGTCTCCTTGGGACAGAGAGAGGTTTTATTTCCTCCAGAGCTGATCTTAACCAATTACAACATTAGGAAGGATTAGTGATGCAGTCATATATTATGCCAGGAAGCTGTATCTAAACAAACCATCTGGGTCTATTACTGAAAATAAGCGAAAATAAGTGCGTTCGGTATTGTGGAATCGAGCGTTGAGTATCTAAACAATTTTTGTTATTGAAAATAAGCGAAAATAAGTTGCACGTAAAATGAGTGTGTGCATTCGGTTTTGTGAAATCGAGCGAAGCGAGCAGATTCTGATTAGGCTCCTGAATTTACGATATTCCCAAAGAGAATAAACTAACAGGAGGGTTTAATAAGCTCTAGCCAATCAGAATCTTGTAGCTAGTCCGTTACTGTCTATGGAGAATGGCGGCCATGACATGTCCAACTACGTCACATTTCGTCACAAATGTTCTTTCATCTTTTTCTATCAGTGCCTCCATTGTCTTATGGGGATTAGACCACAGAACTCAAACTTATATCTTATGACTAGAACGCGCTTTATGTATCATCCGCTACTCTAATCTTGAACAAATCGTGGGCATCCGAAAAGAGGACAAATTTCACTAAGGAAGCACATACGTTATCTCTTGTACCTTCAAGAGCAAATGAGTAGTAAATAAGACGTATGTTTAGTCAGTTTACCAGTTTTTTTGTAAACAGAGCAGCGTTGTCAGTTTTGATTCTTTTGGTGTTTTGGGCGATTTATTAAAAAATAAAAAAAATTATTTATTGTTTATAATTTATATTAGCCTTTCTATACGATGAGGTGTTTTGTTAAGGATTGTGGTAATTCTTGGAGAAGGAAAAAAATGAAAATAGTACATTCCATAAGTAAGTATTTGGAAAACATTTCAAAATGTCCCTACAATATAAAAACCTTTTCAGATTTCCGAAAGCTAATTTCAGAGAATGATTCCGTGGACCAAGAACTCAAGAAGTAATCTACAATTTGGAATGGTCTCAAATACATCTATACAAAATCTGTTTGGATCATTTCACAACAGATTGTTTTGTTCGGATCATTTCAAAAATTATTGTTTTGTTCGGATAGAATTCCAGCCAAGACTTCAGCCAAATTCACTTCCAACACTTGATGTACCCGAAGTCAGTGAAGGCGGATTTAGCGGATTCACAATGCATAATTTAGTGCATATGCGTAATTTTAAGGCGACTTTTCCTGATTTAAAATGCCTAACTTTTCTGCATACTCCATAACAGTTCAACACAGAGATATCTTTATAAATTGTGAAACGGGTAAATCATTTCAATCGAGTCCCTGTATTGAACTTTGATGGATTAGGTGTGAATTAAAATTACGCATATGCACTAAATTATGCATTGTGAATCCGCTAAATCCGCCTTGATTGTGATATCTTCAATCCAGACCAGTCAGGAAGAACTGATTTCACAGTTATGTTATTGTCTCTGAATTCAAAGTGTCCTGTACGAAGAAGTTACAAAGCACCCTTGAGAAAAGCCAGTCAACACTTTTGGGAATCATTTTCAAAGACAACTGTTGAATATATGAGGAAGTACACAAACATTTCTGACATCTATTCCAAGTAAATCTCCTTTTATTTGATGAAAATGTCAAACGTAATACACTAGAATACCTGTTTACACATTCATTTTTGTACTTTGAGTGAGGTGAGATTTAAAATTGAACTCCATATAAAAGATAGTGATCGTAATGTATTTTATTGAAACAAATATATATTCAGTATGAAGGCTATCGATCTATATAAGTACTGCTTCTAGGTATATTGAATTTACAATAATTTATAATAATATTATATGTATGTAGTTAATGTATTCAACCAAGCAGAGTTTGATTATGAGAAAGGACAGGGGACCAGAATCAAGCCATCTTCTGGGGCCCTCTGAATGGTTGATTGTAATATGGTTGAAATGTGAGGTCTACATAAAAAGAAAAATGACTAATATTATTCAGTAATCAATAAAATAAATTCACAGTTATGTTATTCATTCATTCATTCCCATTTCCCAGCATGTGCTATTTGATACTCAAATATTCGAAAGTTTAATGATGACAAAAAAAAATTGTAGAATTAAAAATAATTAAATTAGATATTCAATTAACCACTTGACAAGTATTTACATCATAAAATACTGGAAGTAAGATAGGTATGTAAAAAAATTAAATACTTTCAGTTTCAAACATGAAAGAAACGAAAAAAAGTCACGATACGATGAGTAGCCTTATTTTCACATTGTTTTTGGGAATTTCTTCTAATGCAGAAGATCAATTAAAACATTAAAAAAAACTTAAGCCGAAAACGCATCATAACAAAGTTGGGATTTAGTTAATTTCAGAGGAAAATCATTTGATTTCTATTGTCATCATTGTTTCCCAAATGACTATTATTGTCCTATAACTGAAAAGTTGACAGATTCAGTTGATACCGACTTTTGAGGTTTGTGATTGAAAGCAAAAGAACGAATGGATAAGATAAAATTTTAAAGAAAGAAATTCAAAATCTTCCAGAATCTGCATTGAACATGTTTCAATAAATGTTTAATTTTGTAATGATGGAAGTTATACAATTAGATCCATAGAAATCATAATATATATAGAGTAAGTATATATAATATATATATATATATAATAGAAAAGTTACAGATTAGTCTGAATCAAATCTACCGTCATTCATCATAAGAAAAATCAAGATGTTTCCGATGTCATCTTAAAAATGGATAGTACCTAGTTGGGTAGGAGAATTGTTCGATGTGAATCATTAAAATCTTGCTATCTTTCATTCAGTAATTTATTCTATTCTAAACTCTTTATTTATGGGAGAGAAACAATATTTCAAATCTTGACATACCTTTTTGGGAATTTTAACCTTCCACAGTCTGAAAATGAAAAAATGTTAATTCAAAGAAATCTGTACAAGTGTAGAGGGGCAATAATCAATTTGCCCCGATCAGTTACTGATCGGGGCAAATTGATTATTGCCCCTCTACACTTGTACAGATTTCTTTGAATTAATATTTTTTCATTTTCAGACTGAGGAAGGTTAAAATTCCCAAAAAGGTATGTCAAGAAACGAATATCCTCCACAAAAACAAACTTTCATTCAATATTTCAAATGTTCTGATGTCCCATTTGAGAGAAAATGAAATATCCCAGTTTCAAGACAACCAACACATTTCCTATCCCTAAGATACGCATATGATTTTATGCGCCGCTACTGTGAAGAGGACAATACAGTGTTGTAGGTTATGCATGATTTGTTCATCCGCCATATTTGAAACGCATTCTAGTCATAAGATAATAAGTATGAGTTCTGTGGATTAGACTCTCCAAGTAAAATAACGTTTAGTCTCCTTGCGATATACCTAGCCGGGTTGAGATACCAATTAGCAGATGTCGCTCGAGTTTGTTGAACAAAAAACCAAATGTGGAGCGGAGATAATGACTATAATTTTTTTTTTTTTTACTTTCTCAACATTTATTCATAATCAGGTTCAGTGCAACTCGAAACGTGTGTATAATCGACCCAAAGGTTCTCTTTTGTTTTGACGATAACAGGAACTTTGTCTATCCCTGTAAAATGACAGGCATAATTTATGAACATCCAGAATCGAAAAATGTCCGTATTATTATTGCGTTCAAGGTTGTATTCAAATGTACTCCACATTGGAAGTAAGATATGTACAGGGAGCATCAGGATGAGCTGAGTTTGGAAAACCACTGGAACTAGTTTCCTAAAAATTTGTACACGGGAGTTTTCCGACGAGCTACTTTCAGCTAAAATATTTTCCTGTACCCCAATTTTTATTGAATATTTGGATTCTACGCTGAATTTCAGTTCAATTTCATTTGTTCAGAAAGACTCATTGAAGAGAGTTGAAGTTTTTTTTAATGTTTGGCAGATGAAGTCCTTTACAAAAAAGGTCACTTTTCAAAATCCACGCTAGTCATGCCAATTATTTTCGGAGTTTGCACAAATAAGTCTTATAGATTTCCAAATCTATGGGAACTTTTGTCAAAAATATATACAGAGTGCTCAGAAATATGCACCGAAAGTTGCTATATCGTAAATTTGAAAACTTAATTTTTTCAAATGGCTGCCTCTTTTTCTCATCAGTGGATTCATTAATGAAAAGTAAGCTATAAATTTGTATTGACGTCCATACAACTGAAATAAACGGTTTTTGATAAAACTTTGATTAAAACAGAATTTTACATCATCAGTTGCACTTGGTTAAGCCAACAGATGCAGAAGTGTCAAACAAAATCTGCGAATAATTCAACAATTCTTCAATTGCGAAAATTGTAAATTGTGCATATGAGTGGGTTGGTAGCTTCTGTTCATCCTCAACTCAAATCAAACTCATAGTTTCTAAATTTTTAATAACCACAAAAATTTAATTTTGACTAAGTTTCTATAAAAACCATTCATTTTAGCTAGAGGAGTGTAAACAAAAAGTTCGCTAATTTTTTAGAGCGATAAGAAAAAAAGCCACTTCTTTTTATTTAAAAATATTAATTTCTCGAATTTCCAAGACTGCAAATTTTGACGCATATTCTGAGAACACTGTAACTATATATTTCTGCAGCAAGTTTTCGAATAAGCATTAGGAAACCTACAAGTCTCATTTGTGGACAACTTGAAAATATTTAGCCTGACTGCTATGTATTCTAGTTATCTTTTTTGTGGAGCCAAAAATTAAAACAAAAAGTTAATTACTCAAAAATAGCGCTTCCTAGATATATGACGTCCAAAAAGTTGTACTGGAGTATGGTGTAGATTCTCAACACATTCCTTTTGCAAAAAAGACATTCGAATCAGAATAATACTGTCTGGGCGAAAACCCGACTAAATCCAGTTTAAGTCTAATTGAATATATTTAAAAGTTTGTGATGATTGAAAACACTAGATTATATTGTATACACAAACTTTTTCAATATCTAACATAACTGTAAAAAAAAGTTGGTAACCAAAATTGTACAAGTTATGTATTTGGGCCACAATGTAAATCAATTTACATCTGTATTTATAGTTGAAAAGCTTTGTCAATAAGTTAAAAAACTTCTGACAATAATGCATATTTTGACTTTGAAGTGCTACTTTCATACTTACAATGGCGAACTTCACTACTGCCATCTAGTAAATAATGTACAAACTATTGTTTGTCAGATTGTCGCTGATAAAATAATCGCCATTACCTCGAATGAGGAATCAGCTTCTGAAATGACTTCATCAGCAAGGATCTTTCAAACGACTGATATGTTTCCACAGCTCTCAACGCATGTATTGGGAACTTTACATTAGAAAAACCATATGCAGCTTCATTTAATTTCATCTCCATCACACATCAATACCTCCTCCCAAGCTTTATCTAAGTACTACTCCAATCATTTTCAAATTGAAGTTTGAATTCACAAAACTCTTATGTGCAAAAATTGGTCTGCATAGCTGCTTTTGTTCATCCCCCTCTTAATACCATTTATACTCACCAAATCAATTGTTTTGGCATATCCTTTCGATGCATCATCACACCAAGTTTCGCACCACAACCATTCTTGCGGCAAAGACTTAATGGCCACCTGATGGATCATGTTGTTGGGAAGATCCTGATCTAAGTTGGACAAGCTGTTGGGGTCCTGACTCAGAGCCTGATACTGCCCTCTCAGTCGATCGCCCGCAGCTATCCTTCGGAAACGTTTCAAGTCAACTACGTACAAAGCGGAAATGTGATATCGTCTGCCTTGCAGATGATTCCGCCAGTAGCCGTGTTTCCAGAAGCGGAAGCCGTCCATTTCTTTCCGGGATTCACAGAACGGGGTGTAACCATAGGGCGCACCTCCCAGGTCTAGCTGCTGGAGTTCTTTTAGGTCTGCTCTGACAACCTGAAAGTGATAAAATAAATGAAAAATTTGGGTCCACCGATAGAAGGATGTCTTCTGTTTGCCTGAAATATGTTTAAATGTCGAATCGGAGGTTTTCGAGTAGATTAGGAGCCTTTGTGTCGATTAGTTTCGAAGTCAGAGATCCTTTCTCAGGAAATTACCATTTAATATGCACACGCAACTATTTATCCAAAACGATTACACAATAATTAATAGTATCAATATTTCCAAGCAGCTAAAAGGTAATAAGTTTAGAACTTGGCAATTAATACTCGCCGATTAGGACGGTAATATACAAACACTCTGCTTGTCTATAACAACTCAACCTGACTGCCATTTCCCTAGAAGACCAACTGCCTCTCATTTGTATTTTCGTATACCTACTCCTCCTGTCGCCGTATCTACGTTCATGATAACGATCACATCAAATCTAATCCCTAATTGAATAAGTAATAATAATACTTTATTGGAAATAGGAAAAAACCCTAATATGAAAACATAAATAACATAGAAAATTACAAAATTACATGAATTATACTCTTAACATATTTGTAGTGCATTAAAATCAATGTATTCATAGAAGCACAAGTCATTTATACAACCAAACTATTTTGTAATATGGAATGTCTGGCCCCTTCAGGATAATCCTTGGTATCCTAACGCAATAAATTCCGAGACTACACATGAAGAGATTAAATAACAGATCTTACTAGATTTAATAATCGATTTACAGTCTAGTCTGGAATATTTAGTATTTCCTACCCAGGAAAAATCCATTGATTTTCAATCTCCGACATACGGGTATTATGAGTATTTAAAAATAAAGGCATCTATTAGTAACCACAGATGAACTGTAGCATCCCGAATGTCCTTCTTGTTCTGAGTGTTTAGAGAGTCATTCTTTAATACGGAAGTTCATTATTTACCTGATCAGCATCCACAAAAATAATCTTTTTGACATCGAGAGGAAACAGCACATCCAGGAACAAAATTTTGTATCCCCAAATTATCCTCTGTTTTTCATTCTGCTGGTGTAACCATCTTGGCCATTTGTACTGTACCAATTCATACTCAAACCCATATTCTTTGGCCATGTACGGTAGGAAATCCTAAAATAGCGAAATTATCAAATGACTGCTACAAATTAATATATTTTAATGAAGTGTATTCATACCTTTACTTGTGGCGACAGATAATTCTTCAAGAACCAAAATTTGACTGGGGTTTTAGTGTGCTTGAGGACGGATAACATCATTATTCTAAGAAATCTTTCATACAAGTGACCGGAAGCTAGTGAAAATATATTCAATTTTTGGTCAGGTTCTTCCTCGGTGCCAGTGAAAGAACTGAAAGTGAAATCGTATTTTTTTTCAACGCAAATTCTTCATTAATCTATCAACATTACATTACATGACATAAACAAATACATGTTACATACATAGTTGACAAAATTATTAAATTGTACATATAAAAATAAAATTACAAATAATTGCAAGGAGTATGTCGGGGAGTGGCGCACTGGTTCGAGCGTCCGACTCTGAGTCGAAAGGTCCGGAGTTGGAACCCTGGTTGGGCTGGGATTTTTTAATTTAATTTAACAGATTAAATTATTAAATCTCGTGGCTTGACTAGGGTGAGTCCTGCACGATTCACTGTTGCGTTCCAATTGACAGTGCTGCTCCTAAAGTGGCGTATGGAGTTAGTAACAAGGCCTATAAAGAAGAACTCATGGCTAATGACCACAGCAGTCGATGCCAAAACACCAAAAAAAAAATTGCAAGGAGTATCGGAGTACGTTTATCTATTAGTTTTGCGGTTGAAATAACCAGGATCGTTTTTTTAGTTAATTAAAATTATGTTTCAGTTATGTCTGCTTTAATTTCCATATTAAATTGACTGTAATTATTTATGATTCTTATATCAATCGAGACTAAATTGAATGCATCTATTTATTGGGTTATTTAAGGCTAGAGTTATTCTGACATTTGGTAAATATAAGTTGTTACTACTCAGTTGTCTTGTTTCATATGAATGTAAATTGTTTACACAGCTGAAAGGAGTGTTACTTTTTGGTGGTTAGTTATAACGTTATTACAGGGTCATTTACCACAACTTGCTCAAAATTAAATGGGGTACTAGTAGAGAACTGAAGCATTGCAGTGTTACAATACTACTTGTCCCCGATTTGTTTTGGTCGTACACTTATTACAGAACGATTACCCATGGCGTATGTAGGAACAACCAAAATTATCCCTCGACATAACGCGTCTCATCTAGATAATTGAATTATGAACCGTAATAGTGCTAAGTACAGAAAGCCTGAGAAGACTTGGCACTGGTGCTCATATGTATGTCACCCGTCAAAACATCGTCAGTTTGATTTGCAACAGTGATCGTATTTTGATGTCTTTCGTAAATCGGTACTGTTCAATATGCGATCGTTTACCTCTAGCAAATATTGTGATATGATTGTTACATATGGTGCAGTGAATGAAAATGCAAGGACTTGTTCAAGAAAACTCACCTAGCTATGGAATTCCAAATACCAGAACCACCTTCATCTTCGGACAACAAATCGACATTCAGTTTATCAGGTTTTTTCTGCACCCTAAGTTTGACTATATGAGCTCGCAATGAACTTATAAGCACCTTGATGTCAGTCGAATTTTCCGGAGTGTCACTGCCATCATGGCTAAAAAAATATAATAATAATGAGAAACTAACAACGTATTCAAAATTTAAATCGAAGATTTTGTTCAAAAATATTTAATAATTCGCTAGAACATATAACAAACTTTAGTTTCCAGATGTTTTCCAAAGAATACAAAATTTACAAACCTTACTATGTCGTATATATCAGCACTTCTACCCTGCCTCAATCTCAGCAACCAAGCTCCCGGGTTCGCTTTGAGTTGGAAGTACCCCAAATTAGCCATGACAATGGTATCAACAATAACCGGTTGGCTCTCAATGCCTAGAGTTATCTGCAAACCTCTTGGTGGACTCCCGGTGTTCTGCTCGAAGCAGTGACCTTCCAGAAGGAGGTATTCTAACTCATACTCACTAAAAACGAACCGACTCAAACTACCACGCAATCTTGATAATAACAACAGTTACCTGTGTACGTTGCTCTCTACGTTCTCCAACCTGATGTTGTCCAAATCGTAGACCGATCTGACCACCTCTACTAGCCAATTTTCAGGAACGTGATAATTTTGCGTCAGAAGCGGAGACGCAGGCATATTATTGAACCTTGCTATAGGTCCGGGCAATTGTCTCCCATCTTCGGCGAATTGAACTTCCGGTTCCAGCACGAATCGGTAAAAACTGAAAGTAGTAACATTGATCGTAGTTTTTTTTTTGGTAATTTTCTGTTTCATTTTACCACCAAAGTAAAGGTCTGTACTACAGTGTGTCCATAAAGTAACCCCACCCCTGTTAAGTTTTGAAAGGGGTGGAATTTTTGTTTGAATTTTTTTTGGTGAAATGGTATAATATATGCTACTTTTTGACAGTAATAAAAAATGTCTGTCCTTCAAAATGGCGGCCAGGCGCCATTTTGAAAGATTTTTTTAAATGGCATGGGGTGTCGAGTAATACCTCATTCGAATTGTCTATTGATTTTCTATACGACCACAAAATTTCAGACAAAAATATTTATCCAAAACAAAATGGCGGCACATTGAGTCAGAACTTTTATTCGCGATTTCTTTGAATAAATGGCTTTAAACGATCTCAATTGAAATGAAAAAATATTTTTTGATATCTACAAATGTTCTCTGTCCCTCAGAATCGTATATGGGACATGATTTCTGAGATTTGCTGAGATTCAATAAAACGAGGTATTACACTACTTATCTACTTATTTGAATTTTTTCTAATATGGCACCCATCTCCCATTTTGAGTGACAAGAAGCTCTTGTAGAAACAAAAAAATATTTTATCAATGCACTAAAGAGCTCTTTAATATCCATTTATTCGACAGGATCCTCTCGTGAGAGTTCTAAAATAATGTACCTCCATTTTGTTTTGGACCTATATTTCTGTTTGAAATTTTGCTGCCTAATAGAGAATTGAAAAACGAATTGAATGAGGTATCAGTCTACTCCCCATGCCATTTAAAAAAATATTTCAAAATGGCGCCTGGCCGCCATTTTGAAAGATAGAATTTTTCCATCATTGTCAAAAAGTAGCTTGTGAACTACCATTTAACCAAAAAAAAATTTCAAAGGAAAATTCCACTCCGTTCAAAAGTTAACAGGGGGGTTACTTTATGGACAGACTGTATAACAGTGACAATGAAAAATTGATAACTTCAATTTCGGACTTCCCGTTGTCTAAATTATTGTTTCTTTGAATATGACGTTGCAATAGGTGTGGTATCTCCGCCTTTGCGATAATGGAATTTCTAGAAATCTGATTAGGCAACTCCTACTTAAAAAAAATCGGCTTGTGTTCACGTAGTTGCTATGGGCAGTAGAGCACATATATGTTCCTTTTGGCCCGCAATGAAAAAATTTCAAATACCGAAAATTTCTGGGCCATCAAAAATTTTCAAAGTCCGGTAATTTCTGGGCAAGCAAAAAATGTTCTAAGTCTGAATCTAACGATATTTTTGTGAGCGAAATTTTATTGGAAAACATTTCAAATTTTTTTCTAGAGCTAACCCAACCTCGGAATTTCTGCATTTTCCTCGTAAAAGTATGCAATTGCTGTGGTCGCCACTGTGCCGTCTAATAATTCGAAATTCGAGAACCAGTCGGCTAGCATACAATGTTTCGTCGAAACGCAAATTTCACGTGCAAGCATTTCCGAACGCCATGTTAGAAAAACTTGTTACTCAACATGTTACCGAAACTCAACATGTTATTGTTAAGAAGCGTTTACACCAAAGTCTTCCACTAAGTTTTTCACAAGTTGCGGAAATTTGTTGCTTTTTTTACAAAATACAGCATCTTTTTCTGTCTTCCACTTGTGGAGACAGAAATCTTCCACTAAATTTTGGTTTCCCGCGGAGTGTCGGTAAAGATCAAAGAGAGTTGACAACTAAAAGTGGAAGATTTGTTGCTGCGCGCTTTGCACAAGCAACTTGTAGGAAACTAGTGGAGAACTGTTCCCTCACCACGCGCGTGACGTCGGGCGCTAGCACCCCCCGCCCTACGCAACCCATGACCCATAAACCCATAACCGTCATTGCACGTGTGTACTTCAGCTGCAGGTGTTCTTGGTGATTTCGTTTGTTTTTTCGTTGTTTGTGTCTAGATGGAAGGCTGTAGTGAGAACGAATGGACCAGGACCAAAACCAGTGAATTCACTGAACTTTACCGAAGCAGAGAGGTTCTCTGGAACACAAAAGACCCTACATTTAAAGACAAAAACTTAAAAAACTACGCCTGGGGGGAAATAGCAGTCCAGCTGCAAATTGATAAATTTGAAGTTCAGAATAAGGTGAAGAACTTAATTACCTGTTTCCGAAGAGAGGCAAAGAAAGAGAAGATTGGTGCCGGTGCTATGATGACACAGGTAGCCGCGGCAATAATTGCGTCTTCTTCGTCCGACATCCTTGACACTAGTGCCCCTTTCGCGCTAATTCTTTGGCAACAAGTTTTCCACTTGTTACTCTAAATTTGATAGCAGCAACTTTTAGTTTTCTACAAAACATCTTCCATTGCTCTAATTTTAGAAGAGCAACTTTTAGTTGACAACTTTTTGTTTTCTACAAACGATCTGTTGTCAACTTTTAGTTGTCAACTTTGGTGTAAACGCGTCTTTATTGCACCAAGTTATTTATTAGCGGAAGACATCTAAATGTTTATCAACGTTAGAGGGACATGTTTCAGCAACTAATTTTTCTAACATGTTGGTAAGTTCAGGGCTACAAAAAGAGTACACAAAAACCTCTAGAGGTTCTCCTAACCTGACATGCTCCAATTCGTGTGATATAAAAATGTCTCACGTACTTGCGACATAAAAATTACGTTATTTTCACGTACCTAAATGTACGTAACGTGTGATAGATATAAAAACGACTGATTTTCAAGTAAATTTGACGTGTGACATAAAAATGACGTAATTTCCACGTAAATTTGCGTACGTGTGTGAAATTTTTTTGCTAGCCCAGGAATTCTCGAACTACGAAATTTTTTTTGCTGGACCACAAATTCTCGGAGAAAAAATTTCGCAGATTGGGTTAGACTCGGACGTTGAAAATTTTTTGCTGACCCTGGAATTCTCGAAAAATTTTAGTGAAAAAATTAGGTGCTCTACTATGATCTCCCCGTGGAAAAGGAAGACAACGTCGTGTTTCCGTTCTTGGACGACAAAGCCGAGACACTTGAAGACTTCATACAATCTTCAGTCCATGAATGAAGCACTCACAATGAATAAGCTTAAAACGATGATAAACAGTAATGAATAGTTATTTTTGTATCTAGTGCGCGAAATGCTACTTTGGTTATCGAGAATTTTTTTTTTTAACGAGGCGCAGCCGAGTTAAAAAAATTAGTCGAGATTACCAAAGTATTTCGCGCATGAGATGCAAACAAAATTTTTTCTACAAACGTCAAAAATATTGTTCTAAAATAAGTAATAACTATGAAAAATAGTATTGAACTGGCTTAAATAATTTTTCCAAATCAAGTAATTACTGTAACTATGGAAATAAAATGGCATTTGTTGACAATTATTTCAAAGTGACAGTTCTCGATAATTATTTTGGAGTGACTTTTTATTCGCGTCAATTTCGTGCGTGATATTTATTATTGTAAAAGAATGGAAATTTCGAGCGACGATGAACTAAGCAGTACCCCACCTAACTTGATAGATGCGGCCAATTCCGTAATTTCCAACCTTTTACCGGACAAATCGAGGCGGCAGTATGAAAATGCATATCAGCAATTTAAAGAGTGGTGAGAAGAAAATAAAGCCAGAAAAATATCTCTCACAATTTGAAAGCCTTAATTATTGTTCTACATTAATAAATAAACGATTTCTTGTTTTTCGCTTGATTGAGGAGTTGAGGACCATATAGGTTAGAATATGAAAATCCCATATAGTTTACATGCAGTGTGCGAAATATATTTCGCACATTACTTCGCGCACGGTGTCATGGTAACGAATGAAAATGAAAAAAAGTGCCACTACGCATACTGTTGTCAATGCGCGAACCTTGTCATTTTTTGACGTTTGTAGAAAAAAGATCATTGTTGTATCTTTAGACTTAAAGAGAGACTTTGAAACTGTAAAATATCTATCTGCTTCAGATGAAACTCGAGATATTTTTAAATTAATTTAAATAATTTTATTGAAGAAAATGTGCTGAAGTTGTTTGAAAGCTATCTTTCTGGTAGGTCTCAATTAGTTAAATATAATAATATATTTTCAGGCACAGACGACATACATTATGGGGTTCCTGAAGATGCTCTAGCACACATTTCATTAATTCTTTTCATCAATGACATAGTAGAACATGTTCAAAATTGTAAAAAAATTGTTTGCTGATGATACTATGATCTATTGTGAAGGAGATGTAGATGTCATTAATGAATCACGATTTACGTAATTCGTCCATATGGCTGAACAACAATGGCTAAACATAAATAAAACCAAATACATGTTTATATCAAATAAACACAATTTGAACAAATTGAAAAATGTAACATCCAGCCATTATTTATTGATTGATACTAATGTGATTAAAGAAATGAAATATTTCAAGTACCTGAGATAGATAATGAACTTAATCTTAAATCACATCGCCGGTCATAATAATAATAAAATACTCCCTCATAAACATTCCTAGAATGTACCCAAAGGCATAGCCTGTGTGGGTAGAGGTCGGCTATTGATATTATTTGCATGAACTGAAATTATAGAAACAACAATGTAACTGACTACGATACTGGGTGCAACACGAATATATTCTAAGACCTACTGACATTGCGTTTATGTTTTCTTATATTTGATATAACCTTAAATTATTTTTGAGTAAAAAAGTACCTGGTTTGAGAATCGTATACAACGCGAATTCTATTTTTATATCTGTTGTTATTTCTCAATTATTAAGTGCTGTAGTGTATGGGAAACCAGCGAGAATTGATTAACGAAGTGTATAACTGAAAGATTAGAATGTTTTAGCACTGGAAAGAGAGAATGGCCAACCCTCAAAGCAAATCTTACCTAAAATAGACATAATGAACGTTAGAACGTAAGATCAGACTCCAGAACAGATTTGTACAAAAAGAACTTAAAACGCCAAAATTGTTTTTTAAACTCTTCAATATTGTAATCAGTGAAGTAATATAAATTTATATAAATTTTTGAAAGAACTTCTCAGCAAAGATCCTTATATAAACGTCAAGAAGTTTGTCAGTTTGGCTACAAGCTGTTCAATACTTTTGAAGTATAACATTTTTTATACACAATATTCATACCTTTTGACTGGCATGTCACTATTTTTCTCCACACTATTCAAAAACACCCTGATATTGCAATTCAGAACTTCTTGTAGGACTTGCAGAATCGGTCCCAGTTTTTGAGCCCCTCTCGATACCGGATCAAGAATGGCTACTATATCAAACGCCACCTGATCAGAATCAGCGGCAGGAATCTTCACTACAGAGTGTTCATCACCAGCAAAAGTAATTTCAAATCGTGATCTCGTTTGCGTCCTCGAGATCAGAAGGGATATTATCCTCATCATAGAATCACTAGTTATTTCTGCAATAAATGAAAAACAATTCGATTAATTACAAAAAATATACCAGACTATTACCTTCGTCATCTTCCGAGTCTTTGGAAAGAACACCGTTGATTTTCTCCAAGTAGGAAGAGGAACTGAATCTTTCTAAGAGGTTAAAATCATCAGCAGTGAATTCTTCGTTTTCATCAAGAGGGCCAAGAACTCTTCCGTTGGCTACCACAGCTCTATCAGATTCTTTCAATTTCAATACCCTTTGGCAATATACTCTCAACATTTTCAAATTCAGCTCCTGTGAGTCTACCTTCGAGGAAACTTCAACCTGCAGAACAAAATCTGAATCAGAGTATGCTTCTCTTGGACAAATTCAAGTTATCAAAATAAGAACTGGTTGAGACTGTGAAAAATTTAAAGGAAATTAAGAAATAGTATATTAAACAACAAGGTTTGAAAACGACTCATAGCACACGAGCGAGACAAATTGGTGAACTGAGTCGAAGGCGAGATCCACAAAAATTTCGAATGCCATTGGGGGTGAAATTACATATTGTTATTCGTAAAAGAATTCAATTCTCTTTTCAACCATATTTCTTTTTCTTCAATAATACCTATTTTCACAATTTAGATCTTTTTACCTTTCAAAATTTTCAATGTGATGTATCCCCAGCGACATGTAGAGTAATTGCAATGTATCTGTGAGTAAGGTTATTCTGGACTTTCATTGTCTAAAATTGCGATAAGAATTAACAATGCTGTACCGGAGGGGCCGGAACTGTTATTAACAAGCTTACCGGAACACAGGCAAATTACCACTAGGCTAAGACACAAAATTAGCCATATCATACATAAGAAGTATCCTTGATAACAACTGTAGATTTTAACAGTTGAAACGTCGTGAATAAAAATTGCAGATAATTGAATTTTTCTTTGTTCTTTTTTGGACAATGAAAATCCAGAATAACCTTACTCAAAGTGAAACAATGTCAACCACTTTCAAACAGACTGCAATGTATCTTCTCTCTAAAAGTAGTATCGGTAATACTATTAAAAATATTTTTGTTCCGTTAATGCACATAAAACCGTCTAAATGTATCGTTGAGATACGGGTACCATTCAGATCCGCACTTTTACTAGATTTTTCGAGTGCATATGGTAAAAAAAAAACACCAACGAAATACGAAAGAATTTAGACGGTTGAAAAGAGAACTATGTGTCACTTGACCCCCATGCAATTGGAAAATTTTAAATTGATATGCACCCCCCCTCTATGAAGCAATCACAATGTATTTCATTTCATAAAGTAGTATCGGTGATACCATTCAAAACGGTTTTTGTTCCATATTTCTTCTTCAAACCGTTCAAAAGTTAACAGGAGTGGGGGCTGAAAAAAGCCGCACTGTATGGTGGTACTGTAGGGTTTTCCTTCTGCCTTCCGTCTGCGGCTAGCATGGGCTATGGGACTTTTATACCCATCTCGTAGTTGGCTCAGCACTGCTCTCAAACCTAGTTCAGAGGCGTCCGTTGCCAAAATAAATGGTTGCTCAAAATCAGGGAAAACTAAAAAAATGTAATCTGATTTTAAAGCCCTTTTCAGTTTCCTTATGGCTTCCAATACTTCTTCTGTGATATCAAATTTAACGTTCTTTTTCGTCAAATTGACCAATGGTGTTGATACCTAAGTGATGTTGGGAATAAACCGCAGGTACCAATTAACTATCCCCAAAAATTACCTAACTCATTCTATATTCTTCGGTAGGGGAAAACGGGTAAGCGGGTCTCTATAGTCTCGGGATCTGGTAGCAGCTATACCTTCTTGGGAATAACATGACCAAAATATTGAACCCTTTTTAACATAAAATGATATTTCTTTGGCTTTAGTTTTTCGTTTGCCGCACTTAACCTTTAGAAAACTTTCTATAACTTCTCAATGTGGTCTTTTCCACCTTCCGATTTGAATATAATGATGTCATCCAAATACATCATACATAATTGCGGGGTTAAACCTGTTAGTATTATATTTATAAACCGTTGGAACGTTGAAGGTACATTGACTAATCCAAAAGACATTTCAGTATACTCATAATGACATTGGGACGTGCTGAATTGTGTCAATGGTATCGGCTACATCAATGACCGAGAAAAACATATTATTTCCTGCCTTGTATTCCTGGATAAAATCTGAAATATTAGGTAGAGGATAATACTCCTTCTTTGTAATATTACTGAGTCTTCTGTAGTAGTCAATACACACCCTAATTTTTTCTTCCATGTAAGTACCAATATTTTTCTGATTATATTTAATCTAACCTTTCCAGAAAAAATAATTAAGTAATGGTGAAATATTCTGTTCGAGTTGGTCATTAAGAAGGTTCTAAGAATTTTTCCATTTATTAATCTTCATACCTTCCACAGTAGACCATTGGCCGCAGTGGAGGGCCTGATAGGGCCCACTCGTTCAAAACCTAAAAAAGATTCAGCTTCATGCCTTTGTTTTGAACATGAATGATTTCAAAATCGTGATCAAAAGTATGGTTATCGGTCAATAAAAGACCGACAATACGCTCTATTAGCCATGACGTCCCGATTCCAATTGTGGTTGGTGACAGTCAGGATATAGTATCCAAACAACGTGTTGGCTTATGGCGTCTTACACGTGATAGTATTTTGGTGGTGATTTTGAGAACTGTATAAAATTTATAAGCAATTTTTCGTATGTTTCTGGGAAGCTCGAAAACTTAAGTACGTACTGTAAAAGTTTATTGAAGTTATGAGTATAAGTTATAAAAATTTAAATTGTATATCAAAAAGTATGATTACTACTTCACTAGTTTACGTGTCAGCCATAATCATCAGTGTTATCAATAGTAAACAGCTCTCAAAATCAGTTCCAAATCAAATATTACACTTAAAACGCCGAAAATAAACACATTGTTCATATAATGAATCCTGACTTAAACAAACCAAATCAAGCGCCGTGACGTCACACTAATAGCGAGTATACTTTCAGCAAACATATTAAAAACAAAAAGATAAAGTGGAAAAACAAAAAATGTATGGAGTACGTAAATTAACCTCTCTCTTTCGTTTATTGGCCGTTACGTGGTCGTCTTAAGTTTTATCTCAGCCAAACTGATAGAACCTTCAAAAAGCGCCTAACCGGACACAGAGACAGCTTTGTTAACGGAAAAACAAATTTAGCATATTATGCTACTCATTTATTGGCCGAAATCCATACTTTCGACAATGATTTTGATTTCATGTTCAAAACAAAGGCATTACTTTCAGAAAGTACGGAGATTAATAAATGGAAAAATTCTCAGAACTTTCTCAATGACCAAATCAAACTGAATAATTCACCTCTGCTTAATTTTTTTCCTGTAAAGGTTAGATTAAATATAATCGGTAATGTATTGGTAATCATAGAAAGTTTATTGGTGAGACAGGTATATAACTGAACCCTTTTTCAATTTACCATGATTATTAAAATCATTTCAGTTATAGTTTCATTATAAATATTAACATTTTTATCAAGTATCGGCTACGTCAATCAAAAACATAACGTGAATTTACCGGGTATATCAATGATCATCAACATAACTTAGAAAAAATTGTTGATTCTTGGAGAACACCGTAATAAACTGACAATCTATTCAGATAGTTTAACACTGCATGTATTGATTCTGTAACTGACTTACAGGAATATCCAGTTCCTCCCCTTTGTTCAATGTTTCAGCTGCTGAATCGGCCCTCAGCAGAGATAAAACTAAGCCCAGTGCTTTCTCAGCAGGCAGTTCTTGTAAGGCAGCTAGGACAATTTTGTTCAACTCGTTTCCCTTTCCCCCGTTGACGTTTGGTAGAAAACTAACCCTCACATCGCTGGCTGATTTCTGAAAAATACGCTCACCTGAAATTATAGCAAGTCAGTGGTGGAAAATACGTCCGTACCAAATTTTCCAGAGCATCAAGTAAGATTTTCCGGGATTTCAGACACTTCAAATCACCCACGATCCAGTAAGTCATCGAATGAGGGTGTTTTCCTTTCTTGGGGACAGAGAAATACTTCAAGTTCTCCATTGCGGTGGCCGTCATGTCTCTAGAGCTCAACTGCACAAGTGCTTGTAGATTATTAGTGCTTGAAGGCGTTCCGGACATGTCCAAATGGAACGACTTTTCTTTGTTCAAAATTCTGGCGTTCAGTCTTGGCATCACGTTCGGTTGGTTCATTATATATTCAAAAACATCGTCAGAATCGGACAATTTGCCGCGGTATACGTTTTTCTGGAAACCCGGAGTCTGGGACATGATCTCTTGTAGAACAGCTTCCTCGAATTCCTCAACTGTTATCTGGGATTGGGGCAGAGGGATTCCATTTAGCAAAGCCTGAGGAAATACCTTCAATCCAGTTCTTTGGACAAAGTCGTATGATAATTGTCTGCCGAAATCATACACGGAGTCCTCGCCTAAATCAAAGAAAACAAATATCAGAGGAATAAAGTAAAGACACACATGCAGGGTGTTTGTTGAACAGTGGCAATTTGTGGATAGACGTGCACTCTTTGCAACTGATCAACAGAAAATTAGCGAAATGATCAGAACCCTGTGAATTTTATACAAGAATGGCCACAAACTGAAATTGAAGGGATGTAATTCAAAACGCCCTCATTTTAAAACTCTTGGAGACATCGCTTTGAAATTTGAACAATATCAATAACTAAAGGACAATATTTATCAGTTTAATTTTTTTGCGATAGGAAAATCCGGAAAATTTTTAAGGGTTTTTTCATACTTCCCCCGATTGCGGTTCAGAAATTGATTTAATCCATTCCATTCCTAAAGAAGTGTATAGTTTTTGAGAAAAATCGGAAAATGCTAACAGGAGTTTTCCGGCAATTTTTCGGAAAGTGTCAATTTAAAAAAAAATTAAAATACACGGAACTGTTCATTTAAATTGAATTTCGAAAAATGCGACAGGTATAGCTCGAATCGACGAACAAAAGTCCTACTCAATAATTTTTCGCGAAAATGATCGGAAAACCAGAAAAACTTGAAAAATCCGAAAATTAAAATTTGCATTTTCGGAAGTACGAAATATATCGGAAACGGTTGATATTATCACAATTCATCAAGATATCTTTTTTGATCGCCTTCAGAAAAACTGCAAAAAAATGTATATGCATGTTTTTCATAAAATCAATAGTCCAGGATATAAAAATGGAAAAACGAGATATTGACCGTACTAATAAAACAAATGAAAATCTTAAAATTGCTCCACATTGATATTTCCAAACCTTTTATCTGCTATTCGATTGAAAATTGGAAAAATGTTGAAAATAATTGAAAAAAACAATAAAATTTGCACTTTTCTCTAAAATCACCAAAAACTCGAAAACGAAACGAGGTATCGAAACACTTTAAAGTTTTATATTCCTCGAACAGGTATATAACAAGTTCCAATAAAGATTTTCCATTACTACAAAAACAAATGAAGTAACAGTCGCTACATCTGATGAAATTGCCAATTTATGGGACAAATATGATTTTTTATCATTTACCTCTCTCCCCCCCCCCAAATTTTTCCAGGCGCTTAGTACCCTCATTTTTTATTATTTGCCCCCCCTTCACCCACCAAATTTTTCCGAAGGCTTTTCGAGAATGTTAATTTTTTTTATAAAACCACCAAAGACTCAAAGACGGCTAGAGATTTTTTTAATTTGACATTATTTCAGAGTAGCAGCAAATGAATTGGGCACTACTGTAGCAAAAAATGTGTACTTCGCTCTCATTGATTCCCATATGCGTTACGGTATCTGTTTCTGGGGAACGTGCTCCCAATTCTTGTTTGATAGGGTGTTTGTACTACAAAAAAGAGGAGTTAGAAATATGTGTAGAGCTGGGTTCAGGAAGTCCTGACCTTTATTCATAAGACATAGAATCTTGACCTTGCCCTCCATACTTATCTTAGAAATGGTTTGCTTGATGCAAAAAAAATACAAGAGCGAAATTTTCAGTTCACCTCGACGAAATACAAGAAATAAGCTCAATATAAGTTTACCGATCCCAATATCATCAAAAATTGAGAGATCTTTTATATATAATGGAAAAAAAATGTTTAATCATTTACCAATTGGGATTAAAGGCAAAACACGTTCAACTATATTCAGTCCGTAAAAGAGCTTCTGTTATCTAAAGCCTACTATTCTGTAGAAGAATTCTATTCTGACAGAAATTTTGTACTAAAATAAGAAATTTTTCTTTTCATCTTTATTTTTTATGCTGTATTTTAGTACTTTTAATTATTTGAACAGTGTGTAACATTTTAAATTTTTGACGTTTTGTATAATTACATGTTCTGACGTGAATTGTATAATGTAAATGTTTATGAAGTGGGTACAGTTTTACTTATTATGCTTTATTGCCTTTTTTGTGTTGTATGACAATATTCATATTGTGTATGTGAATGTAATACGTATATAACTTTACTCCTTTATCACATATTGTGAAATCACCAAATGGTCTAGTACCTCAAAATTTTGTAGTTCAATTTTCTTAGGATATTTCTTAGGATATCAACACTTTGTCAATGAGATTCTATCTTCGACAATAAAGTACAGTTTGATTGATTGATTGATATTTGAGCACCTAACGTTCTTCGAATGGTCTCCAAAAAGTCATGATGCCCGACTGCTCGCAAAAGTATAAATTATTTTTGAAAGGATTAATATACACCTGCACTTGTATCATGACACTGTTCTGCTGGATACCTTCGAAACAGAGACGTGCCAATAACAATAAAAATAATTTGTGGTTATTTATGCAACCGTCCGCCAGCAAAGTTATGGATATATATTTCTCGATTTTAAACATATACTATAAAGTCGTAGTATTCATATTTTTAGTACCCAATTATAGTTTCAAATGCATTGAAGTCAAAGTATTAAAAAATTTCCTACAACTTCTGGGCCAACCAACTTCCAAGCTTTTCGCGAATTAGAGCACTACACACAAGAGTCCCCCAGTTGAGTCGTAGTATTCAAACCCTACAACTAGGCCCTTCAATTTTCGAGGCCTCACTTGTTTGTTCTGAATTTTGGTTTGGCTTTTCAATTTATAATATTTGATTGAAGGATGCCTGTTTCCTACCTAGAATATCAACTGGATCCTCATCATACTGGGACCTGAGCTGGGCCTTGACATCCTCAACCTTAACTCTCTCTTCTGCAGACTGTAGGATGGTTTTGATGAAGCTCAGCGCTGTCGGGGCATCTTTACTTTGTGTAACGTAGTTCAGGGCACATTGCATTGCCACCCCAGCATCATCCAGTCCACTTATACTGGGAGAGTCAGTTACGTTGAAGACTAGACCTACCCTTATCGGGGCAGTGTGTACTACAAAAGATTCTACTAACTTCAAGATTCCTTTCATTGATGGATCGGTTGGGTCAATGATGAGGACCTTAAAAAACAATTTATAAGTTGAGGTTTAAATGAAAATGACATATTTGAAGAGGCAAATAATGTCAGGTTTTCCAGTAGATTGTAAAAAAAAATTGTGAAACATGTTTCTTCAAAGAGGTGGTACAGAAATGAATACAATAAAAAATAATAGTTACCAAGTTGTACATATTTCTTCTAAGCTGTCGAAGCATCCCAGGAAATGTTGGCCTGAGCAGCTCCATGAGACTAGTGGACCATCTTGCATATTTTGAATCATTTTCAATATCATTCATCCAATTTATTGCTGAATCCCTAATATCTATGGCAAACTCTTGACTACCACTATCATCACCAAAATCAAGGGCAAGCAGTGTCGACATTCTTTTGTTACTGATTCCAATACTGTGCAGACCTTCCATTGCTCTGAGTTCTTGTCTAAGAACCTCCAAAATACCATAGATATCAATTATGTCAACATCATAGAACATTCCATTGATGAACAAAGCTGTATCAGACGGTTGTAGGTTGAGGTTTGAGGCAAATTTGTCAGAATTTCTCTTCATTTCATATTTTAATTCTGAGTTGACCACTGTCTTGGCTAGTCCTTTTGCCTACAAGGAAAAATATAATCCACCCTTAAATTAATTTTGTGCAACAAACCTGCATTGGGAAATTTTGGGCAATGTTCACTAAAACCTTCAATGCTTCATCCTTTGGGGATGTCATTATCCTCTCTGAAGCCTGTAAGCTCAGTTCTTGAAATTGCCACACTTTTAGAGGTGCCAGTTCATTGGAAGTTTCTTCCAGGTGTGATTTGAATTGGTCCAGCTCCTTGGAAAGATGTGGAAATATATTTCTATAACAGACAAATGTGATCTTGTATAAGGAAAACATTTATAGGGGCAAATTTTACTTTAATTTTGAAAACTCAAATCCTTCCATTTCCACATCTTCATCTTCTTCAGTAGCTTCATCAGATTTCTGATCTTCGTGAACCTCAGTGTCATCCTGGGATTTGTACTCAGTAGACTTCATTTGTAGCTCCACTCCGTACCCGGATAATCTCAATGGTTTAGAGTTATTATCCTGAGAAATGTTTTCGATATGAATTAATAATTTTTAGATCAATGAAACTAGATAATACCTTAACATAATGGCGAACTACAAAATCAACCTTTCCGTCCATAGCAGACTGTTTTAAAACCTTGTGGAATTGGGAAAATGTGGATGTTCCTAACTGCCCATATAAAACAACAGCCAATGAGCGATTGGCTGAACCAGGAAAATGAGTATCAACTTTGTACATATCAATATTTGCATAACTATCAACTGGCTAAAAAACAAAAAAAATGTATTACAAAATATTTTACAGTAATCAAAGAAATTGATAATTTTCACAATGTGTATGTTGCTGGCATTGCTTAACAACATACCTTATCTAAAAGGGTCTCTAGTTCTTTCAAATCACATGTTAATACACCCCCAACATCAGCAACAGTACAGCATTGAGGTAATCTTCTTTCTTGAGCTATTTGGCCAAACATTTGTACTTTTGGTGAATATATGTGCAATGACAAACCCAATTTCAATACTGACAGCTGTGACTTTGTAATGAGTCTTGATGTGAGCTCAATTACCTTGTCATATCGTTCTCGGTCATTTTCTATAAAAAAATTACATGGGTACTCTCAATGTTTGGAATAATTAGGGTATTTTATTATACAACCTATTGATACTAGTGGTGGTTCTAAAGAGCTTATGGCATCAATGAAGTTCCAATAAAAATCCTCATTCTCATCAGCCAAATATTCGGCAACTTCCAAAACCAGTGGAGTTGCTTCCCATTTTGCATCTAACAAAGTAGTTACAGATTTGAATTTTTTTGTCTTTCCTTTGACGAAATCCTTGAGATTGAAACATATCAATAGGACTAATGTCAGAATTATCTTCATTCTGAAAAAAATAAAATAAAATGAGTGTCTTAAAATCACGAAAATTGATTAATTTGTATGAACTTGCCTTTGTTTTTTATTAAATTATGTAGTATTATACAAGCCAATTCGCTGGGTGCAATGAAGATACTATTTTTGAAGATTTAAAAGATGGATTAAAATTACAAATAATACATTTTGCTTTTAAAGCTTACAACCTAACCTAACAAGTGATTACTGATTGTGATTGTTGTCATTTTTCTTTACAAGCCAATCAGAACCAGCCAGCACCGAATTCGAAAAACTCTGTCCACTGCGCAGAGTACACTACGCAGATTTTGTCTATGATTCTACGAAACAAAACAAGACACTTCCCAAAGAGACTAAACTGACAAGGAGAGTTTAATAAGCTCTAGCCAATCAGAATCTTGTAGCATCACGCGTCATAGTGACGTACTTGGACATGAGAGTACAGAGTCGAACTCGAACCAAGCAACAAAACTGTCAGTAGTAACTCTCATATACCAAGCATCGTCCATAGATATACTAATAAGTCTGGTAACTCCTTTGATGTGGTCAAAAAGTGCCGCTCTTTTTGTGAGCGGTCGTAAATCATACGGACATCGTTGCGGCTATGCGAACTGATACTGGCTAGCCCACCAGGCCGGCGCTCAAGCTAAACAGACAGGGCAAGGGACGCGCGAGGACCGGAGGGGATGATTTGGGTCGCTTGCGAGAGTGAGCGGACTTATTAGTATATCTATTAGTATATCTATGGACGATGTACCAAGAGCTAGTCCATCACTGTCTATAGAGAACGGCGGCCATGACACGTCCAACAACGTCACATTTCGTCAGAAATGTTCTTTCATCTCTTTCTATCAGTGACTCCATTGTCTTATGGGGATTGACCCAAGGAGACTAAAATTTAACAAGGAGAGTTTGATCCCCATAAGACAATGGGGACACCAGTAGAAACAGATGAAAGAACATTTGTGATGAAATGTGACGTAGTTGGACGTTCTCTATAGACAGTGACGGACTAGCTCTTGGTATATGAGAGTTACTGCTGACAGTTTTGTTGCTTGGTTCGAGTTCGACTCTGTACTCATATCCAAGTACGTCACTATGACGCGTTGATGCTACAAGATTCTGATTGGCTAGAGCTTATTAAACCCTCCTTGTTAGTTTAGTCTCTTTGGATTAGACTCTCCTGTTAAGTAATGTTTAAGTCTCCTTGGACACTTCTTTCAAACATTCGCCATCTTTTAGCAATAATTATATTTTACTTCTTCTTCTTTACTACTTATTCGCATTCTGTGCAAAGGTATAATTATTTTATTCGAATGATATAGGTCAGGTCCTCCGAGTAACAAAAGATATAGAGGTGCCATTTCTATATAAACAACACACGTTGTTATAGGTTTGTTCGGGTTCTTTAATTGAAAACTGTTGGGAACCTGCGCAGAACTATCGACGCAATGACAAAAATTGGGAACGATTCAGGGGTGGGATTATGAACACTCGATAAGAAAGCTGTCACGATACGTAGGCTAGAACGATGGCTGTTCCCGATTCGAAACGAAATGGAAATTATGAAATCCATTGATATCGACTCAAGTTGCAGTACATTTTGAACTGTATTGGTTTTCATAATTGCTCAAATCTGACATATGTCAAACTCACGACGGATCGAGTGTTCGTAATTGCACCCCAGAACTATTTCTAATTTAATAAAAACCAAAACGTACTCGTGTGAAGAGTGTGGCGGAACCTATTGGTGTAGTGGTGAACTGATATTACACTGACGTTAAATTTGCCATCTGTTTTCTGACTTCTACTGATGTGTTCCGTGGCTTTGTTTACTTTTAGATTTTCGGTGCACACCTTTGAAACCCAAAATTAGTAACATAGCAAACTTGCTTAAAACGAAATACTTTTCTATTATGATGTCCGCTAAGAACTGAAATATGTGAAAATAATGAATCTGACTCAATTTGCGTACCACAAGAAAACTAAAATAATTTTATTCGGAGCAATCCTAGCATGTCCGGTTTCAATATTAGAATAAAACTCAGATCCCTCATGGGCATGAGAAAGAGATTCTAGTATACTTCTATCAACCCTAGCAAAAAAGAACAATGATTCAAGAGAATAACATTTATTTAAATCTACCTAAAATGTTGTTTGAATTCTTTGTCAGTAAGCAGGTGTATAGTATTCTCAAAATTGTCCTCATTTTTAATGTGAGGAGTTTGCAATTCTTGAAAAATAACCCCCACTTCTTCATCTCCAGATGACGAACTCGATGACGAGCTTGACAATAGAAATACATTCATGATCACTAATTACAAATCAACAAATAATAGGAATATTTCTGTAATAAACACTATTCGCTTTTTTTTTCATAACCTCAAATGGCTCAATGACATTATTGACAATGACAAATCACAAAATACGCATGTGTCAAATTATCGATTCCAAATAGTTCAAGCTTGACCGCAGGGACTAGTGAGAACGGTTCGAAGCGGTTCGGGATCGAATTCAAATTAAACCAAAACAAGCCATATCGAAATCCTGAACCGTTCGCGTCGAACTCGAACGCGAATTCCAAAAGACGCATGCTCCGAACGGTTCCGAATCGGATAAAATGAGAACCCGAACAAACCTTATGAAAGCTGCATATCACTATCCTTTTGTGAAATTTTGTTGGTGATGGGTAACCTCCGAGTTCGGAGGGGGAGATTTGTTATTTTTTTCATGTTATATTTTTATCTCTAGACGACAACATGCCTGGTTGGAAAGCACGTGTGTTGTCAAGATGTCAATAAAAAATACTGTATTGTTGCGAAAAATTAGATTCTTGCTGAGAAAGCATAGAATAAGCTCATAAATACTGAAAAAATAAATGAAAGTGTTGAAGTAAAAAAGTAAATATATTCAAATTGTTGAATCACACATCAGTAAAATATATACCATACACTATACAGGATGATTCAAAATTCGATGTAAATAATTCAAGGGCGTATTGTTGGGATCAAAGTAAGACTTTCTCTTCAAATCAACATGTGTCCTAAAATGCACCCCCTCCGAGCTACAGCCCCTGTAAGTAAGGAAAAAAAACAAGATTATCTAAAACTGTGACTATAATAACGAATCGAATCTTCTGAAAATTGGCATACCCCTATTTTTTTAGGCACTCTATTCTTTTTTTGCTTCAAAAATTATGTAAACAGTTTTGGGGGAGTTGGAGGGGGGTCCACACTTTTATTGGCCCAATTTTTATGTTCAAAAAGAGAAACTCCGAATTCGAATAGCATAATCTTATTGGCCATAAAAAAAAACTAAGAATTCAGTCTCCTGCATTTTTGTCGTACAACCAACCGTTTGCCGGAAAATCGTAATCAACGAAAGGGGGGTATTTTCACAATATCAAACTAACAAAACATGTATTAGCTAACTTATTCAAAATTCGATGTGAATAATTCAAAAACGTATTGTTGGGATCAAAATAAGACTTTTTCTTCAAATCAACATGTGTCCTAAAATGCACACCCTCCGAGCTAGAGCCCCTGTAATTTAGGAAAAAAATCGATTCTTCTGAAAATTGGCATACCCCTGTTTTTTTAGACACTCTATTCTTTTTTCGCTTCAAAAATTATGTAAACCCAGTTTTGGGGGAGTTAGAGCCCAGCGAGCACAAACATCTCTGGGAGGTTTTGAGATGTTTCAAAAATGTATGCACGCCGATGTTTCTTTGAGAGGTGATATGTACTTCCCAAAGAGGTCCCTAAAGGATATTCAATATTCTGTTTTTGTTCTTTTGTGGCGTTTTTTTAATGCCTATAGTAATGTATCGGAGATGTGCACAAAATGTTATCTTGTGGATGTTTTCATTTGGCATAACATAGTTCACCCTTGAGACATTCACCGAGAATATATCTAGCGTTCGCGCAAACGCAAATGTGATCATGTGATCTCAGTTATGTTAGATTTGACGAAGAGTATGGTGTCTAGTTTTAACTCAATTGACCCCATTTTGTTTCTCGTAAAAGTAGTCTTTTTTAGAGTGAAGTGAAACGTTTGGTCAAGACAAAATATTACATTAAGTAACCAAGTTGATGACGAACTGCAAGTTAAGGAATGAATTGTGTCGATACTCAGAAAATATATAACCTCAAAAACATTTACCGGTTCTGACTTGTAAAATCATCATCCTAATCATGCATTATATACCTTATCTATGTAAAGTGAGTATCCACAATTTGTTTAAATTCAGTTGAACCAGACATTAACTAGTGTTGGTGTTACTTATATTTTTTTAAATATTCAATTTGTATGAACAGAAAATATTTGTATGTGTGTTCTTTGTTACAATTAAAATAAGCTTACCAATGATTTTTTTTAATCGCCCCAGAGTCCTCTGCATGTTTCGACTTTTGTTAATTTTTGACAATCAATGAGAAAAAAAAACGAAATGAAAGTGCATTTTGTGATGTCCCTAGAACATCTCTGAGAATGTTTTATATACAGGTCTTTAATTTAGGCGAAAAGCTTTGAAAATGTTATGTTGTGTCCTTAAAAAGTCTTTGAAAAAAACGTGAAAGAAATACCTCTTGTAATGTCCTAGGAACATCTGAAAAATAGCCGCGTGCGGCGGACTTTTGTACCTACATACACGTTCTATTCATGTATAAACAGAACATCGCAGTAGAGGTTTGATGTATCAAAAACTCTTACTTTTAACATCTCTGAGATGTTTCTGTGCTCGCTGGGAGGGGGGGTCCACACCTTTATTGGCCCAATTTTTATGTTCAAAAAGAGAAACTCTTAATTCGAATAGCATAATATTATGGGCCACAAAAAAATCTAAGAATTCGGTCTCTTGCATTTTTGTCATACAACTAACCGTTTGCCAGAAAATCGTAATCAACGAAAGGGGGGTACTTTCACAATATCAAACTAACAAAACATTTATTGAGTAATTAAATAATTAATAATCTCATAACAAATGTTGGAAATGTCCTCCCCTTGCTGCGATACAACTTTCCATTCTTCTTTGCATAGAACGTCGGACACGTTTTAAAATCCCAGGAGTGGTTCTTATGTTTTGGAAAGCATCAATGATGCGTTGACGGAGGACCGAATTTTGAATTAATTAGCTAATACATGTTTTGTTAGTTTGATATTGTGAAAATACCCCCCTTTCGTTGATTACGATTTTCCGGCAAACGGTTGGTTGTACGACAAAAATGCAAGAGACCGAATTCTTAGTTTTTTTATGGCCAATAAGATTATGCTATTCGAATTCGGAGTTTCTCTTTTTGAACATAAAAATTGGGCCAATAAAAGTGTGGACCCCTCTCCAACTCCCCGAAAACGAAACAGATCGAATATCTTCAAAACGTGTTTTGGAAAAAATGCAAAAACACGTCGATTTTTAATCCAATGGGGACATCTTCTTATCATAACCTCAACTGTCATACCTATCCCCCCACCCCTTGGTCACCATCAGCCAAACAATTTGAATAGGGAAAGTAGTAAGTGTGACACATCCACTGAAATGAAATTGTAATATGATGACTGGAATGCTCTTAGTTCCACTGCGCACCCGTTTAAAGTGATAACTCTAGGAGATGAAGAAAGGAGGCACATGCAATCTAGCAGGAAATACTTTATTGCTTACTTGTATGGGTGCGAGAGAAACATTCATCTGCACGTACGTGTTATTAGTTTCCCAATTTATGGATTGTAAACACGCCAGTGCAGTGCAGCGCGTCTTTGTATCAGTTTTATATGTTTCAATCAACTCAATCTCGATTCCTCCACCACTGCCAGACCACAAAACAAACATGGCGGCCTCCATGAGAAATCCAGTCGCGCAGCCTGACGAGTATTCCAGTCATCATATTATAATTTCATTTCAGTGGACACAATAAGGAGTTCAGCAATGTCAATTTTTGCTACCTAACTTCTTATTTTGGCGCCCTCTTGCGGGAAAAAACTATTCCGGATTCCAAATTATGATAGTTTATTTAAAAGCTAATTTGATATAAATTCGGTGACAATGCATAATAGAATTTTTCTAAAGGAAAAAACAAAATGGCGGCTCCAAAATGGCGGACAAGATTAGCAACTATGGTCCGATTCGATTCAAAACTGATACGTGGTGGTTTTCAGGGTTGGATATTATGATTTGTTTGTCGATGCAAAAAAGAAAGATGGTGGCTCCAAGATGGCGGATGAAATTGTAATTATGGTCCTATTCGAATCAAAATTAGTATGTGGGGATTTTCAGGATCAGAAATTGATTCTTTTGTTAATGCAAAAACCAAGATGGCGGACGAAATTAGTAATTGTGATTCAAATCGATTCAAAATTGGCATATGGGGCTTTCAAAAGTTTCGAGTATGAATGAAATGAATGAATTGAATTTATAAGAAAAAGCTTTTATACAGATGTGCTAAAAAGGAAAAAGTATGTTTGTTAGATGTGTGACGTAGGTTATTCTGTGCGTAACGGAATCAGAATTTTACCTCGCACAAATACCTATTTTGTACTAGCGGCAAGCTTTTGAATCTGTTACGCACAGAATAACCTACGTACCACATCTAAAAATTTTTTTTTTCTTTTTATTGCATTTGTATGAAAGCTTTTTCGTTAATTTTACTCAATTATGTCATTGTTTATATAGAAGTAAGTTAGTTAGCCAACCTTATGGGATTTATATTGGATTCAAATGGATGCGACATGTAGATGGCGACAGTGATCTCGCATCCAAATCATGTCGTAACTTGATTGAAACAGTGGGACAGTATTAAAATCAGGGTTTTTTAAAGAAACCTGCATTAAAATGACGTCAAAAATTCATGTTTGTAACTAATCACGCTAGATGTCACTCGCGTTTGGGTCCAACACCTTTTCCACAGGCATTGACTAACTATCTTCTATTTAGTCATGCTGAAAATCTGTACCTAAAACTCCCACAATCCAATTTTGAACGAATCGGACCATAACTACAAATATCATCTGCCATACTGGAGTTGCCATTTTGTTGTTTTTCTTTTTCAACAAAAATTCCATAATACTTTCATCGCAATTATGAACACCTACCAAAGTTCAAGTTGATCGGACAACTAGGAGTGGGTCAAAATTCAGCAGCAAGATTTGTCCCATATATACATACATCAGGGCAAGTTGAATAAAAACTTTTGAAAAAAAAAATTGGACATTGCATAAACTTAAAAAATTGGAAAACCTTGCATAAATTTAATTCCAATTATTCCAAACCACATTAATTCACAGTATATACTCAAAGTGTTGCCATGATTTGCCATACATGAGTATAAGTTAGTCTCGAAACGACGTCTGACGTTCTTACAATTTTTTCAATTTTTGTTATGTTTTCGTGAATTATTCACATTAGCTTTCAAATCAAATTTTATAAGTTGGAATATGAAACAGTTGTTTGTCCCGCAATTGGGAGCCAAAATGAAAAGTTAGGTAGCGAACACTCACATCTCAATTCCTTATGGAATTACCTTTTCAATGCTGTGTCACACTTAGTATTTTCCCTATTCAAATTGTATGAGTGACCAAGGGATGGGGAGAGTGGTATGACATGCATTTTTTCCACAACACATGTATTTTGAAGAATTCGTTTTCGGTGCCGGCTCGAATCAAATCATAACTACAAATTTCATGCGCCATTTTGGAGCCACCATATTGTTTTTTTGCATTGATAAACAAATCATAATTTTCGACCCAGAAAACCACCACATTTCAATTTTGAATCGAATCGGACGATAATTGCAGATCTTGTCCTCCATTTTGGAGCCGCCATTTTGTTTTTTCCCTCAGAAAAATTCCATAATGCATTGTCACCGAATTTATGTCAAATTAGCTTGCAAATGAAGTATCAAAATTTGGAATACGAAACAGTTGTTTTTCCCGCAAGAGAGCGCCAAAATAAAAAGTTAGGTAGCGAAAATTGACATGGCTGAATTCATTATGAAATTATGTTTTAAATGATGTGTCACACTCACTACTTTCCCTATTCAAATTGTTTGGTTGATAGTGATCAAGGGGTGGGGGAGGAGTATGACAGTTGAGGTTATGATAGAAAGATGTCGCCCTTCGATTAAAAATCGACATGTTTTTGCATTTTTTTCACAACACATGTCTTTTGAAGATATTCGATCTGTTTCGTTATCGGTGCCCCACCCTGTATATATATGCTATACATGCATTATAATACACATAAGAATTTATACATAAACTATAATACACATAACAGATTACATTCAAATTATGATGAAAGGGTATCTTGAAATACTCATCCAAAGAGTAGAAAAAGCCTTAATAGCTCTTTAACTCTTTTTCTTGTGTTTTTTCTGAATTTAGATTATTATTGGTATCCTGAGGCAGATAATCAAAAAGAGCCGTATGCATAGTCAATTCCAGCGACTCGCCAGAGTTTCGCCGCTAGCTACACAATAACTATAATGCACAGTCGAGCTCCAAAAAAGTGGTCCATCGCCAGCGTTTCGCCAAAATGTAACTTATCGCGTAGTTGTCACTTTTTTGGAGCTCGACTGTGCATTATAATCCTTGTGTGGCGAACGGCGAAACTCTGGCGAGTCGCTGGCGATTGACTATGCATACGGCTGTAAGAGTTGTCAAAAATAATGAATTTCTCACCGGTTTGACAGCAGCCACGAATTTCGATCCACGAGTTTCCCGGATTGTACCGCGTCGATGAAGTCGTGGCCAGCCGATATCGATAACATCACATCACAAGTAAAAACGAGGCTCGGCCACGAATTCGTTGCTACCAAATTGTGCCGGGCATAGATTTTACTTCATGAGAAACTGATTCAATATTGTCTCGCTTATTTTCGAATGTCACCTTGAATGCATATCATTCAAAGATTTAAAATCGTTGAGGTGTGTTGAGGTGGTGAGGTGTTGAGGTGAGTTGTGAATGAAAAACAATCCCGATATTTTCATCCATTACCTTGAGGTTAGCGAAATAGGAGACCTACACATTCAGAAAGTAAGCGGAAAAGTATTACACTACGCGAATTATTATTTCGAAAAGTATGTCAGATTTGAAAAATAAAATGAAATGCTTATTTTGAAAAATCATACGAAGCTTGGAGTGGCAATGAATAAGACCTTTTACACAAAATATTTTGCCAGGCAAGATTTTACCTCATACGGCCCCTCAAAATTGTAAAGAAAAACGACAAAACGCCAACTTTGAAAAATCATACAAAACTAACCGCGCATTTTCCTGAAAATGTTTTGGCTGAAAGTATTCTTACGGCCATTTTTTCATGTTTCAGTTAAACTCCAGATAACTGACTAATAGTTTAGAATGTGATCCGTAAAACGTCATTTGAAGAATGTCGTTCACCATCTAAACTATTAGTTAGTTATCTGGAGTTTAACTGAAACCTGAAAAACTGGCCCTTAGAGAAGCAGTAAATAAAACCTGATGCACGAAATATTTTGCCGGGCACGATTTTACCTCTTACGGACCTTTCAAAATGTGCCAAAAAACGACGAAATGCTATCTTTGAAAAATCATACGAAGCTAACCGCGGATTTTTCTGCGAATTTTTTGGGCTGGAACGATTTTTATAGTAGCAGTAAATAATACCTAATTCACGGAATATTTTGCCGTGCCGAATTTTACCTCATACCTCATACCTCATTTTCAAAATGTGAATAAAACGGCAACATGCGAACTTTGAAAAATCATACGAAGCTAACCACGGAATTTCCTGCGAATTTTTTGGGCCGGAAGTATTTTCAGAGTAGCAGTGAATAATACCTAACTCACGGAATATTTTGCCGTGCCGGATTTTACCTCATACGGCCCTTTCAAAATGTGAAAAATAAAACGACAAATTGCTAACTTTGAAAAATCATACGAAGCTAACCGAGGATTTTTCTGTGAAATTTTCGGGCTGAAAGAATTCTGAGAAAGGCAGTTAATGAGACCTAATGCACGAAATATTTTGCCGGGCAGGATTTTACGAGGCCCTTTCAAAATGTGAAAAAAATTACGAAATGCTAACTTCAAAAAATCATACGAAGCTAACCGCTGATTTTTCTGTGAACTTTTCGGGCTGGAAAGATTCTTAGAGAGGCACTGAATGAGATGTAATGCACAAAATATTTTGCCGGGCAGGAGTTTACGTCGTACGGCCCTTTCAAAATGTGAAAAAAACGACGAAATGCTAAATTCAAAAAATCATACGAAGCTAACCGCGGATTTTTCTGTGAATTTTTCGGGCTGGAAGGATTCCGACAAAGGCAGTTAATAAGACCTAATGCACGAAATATTTTGCAGGGCAGGATTTTAGTAGCAGTGAATAATACCTAATTCACGGAATATTTTGCCGTGCCGGATTTTACCTCATACGGCCCTTTCAAAATGTGAAAAATAAAACGACAAAATGCTAACTTTGAAAAATCATACGAAGCTAACCACGGAATTTCCTGCGAATTTTTTGGGCCGGAAGTATTTTCAGAGTAGCAGTGAATAATACCTAATTCACGGAATATTTTGCCGTACCGGATTTTTCCTCATACGGCCCTTTCAGAATGTGAAAAATAAAACGACAAAATGCTAACTTTGAAAAATCAAACGAAGCTAACCGCGGATTTTTCTGTGAATTTTTCGGGCTGAAAGAATTCCGAGAAAGGCAGTTAATAAGACCTAATGCACGAAATATTTTGTTGTGCAGGATTTTACGAGGCCCTTTCAAAATGTGAAAAAAACGACGAAATGCTAACTTTAAAAAATCATACGAAGCTAACCGCTGATTTTTCTGTGAATTTTTCGGGCTGGAAGGATTCCGAGAAAGGAAGTTAATAAGACCTAATGCACGAAATATTTTGCTGGGCAGGATTTTACGAGGCCCTTTCAAAATGTGAAAAAAACGACGAAATGCTAACTTCAAAAAATCATACGAAGCTAGCTGCGGTTTTTTCTGTGAATTTTTCGGGCTGGAAGGATTCTAAGAGAGGCAATGAATGAGATATAATTCACAAAATATTTTGCCCCGTAGGATTTTACGTCGTACGGCCCTTTCAAAATGTGAAAAAAACGCGAAATGCTAACTTCAAAAAATCATACGAAGCTAACCGCTGATTTTTCTGTGAATTTTTCGGGCTGGAAGGATTCCGAGAAAGGCAGTTAAGAAGACCTAATGCACGAAATATTTTGCTGGGCAGGATTTTACGAGGCCCTTCAAAATGTGAAAAAAACGACGAAATGCTAACTTAAAAAAATCATACGAAGCTAACCGAGGATTTTTCTGTGAAGTTTTCGGACTGGAAGGATTCTTAGAGAGGCACTGAATGAGATGTAATGTACAAAATATTTTGCCTGGCAGGATTTTACGTCGTACGGCCCTTTCAAAATGTGAAAAAAACGACGAAATGCTAACTTCAAAAAATTATACGAAGCTAACCGAGGATTTTTCCATGAATTTTTCGGGCTGGAAGGATTCCGAGAAAGGCGGTTAATAAGACCTAATGCACGAAATATTTTCCCGGGCGGGATTTTACGTCATTAGGCCCTTTCAAAATGTGAAAAAAACGACGAAATGGCAACTTCAAAAAATCATACGAAGCTAACCGCGGATTTTTCTGCGAATTTTTTGGGCTGGAAGGATTTTTAAAGTAGCAGTGAATAATACCTAATTCACGGAATATTTTGCCGTAATGAATTTTACCTCATACGGCCCTTTCTTAGGACAATGTTTCCCATAGAATTGAGAACTGTGAAAACTATGATATAAAACTTACCAACAGGAACTGACTGACTTCCTTGAAGAACATCATATCTTGGGAGCAGATACGAACATTCAACGTTGGGTGAAGACAGTGCACCGGTTGTCAAAAGTATTCCTTCACATATTCTCAGTTTAGTAACGTCTTCGCCCTTTTGGAGTTGACATATTTTCATCCACTGAGATCTTAGTAATGGATTCTTGGAAAAACTATGAAATTACGTAAATAAACATTGAGCATGGAAGCGTGTGATTAATTTCTTACCGATGGTATGACCTGGAGAATCACAGAGAAAACAAATTTGAGCGTATATCGCGGACATAATTACGAGAGTCTTGAACTTGAATTATGAATACTAGTAACTAACAACTACGAACTAACGAAACACAAACACTCAATGAAACGGAACAGAAAAACTATCATGAACAAAAACGAGGAAAATTCTACACACTGACAAAAACACAGTAATACTTTATTCTACAGGTTTAAGAAATTATAGCGTACAGATACACGAATATCACATTGAAAAAGCAGGTAATTTGAAAAATGGCGCAAAAAGTGATACACGACACACGTAGGCAGAGAGGCAGCGAGGAACGTAGAAGAGAGAAACAACACTAAGATAGTCGCTCTTGACTGTCATCTTCTACTTTTTATTTTGGCGCATGTGCAGAAACTCCGCATTGCCAATGGCGCTCTTTTGTTTCGGCTTCAGATAGGCTGTCAAATCAATATTGTAGTTAATAGATATATGGTTTTACACTGGGGTCAAAAATGTTCTTTGTTCCTCTGCGCCAGCTGTAGCCAACTTCACGCTAGCCACCACGAATTTGCCTACATGCCTACTGTTGTCTACTGTTGCCTACTGCTGTCTACTGTTGCCTACTGTTGTCTACTGTTGCCTACTGTGAACGAGAGTGAATTTGCGAATGTGACAATTACCAAGGTTTTCAAAGCAAGAAAGCAGAAATATTCTTAAAACTCTTCTCATTCGAATTTCTCAATGACAAATGCACATTCGTGGCTTTGGCTCGGAGGTTTTGGCATGGTACCGACGAATTATGATGATTGATGGTGATCAGATATCCTTATTCAAATTTGAGTTAATTCCTGAAGATGTTGAAAGTTAAAACGAAATTATCAGACATTTTCATCCACGCATCAGGCAGTAGTAGGAGTATATTATATAATAATTAGATTACCACTCTGTCCTCTGGGCCGTGTCTTCAACGATGATCGGCAGAACCGTGAAGCTAATCTGCACATAACGTGACCTGTTTTGATATTTGCTGTTTGTTACAGGAAGCACTGCAAAGTGTGTTCTTGTAGAAAAACTCCACCAGGTTTTGGGTAGGAGTGATTCTCGGCTGTCATAACTGTCATAAGGGGCTGTTCGAT
This sequence comes from Chrysolina oricalcia, assembly GCA_944452925.2. Taxonomy (NCBI): domain Eukaryota; kingdom Metazoa; phylum Arthropoda; class Insecta; order Coleoptera; family Chrysomelidae; genus Chrysolina; species Chrysolina oricalcia. The sequence goes on from OX101808.2 coordinate 29,008,917, forward strand.
GCTTGTTTTATTTGATGAAAAAATATATTTTCCAATTATTTCTGGGTAAATAAAACTTTTCATTACAGATACGATACCTAAGTATGTGTAATATATAGAACACATTTATTTTTATTTTACTCATATACAAAAAATGCTCTAAGAATAAAAAATAAAAACAGTTTGACTTTGATAAATAATATATATGCCTACACTTAAACATGGCCCAATATTATACCTATGTTTCCCAGACATTACAGACACCTGTGGAGTTTCAGATTTTTCGCAGATGCAATGTCGATTATTGAGATATTTGAAATTTCGGGTAAGATTCAATTTTTGTAAAATTACTTTAATAGCGAATTTTATATATAATTCTTTCACAATATACTTCCAAAACAAAAAATTACGTTGTTCATTAAGATTTTTCTTGTTAAAGGTACCTACTTATTTGAAAAATTAAAGTTTTAAGTCCACTTCATACCATCGTGTGGTTCCAACTGATTAGGTTTTTCCTTCCCTTCAGAATATCAAATATCCCAATAACCAAGATATCAGCAAGCAAATATAATCTGACTCTCGGTCAGTAGCTTAACACTTCAAACTTCACAAGATCCTTTTCCTGTGTATGAAACGGTTGCTCCCATATTTGTTAGATGATGATCAGGGTGAGTACTCTGTAAAAAAAATTAACTGGTATATTTCTATCCAACTGAAAGAACGGCGATAAAATCCACGAAAGAAAAAAGAAAAATTCCCAACATAGAGAAACTGCTTATACATACTTATTAAACAATTTCCTTAACTCTCAACTTATCTCCACTACCTCATCTTTCTGTAAAATAAACCGTAAGGTCCTTATATACAATGAATCTAATAGTTATCTATGCTACTATATAAACGAGCAAAATACATTCCAAGGGCTAAAAGGCCCTTTAAAAAAATAAATATTCTGTAGTTTATTTTTAGTCTAATTTTGACGTTAATGAAACAATATTGAACAGAAATGTAAATAAGCTGTGTACTTTGCCAATGAACCCCTAAAGATCGAAAACATAAATTATTAATGTGCACATACATATCAAGCTCTGCTGTAAAATATTCTTTTCGTATTTCAATAACCTTTTCGATAGTTATGATTAAACTTTAAATTGGAGTCAACATTTTCTGTCAGACTTTTTTATCTTAAACTTTTTATTTTCGTGGATACATACATTTTGTTATACAATGTGAGTAAAACATTCGAAAAATCAATTATTAATAAAACAATATAACATTCTTCACCCCAAATAAAATCCTAACATGTCGAAGTGCTAAGCCAATCTACATAATTTGGAAACTGGTCGCCTGTATAACCCTGTAGCAGTTTTAACATCGACTACTCTGGCTTTTCCATCTTTTCCCGGGTGAACTGAAACTATACGTCCATTCGGCCAATAATTTCGGGGATTATTGGAGTCAACGATAACAACCAAATCATTGACCTTCAGATTATCGAAATCTTTGTGCCATTTTGATCTTTTATTCAAAGTAGGTAAATATTCTCGGACCCATCTTCTCCAGAAATGGTCAGTTAGTTTTTGAGCTATAGTCCACTGTTTCCTCAAATCAACTGCTACGTCTTTACCTAATACGGGTGACCCAGAAGAGCTGCCAATCAAAAAATTGTTTGGGGTGATGCATTCAGGATCATCTGGATCTTCCGATATCCATGTTAGAGGTCTGCTATTGATGGAATGTTCAATTTCAGTCAGGACTGTGTGAAGCATTTCTTCTTTGGGGACGGTCTCTTTCAGGATAACTTTCAGAGATACCTTTACTGATCTGATAAGCCTTTCCCATGTTCCACCAAAATGTGCCCCAGTCGCTGGAGAAAAATGCCATTTGATTCCTCTAATCGTGAGCTCGTCCAAAATCACTTGATCCAGTTCTTCTAAAAGTCTTCGAATTTCTCTATCTGCACCTCTTAAATGTGTACCATTATCGGAGTACATATTTTTCGGACATCCTCTCCTGGAAATCATTCTCTTTATAGCCATTATTGCCGAATCTGTTTCCAATGAGTGTGCTAATTCAATGTGTACAGCTCTTATTGCCAGGCATGTGAATAACACCCCATACCTTTTTCCTTGCCTTCTACCAAGTTTAACTAGGATAGGTCCAAAATAATCGAGTCCACAATTGGTGAATGGCCGCTCATAACCTGTTAATCTTGGATATGGCAAATATCTCATTTGTGGATTTTCCACCTTAGATCTTCTATTCCTGCAGAAACTACAATTTGAAATACATGTTTTTACTGCGTTTCTCATTCGTAGAATCCAATATTTTTCTCGAAGCATGTTCACAACTGTTTCTTGTCCTTGGTGGAAGTTTCTTTGGTGATAGAACATTATGAGAAGTTTGGTAAATTCGTTTTCTGGGTGCAGGATCACTGGGTTTATAGAACTTTCATTCAAATTTGGTGCATGTTTCAATCTCCCTGACATTCTGATAATGATATCATCTTTGTCCAAATGTGGTGTTAGCTGATATAACTTGCTTTCTCTTTCAACCTTCTTCGCTTTCTTCAAATCATTAATTTCTGACTGGAAATCTTCTTGTTGAATTTTCTTTATTAATTTTTTCTCAGCTAAGTATATCTACTTCTTCCGGTACTAATCCACCAATTCTTTTTTGTCCTTGTGCCAATTTTGATGGAATTTTTATGTTATTAATGAGTTTACTATATTTACAAAATCTTTTTGGATCTTGTAAACAAGAGTTATCTTCTGTAACTAAAGCAACGAATTTTCTTATTTCCAAAATACATTTTTCATCTACAAAGTGTTCTTCAGGCCATTGGTCTTCTGTTTTTTTCAAAAAGGAAAGTCCTGTCAACCAGTTCTGGATATTTTCAGGTTTGCTCCATTTGGTAGTTTCATCGGCTATATTTTGCTTTATATTCACCCATCTCCATAGTCCATTTTTCGTTTTTTCCAGGATTTCTCCAACCCTCAGTGCTACGAATTGCTTATAATTCCGGGAATCTGATCTCAGCCAAAGGATAACGGTTTTCGAATCACTCCAGTATATGGTTCTTCCTATATGAAAAGTGTGTTCTCTTTGTATAAAATCACCAAGCCGAGCACCCAAAACTGCAGCTAATAGTTCCAGTCTCGGAATCGAAATAGTCTTCAAAGGAGTGGAAGTGATGAAGGAAGTTTCTATTTTTCCGTTGATTTCCGCTCGAAAATAAGCCACCGATGCATACGCCCTTTCACTCGCATCACAGTATATGTGGAGTTCAGTAGAAGTAGAAGTTTTTCAATTTTTTTACTAATTGCAACCAATCCTGCCATCTTTTCATCAATTCTTCATTCAGTTTTTCATCCCATTGGATTTTTAAGCGCCAAATATCTTGCATCAATATTCGTACTTGAACCATGATAGTATTCAGAAATCCCAATGGATCAAAAACGGACATGGCTACTCTTAAAACTTGTCTTTTTGTGGGAGTTCTTTCAAATTCAGGGATTCTTGCGAACATTTTTTCAAAACTATGTTCAAATCTGAAGTAATCCTCGTTGGGGTCCCACCATAGTCCCAAGATTCTCTCTGTTGGCAAAGAGGTATGTTCGGACAAGTTCTTCATTGCTGTGAAAGTGATTTCAGGTGGTAGATCATTCAAAACTTTTCTAGAATTGCATATCCAATTGCACATCTGGAAACCACCCTGTACATGAATATTCATGACTTGTCTAATTCTTGTCAATGCGTCATGTTCGGTGTCAACGCTATCTAAATGCGTGTTCCGTTTCATGCATTGAGGACATAATGCGCATATGACCGTTCCGTTTCCTAGTGCATGATCTACTGCTCGTTCGTCTAGCAGCGATCAATGCGATCCAAATTAGATCTGTCAAACTCAAAAGTCACGTTCAAACAGAAACGTCAGAAACCGAATTAAAATTTAAATTTGATATTTGATGAAGTGTCAAGTATCGTGCTTATCACACTTACTTGATTTACCGTACAATGGAAGAAAAAATTGTCAATTCATTCAACATCATATCGTCGGTCTCATGCCAAAACCACGAATGTGCAATTTGTCATTTCGAATGAGGAGAGTTTCAAGAAAATTCGTGCTTCTTGCTTTGAAAACCTAGGTAAGTTTTCACATTGGCGAATTCACTCTCGTTCACAGTAGACAACCTGATAGCACTTTCGTGAGTTTGGCAATGAACATTTTGGTAGAAAATTAGTATTTTACATGTTGAAGTCAGAACCCTGGAATTAGCATATTCGTGGTTTTGGCCTGGGACAGACGATATTATCCTCATAACTATCATTTGCATCAGAATCTGAGCTACTCTCAGTTTCACAAAGCTCGCTTCTTACTCCTGCTATTAACACTTTCGTTCTACCCATATTAATTTATTTACTAGATTACCAGATTTGTTTCCGTAACATAAGAATTTGGTTAACTGATAAAGTGATAAATGTCAACATCTGCGGGAAACGGCATGCACCACGCAAGCAATTCGTTCCGATTCAACCCACCAACGTCAAACTTAGTTGAAACGGAACGCTTGATTATGTCTGCAACAGTGATGCGATGAATGCATGAAACGGAACACGCTTTAAATAATCGTCCATGAAATGTTTTGTCAAAATAGCTGTCACTGCTTCGGAAAAATTTGTCATGAATTCTTGTGCGTATTTGTTCCTTACTGCTTGTGCGGAGCATGGAGATGAAGCTGCTCCAAAGATCATTGATGTCATTTCATAAATTTCAGGTTTGATATCTCTTCTTTCTCCTCGCCAAAGAAACCTTTGTGCATCTCGATCTTCTTTGATGATTTTGATTTGCAAAAACATTTCTTTTATATCTCCAGCAAGGCAATACGTTTTTCTCGGAATTTGAATAAAATGCAGATCAGATCACTGAACAAATCGGGCCCACTCATGAGACAACTATTCAAACTCACTCCATGACTTTTCGAGGCTGCATCAAAAACCAAACGTAGTTTTCCGGGTTTGTTTTCATTATAAACCGCGAAATGGCGTAGATATCATGTTCTGTTGGTCGTTTGTAGAGATTCTTCGTATGATAGTTTTCTAGCATAACCTTTTCTTAAATATTCATCAATTTTCGATTTATATATTTCTCTGAATTGTTCATCTTCATCCATTCTTCTCTCCATCTGTAACAGTCGTTTCATTGCTGTGGGTCTACTGTCTGGGAGTACAACATTTTCATTTTTCCAAAGTAGTCCTGTTTCCCATTTTTGTCCTATTGTTTTTGTAGTTTTTTCGATGATAATTTTCGCTTTCTCATTCGATAAATCACATTTATTTTCATAGTAACCTGTATTTTCAATGGAAAAACTTTCTTTGACCAGGTTATGGAGTTCTTCATCAGTTGTTAGTTGAATTTCACGAATATGTAGGGTAAAATCATCTAGTTGAAATTTGAGAGGTAAATTTCCATTAACTATCCAACCGAGCCACGTTTTGGAAAGAGCTGGACCATTCCAATTTTCATAAATAACGTCCCTTCCTATTATAAGTGGCCAATTATCTTGCCCTATCAAAATTGTTGGTTTCATCTCGAGAAAGTCTTCCATGTTGTTAAGTTATTTCATGAATCGATAGTTTTCCTGTAGTTTTTCAACATTTATTGTTTGTTTTGGCAGCTGCATATGCTTCACAGTTCTGGCATTTCTTATAGTGAATTGCTTCATTTCATGTTTTCCTTTAATGCGTAGAGATACCCTTCGTGAATTATTTTCCTTCTTGATGGTGTCATCTGTCCATTTCATCATCAGTGGTTCGGTTTCTCCAGTACATTCCAGTATATTTGCGATTTCTTCTTCAATAATGGTGATTGTGGATGCCTCATCGCACAGAGCACATGTTTCTAGAGTTCCATTCGGGCCTTCCAAAGTAACAGGTACAATTTTGAGTAAAACTGTATTTTCTTTCGATTCCAGTTGTTTTGCATGGTAAGTCACCTCGGTAGAAGTGGTGTTTTCGTGGGAACTTGATGAAATATGATCTGGGTTGTGTAGTAAACTATTATCTCTACCTTTGCATCCATTAACATTGCATGCTTGTCTCTTTTTGCAAAAATTAGTTCTATGATTTCCCAAGAGACGACAAAAGCACAGTTTTTTCTCAACCACGTATTTCCACCTTCCAGCAACATCTGATTCTTTGAATTTTTCAGACTGTCAGCTGATAATGATCGGACCTCTTGCAGAATGAACAAAATCGGGATTTTTCAGCTGAATTTGTAGTTAAAAAGGTTTTTTGTTTCCTGTCTTTCTTTTCAGTCGACAACTGCATGTAACCAACAGTTTGGGTGAATTCTTCCAACCAAAAAGGAAAGTCTTTGATGGAAACCACTTTCTTCTCCAGCAATTTCACATGGATGCCCCAATTCATCCTTCGATTCAACGGCATTTTGTCAACTAGTTCTTTCATCACTTGCGGATTCATCAGATATTGTTCACAATTCAGGCTTTCTAAACATACTGTCATATTCTGTAAAGTGTTCGAAAGTTCGATCAGATTGTCTAAGTTTTCCTCTCGAACTGGTTTGGTCTGTTTCAACTGAATGAATATTTGATCAAGAATGACTTCTTTTCTTCCGAATCTTCTTTCCAACAGCAGTAAAACGTCTTTCAACTTATCAGGAAAATTCAGTAGAGCGAACAATGTATCTCTAGCTTTGCCCTTTAGACATTTTTGGAGCCTACTCATGTTTTCCCTATTCGAAAATTGGCATAATTCAGTGCTTTCGTGGAACTGTGTGTTTTAAAAATGAAGCGAAGTTTTGTATAAAAGTGTATAAATTCTCTTTACTGCAAAGCGCTTTCGACTTTCGTCATCTTGTGTGTGTTTTGCCACTCTAGGGGATTTCCAGCAAAATAGGGAAGATCTTTGTTGAGAGATTGCCTGGTTATGATTCTTTCTAAGTACTGTTTCTCTGTTGGAACTTTGAGTTTTTCTTGTTTGTCTTCGAGTTTCGCCGTTTTTTGTCTGGTGAATGTTTCTTCAGATTCGATAGGTTTTTCTCTGTATTCAGCTGTTGATATCGATTTGAATTCCGCTGCCATCTGCCTATCATCTCTATTTTCAATTTCTAAATTTCTGTAAGGTATATCTTCAATCCATTTCTGCACTCTATTGTGATTCATTTGACTATTCATATCACTAACAGATATTTCAGGTTTTTCTTGATCGGATTCAGATTCTTCTGATATAACTGCATTTTTCAATTCCCATTCTAACATGATTTTTCGCTGCATTCTTTCTAGTCGTTGAATCTCTATTATCTCTTTTTCTTCTTCAATCTTGGCCAATTGATCATGTGCTTCGATTTCTGCTCGAATTCTGAGTTTCCTTGCAGAGCTCCTTGTTGCAGATTTCTTACTCATCTTTTTTGGAAATATTGGAATTCGTATCCAAACTGACTTTTGCCTTGAATTTTTCATCTGTCGTCTCGACATTTGCAATCAGCTTTTTTCCGGATCTAAGAATCTTGGACACACTTCCTCCGGAGGACATTTTTTCTTCTCTAGCTCAACTATTACTCGAAGGACCAATGTAAAATATTCTTTCCGTATTTCAATAACCATTTCGATAGTTATGTTATGATTAAACTTTAAATTGGAGTAAAAATTTTCTGTCAGACTTTTTTCTTAAACTTTTTATTTACCTGGATACATACATTTTGTTATACAATGTGAGTAAAACATTCGAAATATTAATTATTAATAAAACAATATAACACTCTGCCAAGTAAAAGGTAAAAGTCATGTGCACGGGTCCTGATACAACGCCTGTCTCTCCTGACAGTAAAGCATTTTTAATGAATGTTAATAGTGAAAACGACAAAATGTTCGTTCAGAGCATTGTTTGAAGAACTCTTCATACAAAGTTCAGAAGAGCTTCAAAATGAAAAGCCTTAAGCCGGATCAATCTCGTGGTAACTCACCTCGTTTCCTTGTCTTCTGTACTGTTTATAATACTGATGCTTCTCCTCTGTGTAGTTTCTGTAACTTGAATCAACCACAGATAGAAGAAGTGGCGAATTTTCGTTCGAATTCTCCAAGCTATTGGCGCTTCTCCAAGATGCGCTGATTCCACTGTCAGAACTGTTTTCAAAATCGTTGCAATGTGGCGTTAGCAACGAGAAGAATAGTATCGAGATTATTGCCTGGAAATTAAACAGTTAAATGAGAAGGTCTAATGGTGGATTATGCAGCAGTCATAAGTTTTAAGTCATAAAGTAGAATATTCGTCAATTGGTTGGAATAAACGGACCAACGAATCATTGACGAATATTTTTCCATATGAGATGAGTTAAAACTTACGACTTATGACTGCTGCATAAATCCACCATAAGACTGAGCCTTTGAACAGAGAGAATGAAATTGACTAAAGAGTCCTGAACCCAATGTTATAAATCGAAATTACATTTGAAATGTACTAGGAGATCAATGTAATGATAATACTTCCACATGAACATTTGTATAGTGTATGAAAGGCATAGCCAGTGCGAGTAGAGGGCGGCTATTATTATTATTTGCCGTAGCGAGTTACTGATTTTTGGTAGAGTACCTATTCCCTTTTCAGTTCTAGGAAATGCCACAGTGCCAACTGGTGGTGATTAGGGTAGATTCATTATAATTTTGGGAGGGGTTTTGCAGGCCAAAAAGCGTAAGTGTTACGGGTAGTAACAGTCAGACAGGCCTAAAAGGGGATGAAGTTTTTAGTGAGGCCGTATGATGAGGAATCTGTCATAGTAGACCATGGGATATAAGGCTCATGAACTCCCCATAGAGGGTTTTCTTCACCTCTGCAAATTACACACAGTACACTATTGCATGGGATTATTAAGACCTTCAAAATTAGGTGTCACTAGACCCCATGTTCTTTTGAATTTTTATGAATAGGAGACATATAATTATAATTAAACTATAACTGAAATGATTTTAACCAAAGAGGTTTACAAAACCACGACAATTAATTCGCTGTACAACAGCATCTTCAAGTGGAGAAGATATTCTATAGCTGAATTATATATTTGCTGTGATCCCTTGAATACATACTGATGATTACATATAATGTCTATTCTATGCTTTTGTCGTATCTTGATTTCTCCCCTAGTTTTTGGAATATGAGTGGAACGGGGTGACTATACAGTGAGTCCAACTTACCATGCTCACCGTGGGTATCTTTTTAATGGTGAGAGATACGAGGTCGGTTAAATGACACCAAATGTGGAGTTTATCAAGGCCAACTATAATAGGAAAAATTATTTTGATAAAATCTATTCATTTTTGTTTTATACGCAAAAAACAGATTTTTATCATTTTCATGTCTCCTCCGTAACTTCTTTATTTATGGAAATATTCGAATAGGAATTTCACATGGCAGTTTATCAATGAGATTTCGAAAAAAATATGAAATTCACACCAACTCTTCTAGAATTTGAGATATCAGCACCAACTTTTATTTTTCGAATGTATGTCTTAGCTCACTATGATTTAGCTATGAATAAAACTTATTTTTTTCTTAAAGATGATATGTCACAGTGATAGTTTTTTGTCGATAACAACGGAGTTATCGTCATTTATACAAAGCAAAAACTATTTTGAAGTCGCCATCTTGAATTTATAAATTAAAAAAAAAACTCATGATCTCCGACCTCAGAAACCCCCTCATACCAATTTTGAATAGAATCGGACCATAATCACAAATCTAAATTTTTATTTCAACAAAAATTCCGTAATGCATTGTCACCGGAATTATGAACATCTGCCAAATTTCAAGTTATTAGGACTGCCAGAAGTGGGTCAAAATTCACTTGCAAGATTTGATTACATACAGACAGACACCGAGACAGGTGAAACTAACTAAAGACATGTAATAAGAATTATTCAAAAAGTTCAAAATTTCAGCAATATATACTCCTTTCATTCTGATACTAGAAACAAAGAAAAATCTATAAAAGGTAATCAAAAACTCCACCTTCACATTCTTCCCATTTGATTCATCTTCGTACACTTTCTCTTAGAACGTTTCTCAAAGTATTATAGTCAATTGTTCTAAAAGTGTGAAAAACAGCCTCTTTCAATTCCTCAACGTTGTTATAGGTTCTCTGATATACCTTATTCTTCATATACCCCAGAGAGAAAAATCCATTGGGGAGAGATCAGGGCATCTGGCAGGCCATAAACAATGACCTCTATTAGCAATCTATCGTCCCGGAAACCTCTCTCTCAGATAATTTGAAATTATAACAGCGTTGTGCTCTGGGCACCCATCTTGCTGGAACCACATTCGTTCGTTCAAGTTGATAGGTATCTCTTGCAAATATGTTTCCACATCTAGGTATTTGAAGCATGATCAAATAGCGATGTCTATTTAAATTGCCTTCAAATATGATGGGTCCTAGTATTCGTCCTCCAAGGATTCCGCACCACACATTGAAGCCGAAACGATGCTAATTTCTAACCTCAACAATAATGCAGGGATTCACAATTGACCAATAGTGTCGATTATGTCTATTGAACATTCCATTATTTGTGAATCGTGATTCATCTTTCCACAATATGCAAAATGGGAAATCTTCACGATATTCATCAATGAACCAGTTACAATAATTTAATCTTCTTTCAGCATCTTCTGGTCGTAGTACCTGGCTAACGTGTAATTCTTTTCTTTTTCTCAAAATACGACTTAATTTCGACTTTGATATCCGTGTATTTCTTTGAATTTCTCTTGTGGAAGTCTCGGGATTTTGCGCAACTTGATTTAATACTTCCTCTACACCAGCAACATCCCTTGGTTCCTTATTTTGCTTCAAAATAATCCGTATGTTCTCAAATTAACTTCAAGTCTACGAAAAATAGTCTCATGCGGCTGATGACGCTCAGGAAAACGATTTAAGTATTCATTTTCTGCATCTCTTGAATTTCTCAATCTTATGTAACAGAAATTTATTATCTTTCTTCATTGCCGAAGTTATTCATTTCCAGCTCAGATATTTAAAACCAACTTCACAAGAAACTACATGAATTATCGATAGATATTTGTTATTTATTACCAACCTTCCTACTTTGTTTCTGATGCCTACTTGACGAAACTGAAAAACTGAAATAACTAAAAGAAACGTTTTGTGGTCAAGTGTTCAAAATAGCATCAGATGTGTATAAAATAAGGAAAGACTTTTTGAATACTTTTTATTACAAGCCTTTAATTAGTTTCACATTTCTCGGTGTCTGTCTATCTGTAATCAAATCTTGCAAGTGAATTTTGACCCACTTCCTAATAACTTGAAATTTGGCAGATATTCATAATTCCGGTGACAATGCATTATGGAATTTTTGTTGAAATAAAAAAATTAAAATGGCGGACGAGATTTGTGATTATGATCCGATTCCATTAAAAATTGGTATGTGGGGGTTTTTGAGGTCGGAGATCATGATTTTTTTTTTGGTGAAATTAGGAATTCAAGATAAACTCCACATTTGGTGTCATTTGACCGACCTCGTATCTCTCAAAATTAAAAAGCATGGTAAGTGGGACACACTGTATATAATTACACTTCATGAAATGCATTGAGTTTCTACAGTTTGAATAGTAAGATCAACTTGGCGTGGAAATAATCGAATAATTCTACGCTGCTGTTATGAATGGAAAAATCCAGTCCAATTATTTGATTTATTTACAGAACTTAATAGTTATTATTTTTCGTTCACTTACGACTATATAATTACTGCTCATTGAAATACCATTCAACCTACCGCTGATAATGTCATGGTTGCCATCACTGTCGAGGCCATCGGGAATCCGCAAAACTGCAACAAAAATCCACCCAGAGCTGGTCCAACAACTTCTCCCAAGGAATACATGCTCGACCAAATACCTGCAACAACGCAGTATGTCGACAATGAATCTCTGCATCCAGCTTCACTGAAAATATAAATAACAAGTACAGGGTCACTGTTGAAGTCCGTATCATATGTTTTTTTTATTATTCATTTATTACAAATTTTGAGTCCATGAATTGTGTGTGGTTTGAAAATAATGCGAAATGACCATGCAAATTAAGATTGGATTTTGAATTGAAATATATGAGAAATAATATAGGTCCAAGAATTGAACCTTGTGGTACGTCAAATGTTACATTCCCTATCCCTATTCCCAGATAAATGATTTTGGAACCATTTATGTCCAGGACCTCTAATCCCGATATTGAATAATTTACATATTGAAATTTCGTATCAAATGCTTTTGATAGATCCGGTTATGATAAACAATAATGGAAGTTTTCATCTGGGTTCAGTTGAAACAATACAGTCCATTATACCAAAAAATTATTTTATCAATCCATTACTCTTCGGTTCATGATATTCTCAATAATTTTGGATAAAACTGGTGATACTGATACAGGTCGATAATGACTTAAAATTTCATTTTTATTACTTTTGAACATAGGTGTAACCAAAACCCTAGCAATTTTCGTATTATGGGGAACATTGCCAGTGCCAAACGATTTATTAAAAAATTCTCCTATTTTTTTTCTTTGGTGTTCTGGCATCGACTGCTATGTTATTAGCCACATGTTCTGGATAGGCCTTGTTACTAACTCCATGCGCCACCTTAGGAGCAGCATTGTTAATTGGAACGCAACAGTGAATCGTGCAGGACTCACCCCAGTCCAGCCACGAGATTTGAATAATTCAATCGGTCAAATTAAATTAAAAAATCCCAGCCGCAACTGGGGCTCGAACTCCGGACCTTTCGACCCAAAGTCGGACGCTCTAACCACTGCGCCACGCCCCGACATTTTTTAGATTATTATTATTATTATGCTCTTATTCAATGGGATAATTCCGATGCAACCATTTTTACAATTTCAATACTAACATTATCGAAGCCAGCCGCTTTTTTTAATTTAGATTTTTTATAGTATCCTGTACTTCTACACAAGTTGTTTGTCCTAAAACAGGGAATTAGTGGCTGATACAATATTACAACTATTTGATGGTTCAAACAAATTATCATTTTGCCTATTACATATACTTGATTTATAGTCTTCCACATAGATTTTGGTGTAGCATTCATAAGTTCATTTTTGAAATAGTTATGTTTCATTCCCCTGCCGTTTTTTACTTATTTATTATAATGATTATATTCAGTTTGGAATTCTACATCAGGAAACTTGATGAGAAAATACTTATTTCTGGTAGCGATTATTTTCAAATATTCGAATTAAACCAAGGTTTAGAATTTTCGTAAATTTTGATGGATTCCTGAAAACAATTACATGGGAAAGCCTTAGTGATATCGTCATGAACTTCATTTGTGTTTAAATATAATTGTTCAAATGGATTCAACATTTTTTCGTATGACTTCAATATTATATTTGTGATAATTTTATATATAATTTTTGTATTGTTTTGAACTAATGAAATATAGTGATGTTTTTTGAAGAAATTGGTATTCTTCACGATATGATCAATGAGCGATTTGCATTTTTTTTGTCTCTAGTAGGAATTGTGGTATTACCTAATGTAAAATTTAATTCCTATATATGTATAATGAATTTGGCATGTTTGGTATGAATTTGAGATTACCATATTCATGTTGATTTCACCAAATAAAAATGTGCTCGTTATCTTCATTAATTTTTTGAGGTTGTTATAAATACTCACACTGCACTTGTGAGTACTCCTTGAAACGTAGATATTAGGGCCAATGCTACAGAGATCCCCAGAATCGACAGTGCTATCAAATCTAACCACAAGCCTCTGAAAGGAAGTAATTGCATTAGTCCCGCTTCATTTTCATTTTCAAAACTTACACGTCATCCAATGGCAAGAATGGAGAAGGGCCCAGCAACAGTAAACCCACGGTACACATGAGTAACCCTATAACCATCATCGACCAGTGATTGTTGACCTTATCTGCCAACCACCCCCAAGCTGGACTAGATATACCGTACAGGGCGGAGAATAAAAGAAATACCAGGCCTATTTTCTCTGGACTGAGGTTGAACTGTTAGTTGAAGAATAATTCGAATGAGTAAAAATAAATTTCCAAACTAACGAGGAATACATTTTCATCAAAGTGAATTACAAAGAATATAGAAATTACGTAAAATCCAATAAAGAAACTCACCAGAATAAATTTCAGGCATATGGTTATAAAGTTTGAACATGATACAACAACTTACACGTCTCAAATGTGGCTCCAAAGTGGGATCCAAGAACGACCAAGTGCTTGAAACTATCACTACGACTATTCCTATTACTATCACGGTTGGAACTCTCAACAATTTGAACATGGATGTAGTTTTATTCGTCATATCACATTCTGGAAAACAGAAAACATGTTTTGAAATTTTTTGTTGTGGCACCGCTTCTGCTGCTAAGGCTTATAGTTTTTTATTATTGATAATAATGGACGAGTGTGATTTTTCAAAATAAAAATTACATGAAATTTCGCTCCAATAGGGTTCCAACGTTTACCTGCAAAAGTTAAACTTTAGTAGGGTTGAAAACTACTGGGGAAGGAAACGATTTTACTGAAACATACATATATTTGCTAGAAGTAAATTTAGTGATAAGGAAAAACCTTTAGTTATTTTAATGTTTTCATAAGCATAATGTATAAAAACAATCTTACCTTCAACATCGGGTAAGAGAAAAACATTTATAGGTACTATAACTACCATAGCAATTCCTAGGACAAAGAATGGCATACTGAAGCCGCCTACCTATCTAGAAAAAAATAAACATCAATCATCACCATTTGTCACTGAGATTACTAATAGTATTACATACATACCGAATACAAAATTCCTCCGAGTGCTGGACCTGTGCTCATACCAAGGCCTACAAAAGTTTCTAAAATTCCCTGAAATTTACAAAATTCATCATCTTTGGCGAATAAACAACAAACAAACGAGCAAACAAATAAACAAAACTTTAGCAGAGTTTTAAGTACACAGAACCATTGTTAAAGAGGAATATTTTTAAACATCACTGTGCATAAACTTTAATTAAGTGTATAATAGCTATTTGTGTACCAAGTGCGTTATACAGATCCTAACGCCCGAAGGGTAACATACACCCGAGGGCCTTTGGCCGTTGGCCTTTGATGAATGTTGCCCGATGGGCGTTAGGATCTAGTAATGCTCGTAGTACATACATCCCACAGAATGTGACGCTCAAAGCTGAAAAAGCGCAAGGAAATTTACTGCCTGTGAAATCCAAATACTTATACGAGAAGGAGTATGACCATTTTTTAAAATGGAAAGATGAAAACAGAGTGAATACCGTAAATGAAACTGTCTTAATGGCATACTTCCAGGAACTGGTGAGTTTATCTCATGAAAAATATTAATACTTTTTATTTATTTTACATTAATTCAGTCTGAAAAATATAGTGCAAATAGTCTATGGACCAAATACTCACAGCTGAAATCAACATTGATTGTTGAAGAAAATATTAATATATCAGCATTCAGTCAACTGATGGCCTTTCTGAAAGTTAAATCAAAAGGATAAATTCCTAAAAAATCAAAGGTGTTGGAAGGCGGACAAGTACTTATTACTTTTCATAAGAAAAGCTCTAGATGATAATTTTCTGCTTCATAAAGTTGTTCTGGTAATGGGCGTATTTGGAGGCTTAAGACGTGATGAAATGGTTAAGATGACAATTGATGACATTGAAGACAGAGGAGCCGTTTTACTGATCAAGATACCAGAAACCAAGACCTGCACCTCAATAAGTTTCACCATTGTTGAAGAAAGCGAAATAGGAGCCTTGAACTTAGTTAAAAAGTACATTGCACTACGACCAAAAGGATGTAAACAACGTAGGTTTTTTTTTTACCTAGAGAAATAATAAATGCATTGAGTTACTTGTAGGTAAAAATACTATAGGAAGTGTTCCTTCTATCCCTTGATTTGAAAAACCTGAAAGGTTACACCGGACATTGTCTACGCCGAACGTCGTCAATGCTTCTTGAAACACTAAAATTACATGGAAAATGGAAGAGTGGTACGGTAGCGGAGAGCTATATTGATGAAAGTATCTCCTCGAAGAACAAAATTGCTACAATGATAGCCCATTCCGTTTCCGAAAAAGAAAATATTAACGTTCCGAACGAAACCGAATGCACATCGTTCAACTCACAGAACTTCAGACTTGGTACTAATTTTTCAGGAACATTTGAAAATTGTAATTTCTATTTGAGAGAAAATATAAATAAAACTTTTCTGAGTAATTAATGTATTGAACTACAGAAAAAAACATTTAGCTGGTGTTATGATTCATAATGCCCTCCATAACGCCCCGGGCATTATGGGTCTGTTAATAGCAACCGTTGCCAAGGTATTATAAAGCAGTAATGGACAAGTGAAAAATAAAACTATAAAACAATAAGACGCTGACAACACTATATTTTATGAATTCCTGTATATTGTGAAATGCATTAACAATAAGAATGACTTCAACTTAGATTTGAATCTGAACAAGTTTGGCTGGTTTAAATTTCTTCTGGTAAACTGTTGGAAAAATTAGCCCCTGTGTATTCTGGGGGTCTTTTATAGCTAATGAAGGTAGCTAGTTCCAGTATGAATTCGTTCCTCCTTCGAGTGGAATAATTACGAACATTTTTATTGAGGGTGAAGCTGTATTTAGGATTGCCAATATACATTAGAAGATTGTAAAGATAAATGTATGTGAAAGTTAATTGTTTTTTTCTCTTTGGAGTAAGCTCTGCAGGATTCCCGATAATCGAGGTGGTAAATAAAAATAATTACTCTTTTTTGTGCGAGGGAGACTCTATTGTTATCGACAGCAAGACCGTAGGATTTAATATTATAACTAATAGTTGAATACACTAACGCATAGTTCACAGAATTCATGCCTCCTCCACTAAGACAGCTCATTACATTTGCGAAGTAGTGTTTGTTTAGTTCGGAGCATATCGTCTTGATACAATGTTTCCAATAATTGCGCCATGAAATTTACAATTTTCTTGATGCGATAATGTATCATTATTGATTCATAACTGCTCAGTATCGGTTTTTGAATAGTTTATAATCAAACGATTTTTTCACACCAATTATTGAACTAAAGAAGAACACTCTTTATTTTTATAAATAATTATTTCCTATCCGAACTAGATACTATTATTGATGTATCATGTGGAAACATAAAGACTTCTCCATCGCTTATATATTCAGGAACGTGGTTGATGAACAATAAAAAAATGAGAGGGCCAAGAACACTTCCTTGAGGAACACCAGAATCTATTGGATATTCATCAGAAGTTTCGCCATTTATCTTCACTATCAATGAACGCCCTTGTAGAAACGAACGAATCTATTCTGATATATTGCCTCAATTCCGAGTAATTTATAATAATTTTTGAAATCAAAGGTCAGGTTGTCAAACGCACGTAATAAGTCAAAAAACAGTCCAATTTAAGTTCTTTTTTTCCTAGTTTTCCTTGTATTATTTGGATGAAGTCGATTGTTGCCGTTTTTGTAGAGTGGTCTTCTCTGAATCCATGTTGGTTTTTATTTAATATGTTATATTTATTCAGGTAGCTATTTATTCGTTTGGATGTGTCCTCTTTGAAAAATTTGGACAAACTAGTCAGGAGGGCAATAATTGGTCTGTAGTTTATTAGTGACAATTTGTCTCCCTTCTAGTGAATGGTTGATACTAAAGATAATTTCAACCAATTGACCCAGTTCAAATGATTTATTCAGAATAAATGCTGAGTACAGTAGATACTATGTCTGTAGAACATTTTTTAAGAAGATACACCAGGACTTCATCTATTTCGTTAGATTTCTTGTTTCTTAAATCTGTAATATTTCTAAAACTTTGGCAGTGGAAGAAGGTTGAAAACAAAAATAATTAATTTGCTTAGGATGGGATGTTGTCCATTTCATAAATAGATTATTTCTGAAATGGTTCGTTCGTTGATCACCTACAACAGTGGATTTAAAATAATGTCCAAAAAGATTTGCAATAATTTTTTCCATTTGTTATTTTTCCCTCTCGAGGTGAAGTTCCATTTTGCCCTGTGATTTTTCCCTGTTCAGGCGAGTAATCACTATGACCCAAATTGTTTTACATTTCTTGTAAGATATGTCCATTAGATTTGTATAGTGTTGGTCATATGCCTTTTAAAAATGTTTGTACTGATTTTGAAGTTAAACATTTTACTTGAATATTCTTTTCGCAAGATGTTCAGATTTATTTAATTTGCCGATTCAAATTTGAGTTCATCAGTACACCAAGAGTAAATTTTCGTGGTGGTTTTGGCTTTGTTAGAGAAAGTGGAAATAAAGCTTCGAATGTAAGTGAAAAAATAGTTCATATGACGGTATATATCGAGTAAACTCGTTCAAATGTGCATTTTTGCATTGAATAAAACGCCTACTTACTATTACTGATCCTATATTGTCTGGAAAAGTCTTCACAACGAACACGTAGCTAGCTGTGGAAAAAGCACTAGCCCCCACAGCTTCAAGTCCTCTTATTAACAAACACAGAGTTGTGAACAGAGTGAAGTTCTGGATGTTCTCTAATAACCTGAAATTCCAGCAACATTTATCTCAGATCGGTTTGAAAGAAAACTCGTTGAGATTGTGTGAGAATTGTTATTAAAAAAAAATTTAAGAATTGAATTTTACGTAGCAGATACATTTTGAAAGAAAACAGTAAAGTTGTATTCTTCCCAAAATAATTAGTGATTTAAAGGTATTCATGGCCCTCTAGATTGAAAAATAGATTAATAAAATTCATTACAAAAAGTGGCAACTGATACATGGTTGTATCATATTTCATGAACAGTGATTTGAATCTTGGTAGATTCACAAATAACAGGTGAATGTGATGTAGAAAGTTTTGCGTACATCGACACTAAGTTTGTAAAACGAATAATTTCGACAAAGTCGATACTAGTAGTTTGCTCTGAAACCATTGAATTATGGCTTTAAAATGTTTTCCAATTTTCATTTCAGTGAGTTCCATGTTTCCGATTGGTAAACTAGTACTGTATCGTCTGAGAAGCTCACAATGTCTCCTTCCACACCTATCGTGAATATATCATTTAAGTGGATGTTGAACAGGATTAGACCCAATACTGTCCTTTGAGGTACGCCGTATTGAACTGTGAGAAATCCACTGAAATTGTCTTTGATTTTTACTACAAATTGATTTCTTTCATAAAGATAACTATAGAGAGTATTAAGAGAGTAAAAGCTGTCCGTGGTAGATAGTATCGAATGATTTCATTAAATCCACGAAGTTACATAACGGTGGTTGTTGGAGAAAGTGCCCTGTATAAAAAGTTGATGATGTTGCTAAACATTTTGTTTTCTGTTGTTTTTAATGAATAAATTAATAACTTTCAATTTGTACAAGAGAATTGTCAATATATATTTTAAAATAGTATTTTCATTCAATTAAGAGATTTACAGTCCACAGAATTCATTAGAAATATAATAAATAGAGACCATCGTCAACAGTGGTGATTTTTCATCTATATAATCACTGATTTTGCTGTTCAGGAGTTTTGCACCCACGGTTCATTTGCCAATTTGAAATACAGATTGACTTTTTGATAAAATTTTATTTTTGGTAGATACTCCACCGCGGGATTTCAAGATAAATTAAAAAACATTTGCAAAATTTGAAATCACGGATATTGGGCGGTGGTTCTCTACTTTGTGATTATTTTTCATGACTTGAAAATTGGTGAAATAATGGCATATCTGTCAGAGGTAATTGAATAACCATCGCAGGAAAAATAAATTATTTGATCTGAAAACTGATGGGATGTTTTACAACACCACTGGCAGAATTTGTTGATAATGATCTTATACTCACCCGAATAAAATATTGCATGCTCCTGCCACGAAGATTCCATAAAGGAACAGAAACTTGGCTCCAAATTTTGGAAGCTGGAAATAGAAGCAGTAAGTATTACTTTATTTTCCAACGCTTCTCAGATGATATCAGATGCCCTGTTCAATTCCCTCTTTACTAACTACCCTCACCTTCAAATTGCACTCGCCGTAATACTTTTTGTGACAGATAAAATTAAACATTTTGTTCGTTGGTTAACACAGTTTTCACTGTTCTCACAACTTTTATTTGAGACATTTTTCATATCTCAAATATGGAAGCAGCTATCGTGCACCCACGCATTGTTAAAATTGTTATTTACGTCAACCTGTTGCACCCCTACGTGTAACCCTCAGAAGTCTTTGAGTTAGGGAAGACGCAGCCCTTACCTTTTAACGTGTGATGCCATGCACGAGACCGATGAATCGGTGGATCGAACCCACGACCCTACGCTTGAGAGGCGAACGCTCTATACCAGCTAACCACGGCGGCCCATGTTAATACATCCTGTATTGAGAGAGCTGTGCATAAAATGATGGCTACATTGCAAAATATGTAGACATTTTTGTATATGAATGCACTAAAATTGAAGAACAAAATCATCATCATAATTCAACGATCGTAGTGGACGGTAATTTGAGACTTGCGGACAAAAATAGGTTACGCGGAAGTCCAAATTGTTTTTTTCTGTCATTATTAGAATACAATTTTTCACATTTTATTTGAAGCTTTCAAACTCTCTGAGAGTAAAAGGGCCACGATAACTTTTATTTTTATATTCGGTAATTTCGTTACTAGTATCAACAAACTTTGCATTCACTTGACTCGTTCTAGAGATTTACTGAAACCCAATACGCTGTGCACTACTTCATGCCAAAAAGCCATCTTTGTCTTGGGCTCAAACTTTATAATGAGCTTGACGATTAAATTAAAAATGCACCAAATATTGCTGTCGACAAAGGACCCCGCACCAATCTTTTGGAAAACCGGTTTCGGTGAAAATCGCTGAGATTTCAATATGATGTAGCCCATGCCATCCTTAACAAAGGTTACCGTTGCGCCCACTCTCTGAATGCCGGCGTTTGGATTTTTCAGGGGGTCAAAGTTTGATATTTTGACGATTTTTCAAAAAATCCGGAATTTCTTTTTAATCGTATCGATCTAAATTTTTATAATGGAATAGTCCACAATGTGTTCATCAAAAAGGTCAAATGACAAAAGTTTGTAGAATCAAAACTGGCTGGTATACAGAGGGTTGAAGTTTGCTTTTGGTAATTCTTATCGAACTTTTTTCGAGAAAATATTCGTTTTCCTGCAGATCCATATGCAATTGATGTTACAGTACATGAGAGGGCGATCATATTTTGCATTTGAACCAATCATCCAACTTTAAGTATTTGGAAGATACGGGGCGATCAAAAATATATTTTCAATTTCGGAAAAATGTATCCCTTCGTATAGTCAGCTTCCACCAATATAGTCAGCTGATTTTTTGAAACTATGTAGCTAATATATACTCAAATGTGTCAACGTCTGTGCTCAATAATCTGAAGCCAAATAAAGTTGCGGCGATGGTCCAAAAAATATGGAGAAGGGATGTTTCGGAATAATTTTGAAATGATTTCTAAAATCATCCGTGATTTTTTTTTTATTTTCTGACATAATGTAACTTAGTTATTCTTGATCAAAAAGTTCCACAGTTCCTACGGTTTGAATTATACAGGGGTTTGAAGTATCGTATTTCATCGATTTCTCGAATAATCAATGATTCCTTTGTAACGGAAAATAATATTGTTTCCTAGACAAACTTCGAAATATTTCAATGACAAAATATCTGAAGTGAGAATTCATGAATATACAAAGGTTGCAACTGAGTCTCATTCTGTGAGAATTCATGAATATACAAAGGTTGCAACTGTCTCATTCTGTAAATTTATTTTCGGGCATATGCATGAGCATACGAATACGATTCATGTTTCATATAGTGTGAGAATATAATACAAATTCTAGGACCACCGTTTTCATTGTATGTTCTAGGAAAATACAGCATATCATTCCTCTCTATAATTTTTCATCTGTCATTATTAGAACAAAATGTGAAAACATTCGATGGTGCAAAACATAAATATTTATCTAAGAGTAAGGTTATTCTGTCTAAAAAAGAACAAAGAAAAATTCAATTCTCTGCAATTTTTAATCACGATGTTTCAACTGTTAAAATCTACAGTCGTTATCAAGTGTATAAATGCGACAATCTCAAGGATACTTCTTATATATGCTATGGATAATTTTGTGTCATTAGCCTAGGGGTGATTTGCCGGTGTTCAGGTAATCATGTTAATTACAGTACCGGGCCCCTCCGGTACAGCATTGTTAATTCTTATCGCAATTTCAATTGATCCATGCCACTAATTAAGGGTTTCCACACATTACGGATTTCTATGCTATCTTGACTGAACACTTTGTTGTTCATAATATATGCACTCTCTTTAAACTTCCTTCTATACCAGCCCTCTTCTTTATGGATGACTTCGGCTTCAGTACATTGTATGTTGTGTTGGGTCGTCCAACACAACGTCGTGATTAAAAATTGCAGATAATTGAATTTTTCTTTGTTCTTTTTTAGACAATGAAAGTCCAGAATAACCTTACTCAAAGTGAAACATTGTCAACCACTTTCAAACAAATATATATCTTTCATACTAATACGCATAATGATGCCGTGATCATCTCCAGAAGACACTTGTTTAACAGCATACGATCTTTTTCGAAAATAAGTTGTTTTCATCCTGTATTTTTCTAAAACATCGGGTGAAGACGAGGTGGTTCTGGTTCTAATAGAATTTCTGAATTTATTAAATTATGAATAGTAAACGAATACTTATATTTTGGGAAAAAAATATTTTTTTTGGACGAGTTGCAACCTTTGTAAGTTCATGAATTCTCATTTCAGATATTTTGTCATTGAAATGTTTCGAAGTTTGTCTAGGAACCAATATTATTTTCCGTTACAAAGGAATTATTGATTATTCGAGAAATCGATGGAATACTATACTACAACCCCTGTATAATTCAAACCGTGGCATTCGCGAGGTAGGTACTGTAGAACTTTTTGATCAAGAATGAGTCATCTACATTATGTCAGAAAACAAAAAAAATTCAGCGATGATTTTAGAAATCATTTCAAAATTATTCCGAAACATCCCTTCTCCGAATTTTTTGGACCATGGACAATATAATTAATTGTGCCCTTTCTACGCTTTTGAAAAGTATCGTATACTTACGATCTTTCCGAAAATTGGAGAAACGATTACCATCACTAGAGCGTAAAAGCTGAAAACCAATCCTGAAAGAGTGTCTGAGAGGCCTTTTTCGTAAGCTTCTTTTGGGAAGAATGGTGCCATAATGGACATTGAACAGAAGCTCATAAAATCCACCAGAGCTATAGAAATCAACGTCATTTTCTGCCTTCTTGTGAAACCTTTTATAGCAGATATTTGTAAATGAGAAGCTGTCCTACAAAAATATTAAAAATAATATTATAAAAACAATATATTACAGGTCCAACTTCAACATTTGGCTTTTTGAAAGAAGTTAGTAAGCGGGAAGGGATATGATAGTAGGTAACAACTCGTGAGTAGTAAATTCGTGTACAGTAAATTAAATATTATCAACCTCAATATGAATCTAATGAATGTTTCGGCTAAGTTTTTCTTGTCTTAGAAAAGTATTGTTACTGTGGTGAAGCTGTGGGCGATGCCGGGCCTGAACACTCACGCAGGCTGCATATGACCTTCGATACGCTATGCACCAAGAAGAATCTGGATGATTCGATGGAGAATTCCAGAGCATTTCGAGAAGTCAACAATTAATATAAAAAGAACGACGCAGCAGACAGACGGGCAGTCAGTGAAGTGAGAGTCGAATATAAATACTAGAGTGATTGTTATGTAAATTAGAGTACTGTGAATCATTGTATTTCGTATAATATATAATATAAATTATTTTAGAGTTAATTGGACTATAAATATATTACATTTGGTGTTAGAAGTGCGATTTTTAAATACAGAGTGTTCCTGTAAGTAGAAAGTTGGTGTATTTCGGACAATTATTTTCACGTGTGAAAAAGACAATAATAATAATAATAGACTGGTGGCCGTGGAATAGACTGTGTGAAATAGACAATAATAATAGTAATAGACTAGTGTCCGAGAAATAGACTGTGTGAGATAGACAATAATAATAATAATAGACTAGTGACCCGTGAAATAGACTGTGAAACATAGACTAAGACAAAATGTGTTCGAGAAAAGTTCGCCTGGTTGAATTGAAGGTTGCGGAATTGAAGCAAGAACTGGAGGAGAGGGAACTTGACACAAGTGGTAAAATGGCCGTGCTTCAAACAAGACTTGCCGAGGAGTTCAGAGGTGCGTTTCAATTTAACGTCTGACGTCCGGTAACGGACGATGTATGACGTCATAGTT
The DNA here is from genome assembly GCA_944452925.2 of Chrysolina oricalcia. Classification (NCBI taxonomy): domain Eukaryota; kingdom Metazoa; phylum Arthropoda; class Insecta; order Coleoptera; family Chrysomelidae; genus Chrysolina; species Chrysolina oricalcia. Next base: position 29,033,318 of record OX101808.2, read on the forward strand.
GTTTCGTAGGGCGATATCTTTCGGATTGAATTTTGAAACGCTCTCCTAAATCGTGGTGTAAATAGTTGACGGTTGGACGTTCCACTCAAGAATTTTGAAACGATGGAATGAAGTTTTCGGACAGGACGTTCTAATATCGAAACGCTTCGTAAGAAAAGTTAGACGTCGGACGCACGTCGGACGTAATATTGAAACGCACCTCAGGAGGGCGAGGACCCAGAAACATTTCTATTCGAAGTTTCTGGAATAGATATGAGTTCCATAATGAGTAAACTCGACGGAATGGAAGACAAAATGCAACAGAATTCGGCGAGTCTGAAAGAAGAATTTCAAGAAAGTTCGAGGAATTTGGAAGCAAAGCTGCTAGAAAATTCGAATAGTTTGAAGGAAGAACTTCAAGAGAAACTTCTAGAAAATTCGAATACCATGAAAGAAGAACTTTGTGGCGTGGCGAATCGACTGGAAGGAAGAATAGGGACTGTCGAGACAGAGATGGAGAAAATCAAAGATGAAATTGAAGAAGAGATGGGAAAATTGAAGGAAACAATTAGTGACGAAATCAAAGGCGGACTCGAGGCGGAAATTAACAAAATAAAGGAGAAAATCTGCAAATTGGAAAACCAGATTGGCACTACCCACACCACAGAATCTGTCAATGAAAATTCAATGCTGGAACTGAGTTTGAACTTGGATGATGTTCAGAAGGGTTTGAAAGATGTGAAGATCATTTCTGAAACAGGAAAGCTCTCCATGAAACCACCCCAGTTCGATGGAAAAACACCATGGGCAAATTACCGCCGACAATTTGAAGCTGCAGCAAAAGCAAATGGATGGAATGCAGGAGGAAGAGCTGTGGCATTAACACTGGCCTTGCGTGGAGAAGCAACGAATATTTTACAAAATCCTCACGGCACAAGAACAAGAGGACTACGAACAGCTGATTAAACATCTCGAATTACGGTATGGACAGACCCATCTAGAACAAGTATACCACTCACAGCTCAAAAACCGCTGCCAGAAATCAAGCGAGTCCCTACAGGAGTTTTAAGCAGACATTGCAAGCTTGGTTCGCCTTGCATACCCAGCTACACCGGAAAAGGTAATGGAGCGACTAGCAGTTCAGGCATTCTTAGATGGACTTCGTGACCAGGAAACCAGACAAGCATTGACACTAGCTCGTCCAACACATCTCGTGGATGCACTGGCACGTGCTTTGGAATTTGAGGCAGCGAATCAATCCTGCAGAAGCCAAAGTAAAGTCCGAGTTATTGAAGAAGACCCACAGGAGCCTGCTAACATCGAAGCTGCCATAAGAAAGATCGTGAAGGAAATGTTGCCTGAGAGAAGACTAGTGAGATGCCGGAACTGTACTTGGACACGTGCGTAGTCAATGTCCAACCCTCAAGAAATCGAAACCAACGAAGGTTGTTGAGAAGGGGCAATCGTCGGCCTATACTCAGAAAGCCCCGGTGAACAACGCATATGTCGCTGTCCTCCAACGACAGAACAAAGGAGCCTTCGTAGACGGGTTCATCAACAACAAGCCTTGCGCAATGCTGCTGGATACTGGTGCGACTAGGACAATCCTTGGACCTGCTTTTATTAAAACACCATCGGCTCAGGACTGTTGCATTTCACCGTTATGCCATTCGGGCTTTGTAATGCTCCAGCCACATTCGAGAGATTAATGGAGACGGTTCTAAAAGGACTTTCATGGAGGACGTGTTTGGTATATCTCGACGACATTATTGTGGTTGGCAAATCGTTCGAAGACCATGTAAAAAACCTGGAGGAGGTATTCCCTCGACTGAGAAACTCTGGACTGAAGCTGAGCCCCAAGAAATGCCACCTGTTCCAAAAAGAAGTACATAACCTTGGCCATGTTGTCTCTGGGCACGGAGTAGCAGTAGATGACGAGAAGATCAAAGCAGTGAAGGAGTGGCCTATTCCGAAAGACATACACCAACTACGTAGTTTCCTTGGTTTGTGCACATACTATCGCCGATATGTGCTAGGGTTCGCCAACATCGCTAAACCACTGACCAGGATCACGGAAGGTCAAACAAAGTTCCAGTGGTCCGAAGAGTGCCAAGACTCGTTCAGAAAACTGAAGGGGGCACTGATCAACGCACCGATTCTGAGTTATCCCCTTCCGAGTGGAAAATTCATTTTAGACACGGACGCCAGCAACGTGGGACTTGGAGCTGTCTTGTCCCAGATCCAAGATGGGCAAGAGAAGGTCATCGGATACTTCAGTAAAACTCTTAGTAAACCGGAGCGTAACTACTGTGTCACCAGACGAGAATTGTTGGCTGTTGTCAAGGGAGTAGAACACTTTTACAAATACGTGTACGGAAGAAGATTCCTGTTGAGGACTGACCACGCAGCCCTCAAATGGCTTCTACAGTTCAAAAACTCCGAGGGCCGAGTAGCACGTTGGATCGAAAGACTACAAGAATTCGACTTCGAGATCGAACATCGAGCAGGGAGTGGCCACAAGAACGCAGATGCCCTATCAAGGAGACCATGCCCAGACGACTGCTCACATTGCCGACGAGCAGAAGAGAAGGAAGCAGCGATTTGTATAACCACGGCAGTTGACAACAACTGGAATGACAACGAGGTCCAGAAAGACCAAGAAAAGGATCCAGATCTTGGGTTAGTCATCGGTTGGAAAAAGAGTAATCAAAGACCGACATGGCAGGAAATTGCAAGATATTCCTCAGCACTCAAATCCTACTGGGCGCAATGGAATTCCCTTACCCTGGACAATGGGGTCCTGAAACGTGTATTGGAGTCCGAAGATGGTGGGGAAGACAGACGTCAAATAGTGGTGCCCAAGAACAGAAGACAGGAAGTACTCCGAGAGATCCATGATGGAGTTGCTGGAGGACATCTGGGTGTGACGAAGACCCTGCAGAAAGTAAGGCAACGGTTCTACTGGGTCAATTGTCAAGTTGATGTCAATGACTGGTGCAGAAAGTGTGCTGTTTGTGCTGCCAGCAATGGACCTCGGACACGACCCAAGGCCCCGATGCGTCAGTATAACGTAGGTAGTCCATTCGAAAGAATCGCCATTGACATCGCCGGCCCGTTCCCCGTATCAGATCTTGGAAATAAATACATCCTTGTGGCAATGGACTATTTCAGCAAGTGGGCCGAAGCCTATGCCCTGCCCAACCAGGAAGCCATCACCGTCGCGGACGTCTTGGTGAAAGAGTGGATATGTCGATTCGGTGTCCCCTTGGAGCTCCACTCGGACCAAGGCAGAAATTTCGAATCCAACCTGTTCCAAGAAATCTACCAACTGCTGAACATCCGCAAGACGAGAACCACAGCTCTACATCCACAGTCCGATGTAATGGTTGAGCGGATGAACAGGACTATCAATCGCCACTTGTCCAAGGTAGTCTCTGACCATCAAAGAGACTGGGACCAGTATCTTCATTTGTTCCTGATTGCCTACCGTTCCGCAGTGCACGAGTCGACCGGCCAAACCCCTGCTAGTATCATAATGGGCCGAGAGCTGCGACTTCCCTGTGACCTAAAGTTTGGGACGCCACCAGGACAGGATACCGCGGGAGAGGACTACATCAGTAAACTCCGTCAGCGAATGGAAGACATCCACGAACGAGTCCGTTTGAACATCCACAGTGCCAGCGACCGAATGAAAGCGACTTATGACATCAATGCCGATGCTGGAGGATTTCAGGTTGGGGACCTAGTTTGGCTGTACAACCCGATGCGTCGCCGGGGCCTGTCACCGAAATTACGGAATTCATGGGAAGTTCCGTACAAGATCATCAAGAGGATAAACGACCTGCTTTACCGAATCCACAAGCCACCCAGAGGTAAACCCAGGGTCGTTCATTTCAACAGATTGGCCCCTTACGCTGGAAATCATGACCAAGTCCGCACCCTCAGACCATCAGAGGATGCGATGACGTTCCAGAAATTCATGTCCTTATACTCAAATGGAAAGAAAGTGTCACACGGGGTAACTCGAGAGGAGCCACGGGACCTTTCCAAAGTGCCAGTCGATTACGCCCTAGCACACTGCGTCGCAGAAGATCTTCGAATGTCCAGGGGCATCGCTGTGGTGTTCTCCAAGAAATTTGGCCAACTCCAAACACTACGGAAACAGAATCCAGAAATTGGAGGTGTGCTACAGCTGAAGAAGGGCCAGAGGAACATCTACTACTTGGTGACCAAGAAGCATTCCCAAGACAAACCGTTCTATGAAGATGTCTGGAGGAGCCTCACCCAACTGAGAGATACGATGGTGGACCAGAATCTGGTGGACTTGGCAATCCCAAAATTATCCTGTGGTATTGATGGGCTGGATTGGAGAGTTATAAGAAGTATGTTAGAGACGATATTCCGATCCAGCGGCATCCAGATTTTGGTTTGTTGTAATCCTATTCCACGACCTAACATGAAGACTGTGGAGTGTTATTTCCATCGAACTTCACGATGCAGATATGGGGAATCCTGCAAATATCGACACACTCCAAGGATGACATTTCGGGACGAAATATCTCTAAGAAGGGGGCAATGTGGTGAAGCTGTGGGCGATGCCGGGCCTGAACACTCACGCAGGCTGCATATGACCTTCGATACGCTATGCACCAAGAAGAATCTGGATGATTCGATGGAGAATTCCAGAGCATTTCGAGAAGTCAACAATTAATATAAAAAGAACGACGCAGCAGACAGACGGGCAGTCAGTGAAGTGAAAGTCGAATATAAATACTAGAGTGATTGTTATGTAAATTAGAGTACTGTGATTCATTGTATTTCGTTAAATAAATTATTTTAGAGTTAATTGGACTACAAATATATTACATTACGGAGTCCAATTACGAGTCGACTCTGAATTCCCAGTTTGAATTGTCTCGTCGGAACTGAAACCAAACTATTTTTTCAAATGATTCTGATTTTCCGAATTTCTTTAAATCTTCGAATTTGTGACAAAAAATTATTTTTCAAAATTGGAAATTTATTGAAAAATGGCAGGGGTTGATTGTTCAATCGAACAAGGTTGGCCATGAAAATTAAACTTAAATCGTCACAACTGACAAACCATTACATTTGATTTTAGGTTGCACTTGTCACAGATCTTGCAAGAGCATGTCGAGGAAATTACTCTAATTTTCAACTAGCGATTAAGTATCACAATACTACATATTAAAAATACAAAGAACGATATTGACTGAACATTCGTCATCAAGATTTCAGTAAATCCTATAATGAGGAATTAAAATAAGCGATTTCAATTTTAAAATAGCCATTTATGATACAAGTTCGTAAAGTGGAACTTTTTTGTATGAGCATGCATGAAGTTTGTTAAATGAGGCGAAGCCGAGTTCATCAAAACACGCGAGTACAAAAAAGAGCCCTTTACGAAAGTGTTTCATACAAAGTTTTTTCTTCGACAGTTATTATATTGCCAAATTGTAGCAATTATATCATCAATTTGAATGTTTAATGATATGAATTGTCGTCGTATTATCAAATAAAGACTTCCGAGTTATATTTGACGCAAAGAAATGTATTTTTCAAAATGCATAAATGTATGAACAGTGTGTGAAAAATTACTTTACGCGCAGTTGATGATTTTACGCACAGGTGATTTTTTTACGCACTTGTGCGAAAAAGTGTCACTTTACGCACTGTGAACAGTGCGTAAAACCTTAGTTTACGCACTGTCGTAGAAAAACAACTTTGTGGATCAGTACATAATTACTTGGCACAAACCTCAATAATCTTTCCCTCATTCTCCTGATTTCACCATGCGTGAGGGTATCCTGTGACATACTCGATAAGGACTTACTTCTGTTGTGTGTTCTATATACTGGCTGTCCAGTATATCCTGAATGAGATGATATTGCAGAATTGCCTTTGCTAAAACTCGAACCATTTTTTTCTGACAATGGAATAGCATCTGATGTAGAAGGTAAAAGTTTTGTTTTCTCCATTGTCCTTTAAGCTACAAAAAAATTAAATTACCTAACTGTCTAAAAAATGTTTCTATTCCGAGAAAGTCTTGAAACGTCAGAAGGAGACATGAAGAAATCATACAAGAAAATTACTTGAGCTCACTTAAGGGAAAGCCAAAACACCAGAATTTGGGATAAGATAAAACATTCATTAAAATCGAATGAGAACAAATTTTTAAGATAAAATGCCTGGACATAAATGAAATCACCCGTTACGTTTTAAAAAATAAACAAATTGTGCGCACCAACTTATGAGTCATGGCGGTCTGGAGAGTTCTCACCTTAGACAAAATTGTAAAATTTGTGGGTGAGTAACAAATAATAAATACGAAAAATGTTTGAGATGTCGAAATACCAAGCTTTCCAACAAGTGAGAAATATGAGGCGAATATCTGACAGAAAACAACTACTTCACTGGCTAATATTATGACAGACATCGTACTACATCTGACAGATATTTGTGCAACGTTCCTCAAGGGAGACACTATTGGAAATGCTTCTGGTATTCAAATAGCAAAGCATGGAAAAGTGAAACAAACGCAAATGCATTAAAAAATCAACCAAATCTTCCGTATGCATGGTCTAAATCACATTCTGATTTACACCAAATTGTATATTCATAAATACACTCATACTCCATGGTTTCCTTTGTACAGGCCCTACTATCCTGAAAACACATTAGTTAATGGATATTTGTATATATTGCATTATTTCTGCCTTACAATTCAATTCAAATAACTATACAATATTCCCTCTTCATAAATATTCTTTGTTTTTTAGTCACATACAAGCAATGCTTTGGTGGTGGAACTTGTTTATCGTAATTTTTTTAAATGTAAATGTATAATCATATCCTTTATTTGATTGGAGATGAACTACATACTAGTTTCAAGGTTCTTGAGACTCATTAGTGCAAGGGCGATCGGACAATGTTGGAGGCGTCCTTGTGGGTGTTAGTAGTTTGGTTCCAGTCAGGTAGTAAAGTAGAAATTTATTTGAGATGCTTGTCAATAATAATTAATTTAGTTCCCAACCCCTATTTTTGGCTTCTCATTTCGTAACATTCCACTGCGATGGCCCCAATTTCCACGCGCTCAAATGTCTACGTAAGGTTAGTTCGTTCTGGTTAGATCATACTAAAAAATTACTCCTCACAAAATGTATTTTCACGAGGAAAAATGATGCAAAATCTACCTACGTTATCAATATCCACGCACTCAAATGTCTACGTGAGATTGGTAAAAAAAATGTTTTAAAAACCTCGGAAACCAAATTACACATAAAGATTAGGTAAACCTAAAATATCGGGAATCGAATTTTTCCGACCCTTCTTAATCTGAGAACCAAATTACATGTACCCGTCCTTGCCCTTAGCCGCAACGCCACTAGTAAAGGGGGCATAGAGCAAATCTCAGCAAAACCACTCTTATTCCATTCAATCGCAAAATAATTCTGGAGCACATGAAATCCTTTGGCGTAACACTACAAGTGCTGATCATGTCAAATACTTAGGGCTGTTCTTATATATGCAACATATTATCTATCTACAAAACAACAAATCATCGTTCATGATGAGTAGAAGAGCTTTTGGAAAAACTGGGGACTGAAACCAAAAGTCATGCAGTGACTTTCCACAGTTATCATAGTGTCGAGAATCACATATGGCTCACTTCTGTGATGGTCCAAAATAAAACAGATATACATGCAAAAACAAACTTTGGAAAAATCCAGTGGCTGTAGAAATAGAGTGGATCAGGGCAGTACGATCTTCATTGTACCAAATAATTCTGGCATCGTGAGCAAACAATGGTGGATGTGAATAAAATTAATTTTAAGTAAATACTTTCTTGAGACAGATTTTTTCATTTCATGAAGAGATGAAAGAGATAATAGTATATTCTTCAACGAGCGTATAATGATAGCCATTATTCTCGAGGATAAAAATAATAGCTATTATATGCGAGTAGAAGACTATACTTTCTCTACGACTATACGATCGTCAGAGTTTTAATGAAATCTAAATATTATTTATGAATATAAGTAAATATTATAAAGTAATATAAGGTAGAATAAAGATTATACATGAATGATCGGTGTTCATTCATGAAAATAATTTAAAATTTTTTTTCCATGGGTGGGATTCGAACTTACGCCTATATAAGTACCTTCGTTATATATTTACTTCATGTACACGCTTCTACCAACTGAGCTATAATAGGCACTCGAAAATTTTTGAATGAAATACCTACTAGAGAAACTCTGACCAAGAACTGAGAGAGTGTGGAACGTTCAAGTAAAAATTGTTTGACATACCTTTGTTGCAAGATAGATTTCATCTTCCTAACTATCACTGCTTTCCCAATCTGCTCTATTCATTTTTATATTAGGTACTTGTCACACAGGTCAAAGTTAAAACTAAGAAAATAGTCAATCTGACATTCGCGGATGCTAAGCTGTGACAAAAGTTCAATCAAGCAAAGCCTTCTTGAGAAATTAGTTTATGTTAAACCTCTCAGTTCCCGTGGATTCTGAAAATTCTGAACCTATGATTGGCCGAGTGCCGTTGAGTAATGAGTTAGGATCCACGGTGTCTTGGAATCATCTTAATTTTTCAATTAAAAATCAATATGTAATGAACGTAGAATACAATAGTCGTAGAGAAATATATATAAATAAGGATGGATTTAGCGAGGGGCAATATATGAAAATATAAGTAAAAAAGTTATTGGGTATAACCCTCAAAAAGTTGTGCAACCGTAGACACGTGTTTCGAGCTTAAGCTCTCTTCAGTACGGTAAAATCAAGTGCGAAGATGTACAACACTTGGATGTAAAAATAGAAACAAAGGAAGTCAACAACAGGAAGCCAACCACACATTTGTGGCATCGGTTAGAAGACCTTGTACTCACAAGGCAACAACTAACGTCGCCACGGAGGTAGCTATAGCTACCAGCGTGACAATCCTACCCAGGAAGATACAAATAAGGATGGATTTAGCGAGGGGCAATATATGAAAATATAAGTAAAAAAGTTATTGGGTATAACCCTCAAAAAGTTGTGCAACCGTAGACACGTGTTTCGAGCTTAAGCTCTCTTCAGTTCGGTAAAATCAAGTGCGAAGATGTACAACACTTGGATGTAAAAATAGAAACAAAGGAAGTCAACAACAGGAAGCCAATCACACATTTGTGGCATCGGTTAGAAGACCTTGTACTCACAAGGCAACAACTAACGTCGCCACGGAGGTAGCTATAGCTACCAGCGTGACAATCCTACCCAGGAAGATACAAATAAGGATGGATTTAGAGAGGGGCAATATATGAAAATATAAGTAAAAAAGTTATTGGGTATAACCCTCAAAAAGTTGTGCAACCGTAGACACGTGTTTCGAGCTTAAGCTCTCTTCAGTTCGGTAAAATCAAGTGCGAAGATGTACAACACTTGGATGTAAAAATAGAAACAAAGGAAGTCAACAACAGGAAGCCAACCACACATTTGTGGTATCGGTTAGAAGACCTTGTACTCACAAGGCAACAACTAACGTCGCCACGGAGGTAGCTATAGCTACCAGCGTGACAATCCTACCCAAGAAGATACAAATAAGGATGGATTTAGCGAGGGGCAATATATGAAAATATAAGTAAAAAAGTTATTGTTGACTTCCTTTGTTTCTATTTTTACATCCAAGTGTTGTACATCTTCGCACTTGATTTTACCGTACTGAAGAGAGCTTAAGCTCGAAACACGTGTCTACGGTTGCACAACTTTTTGAGGGTTATACCCAATAACTTTTTTACTGAAATATATATATATATATATATATATATATATATATATATATATATATATATATATATATAGTATGAGCATTTACTAGATTTTATTCACCTCCAGTGAATTGAGGCAAGATGTATCGTTAATGTAAAGTAGGTAAATATAAAATTGGGCCTAGAACAGACCCCAATCCTTCCTTTCGCAGGAGAAATCTTTTCCAATGATATTCTCCGTACTCCGAAAACCATAGCGGAAGAGCATCTGCAACAGAATTGATACAGACTGATGCAGTCAAATAAATGCCTTAGATAAGGCTGCAGCCGCCTTCTTTTCATTTAAGCTCATGTAAACTTTTTCTAGGAAATTGAGAATGGTGTCATTAGTTTCTTCTCCCAAGTTCATGGACTGCCGTTGGGATCTTCTCTCTCTCCAGTAATCGCCAACATATACATGGAGTGGTTCGAGGAATTGGCTATCAGAGAGGCAAAATACAAACTAAAACTATGGTTAAGATACGTAGACGACACCTTTATCATTTGGAATCATGGAGATGAACACCTTGGGGAATTCTTCGCCAGAATGAATAACATGAGGGATTCAATCAAATTCACAATGGAAAAGAAACTAACAGTACCCTGTCGTTTCTCGATGTGAAAGCTGAAAGAACAGACACTGGAATCCTCACCTCTGTTTACAGGAAGAAGACACACACAGGGCAGTACCTCAACTACGGCTCTTATCACCCAAACTCCACAAAGAGGGGAATCGTAAGAACGTTGGTGGAGAGAGCATTGTCTATTTGCAACAACCAGGAGTCATTGGAGGCGGAAATTAACCAAATAAAAAAGGACCTACGCCGAAACGGATACTCCGAGAAGCTCATAGGAGAAGTTCGGAAACAACTCGAAAAGACCAAGACAACCGAAGAAAGACCACAAAACCCCGTTCTCATTCTTCCCTATATCGGGGGTATCTCCGAGAAGATCAGAAGGATCGGAAATAAATACAACATCACGAGTTGCTTTCAATCCGGCAATACCTTACGAAGCTTCCCCACCAAGACGAAACCAGAGAACACAGCAGAATCCCGCAAAAACTGTATTTACAAAGTCCCATGTGAATGTGGAGATTCCTATATCTGCGAGACTAAGAGGCCATTATCAGTAAGAATAGCCGAACACAAAAAGTGGACTCAACGAGGGGAAACATCAAAATCGGGAATTGCTGACCACGCCTGGACAAAACACCACCGAATTCTCTGGGACGAAGCTAGTGTTCTTCATAGAGAGGAACATTGGTTCAAACGGAAATTTATGGAAACCACCTACATAGAAGCCAATGGTGCCTTCAGTCAACCAAGCGTGGAAATTAAAAACGTATGGAAACCGCTCATGGACCGTTTTGGAGGGAGAAAAAGCGCGAAGCCACGCGCGCCACAAGACCGCGCGTAATTACACTTAATTATAGACCTATAAAAGGTCGCGTAGCATCTGATTTTGTCACTATTCACCAGAAGACGATTGCGGATTCAAGCAATTGAAATGTTGTGAAAAAAATTGAAAGACATAGAAATCTTTCAACCATTAAGATGATGGACGTCCGAAATATAAGTAATCAAGGTGTCATTAGTGTTTTTTTTTATTTCGAAAACCGAACTTTTCTTGATCTAATGTATTATGTCTCTCTGAAAAACTCATTATTCTACGTTTGAGCAATTTTTACAAAATTGTAGAATGTGTTTACAAAATTGAGTTCTTTCTTTGATTTTATCCGATGCCAAATCAGTATATTCGCAAAGGTAATGATCGTGGCCAATGGAGTCAACTGGATTTGTCTCAAGTAATTGAAGCAGTTCGTGACCGGAACGCCTTTGTTCGACAGACTGCAGCATGGCGTCCCGCGAAAAACCTCAGAGATACTTATAAAAAACCAACATTTTTGTAAAGGTCCTATGTGCCCTTTGTCTGTGTTCGGACCAGGAAAAAAGACTATGTAGGTCGACATATATTAAAAATGCAGGATCGATTATTTCCATTAAGAAAGATTTGGGAACTATTGCTCACAATTTTGCTGGGGCTAAAACATTCATTTAACATCAGAGAAAAAGAGGAAGCCGGGTACGTTTGGCAGCAGTCTTTCTCATCAAGGAATTCTGAAAAAAAATAAGAAAAAAACAAAGCAGAAAAAGACTGCTGATAAAAAGAAAATATTAAAGAAGAGAATTGTTGGATATGGAGCTGACGATATTACAAAGACAGAAAGCTCAGAAGCGGCAGAAATTTCCTGACACTGAATCTACCACTGAAGATCAAGACCAGCCGATTTTTTATGAGAGTGGCGATTCTTCCACCTGGAAGGAATTAATGATTGCGTATCATGCGGAGAAAACTACTACGAGACACAGTTGATCAAAGACTGCATAAAAAGGAATCATATGTAAGCGATGGGTGCATGAGAACTGCACGTAAAATGGCATATGTCGCCCATTACAGTTTTAATACAAAAAGGTTAAAAAAAGAAACTATGGAAATCTATCCTTGAATTACCCTAATCATCAAATACTCAAAAATTTGCCAAACTCATGTAACACTGAATTTGTGTACCCATAATCCATATATTTTGTTGTCACTGTTAGAAGATAATGAATAATTAAAGTTTAATTTATCCGTGACAAATGTCTTATTCCAAAATTCGTGTTATCTTATCGGGCGATTTCACAGACTATTAAGGTCTTAAATAAACAATGAATTTCGAAAAAGAAATTATTGTTAACTTTATATTTTCAACTAAATTAATTATAGCGAATACAACAATTATATGAATGATTTATAATACTCACGTATTTCATCAATACTATATTCAAATGGAACACACTGGAGCTTAAAAGATATGGTGAATTTTAAAAACTTCAAGTGACTGCGAAGGAGATTTCTGTTCTTTTATTGAAAACAACTATTATCTTCGTTTTATCAGAAACAAGTTAAGTTCAGTTCAACGAAAAGTAAATAATCATCAACTCTTATCGAACGGGGTATACGGATGGCTACGGATGTTGAGATGTTCGTATCTGTTTACTGAAGATAAAAATATACAATTGAGTCAAATTATTTTTGACGGTTTCTATCCGCTCAGACGATAACTCAAGGGCGTATTCAAGGGGCGGAGGAAGGGGTAATGAGTTTTTAATCACCCAAGTTGGACTTCATCCAGCAAAACCAATCAACAGCTGAAGTCATCATGATGGGATATTTCAATATGCACAGTTAGTGCACAACTCTACCTGGTTCAAATTTTCCAACAAAACAGACGAGGCAGATCATCAAGCTGAGGCCTTCGCTATCAGGTATGATAGAGAGAGAGAATATGCTTTATTGTCCAAAGATACAAGATCTCGTTGACAAAGTGAGGGCCTAAAAGCTAACCTTAAACACAAAAATAGATAAAATGGAATAAAACGTCACTGATATAGTATTAAAATGTCTTATAAATCAATATAAAAAAAAACTAGCACCTGAGAAACACCTTACAACATATTAAAATAAGTGAGTTAAAATATATCATAAAATTCTTGTATACTACAATAGAGTGCTTTTACTCCCGTTCTGAAACTTTCTATGGATCTAATTTCTTTAACATGTTTTGGTAAGTAATTGAACATGTTACCTCCTCCATAAATCACTGAATCTTTAATTAGTGTCAATGATGGAATCGGGAGTTTAATGTTGCCAGCTTGACGGGTGGCATTATGTGGGTATGTAGTGTCAAATTTGTGAAGATGTTTTTTAATTAGACATACCGTTTCCAAAACAAAAATTGCAAATACTGTTAATATTTTGTGTTTAATAAAAAGAGGCTTGCAGGAATCACGAATTTTTGATTTGCACATAATATACTTTATTGCAAGTTTTTGTAGTACAAAAACAGGTTCATATTACACACCCCTCAGAATGGGATTCCATATCTCAAGAGGGATTCTACTAAAGATACATCATCCTTGATAATTTCAAGAAGTGTTTCGGGATTTTTATTATTCCAGAATATACTTCGTCCGCAAACAGTGTTATTTTTCCTGAAATGTTTGTTCTGGCCAAGTAATTTATGTAGAGTAGGAAGAGAGTTGGTCCGAGTATTGACCCCTGAGGCACACCACATTCTACAGACAACTCATCGGAGTGTGTTGTCGTTTTAATGGTTTAGGTCAGCTGGTCGATCTACCCACACGCATTCCTGATCTTTTTCTCACCACCAATTCTGATCCGTACTGTATGGAAGATTGTGCTCCAATTAGAAACTCCGACCAGAACCTCTTCTCCACTTTATGCTGTTTTTCTACACAATCGAGCAGCAGAACACTGCCCCGTCTCACATGGCTCTATAATTCAGCATACTGGAAAAGAGTATGTTTCTTTTTTGGAGATGTAACAGAAAGCACCGAGACAATTTCTGAGATCATAATGTAGGGGTTGCAAACAAATACACAAAACACATCAAAAAACATCATCTTATAAATCCTGGTTCAGCAAAAACTGCTCCACAGCTATCGCCCTCAAGCAGGAAGCATACTATAGGACCTGAGACCAGATCAGAATATGTCTAAGCTAAAGACATATTCAAGGGGAGAATCAAATCATCGAAAGAGTCTTACAAAGCTTGTTGAGTGTTCTAACGTGTCAGGTAGTTTTGGTTTTTTGTAGGAAGAAATTTCACTACCAGCCCAATTCCCCACCAAGAAAGATGGAACACTAGCAACGATCACCCAGGCCCTGGGACTTTGCATAATGGAGATCTCAATTATCCTGAGTTTCAGATAGTTTTGGAGATATTGGCGGTTTTATGAATTTGGGAAAATCGAAACTTTTGATCTGTATTTCGAGTTGTAGTTCGAGATTCTAATTTTTGTTACGCAACCCTGAATAGCCCTTCTATTGATTAAGATCCAAAATAAAAATATTGGTGGAATACCTTATGAGAAAAAAAACATATTTGCACGATTCACAAGTTAATATATTTTATTAGCTAACTTAGACTCTTCATACTGTAAACAAAATCACCACACGAATCTGGCAAGTTATTTAAAAAAATTGCTCATCCGGTGTAGTTTTTGACATGATACAACATTCACTATCTTCCACTTGAGGAAAAAAGATATTCCTAGTTTACTGGTCATTCTGAAATTATTTCAATAAGTAGGAATTCGAATGAAAACACTTGGTAAATTGAAGTGACAGGTATTTATTGACAACTAAACAAAAGATAAATAAAAATTGGAGAATGTACAAACTGCCTGCCACTAAGTCGAATGCAAGCGTGTCATTTTTTTTAAAAACGAACTTTTCATTTATTTATGACCGGCATCTGGAACGGTACAATAATTGGCCCTTTTGAATTACCTGACATTCTGAACGGGGACATTTATCGCGATTTTTTGGAAGATGTACCTTTGGCCATATGCAGGGCAATGTGGTTCCCAAATGACGGTTGTCCAGCTCATTACGCACGACCAGTGAGAAATTATTTCGCCCTCTTACGGGAAAAACAACTGTTCCGAATTCCAAATTGCGATACTGCATTTGCAAGCTATTTTGATATAAATTCGGTGACAATGCATTATGGAATTTTTCCAAGAGAAATAACAAAATGGCAGCGCCAAAATGGCGGACATGATTTGCAATTATGGTCTGATTCGATTAATAATTGAAATGTGGTGGTTTTCAAGATCGGAAATTATGATTTGTTTGTCAATGCAAAAAAACAAGATGGTGGCTCCAAGATGGCGGACGAAATTTATAATTCTGGTCCGATTCGAATCAAAATTAGTATGTGGGGACTTTCAGGGTGAAAAATGATGATGTTTTGTCAATGCAAAAGACCAAGATGTTTGACGAAATTCGTAATTGTTGTTCAATTCGATTCAAAATTGGCATATGGTGGTTTTACAAGTTTTTAGTACAACTAAAATGAATTAATAAAATCGATAAAAAGAAGCTTTTACACGAATGCGCCAAAAGGGAAATAATATTATTTTTTAGATGTGTCACGTAGGTTATTCTGTGCGTAACAGATTCGAAAGCTTGCCGCGAGTACAAAATAGGTATTTTTGCGAGATAAAATTTTGATTCTGTTACGCAGAGAATAACTTACGTCACACATCTAAAAAAAGAATTATTTCCCTTTCAGCGCATTTGTATTAAAGCTTCATTTCATTAATTTAATTGATTCAGTATAGTCATACTGAAAACTTGTAAAACCCCAATATGCCAAGTTTGAATCGAACCGAACCACAATTACAAAATTCGTCCACCATCTTGGTTTTTTGCATTAACAAAAACATCATAATTTTTTACCCTGAAAATCCACACATACTTATTTTCGGACCAGAATTAAAAATTTTGTCTGCCATCTTGTTTTTTTGCACTGACCAATATATCATAATATCCGACCTTGAAAACCACCACATATCAATTTTGAATCGAATCAGACCATAATTGCAAATCATGTCCGCCATTCTGGAGCCGCCATTTTGTTTTTTCTCTTAGAAAAATTCCGTAATGCATTGTCACCGAATTTATGTCAAAATAGCGTGCAAATGCAGTATCATAATTTGGAATACGGAACAGTTGTTTTTCCCGCAAGAGGGCGCCAAAATGAAAAGTCAAGTGGCAAAAATTGACATAGCTGAATTCCTTATGAAATGATGTGTCACACTTTCTACTTTCCCTATTCAAATTGTTTGGGTGATTGTGTCCAAGGGGTGGGGGGAGAGGTATGACAGTTGAGGTTATGATAGGAAGATGTCCCCCTTGTATTAAAAATCGACGTGTTTTTGCATTTCATTCATAACACATGCGTTTTGAAGATATTCGATCTGTTTCGTTTTCGGTGCCCCACGCTGTATATGATCGATTACCTATTTCAAACATTCTGTGGCAAAAGGTTAACTTCAATGCCATTTTCTCCACACACACACACACACACACACACACACCCACACACAATCACACACACAATTGTTCTCAAATGTAGTAATTATTAGGACTGTTAGTTTAATTGATGGTGCTGGTGATACTGTAGGTTTTTCCTTTGGCTGATGAAAATTGAATGCGCGACAAATAAATCAGTAAATCGCCCCGGAGCGCTACAGTAAATAGTAAATGTTCTTTTTTACAGATTTGTTCAGTAAATAGAGAATAATTAATAAGTATTTGCGAACAATACCCCCCTGTTTTATTTCTCTTTTGCTGGGCAGAAATTTGTATCCTAAAGAACCAAAACTACGAGGTTATATTGAAAAATTCTTAGCCTACCATAGAACCAAACTAAATTTCAATGTCAAAATATTTTATTACTCAACATATTCTCCTCTTAATTGGATACATTTATTACAGCGAACCTGCAACGTATCTAGACCTTTCAAAAAAAATATTTCTTCTTGCTCTGCAAACCAGACCTCCACAGCATTTATTACCGCCTCGTTGAAAGAAAATTTACGACCTTTAAAACTTTGTTTCAGTTGAGGAAAAAGATAGTCGGACGGAGCCAAATCTGGTGAATAAGGAGGGTGTTCTAATAATTGAAACCCTAAATCACGAATTTTTTGCATAGCAACATGAGATTTGTGTGCAGGGGCGTTGTCCTGCAAAAACAAAACAACTTTGGATAGCTTTCCGCGTCTTTTCTCTTTAATTTTTTACCGTAGAGTGGTCAGTAATGTCGAATATTAATCTCCAGTTATTGTTCTACCCTTATCCAAAAAATCAATCATGATTACTCCATGGCAATCCCAAAAAACTGAAGCAACAACTTTTCCAGCAGATTTTTAGACACGAAACTTCTTAGGTCTTGGAGAACCGGAGTGTCGCCATTCCATCGATTGTTGCTTTGTTTCTGGATCGTAGAAATGTACCCAAGTCTCATCCATAGTAACAACTCGGTTTAAGAATTCTACATCGTTTTCAAATCGAGCACAGATCGAACACGATGCTACTACCCCTGCACGCTTTTGGTCAACATTCAAACATTTGGGGATTCATTTTGCAGCAATTTTTCTCATGTCCAAATTGACGTGAACTTTATGATGAACGCGTTCGTATGAAATATTCAGTGCTTCAGATATCCGTTTTAGCCTAATTCGACGGTCTGTTAAAATCATGTCATGAACTGCGTCGATATTTTCGGGGACTGACAGAGAAACTGGCCTTCCCGATCGGTAATCATCTTCAATGGAAAATTTACCTCTTTTGAAGCTTGCAGTCCAATTTTTCACGGTCGCATACGAAGGACATTGATCACCAATGGTATTAAGCATATCTTCGTAAATCTGCTTACCTCTTAACCCTTTTAAATACAGGTACTTGATAATGGCTTGATACTCCAATTTTTCGATTTTCACAATTTCGGTGGACATATTTTTTCTTTTAATTTATTGGGTAACTCTGGTTTACTTTTTTGACGTCAAACTTTACAATGACACTTCTAATAAGTTATTGTTCGTTGCTATGTTAATGCATTAAATCATGTGACACTTAAAGGTTGGTACTCTGCTGCTTACAGACAACAGGTTGATCCTGGGCTGCATGCTGAACCCTGAGGAAAGAAGTTGGCGACTTGATCACACAGAAAAAAGAAAACAATATAAAAAAAGCAGCAAGTGAGGTTTTTTGTTGAATCAGAGAATGCCGGGGAGTTCGGGTATAGTAATAAACATGTTGAAAATGTAATTATAGTAATTTTATTAATTTTAATTGAACTTTTTATTTCGCAGCGTTATCGATTCAATCTAATGAAAAACCATGCCACAATTACCCCACTTAACTATTATAAACTAGTTGTTTATGTCCATGTACTCTTTTTCTGGAGAAGTAAAATCCTTTAATAACAAGTATTATTTAAAGTTTGAGTTTCTGGAGGAAATTCGCTTCTTGACCTTTTGGGTGTTTTATCACCTCCAAACCTCTTTGAATTAGAATTTTGATAACGGTTACAGATATAGTCTCCAAAATGTCAATCTTTCTTTAAAGAGAATAAGTATTCTTTGGATAACTTGAACTCAATTTTTTCAGACAGTCAAATTCAGAATACGATACGTTACTGACAGCCTTGTCACAGTATTCCTCATAGCCTTGTAAACGAGTAACTTGTTGCTAATTGTTGATTGTACGATTTCCTTGATTTAACATTTTTTTAAATTTCAGACTATGGAAGGTTGAACACCCAAAAGACTATTGAAATACCAGCTTCAGACTATTCAACCGAAAGCCACATTCCTGAGCAAATATCGTAAAAATTATATGGAGTCAATAATCGCAGAAGGGTTTCCCATTAAACGGGTTTTGAAATGAAATAACGATAAACACATCATTACAGTTTTTATTTTATTACATTGTTTACATTTGTATTTTCTTCATGCGCAGATTTCGTCTGAATACTTATCAATTCCCGACTTCGGAATTAGTTTATGCTAATCACAAAATAGGTATGAACACAGCAAGTGATGTTATGAAAATATTCGTGATCGTATTTTTTTGAAATTTCATACTTTAACGTTTTGGAAAATCTGAAAATTATGCACAATTGTAAGATGTTTCAATAATTAAAAACTACTGTTGCAGTTTTTTAATAAAATGTCAAAACAATATACAGGATGATGGGGATATGATTGCCGTAAGTTCAACAGATGATTCCTCGAATATAAACAAGTAAGTTAAATAGAACATAAGTTCTAAACTAAACCATTTTATCACATTTTTTTTTTCAAATCCTACGTTGTATTGATATACAGATTTGATCAAACATTATCGTCAAAGTTAAATCAATAAATATGGTTATTTCCGCTCAGGTAGGTATATGACAGATCAACCAAACTTGAAAACTAATCACTAAACTAGTATAGGGTGATTCTTAAAGTCGTATTTCAAAAATCTGAATCGAATTTCAAATTCAACACTGTTGAAGAAATACAGGGTGTTGTATTGAAAATAATAATGGGGGCGGTTTGAAATATTTCACTTGGGCAGATCATGGCCAATAACCTAGTGTCGTAGATTTTCAGATTACTTTACGAAATACATTTAGTCGGCTCTCATCAAGGATCACATTGTATGATCTATGCGTACAAAAATATCAACTCAATGAAACATGCGCATGACTCATATCGACAATTGATTTCTACATGATACCTAAAGTTTAGTTCTTTTGACAAATAAGTTAGCTGTATTGTGAGAGACAAAGTTATTTCGATATCGAAATTATTCGCATTTTGCCAATATCCCGCAAGATTTTTTGTATCATCTGTAATTTCAGGAAAGCATCTATTGAATTCACGCCAGTCATATCACTTGCAACCCTTATTTTAGAGAAAACACGTAGACATAAAAATTGTTGATATGGATTTGACTGAATGGTAATAATATGGTAATATGGTAAATACATCTTTGGGACGATCATTCTAGCATTTGAAATGGAAAAAATAGTAAATAAATGCAATATTTCACAATAGTTCTATTTTATTGCGCAATGAAACTGTAAAAATATGACGGCAACATATTTTTTTGTTTATTTTACACTAACAAATTTTATTTGAAACCTGAATTGATTATGGAAATACTGTGTGTAAGGTTTTTTTTATTGCTCGGGAAGGTAGGGAGTAACTTCCCCGAAAATATAAAATTAGCCCCCACCACAGATTACGGTAACTTTGTAAAATTTGAAAAGAATGAAAAGAATGAAAAATTGTTTTTTTAATTTGACAATGTTCCTGAAATCTGTAAAGGTGGCAAATTTTACCTGTTTTCTAGAAAATTACTACTAACCCACGTTTGTACCCATTATTTTCAAAATCAATTCAGGTTGCAAAAAAAAAATATTTTATTGTAAAATACAATGTTTCGGCAAGATTTATGACATAGAGCAAAACGTTTCTTTGCGTTTGCCACTCTTTTAGTTTTTTTTCGGCTGAGTTATTAACAGAAGTAGATACGAATAAATAATTTATTTATTCTGATGCCAAACTTGGAAATGGTCGCAAAATTAGGGAACGATAAAGAATGATATTTTCTTTGTTGTCTCCATTTGGCCACTCTTTTGCATTTTTTCTCTACAAATTACCATAATTGCTCATAATTTACATTTTTAACAATGTTGCAAACCTTGTACGAGGGCGCAAATTATTATTGTTTCATTGAGGACTAAAATACAATTTTTGTGAAAGTTTGCATTGTTTTGAAATTTTTTCCCCATTTTTGCTAACGCCTACTATCCATAAACTTAAATCATTTACTTTTTTTAAAAACAATGTGTACATATTTCAATTCACAAGTCCTATTTCTGAGTGGAGCTGATTCAACATATCACAGAAATACTCCAAATACAAATATTCACAGATCTATCTAAGAAATAATTAGATAGATTTTGAAAAAAAATAACTAAGTTACACACATAACCTTTTCAGCTTGTGAGTAGAGAATCATTTAAAAGAACGAGAAAACAAAAACCGAACAATACTATTTCTACATCAATTCTCAATCACTATTATGATCGAGGAGATCCACCCGTGCCATTTGACCCAACAGATTTTAAGGGAGCTATTTTTTCATATCACTTTTCACTTTAGCGCAATCACTATTGTAACGTTTTATGTGTGTCTGCATTTTTTTCAACGACTAGATCCTGAATGTCAGTTTTGAGGAACTTGATGGTAGTTTCACCAGGACAAACTTGCAAGAAATTGGCAGTCTTCGGTGACTTCTTCAAATAGACGAAGAAAACTAAGCTCAGAATGGCTGTGAAGAAATTCAGAACTGCAAAAGTCGTGGCTGTCAATGGAAACTGATAGTTTTGCAGGAGTGCTCCCCCGATGACAGGGCCCAGGATGTCGCCCAAGGAGTATACCGAGGACCAGATACCGGCTATAACGGAATGAGTTGCGAGGTCCTCTTCGTACCCGTTTTCCCTGGAAAATGAGAAAGTTTATTAGTTCAAGACTGATGCGCAATGTGGTAGAAGACAAATTTCGAATGTAACAAACTGTGTTTCTTAAGTTTTGAGGCATAAGATGTCCGGAGGACTGCTCATTGCTAATATCCTATACAATAGGAAAAGTTGGGTCGAAAATCCATCAGAAAACAACTACTTTCCTGGCTGATGCCACGACGAACATTGAATTACATCTGATGAAATTTCCGTGCAGAGTTCCTACAAGGTTATCTCTGCAATTGCTTGTTGCATGGAAATGTTCATCGAAACATTCGGACCACCTATATATCGATTTCGGGGTGTTGCCCCTCATCAGTAAAGGGTAGGTCTAGCAGTCAATAATTAATGACTGCAACGAATGAATCGATAACCAAATCCATTTCAAGACCGAAACTGAGATCGCGCCCGCACAGTGGATAACTCCAAACTGCGAGTGCCATCCCAGCGCCGGCCACCCAACTAAGCAATACCCATGAACCACGATCGTCAAGACCGTATAAAACGAAGAAGAAAACTGTAGTTCACAAATAATGAGCTTATGACTTGAGGCTGGACCTACCCTATACTGATGAGGGGCAACACCCCGAAATCGACATATAGGTGGTCCGAATGTTTCGATGAACATTTCCATGCAACAAGCAATTGCAGAGATAACCTTGTAGGAACTCTGCACGGAAATTTCATCAGATGTAATTCAATGTTCGTCGTGGCATTAGCCAGGAAAGTAGTTGTTTTCTGATGGATTTTCGACCCAACTTTTCCTATTGTATAGGATATTAGCAATGAGCAGTCCTCCGGACTTGTTACGTAAATTACTATATTCAGAAATAAAATAATTTTTTTTAGCCAACTAATTTGTTTTGATTGTGAATTTACAGAACACATTCGTAAGCTTCGAGATTTTTCGGTAAGCGGTTCTGTTTATCCTTAATAAACTCTCTTTACGCCTCTTATCAGTCGAAATAATTAGGAGATTTAACTACAAATTAATAACAACGTGTAGTTAGCAAAATGTTTCACAGGAAGTGACCAAAATCCATACTTCATTTCATACCGGAATGTCACTTTTCAAACGTTAATATTTCGAAAACAATTGAATTTAGGAGTAAAGTGTATTAGAGAAAACTGTTGAGAATTACGAGCAAATTTCAAAAATGGAATAATATACGGGGTGTTCTATTTAAAAAAATATTGAAGATGGCGCACAGCCGCCATTTTAAAACTTTTAGCTTTGATTTTTTCATGAAAAAGTTGGTTTTTATCTCCTATTGAAGCCCTCCAAATTTAGTTGCGATATACCAGGTGGTTCAAAAACGGGAACGGGGAACGGCACTGTATGCACCAAGTGTGTTATATAGATTCTGACACCCGGATGATAACATGATTCAGCCTGAGGGCCTCTAGCCCGAGGGATGAATGTTGCCCGATGAGCGTTAGGATCTAGTAACGCTCATGGGGCATATAAGATTTTATTTTTCACGACAAATTTATTTCATTTTAATTTAAAAACCGATTTTTAAATCGTTTCAATGCTCTTCTCTTCAATGCTTTTCTTTCTACTGTTCTTCTCACAGTAGGCATAGCATTTGTTGATATTTTTACGTTTGTTGAATATTGTTGTCAGTGTTTCATTATGTTTAGTAAACTGTGAACCAAACATTTATTGTCGGAAAAATCCAGATCCTTGTACGAAGGATTACGAACTATTTATTCAATTGAAATTAAAAAATAAAATCATTGCCATAGATGAGACCGTGTTATTGGCGTACTTTGAGGAATTGATATGTTATTTGATTTTTCTCTCATTCAGTTTGTTTTTGATAGTTTTTTTAGTCCGAAAAATTTTCTCCAAATCCACTGTGGACGAAATATTTTATTTTAAATTCTACACTGAAAGTCAATGATGAAAGTATCGATATTTCCCATTTTTCACGGCTACTGGCATTTTCAAAAATGAAATTCAATGATGTATTACGAAAAAATCCAGCAGATCAGTTTCTTACATTTATTAGTGAAGCTTCGGATGATAATTATCTATTACAAAAAGTAGGTCTAATAATGGGTGTTTTTGGTGACTAAGAGATGAACTCGTGAAAATAACTATAAACGAATAGAAGATAAGGGTAAGGTTTTACTTGTTAAAATACCGGAAACTAAAATCGTTACATCAAAAGGATTTAGTATTCTGGAAAAAGACAAAATAGGGGCTTTGAGGCTACTCAGAAAATTTCTACGTACCGAAACTGTCGGTGCACCGTCCAACTTTTTGACAAAAATACCATAGGAAGTGTGCCTTCAATGATTCTTAAATACTAATGCAAACTTTAAAAATGCACGAAAAATGGAAAAGTGTATCAGTGTATTTTCTATAAAAACAGAATGTCAACAATGATAGTAAATTCGGTTACAGAATCACATGAATTTCATAGAGGTTCTTTTATGAACGAACTTTCAAGTACTAGTGGTCAAGTTTTTTCTTCTAAAGTTTCGAAAAAATCCGAAGATTTCGGGTCACATAATTTTTCTGGAATATACGAAAATTGCAATTTCAATTTTAATTAGGTAAGATTATTGATAAATATTGGTTATTTGACCTAGTTTATTGTCGTTTATTGATTTTTTTTTGTACTTGTATGAAAATGTATGGTCATAACGCTTGCTCAAAACGCCCTAGAGCGTTATGAGTGTATTTATAGCAACCGTATCCAAAGTAAAATAAGCGAATTACATACAAGTGAATAATAAAAACATGTTCGTTCCAATATGGCGACTTTTTGTTTACGTTTTGAATTTCGAAATATTGATGATATTTGCTGTAGTTCATATATATATATTTTGGGTGGGGTTCAAAAATTGGCCCATCGGAAAAGAAAATCGACCTGTCCGAGGATTTTTCCGAAATATCTTTATATTCAGAAATAATGAATTTGTTCCATAATTTAGCGTCGCACTGTATATGAAAAATACATAAACGGTGATGAGCATTCGTTGACATAATCTCATACCTCTATATATACCGTGTGATCCCAAACATTTTTGACAAATGACAGTCTGTATATTATTTTTGATTGTCCGAAAGAGCTTCGAATTTTTGACAAAATTATTTTTCAAAATTTAAAATTTATTGAATAATGACGAAGATACAGTTGATTGTTTAATAGAACAAATTAACAAAAATACTAGTAGGAAACCGACTCTTCCATCACATGAAAGACAGTCCGTAATTATATTCTGTTATGTTTTGAACTCGCAACTGTCATTTATTAATTTGTTATAAACAATTGCTTATAGAATGAAAACTTATACAGCAATCTGGTTGCTCCAAGTAGAAAAATTGTGGAGAATTGAAATACGAAAAAAATGAGAGTATTTACGACCCGATCAGATCAAAAGTAACAGAGAAAAACTGGAAAAACTCCACAATTTTTTAAGTTGTAGAGTTGGCCCTTCTCATGAAAATATTGAATCATGTATACCATAAGTTTTGGCACAATTGCAATTTGGATTTTTTTTGCACCATCTTGCCGCCTGCCTAGATACTCTAGTGAAAGTTCGATTTCAATTTCCCAAAGAAATTTTGAAAGTAGAAGTATGGTACCACAAAACTTATATTTTCGTTTTGCCTGAAAACGGCAGAGCCCTCGTAAGCGGTCGAGTAGTAGGAGAGACCGGAAGATGAGGGGAAGCGTATTATCACGTAACCCGTTCATTAGACGAAGTGAAAGGAGCTTGTTGCAATGTTGAGAAATGATAGGAAATTTTTTATAATTGTTGAAAAATACGGGGAGCGCTACTTCATGAGGATCCCAATTTTCAGTTGGAATCTACCTTGAATCTTCCTCTGGTAACTGCCGACGCCGTTTGTCAGTTGTGATAATTTGAGTTCAATTTTCATGGCCACCTTGTTCGATTGAACAATCAACTGTTTCGCCGTCATTTTCCATTAAATTTCGAATTTTGAAAAAATGTATTTGTCACAAATTCGAAACACTTTCGGATAATAAGAGTATCATTTGAGAAAAAAAGTTTGGGGGTCACTTCCGGTGAAACCGGAAGTGGTACATTTTCAAATTCAGCATCAAAATAAACGTATGTGAGTACTATAGCGACATACCAAATTTGAAACATGTGTCTTCAAAACCATAGAAAAATTTGGGGGCGTAACTCACCACGCGGCCACCCGGTATTACTTGAATTACCTTAACGGTAGAAATGGTAAGGTAAGATGGCGTCAGTGTTGAATTTATTAAATACAGTGGGAAATCACTACAAGAAAAATTATAGCACCCAGTAATAATGATATGGATAGAAGAAGAATGCTAAGGGAGAAATTGAAGAAATTTTACTAAGAATTCTAGAGGATGACCTATATTAAACACGACATGAATAGCCAACAAGATAAGCAACTTGAAAATCGATAAAATGTCTTTTTCAGGGGCTCTTCACATTGAAAGTGCAGGGTTGTATTTCAAGATTACCACTTCTGTTGGCTAGCAACATCGAAGACGAAAAGTAAAAAGGCATAATATTTAATCAATCTGTAGTGAAATAGTTCATTGGAATACTCACAAAGCACTATCCAGAATGTATTGATATGTTGGCATCAGAGCCATAGCAGTGAATACTCCTAACGCCGACAGAACCACAACATTCAACCATATGGAGCTGCAAATAAAATACTTCAACCATACATCGAGCTGTGAAATGATATTTCATTCCCTGGTTCATATTATCAAGTGAGCTTCCGTCACTATGTCTTTGAATATTGTTGATATTTTCATATACAGTATAACAGAAAAAAAGTTTTTCAAAAATATTGAACGGTATACTCACTCTTCGAAAAAATCCAACAATGGCGATGGTCCCAGCAGCAGAAGTGTGATGGAGTTGCCTGCCAAACCAACAACCATCAGCCACCAATATATGTTCAACTTATCTGACAAATACCCCCATATAGGACTGGAAATTCCATACGTTGCCGATAACAATAAGAATATTAAACCTACCATAGTCGGACTCAGCTCGAACTGCAAGAAAAACACCATGGAATATTTTCAATTCTCAATTTTTAATCTTCGTTACCTTTCTCAAGTGGGGTTCAAGAGTTGGATCCAAAAATCCCCACGTCATGGATACCACCACCATTATAATGCAGGTCATCAACACAGGTGTTAGTTTCAGAAGGCTGGTTAGTGATCCTGATTTGCTACTAACACATATCTCTGTAAAATTTCGAAAAAAAAAAATCAGTTTACATCTATTGATTCGTTCTACCTTCAATCCAAACATAAAGTTGATTCCAAAGATAAATAAAAAATGAAAGTAAAGTATTTAAACATTTATTTTTATAATTGTTTCACTACTATTATTTCATTCTTATTATGAAATTCTTGCAATAATATTGCATTGTAATCCTGTTCTCAGCTATTTTATATGCTAGTTTAAAATCGATTGTAAAATTGGTACCGAACTGAAAAACATTATTATTATTATTTTTCCAGCTAAAGATATTCCGATCAGGCTCTACTCCAGTCATTAGCGGTAAAAAACTGAAAATTTGGATTTAAGCTATACTAACCCTCTTCTTCAAAATCTACCCTGTGCTGAACCGGGCTTTTTATTTAGGGGAGAAAACTACCCTTTATGGCAAAAAAATTAAAATACATAGGTTTTTGCATATATTTGGTTGAAATAAAGTTTAAATTACTTATTTGTAGACTACTTGATATTCTCAAAAGAGTTTGTAATCAATCAGACAGATGCAACCCCTAAGGGGTAGTAATTTTCAAAACTAGTATTAAAGACGTTTATTATAATTTGAAACGATTGAAAATTGCGTCATTAAATTTGAATTATTGTTAGAATTAAATTATTATTTGCCAAAATGCCTCAACCCATGGGAATAAAAATTATTAAAAATACCTAATTCTTTTTTAAAGTTTTGAGAATAATTCAATAATGACATAAAATTATTTTTTTCAACCCGTTAACCCGTATAAAAGCTAATACTCCCCAAGATAGAAAATGTTAAACTTGCGGTTATTTTTTTTTTTTTGCAGCAATAATGAAAGTTACCGTTACTTGCGCTGGGCTGGTCCATAGTATTTTAAAATTAACCCACTATAAAATGATGCAAGAATTACCCCTAAAAGAAGCGCGATGCATAAGTATCATTGCAAAATTTATTTACACATTTCACAAAATTCAGTTGGTTTTTCGATGATAACTTCTTCATTTTTCAAGCAAACAACTTTTTTTTTAAATAATTTTGTAGAGAATTTCAAGGGCTTTAACGTCATATCAATTAAAAATGCTTGCAACGCTTATTTTTGAAAAGAGGTGAGTTCAAAGGGGTTGGATGGGCCACAATTAGTGCATGAATGCAAACTTTGAACCGCCATACTCCTTTAATTTTTATGATACAAAAATAAAGAAAACAACATTTTCAGTAAAGAAAATCCTACAATTATTATTTGAAACATTTTTTCATATTATTAATTCTTTTTGGTTTATTTGAGAAAAATGCACTTATTTTTCAAAATTATGAAAATGTCGTTTACAATTTAATCCATTATTTTTTCTAAATTAATCATTGATTTTTCATAAATCAATTTTTTAAAAAATTATTTATGAAAAACGGTTAAAAAACGTGGCTTTTTCAATGAAAAATGCACAGTTTCAATCGCTAATAACTCGGAAAGTATCAACTTTACAAAAAAACTTCATTATTTTCATTTAAAATATTCATTTTCGTCCCCTAGATAGGGTTGTTTTCTCACCCAGGGCAAAAGCCCGCTTCGGCATAGGGTAGATTTTAAAAAAGGTTATAAATACTACCTTAATTCAAATTTTCAAGGAAATCGATCTTGATTCTCAAACTTCCAAGGGAAAATGGCTGTTGACTGGACTACTATGTCTCCGGAGTTCGAAACATCCGGAAGGCGCTGGATCATTTACCCAAATAACCACTCCCCACCTCCGTGGCGACGCCCATTTTGGCCCGAAAATTGGAAATACCATGTACGATTAATGTTAACGAGCTTGGATAAATGTCCATTTCGGCCCACAACGATAAACTAATTAACATGTAATTTACACCCAGGAAAAATGGTGCTAAATCTACCTAAGTTAAAAAAATTCCACGCACTTAAATGTCTACGTAAGGTTAGTTCGTTCTGGTTAGATCATACTAGAAAATTACTCCTAATAAAATGTGTTTTTACAAAGAAAAATGGTGCAAATCCTACCTATTTTATCAATTTCCACGTACTTAAATATCTTCATAGTTCGTTCTGGTTAGATCATACTAGGAAATTACTCCTCATAAAATATATTTTCAGAAGAAAAAATCGAAAATTTAAAAAAGGTAAATTTTGTGTTTGGGGCCGAATTGGGCTGTTTTTATGTACGATACCTGCCTCCTCGGGACGAAGTGGGCGACGCCCGTAACTATTTGGTTCGAGAATCATGTGACCTGAGCAGATAAAGTGAACCAAGGACGACAAGCCGGTGTGATTTTCAGACTCGAGAGCATCCAAGGACGCATATGATCGGAACTACCATTTTAACAGAATGGTTTGGGTAAAGCCTGCGGATTTCAAAGAGAAGATCTCGATATTCTTTCAGATGATACTCGTTATAATTACATTACTTTTCTGAAATTCTTGTTTGTTGTTCCTTGAAATTTTAAATTATTCGGAAGACTGCAAGTTGGTGAAAATTGAATTGAAGTCAAGTAGAGAGAATGTAAAACGGTATTTTTTTTCTTAGCCTGGTTATAAATTAATTTTCTGAAAACAGTTAATGTTTTGTAGGCAATCAAAGCAAATATTGTTTTCAGTCAAGCGATGGAGTAGCTTGGCGATTTTTTCAAAATACCGGACGAATTTCCGATAGTTATCACTATCAATAGATCTTGGAAATTCATTCAACGAAGGTGAGTTATTGACATCTTTTAACTTCTGATGATTGTAAATGATTAAACTTCAACCTTCATTTTCTATGCGTGAAATTTCAAATTCATCAACGAAAGTGTGATTTTCTTCTAAAAGATGTTAACAATATGTTTAATTAGTTTTCTTATTCACATAACTCATTTGATGTTCATGAGTGCGACTTTTAAAAGTTTTCAAAGTTTGGCCAATATATAATAATCTACTATATTTTACTAATTCAAAACTCACTTTCACCAGGTGGTAAAATGCAGATATTCAAAGGCGCTATGCTTATCATTAAGACTCCTATTACGTAAAAAGGCAGCCCAAAACCTCCGATCTTCCTAGAAAAAGGTCATTAATAAAAGGCAATTGATATAACATGAGTGTTCTCACCGCAAATAGAATTCCTCCAATGCCTGGACCAGCGCTCATTCCAAGGCCTACAAATGTTTCCAGCAGGCCCTGCAAAATAAATAAACCGGATTGAAAGGGCTAAACTGTCGACGCAAAGTTTAATCTCTTATTACAAAGTTGAATGCTAAACCACACCATCACATACAATGACGATCGTGTGAAAAAAATTCTAAATCTTACTAAACATATGAGTTCCTTTCTAAGTTCTTTCAAAACATAATTATACACCAAGGTTCAATAAACGATTAAGGTAAATGTGAGATACAACAGGATGTTGAAGGCATTTTCTATATTGGAGGAGGTTTCTAGTGGAAGTTGAAATTCTCCACAGATAGAAATTGTTTCATTATATTTCTACAGTTCTTCATCCTACATCTCGCGGTTTTTACAATTCTACGCATTTTCGTTTAATTCACATGTTACATTTTTTATTGTACCTCTCTCTTCAAGAAATTCACATACTTAATTTCTTTTCATTTCCAAATTTATTTAAATTTTCGTTATATCAACCTTTACTTCCTGAAATTCTTATATCCATTTACCTATCTATATATTTTAATCATATATTAGTATATCGTATATTCAATAAATTATTAACTGACTGTTAATCTATCGTAGTTTTTTTTTATTAATTGATATAGCCGATACTTGATGAAAATCCATTATACTCTATATAATGAAACTATAGTTCAAATGATTTTCACATAAAGAGGGTTTACAAAACCACAATTGTTTCGCTTTACAAAAGCTTCTTCAAGTGGTGAAGATATACTAAATTACATATTTGCTGTTACTTTAAATACGAGTACTTATCCAAAATTAATTAGGGTTCGGTTGTAAACCTAACTCCCAATAAATTCCCGATAGGTACTTTTACATTTCTATTAATTAAATCTAACCTTTCCAGGAAAACAAATTGATTAGTGGTGACGAATTTAATTCGAGTTGGTCTTGCTCAATGCTCAATGTAATTTTATCCCCCTAAACATCGGGCTTTTTTCGTACAGACTGGTTCCACGTTTGGGAGGCCTAATAAGTTTCGAGGATCGAGTTGAGTAGTTGTGGTAATCAGAATTGAGAGAGAAGTGGTGATTATTATTTTTTGCATATAAAATGCTTTTGTAGAGGTATATAGAATAAAGCGTGAGAATTCCATGTACCTACTTTAAATCAGTCTAAATCAATTGCAGAAAAGACCCCCCTCTTGTTGGAGTTCCTGCATAATATTGTTTCTTATATTATTTTTGAATGTTGTATAGTATTTGATTTGATATTTTATGTATTTTTTGAAACTTTGTTGATAGACATAGTTCCACTGTTAATGCTTTTCGAAGGGCTTTGAATTCATTTAATGAATGAATGCTTTTTGACTTAAATTCAAGCCTAACATTACAAATACTGAAAAATGTATCTACTTGAGATAATGATTTATCAACTTTAATTTTTTTGTTTTTTCTTCAGAGTCTATAATTGAAATTCCATTTGAATGAAAACATGGAAAACACTCTTCGTTATTACGTTACATTCCAGAATTAGGAACACGAGAAAAAACTTGTGCAAATTATTTAGGATTCATTTATTTTGAATTTTGTTTTTTATTTTTCAACATATTAGCAAGACATATCACAATACTATCATAACTACGGTGTCAATACGTAATTTTCATTAAATAATGGTCTCACGCCAATGAGTCGTAAGGAATTCACAAACTTAAGTTATTTCATTCTCGATTATACAAGATGAAAGAAAAAGTATATCAGAGTTTTCCTACAATAATCCTACAATAATCTGTAGTCATGAAAAAACAAGTTTTTCCAATTGTCGAGATTTTATCCAGCATATATTTTTTTCCGATATAGAAAATCTAGAATACAATATTCGGCCACCTGTATCCGTCCCCATATTGATCCCTCGGGTATAGCCTGTTCTGTATAATGGGAAGGGAATCTTTAATTTACTCCCAGGTGAGAACGAAAAAATGTATATTAATGTACAATTTATAAACATTGTATACTAACCCTCACTGTTCCAGCATGGTCAGGAAAAAGGTTCACTATTATCACGTATCCTGCTGTTGAGTATGCACTGGCTCCTAACGCTTCGATTCCCCTCACCACAAATGACATGGTCGTAAAACTATTATAGTCTTTGAAAAAGTGGAGAGTTCTGGAAAATAAATAAATAAAATGCACTTACTTTTTCATCTCTTGATATTATTTCTTTTTCTTAAATGTTTTCGATGAGAGAAATAATAATAACAAAGAAATCCGAAACATTATGATCTTTGTTCATTTACATAACTTCCATCTTCTGTACAAACAATGTTTCAAGACATACCCTAATCAAATAAACATTTAGGTATATAAACAAAAAGCCATTTACTTCTAACCACATAAATAATCAATGGACCAAGTCATTTCAATTTATGTTTAATAATCTAATAGTTTTCAAGGTTTATTGGCTTTGAAATATTTGTCTTATACTCATATCTGTCCATTACCTGTGTTTAATGAACAGAAGGTCAAATCAGTTCAATATCTAACCCCAGTACGTCATTTAACGATAAGCTAATTCGGCAGGTCCTCGACCTCGAACATTTTTATACTTAATAAACCTCTCCTAAAAACAAGTTTTCGCTCACAACATCCTGAAGATAAAAAAATAAAAAGACAATTTCAACGACTTGAGCAACTGAGTACAAAATCCAGATTTTTGTTCAATATAAATGATGCAGAAAGTTTCTTCATTTCGCTGATTCCTCATCAGTAAATATAAATAACCACAAAAAAAGAAAAAGTCATTCTCTTCCTCTAATGAAGAAGCCATCAAACGAATATTCATAGATATGAAATCATCTCTGGAGCTATGGAAGTATACTCAACGTGAATGTTAATAATGTGTCTCTTTATACAACCTGTTTGAAACTAAGTCAGCACCGTTGTCAACTCCATTATTTTTGACGCTACTGAAAACAAAATAATTACGGTCTCGTTGAAATCTTTCAGAAAATGATATTTTTTAAATGAAACACCCTATATTTTATCATGTATTTCGATTTATTATCACATTCTAAACAGAAAAGCATCTATGAATGAGAGTAATGTTTCATTGGTTACATTAAATTTTTTTTTTGACAGTTGTATAAAAAGTTCTCTTCCAATTTTAACTATTCTTATAACATTATATGACAAGCAATATTTCGTTCTATTTTAGCACTGGTTAAATGAAATAAGTACTGGGCGTCACTGGAAACTATCCGAAACCAAAAACGTGAAAAAAACTGAATTTGAGCGTATGTCCTGAAATTTAAACTTACATGTAAAAATAATGTTTGTTTCGAAAAGTAAACAATTTGCGTTTCCTAATTTAAGTCCATTCAATTCTTCAGGAACATTTGATGGTACAATCAGTTTGGAATACCCCGTATAGATAAAGTATATTCCAATGAGGGACATTAAAAAAAATCCCCAGTCTCCAGACGTTTCATTTATTTCCATCAAGAAAGTAGAGAATGTGCAATTATGTTGTTAGTGATTATCAAATGCACCTTGATATACAATCATCTCATTTTCCGCGGAAATTGAAAAAAAGGTTACTATATTCTCGCCGTATGATATTTGCAACAATATCACGGTTAGTAATGGAGATAATTAAATGAGAATCTACGTATGTGGGAAATTTACCTATTTTTAAATTCATGTAAATGATATTTCACTCGTCATAAAAAAGATACATGGTCATAAAATATAATATTAACTGAGAATTGTTGTTGATATCATATACATAATTAACACTTATTACTGTACTTCAAATCGGATTCAATTACTTCATCTGAAGTTCAGAGGTTACTTTCGATTTCATGGTAGAAACTTAGAAACGAACAAGAAACCTGCTCTAATGAGAACTTCTTGATGAGAGGACGGAAATCTGCGATGAATGTTTCGAATGATGAATTTGCTCTCTAATCATCATATCTTTAACAAACATGGGGATTCCATCTTTTTTTATATTAAAATTATTTGTTTGAAGGTTGTAGACGATGTAGTAACTTGATTACTTGCGACAAGATCAGAAGGATCGGAAACAACTACAACATCAAGAGTTGCT
Organism: Chrysolina oricalcia; assembly: GCA_944452925.2. Taxonomy (NCBI): domain Eukaryota; kingdom Metazoa; phylum Arthropoda; class Insecta; order Coleoptera; family Chrysomelidae; genus Chrysolina; species Chrysolina oricalcia. Next base: position 29,067,519 of record OX101808.2, read on the forward strand.
TGCAATCCAGCTGCACCTTACGAAGTTTCCTCGCCAAGACGAAACTAGAGAACAGACGAGAATCCAGCAAACTTTGTATTTACGAGGTCCCATGTAAAGGTGGAGATTCCTATATCGGAGAGACCAAGCGGCCATTATCTGTAAGAATAGCTGAACACAAAAAGTGGACTCAACGGGGGGAAACACCTAAATCGGGGATTGCCGACCACGCATGGACAGAGCACCACCAAATTCTTTGGGACGAGGCTAGTGTTCTTCATGGAGAGGAACATTGTTTCAAACGCAAACTTATTGAAACCGCCTGTATGGAAGCCATTGGTGCCTTCAATCAACCGAGTATGGAAATTAAAAACGTATGGAGACCGCTAATGGACCGTTTTGGAGGGGGAAAAAGCGCGAAAAACACGCGTGTCACAAGACCGCGCGTAATTGTGAGTACATGCAGTATTTGAATCAATTACATTTTCATTTTTACCTGTTCAATGTTTTTTGAGAATATTCCGACAGTTTAGGGCTGTCAGACTAGACTTTCTTGTCAAGTTGGTATATAAAATTTAGTAAATTATCTCGACTTTCTAAAATGACAACTTAAAATACATTGCTGGCTTTTCCCCGATTAGTGACTATACCTACGCTATCTACAGCGTGTCTCACGGCCGATGGTAGGTTAGACGTTTATGGTAAACGCAAAGCAGGATTTCCCTGACAATTTCACATCTTACATTTTGTTACCTGATCTATCGATCTAAAATATTTTCAGCTTTGCGGCGTTGCCACGTCTATCAAAAAAAACTAGCAACTTTATTTTTTTAAATAGAACACCCCGTATATTAACTCATTTTTTGAATCACTCTTTCATTATAATACTTTTTTGTTTATAATGTTCTATATCTTGTTTATAATGTCCTATACCTATCTCTATCTGTTTTCGAAATAAAAAATAATTTGTGTTAAATATGGTCCAAAACATAGCCCTAATTGTACTTTAGTACATCAGTACTCTCAATTCATGAAAAGTTGATATTTTGATTATAGGTTGGACAAATTCGAAGTATTTACTTAACACCAAGAAATCGACTCCATATCATACAGGGCGTGCTAAAATTACTGTTATTTCCATAATGCATAAAAGTGGTCAAAAGTTCATTTTTTCAAATGAAACCCCCTGTATATTACTCGATAAATTGAAAGATGATGAAAAATGCTTCAAGATGATATATCATGTCCCTATACCTAAATCATCAACTTTTCTTAATAAAGCCGTTTTTGTGGAAAAATAGTTATTTATGATACCTACAAGTGATGGAAGTGGCATTTTGATTTGTGAGTGGGGAATATTGCGAAACGAACGTCAGCGAGTGGAGCAAATCCATGTATCATACACATTTTTGTGTACAACAGTTACAGCTAGTAATAAAAAAAAACAAAAAATTGAATGAGGTCCATGGGATTCGAACACACGATCTTTGGATTACAAGGCAGATGCTTCAACTACATACACCAGCGCACATGTTTATTTAAATGTTATTATTGGTTATTCATAAAGGACTTTCTACAGTTGAATTGAATTGTAGGTACTTCGTCAGTTACTTCACAGGGAATAAATATTACCAATTGCACAAACTGCCAAATACATGTGTGAACTTTTCTAAATAATTCTTTCTAAGTAGATGTTCTGATTGTTTCTATTAAAGAGATTTTTAATGACAGTTCGGACAGTTGTATAAAATATTTAAAGAATTTGATTTTAGGTGGCCGTGGAAGTATCAAGCTTATGACAGCTTGGTGACTTTTATAAGTAATTAACTAATGGTTATTGACGTTGTTTTTAAGAATCGCCATAAATGAATGCTACTGACTATTCAAACGAAGTTCTTATGAAATTATTTATTATACACGGGCAGTGTGATCAAATCATTGCCAGAACTTGCAGAAAATTCAACAAAATGTATCCTGAATTAACACCAATGAACGAGAGGAAGTTTGTAAGATTACAAAATAATTTCCTTAACTATGGCTCAAAGTTAAAAGCGCCTTCAACATTACCAAAACCTGTTACTTTAAATGAGGAAAATACTGTTAACGTCTTGGCATATTTTTATGCATATCAAGAAGCTTCCGTTCGCAGTGCAGAAAAAGATTTGGGTGTATCGCATGCTTCAGTACAACGAATTTTGGAAAATCACGAAATGCATCCGTATAAATTTACCAAAGTTCAAGCTCTCAAAGTAGAAGACTTTGAACGCAGAGTGCATTTTTGCGAATCCCTTCTAATACATATACAGGAAGATCGGGAATTTTTGTCAAAAATAATTTGGAGCGACGAATCAAAATTTACGAGGGATGGCATTTTTAATAGAAGGAATAAACATTTTTGGGCTGATCATAATCCTCATGTGACAAAAGAAATGGGTTTTCAAGAAAAATTTTCCCTGAATGTCTTTTGTATTTTGAAGAAAAATAAAATTAGCTTTTTTATTTATGAAGACACACTGATTGCAGAGAGATATCTTCATATTTTAAGGATGACTGTTACCGATTTCCTTGAAAACTTGCCTTTAGAGGAATATAGGAATTCGTGGTTTCAACTGGACGGAGCGCCAGCTCATTGTACTCAGGAAGTTTCCAGGAAACTTCACCAAATGTTTGACGATCGTTGGTTTAGGCGTTTAGGGCCGTGGGATTGGCCACCGAGATCACCCGATCTCACGCCACTTGACTTTTTTTATGGGGTGTTTTAAAAGAAAGGGTGTACAGTACTCCAGTGCCTACCAAAGAAGAACTGCGACGGCGAATAGTGCGGTGTATTGAAGATCTAGATCCCCATGAAATTAAAAAAGCAACGACAAGTCGCGTACAAAAGAATATTTTAAAATGTTTAGAATGTAATGGACAACATTTCCAGCATTTATTGTAAAAATGTGATATTTTGTTTAAAATTTTGTTATTTTTAATCCTCCTAATTCTGTTTTTTTCTGTACTTTCATATCTTATATTCCAGAAAATCGTACTTTTTACCTAGAAATGCCTGGTTTTTGGACAGTTGTTCCCTGGAAACTTTCAGCCATAGTTAAGAAAATTATTTTGTAATCTTACATACTTCCTCTCGTTCATTGGTGTTAATTCAGGATACATTTGGTTGAAATTTCTGCAAGTTCTGGCAATGATTTGATCACAATAAATAATTTCATAAGAACTTTGTTTGAATAATCGATATTTGCATTCACTTTGGAAGATAATTTGAAACACCGTCGATAACTATTCGTAAATTACTTATAAAAGTTACCAAACTGTTATAAGCTTGACAAATCCACTGTTACCTAAAACCAAATTCTTAAAAAGCAATTTTATTAAGAAAAGTTGATGATTTAGGTATAGGGACATGATCTTGAAGCATTTTTCATCATCTTTCAATTTATCGAGTAATATACAGGGGGTTTCATTTGAAAAAATGAACTTTTGACCACTTTTATGCATTATGGAAAAACAGTAATTTTAGCACGCCCTGTATGATATGGAGTCGATTTCTTGGTGTTAAGTAAATACTTCGAATTTGTCCAACCTATAATCAAAATATCAACTTTTCATGAATTGAGAGTACTGATGTACTAAAGTTCAATTAGGGCTATGTTTTGGACCATATTTAACACAAATTATTTTTTATTTCGAAAACAGATAGAGATAGGTATAGGACATTATTAACAAAAAAGTATTATAATGAAAGAGCGATTCAAAAAATGAGTTAATATACGGGGTGTTCTATTTAAAAAAATAAAGTTGCTAGTTTTTTTTTGTAGACGTGGCAACGCCGCAAAGCTGAAAATATTTTAGATCGATAGATCAGGTAACAAAATGTAAGATCTGAAATTTTCAGGGAAATCCTGCTTTGCCTTTACCATAAACGTCTAACCTATCATCGATCGTGAGACACGCTGTATACAAATATCTGTTCACATAAAATTACCGTAGGTATTTCTTTATCGAAGCTGGATAATTGTTTCAATTGTTTCTTAAAATAATATAAAAAGTTATTTGTAATTGATTTGGTTGCCAGATGCCATTAACTTGCTGACGAAAATAGCTATTGTATAGATTTTTACAGAAGATTGGATTAATAATCAATTTTTCATTATAAAATATCGCTGTTGTTAACTTTTATTGAGAATCTCAACGAAAAAAGTATTCATTAGAATACGTGTTTCGAAAAATCCCTGCTTAAGAAGTACTTGGTATCTACTGAAATACTCACCCAAATGCTATACTACACAATCCCGAAGTGGACAGCCCAGCAATGAAAAGAAACTTGACTCCTAGCTTCGGCAACTGAAAGTATACACATTGTTACTAATTCATTTCCTTTGGTGTAGCGGAACGTTCTTCTATATTTCCATGAACGGTTTGTCTATCATTGCGACTATATATGCAGATTTAAGCAATCAATCAATCAATCAAAATATAATTTATTACACAAAGAATTACATTCTCATTGGCAAAGCGTAGTGTTAGGTTAGGTTACAATTGGTAGCATAGTCATAATTAGATAGTGTAGACCCATCCGTAAAATATAACATAGTCAATAAATAATACATACACAATAAATAACAAACATAAGATAAACACATGAAAAGCAGTCTTGATAATGATAAGCTCCATAATACATCATTAGGTAGACCTAATTATACAATAGTGTGCATAAAATTGTGAATATACATATAAACACAATTCGTCAAAAAAAAATTTAGAACAAGTAAGGCATGTTGAGAAGTAAAAATATTGAGATCCTTATATCTGCTAAAAAGGTTGGTCATTAAAAAATTCATCGAAACTATAAAAGGGTCTACAAGAAAGAAATGCATTGATATCTTTTCTAAAAATAACTCCAGATACCACTTCTTTTATATTATCCGGCAAGTGGTTGAATATCTTATATCCATTATATATTATTGAGTCTTTCACTAGAGAAGATGAAGGAATTGGTAGTTTCAGATGGAAGGAATTGATTTTTTTGTCTGGTGGAATAAGTGGTTAATCTTTGGAATTTGGATTTATTTTTGTGTATCAGGCATGCCGTTTACATGATATATATATATCGGTATTTTGTGATTTTTGAAGGGTATTCTGCATGAGTCTCGAAGTCTTAATTTGCATAAGCTTCTCAGGGCACGTTTTTGTTGAACAAAGACACTTTGTAGAGAGGAACTATTACATGCTCCCCAGAATGGTATACCATACCTCAGTTGCGAGTCTATAAGGGCATAATAAACTGCTTTCGCAGCTGAAAATCCCAGTTCGTTTGATGCCATTCTGACGGCATAGCAACCAGAGGATAACTTTTTATTGAGGCGTTCCTTGTGTTCATTGAGATGTGTTCCTTGAATTTTAGACCACAGTCTATGTATGGCCCCAAAAATTTAGATTTTATTTGTTTTTCTATTATTTTAGTTTCTAGGGATACATCCCCGATTGTGCATCTGAAAGAAACTATATTGGTTTTGGATGTGTTGAATGTGAGAAGATTTGAGTCACACCACTTCTTCACTTTCTGTATGTCGTTGCTGATATTCTGATGTTGTTCAGTTTCATCGTTGCTGTGCCATAGAATAGTAGTATCATCAGCGAAGAGAGGAAATTTTCCTGATATATTAAGGGCTGCCAGGTCATTTATATATAGCAGAAACAAAATGGGGCCAAGGACCTTGTGGCCAAGGACCTTGTGGCACACCACAGTGTATATATGCTATATTGGAAGTTAATTTTGTTTTTACTATCTGCGTTCGATCTGATAAGTATGATCCAAACCATCTAAGTGCACTTTGTCTTATTCCATAGCGGTGGAGTTTCCGCAACAATATTTCGTGATTCACACAGTCAAATGCCTTGGACAAATCACAAAATACTGCCGCAGCCACGTCACCGCTATTGATTTCACTATATAGTTCATATAGAAAATTGCGTCATTCGTGCTTTTGTTATTTTGGAAACCAAATTGTTGTAAACTCAATATATTGTGGGTGCATAAGAAGTTGTTCAATCTATTTTTGACAAGTTTTTCAATTAATTTTGATAGCGTTGGAATGAGAGAAATGGGTCTAAAATTTGAGGTGTGCTCGTATCACCACCTTTATGTAGAGGTATCACTAAGGATGATTTTAAGAAAGATGGAAAAATGCCCCTTTGAAAGGACTCTTTTATTAGTGCCACTAAGCAACAGAGTGCGTTAAGAGGAATGTTTTCGAAAATTCTTAAGGACATTTCGTCTATTCCAGATGTGGATTTATTCTTTATACTGTATATGATATCTCTCAACTCCTCGACGTTGGTGTCATATAGTAAAAAGTTTTGGTCCACGGTAATGTGGTTCAAATTAACTAGTGGATCATAGGGAATTGTTATATTCTCTCTCAGAGTGTCTGCGATTGAGCAGTAGTAATTGTTGAGAGTGTCTGGACTGAGTTCAGGCTCAATCCTCTTTACGGAGTTTTTTCCTCGGAGTTCATTGATTATTGCCCAACTCTCCTTTATTTTATTGCCGGCTCCTCCAATGCGATTTTGATAATAATTGTGTTTTGCTAATTTTATTAGCCTTCGATAAATTAACCTGTATTTATTGTAGTTGTTTAGAAAAAAATCTTCATTTGTGTATTTTCTTATATGATGTAGAGATCGCAAGTTTCTTGCTGAAATTTTGAGACCTTTTGTCAACCATTCCTTCCTCTTTTTATTTTTAACTGTTTGGATGGGAAATGCCTCCTCAAAATGTAACACTAGCAATTTATAAAACTCATCAAATGGATCATTTGAAGTAAATATCAAATCCCAATTAGTTTGTTGGCATTTCCTGTAGAACCCATTATAGTTTGACTTAGTGTAGAGACGGCCATACCTGAATTTCTCACTATATCAAACTATGTCTGAATCATGAGGAAAAAAAAAACATTTACATAAATGCAGAAAAATCTCTAATTCAACTCCAGTCCTCTGGACAGTATTTTCTTCGCAGCGAAATCAGTAGGTAACTATCCTGAAAATGCCAAATTGTGTAAATCACTGAATTTACCTTTCTGTTTCTACTCACCGTTTCGTCCTTGAAGAGATACAGTTCTTGTTAGAAATAATAATTGGGCATTGTTAATAAACACATTTGCTTCAACTATTGAAATAGGAAGAAGCAAGCAGAACACTACACACACATCAGAAGTACCTATAAAATATTTAAAGAATGGCGTCAACCAAATAAAAATTCTACTTGACTCTCTACTCGACAAACACCTCTGGCCGCTGGTCATTTTGTGCCGTGATGATGATGTCACGATCAATTTTGTTACCAACCTAATTACTTTTATACCGACAAAATCGCAATTAAACCAAAATTCATGTTAATGTGCTTCGCAATTTTCTTCACATTTTATGCTCAAAGTTACACCAATGAGAAGAGAATTGTGAACAATTCATAACATTTGGCATCACTAAGTGGTAACAATGACGTCTAAATGCAACTCATTTTGTTACCATGATAATCAAGAAAGCAACATCTCCTAGATGTTTGTGTTAACTGGGTTGTATGACATGCATGTGTAAATTAAAAGCAGAAAGGAGATATATAAGTGAATTCCTAACATTAATTTCTGTTTCATTAAAATGTATGTTCAGATCACCTGTTAGTATAATATTAGATTTTACTGAGATACTGTTTAACAGTCTCTCTAATTGGTTGAGAAATTCATGACTATCTGATGATGGAGATCTATAGATACATAATATATACAAATTGATCTTTTTAGAATAGCTAGCAGAAAATTCAAATATTTTTTCCTGTAAACAATTGTCAAATTTGCTAGTAAGTACAAATGACAGCTCTTCAAGAAGTGAGTCTTTGATCAAGATCATTGTACCCCCAAGCAGACAATACTCAGAGTACAGACCAACAATCAACGATATCACAACAAATGGTCCGAAAAAAAATTATGAAGAAACAAAATGCCAGGACAGCTCATTGCAGTGATTCTATACAATAGGAATATTTGGGTCAAAAATCCATCAGAAAACGACTACTTTCCTGGCTAATACCACGACGAACGTTGAATTACATCTGGGAGTTTCCGTGCAGAGTTTCTACAAGGCTTTCTGTGCAATTGCTTGTTGCATGGAAATGTTTATCGAAACATTTGGACCACCTATAGATCGATATCGGGGTGTTGCCCCTTATCAGTATAGGGTAGGTCTTTGCAGTCAACAACTAATGTCTGCCACAAATGATTTGGTGGCATCCCCATTTCCCAAAGAATGAATACTTTGACTAGAAAGTATTCGAGTCGAATAATAAAGGCAAAACTATCTGGAACATGGCAAAAATCATCACGGGTCTGAAAAGCACATCATCGTATTGAGCTCAATGAGGTCACAAATGAATAAAATTGGGATTGATAACTGTGCCGACTAGTTCAACAATTTTTCACTTTTGATCATTTTACCTCTGCGAATGACAGTACGAGAGCAATTTATTAGGATTTCATTGACCATTCCACTCTTCTTAACATATTCACGTAATCTGACCAATCACAAATCAAAGACAACTTGTATTATCGCGAAAACACCAGCTGTCTCTCAATTCTGATTGGTCTGTCAGCGTTGGTGTTTTCAACGATGTAACCATAGATGACAAAGCAAAGTTTGACATTTTGACAGATCATAATTGTAGGCGAAAACGTTAAAATGAGTCGCATTGTAACTATATAATAAATTATTGATAGTTATAATACATTTTTGTGATTATAGTTGATTGTTTATGGTTATGATGATTTGATTGTTCATGTTTATAATAATACTTTTAATGCTTCTTGAAATAGTCTAATAAAATTCCACTCGTGATTGAATTTATCTCATAAGTCTGTCTTTTATTTCTGAACTCAACTGATGAACTGTATCGAGAAAACACCACTCGTCCTGCGGACTCGTGATGTTTTCTCGAAGCAATTCAGTTTCGTTCAGAAATTAATCTACAGACTTATCGCGAAAATTCAATCACTTGTGGTATTACTACTGAAAACATTATACAAGACAGCAGTGTTTCTTTGGCCCAGTTCAATCTTATGAGGTCAAAGACCTAAAAGAGAATATGAAAAACTCATTCATTCTATTTTTAACACCTCGACATATGTTTCGGTCACCAAGTGACCATCGTTGGAGGAATATTGAAATATTCAGCTAATAAGGTAAATTTTTCAGCTCACAAAAAAAAATCAATCAGGCTACTCATTCAATTTGTTTTGTTTAAAATTTGATCTGCATACAACCACCGGCTGCCCCCTAACGAGCAATACTCAGAGGTCTTCGAGAGAATTGCGTCAACTAGGGATGACAAAGGCCATAACTTCAAAAGTGCGATTCTAAGCGCGATTAGTATGGTTTACTGAGACTTTGTTTTCACTCTGAGGGTCTCTAGAGGGTTACAAGACCTAAATAGATACCAGCATTGAACATTAGGAATTGAGTACTGTTTTTTGACATTATCTGATACTTACAATTTTTCCAAAAATGGGAGAAGAAATGAATATCACTAAAGCGTAATATCCGAAAACGAAGCCAGCCATCGACTCGGACATGCCCTTGTTAGCTGCTTCTTTCGGGTAGAACGGAGCCATGATAGACATGGAACATAAACTCGTGAATTCCGCCGCTGCCAACATGACGAGGGATATCTTCTGCCGACAACTGAACTTTGTGCTTTTTCTGAAACAGAATGAATATAGGTAAGGAACTATATGTTGGTCAACTTCGGACAGCTATAAAAACTCGTTTGAAAGAACATACAGCAATTTGACTTAGAAGGAAATTAGTATTAATATTCCTGACCAGTATATTAAATGAGTGTTATTGGTGGTGTTGATGGGCTTTCTCACAGATAACTCATTGGTACAGTCATCATTTCGGAGCACTTCGTTATTTTTGCTTCTTAATTTATTCACATTCTCCTAAATTTCCATCCTAATGCCTCTACTAATTATACTGGAGGGGAGTCGTGATGTATGGCCATTGTCTGTGACGTGAATTGCAAAATTTGATTTCTAAAGGTGGGGGTTTGTAAAAGATTGTGTCCTTTATATCTGAGTTATATAGTTATGGTATTTGTTATATTCCGAACATGTCATGAGTAGAGTAGAGTAGTGTTTATTGACTACGTTACATAATTTGATTGCATTTGTAGTAGGTCCTTGAGAACAGATTTTTTTAGAAATATCTATTGTTAAAATAATTTCACCTAGTTAAAATTATTATTAAAAAAGACAGTACATGTTTAAAAAGACAATAAAAATCCAGTCTGATTGAAATAATTGAGACACTATACTAAGCACAAGTCAATCTACAATAAAAATTCTAGTTGAAAAAGAAAAACAAAGAAGATAAAATACATTCACTCAGATATACTAGATTTAAGACATTTGAGCCCAGGTGGTTGAGGGTTTTTCACCAGTCCTCGATCTTGTAGTCGTAGAGGACAAACTCATTTTCCGAGTAAAAATAGTACTTCAACAAAAAAGATTTCACTTTATTTTTGAACTTGTGGAAATTCAGCTTTTTTATTGCTTCTGGTAGCTTGTTATATAAGTGAATATTTGAAGAGTTTTTTTGAGACATTGAGAGCCTGTATCTAGGAGTTCTCAGTAAAGTTCCTGATCTAGTATGATACTGATGTAAATCCGAATGAAGAGCAAAATCCGCTCTGTTTTTATGTATTTCAAGGAGAGAGTAGTACATATAAGCACAAGAAAATGGCATGATTTGAAGTTGAAAGAAGAGTGCAGGACAATGATCCCTGTAACCCGCTCCTGCTAACATTCGAATGATGCTTTTTTGCAAAATGAAAATTTTAGTTGAGTGACTCGAATTTCCCCACAAAATTATTCCATAGGTCAAATGACTATGGAAAAGTCCAAAGTAGCTGGACCTGAGGGTATCAATACCTACTAGGTTCTTTAGTCTACGAATCATAAAAGTTGCACTAGCTAATTTATTCGCCATTTTCTCCACATAACACTTCCAGTTAAGTCTATCGTCAATATATATGCCAAGCAACTTGACATTATGCCCATCTGATATATTTGCATTGGCAGATATAATGAGATTCTGGTTTTTCTCCGAATTCAGCAAAAGCTTGTTGGTGCCGAACCATTCCCCTGCTAATTCCAAAGTGTTTTTGGCGGATTCGAACAGTTCCACCATATCCCTCTTGTGTCATCAGCAAAAATAATACTTTTTTTGGGCAAAAAGGTCATCTATATATAAAATGAATGCTGTTTACACCATTTTGATATTTACCAACCTTTTGTGGTTTTCTATTCACCTTGTTAAGTAATCGTTAATATTTGATGGCGGATGAAATCCATTTTTCATTCGATAGATGAGAATCCCTCTTCAACTAATCTTTGTTATACAGCGTGTCAACTTGAAAACGTACCAGCCCAATCATTTCAGACCCTAAAGAAAATCTAAAAATATTCCAAAAAAAAAGTCAACTCTATTTTTAAGGGTGGCTTTTGTGTGCTTGTTTTTAATTCAATTTCTTCAGCATTTTAGCGGGGATGAAAACTTCCACTAAAATCTCAAATAGCAAAGGAGGTTGACTTATAACTCATTTTAAAGACCATTCAACTACCTTTTCCAAAATACCACATCCATAGGTTACTTTTGTTTTCCATATTTTTGAAGAAATCAGTGTCGAGCATATTGCAATCAAACAATTATTATTAATTTAGTTTGGGGAATAGTTGGTTTGAAATCGATTGCAATATTATTAACATATTATGCTATAATATTTCAAATAAATGAATATTTTGGAACCTTTGGTGTGAATACAATTCAAGAAAAAAGAAGAAACTACCCAAACACCAAAACTATCACAAACACAATCTAAAAGCTAAAAGCTTTTAGCTCCTGAAGATGCTAACTTTGTTGGCGAAACGCGCGTCGAGTGTGATTGTGACATAGTTTTGGTGTTTGGGTATAGTTTCTTCTTTTTTCTTGATTTCTATAATATTTCACTGTCAGCCAGTTCTGAGCTCTCCTTTTTTTTAAACAATAATTTTTCTTACAATTTTTTTCCAATAAATTTTGTTTAAATTTAATGTGTGTATTTTGTGAGTTTCAGAAAAATTTTAATTGAAGAGAAAATCGAAATTATATGGGTTCATTTCAGTATCAGTATCAACTTTCACCTGACCTTTAAGAGACCGTTAGCACAAAACATTTTCAACTTTATTAGTCTTATGCACGCGGTAACCAAGTAGATGATTTTCAACACTGCCTTCTGTAGACTTCTCTTCATATTTCAAAATATCAACTTTTTTAAATACTTTTGGTAATTCTAAATGGTTTTCTGTCCACAAGGATATCCTATAACTATTACTTTCCATCTTAACATTCATTGAATCACTTGATACCCAACTCACGCCCTCCCTACTAGGAATGCGCTCTTCAATATTCTCAGTTAAAATTTTTGCGGTCGTATGGAATGAGTTATTCTTAGGGTAGTTGGTATTGTCGCATGACAATATGGCGACGGTGAATACTACTTTCCAACGAAAAACGAAATTCGTTCTTTATCTCAGAAGTCAGAAGCATAGCTAGCTTTGTTAACCTGTAAATTGACTGGCTAAAAAATTTCCTCATTCTCTCGCACCGTGTCAATTTTAACAACAATAATTGTTAAAGATTCCATGAACGAAATAAAAGTATTCAAACCTTCTTTATTTTGGACAGTTTTGATTTAAAGAGACATGTCGGTATTTGTCAATGATGCGTTGAATGAACTATAACCTTGGAATTGTTTATAAATAGTTGACCGCAGTCATGATTATTAGTTAATTTTACACTCCGAATCACCGTATCATTCTAACAAACATACTTGCATATATCTTCCGAGAGAATCGAAAGATAACGAAGGATGACTGAGATATGATCTGCCTTTCGTTGAAGAATGGTGATTTATATGCTATTACGAGTTTGTTTATTGGGAGAAATTTTCGAAGATCATGAAACGTGTATCTCAGAACGTTTGTTAAATATTCAGAGTGGCTACTTCAGTTTACAGTACCACTAATTATTATGCCTAGATATTCAATATTTTTAGTTGTTTCTATGGTTCTTTGACATGTACATGGATTCAATGTGCTGCTGGAGTAAAATCAGCTTGATTCAAAATACTACAAGAGAAGGTCATAAATTAAGTTTTTTTAGAAGTTGTTTCAAAGTATGACTTGTAAAAGTAGCACAGTGTCATCGATGAATAAAATAATATCTCCTGAAATGTCAACTTTCAACATGTTATTAATGTGCTTAAATTAGGAATAACTGGGGATCAAGTAGATAGAGGTTGAGGTTTTAGTGAGTAGCCCTGAGGTATCAGAGAATCAGCGGAGTATCACAGTAGGTCTTGAGCTTCCTATAAAAGCTTTCCTCCATCTCATCAAAAAAAACTATAGGATTAATATGGAAACTGTTTATGAATCGTTGATATTACAGTTGAAACCGGCTATACCGACATCGCTTACAACGACGGATCGGTTATTACGACTCAATGGCAAGGTCCCGGCCGAATTCCTATGCAAACACCTATGTAAACATACCGCCTATAACAACATCGGATAAAGCGACATATCGCTTAAAGCGACGAACCTTTATCGAAATTCATCGGCTATAACGACCAATTTGTTGCTTTTAACGAAGAGTTTAATTATGATGTTAATCGAGGAACCTTGAGGGAAATGAAACCTAAAATGCAAAATACATTTGAAATTCAGTTTAAGAAAAAACAGACCAAAATGACTGATTACTTCAAAAAGTAAGTGGGGTGTATAAGCTGTTCTGTCCTGAGTTTTTTCAAAATAAACTTTTATTTGATTTTTGATTCATATGTACATACATATTTCATATGTATTTTATTTGCAAACAAATAAACTTTTTATTTTATTTTTAGCAATTTTTTTCCAACCAGTTCGTACATAGAATATGTACCTACATAAGTTAAATGTTAATTCAAATATAAAAATTTGTATGCACAAACATATGTATGTATGAATCAGAAAGGATTTATCGAGGGGCTATATATGAAAATATAAAAAGTTATTGGGTATAACCCTCAAATTGTTGTGCAACGTGTTTCGAGCTTAAGCTCTCATCAGTACTTGTTGACTTCCTTTGTTTCTATTATTTGTACATCCAAGTGTTGTACATCTTCGCACTTGATTTTACCGTACTGATGAGAGCTTAAGCTCGAAACTCGTGTCTACGGTTGCACAACAACTTGAGGGTTATCCCAATAATTTTTGTCTTTGTATGTATATGTACATATATTGCTTATAACAACTATCGGATATAGCGTCCTTAGTGGTCCCTTCAATGCCGTTTTATCCGGTTTCGACTGTACTTTACTTTTATTGTATATTCTTGAGTTGAACTGTTCCCTGTTACACTATTTTTCAAAACATAGATAGCTAGCTACCAATGGTCCTGTTGAGTGAATCCCTCTGTCACCAAATATGAAACCCATCGATTTCTATTTTGTAGAGTTCTTTGAAACGATTTAATGAAATCGAACAAAATAACGAGAATGAATTGAAAAATTTAATTAGAATCGTGTGATGAATAGTTGGTATCCATTGACGAACTGTTTTGAACGCAACGCGTAGTCTTGAAACGACTTTTTAAACATTTAATCCGCTTAAGAAACAGAGCCTTTCATCAAATCCGAAATATTGTTATTATTAACAAATGATAGCAGTTCGTCAGTTATCGTCATAGGTGGAACAAGATAAAAATTGCTCCCTCAGATAAACTTTCCATAACCTTTCTTTTGATATTTGTTTTAATGTCCGACGTTTCGTTATCGAACAACATTCATCAACTTATTTTTTAAATACGGCTATGTTTCGAAGGATACAGGTTTTTTTTTCTAAATTCAATGATGTATCACTTATACCAGTTTTAGTACGTTTCAGATCCTGTTCGGTCATCTTCATTAATTTTTTGAGAGATTTTCACGAATCATATAATATGTCAACCCAAACATTTGATTTTCTTCATATCTATAGGATATCTAATTCCATATTTTTTTCATAATTTTAGATGACCTGATATATGATCAAACTGCCACGTGCGACGCATCATTGAATTTAGACTGAAAAATAAGAATAAAATATGCATTTATTAAAATAGAAAATTCAAGTTGATGATGATTGTCCGATGATGAAAGGTCGAACAGTAAAACTGATTTAAAGAGAAACATTCTCAATTGAAAATTGAATCAATACATGACTCCTCTGGAAATGTAAAAACCCTACGATAAAATTGAAGTAACTTTTTTTGTAATATCTAACAGAAAACAACTACTTCCCCGGCTAAAGCCACGCTGGACATTGAACTACATCTGATAGATATTGAGAAAGACCCTATATAACTTAAGAGAAAAAATCTGAAAATAAAAATTTGCATTTTCATTCAGATAGTTGATTATTTATTAAATGTCCAGTTTCCATTGGAGATTATTATCTATGAATGAGATAAGGGGCAAAGATGATTCCACAACTGACTTTATAAACATCCTGTTCATATTTTCAATGAAATCAACATGCCATACCCATGACAGGTTTTTATGTCAGAAAAATATTTTCAAAGTTTCACCGCACAAGAAATAGTCCAACAATTCCTCATTACATTGTGAAATTGCTTCTGAAGAGTATGTTTTCCAATTCTTCCGACCTCCCTGATGATCTTAGAAGAGTGAAATAGATTTTTGTCGACCAAAATGTATTGGAGGCCTAGCGAAAGAGATGGAATGAGCGATTTTCTGTGAGTGATACTTCTGAATAACATTCTCCCTTATCTCATCCAAAGATAAGAATCTCCAATGGAAACTTGGACATTTAATAAATAATCAACTATCTGAATAAAAATGCAAATTTTCACTTTCAGATTTTTTCTCTCAAGTTATATAGGGTCTTTCTCAATATCTATCAGATGTAGTTCAATGTCCAGCGTGGCTTTAGCCGGGGAAGTAGTTGTTTTCTGTTAGATATTACAAAAAAGTAACTTCAATTTTATCGTAGGGTTTTTCATTTCCAGAGGAGTCATGTTTGATTAGAACTTTCAATTGAGAATGTTTCTCTTTAAAACATGAATCCCTTCCAAGAGAGGTTATCTTGTACGATGGAAAATAGCGACTAAATTCCAACTTTCAGTCGCAGATGATTCCACAACTGACTCTATGAACATCCTGTTCATATTTTCAATGAAATCAGTAAAACTGATATTGTCACAGGAAAGCTTATTGAAAGTTTCTGTGAAGAAGTATTTTTTATCTTGCTCCATTACAAAAATCTCGACAAAATTAAAAAAGTGTTAGTTTTGATCTGGATTTTTTTTTAATGGCAACTTCTATTTTGTATAATTTTTTCGGTTTCTACATGAAATATAAGAGGTAAGAGGCAAGACCGCTCAATAAAGTTGGTTTTTGTTCAAATATTGTACTTTGGTGACTTTCTCAAACTACATATCTAAAATGAACCTCTGATATACAGGGTGCGGAAAACAGCTTGCCACACATTGTAAATGAAAATTAGCAAAATCTTCCGAATTTCAAATTGAAAACCATGTGTATTATCGATCTATAAGAAGCGCCAACAAATTTCAAGTATTCCCTATGGTTGAGTTGACTAGTTTTTCTTAAAAAAGCTTTGTTTCTAAAAAAAAGTTCAACATAATCTCAATGAACGATTTTTTCTGTTGCGAAATCCATATTTGACGACTGTTCCTATGTTCGTAACACATTTCTCTAAATGGAACACCTAGTTTTCCCATTCATGTATAGTTGCAACCAGCCACTAATGGAGATAATGAATTAAGAGCTTGCTTTCCAATATCAAATATTATGAGTGTCAAATTTTGGAAAATATACCTGTCATACTAAAAATTTCGAAATTGGAGAAATATCTATCACTTTTCATGTAGAAACCAAAAAACTGATAAAAATAACAAAGTTTCAAAAAAATTAAATTGGAATAAACCGTAAAAATAGTGAAAATCATCTTATTGTTGAACATTTCAGTATAGAAATATTTTACCCCCTACTCCCTGAAGGCTGAGCGACAATAGGCCATTGGCCGCAGTGGAGGGCCTGATACTCACGTTTAAACCTAACCTAACCCTTAAGGCTAGATAAAGAACGTATAGGAATTTGGCAAAATTTCAGACAGTTTCGGTTATGGAAAATTACGACGAAAAGAAAATGTCGGTAGGGGGAGACGGAATCATTTCCTTCTCGATAGTTGCGAAATCTCGCCAAAATAAAATTGGATAAATCAGTAAAAATGTTGAAAAAACATCGGACCGCCGACAATAAGAGGGGACTTAAAGTCTCACCTTGTAGGACTCCTTCAGAAATATCATACTTTTTGCTGAACTTGTTATCTTGGTTTATTGAAAAGAATGCTTAGGGTCACAGAGATTTCTGATGATTCTATAATAATTTTCGAATTATGCCTATGTTATACAATTTCAGCCACAATAGAAAATTATTAATGCCATCGAATGCTCGACAGAAATCAACAAGACAGCACAAAGACGGAATTTTATACAAAAATATTGTCCACACATCCCCCATTCTTTCTAAAACCAAACTGAGACTGCAAGGAAAAGCAAACATGCATGCCACTAACTGTAATTCTGTACACGTATTATTAACCGATGACAATATAATTATTTCATAAAATCTTTCATTTATAAAGTATTGAACTAAAAAGTAAAACATTTTCGTAAAAGCTTGAGGCGGAAAACGTCATAACAGTTGAAATAAAGCCTCAAGGTTCTGAGAAAATATTTAAATTTTAAAAACTTTTTTTTGTTTTTCAAACACTAAATACTATTTTTTACTTTTTAGTAAGACTGTTACAAGCTAGTTTTTAAACAGATATTTTATGTTTATTTTATTTCAGAAACTTGTGAAACCATTTTTTGAGTATGATTGTTGAAATATTTTTCAACAGAAGAACTGTTAGTATATGCCATATTATAATATAATGCAATGTCCGTTACTGTATTAGCCAGGTAAGAAGTTGTTTGCCGTCAGATTCTTGCCTCATATTCGATTTGTTTCATTATCTAGACATTGCATCGAAAGAAATTTGAATATTATTCATAACCTTCTGTTCATAACTTAGTACAAGTTATAATCGTTGTACTTTTTTCCACCCATTCATGAATCCGAATTGATTCATTGAAGTTTTCTTGCCGTAATTATAAATCATGAGATAATTATGTCAATTAACCTTTATTATCAAATTGCGTACATAAGCTACAAGGTCTGATGTACCTACTATACACCATGCACTATTTGAAAATCAGGTCATAAAAACGGTAATACTGTTTGATCAAAAATGCATGTCCATATGATCAAGAAAGATAACAGTCGATGTTCTCAGTGTTTCAATTGGAAAGAAATGAAATAAATCTCAGTGATTCTCAGTCAGCGCCGGATTGGAGATTTTTTCTTACCGAGCTCCATCATTGAAGCGGCCTCCATTCTTATGAGATCACGACACGAGATCACATAATCACAAAACAGTTGAGCAATAATCAATAAAAAAAATGAACGAATATTCACATTTTTATTAAGAAGACGTCTCATTACTTTTCGCAGCAAAAAAAACTGATGAAATCTTCTGTTCCTACCCTATTGAGTGAATCTTTTTCGATAGACACTAATATGAAAGCTTCCAAGTTCCCCTGAAACAGCAATTTCAATAGTCATTTTGGATATAGGTATATGAGTTTGGAGGATGAAGTCTCAAGTCTATTTTGACTACAAGAAAGTGTGAGGACGTATTCATATACCTAATATAAATGCTTGTAGGTTAACGAATGTAGCTTAAATTTAGATAGAACAGAAAAAATACAAATACGATTTTTGCATGACATGCATGGGGTTTTATTTGAGCACTCTCCAGTTTCATCATTCCCATTATCAAGATCTTTCTCAGAGTGAATTTCAGATAATCTTTTGGAGTGAAATCTCGTATTTCTTCTTGTACAACAGTATATCTGGTATTCTTAGATACTTAAATTACTCAAATTCTTTGAAGTGAATTGTAATCCAGTTTTTGGCATTTCATTCTTGAATTCATTTGGATCCAACCATGTGAGCAATAAAATGCTCCTTGATGCTCATAATAATTCGATCACAAATGACTGAGAATACTTCGATTCTAAACTCATCTTGGGGATTAACTATGGGTTGGTCTGAGAAATTTTCACCTGCAAGAGTGTTTTTCTTTATAATTCTCTTGCAGGGAAATGTATCTTCAATAAAAATGGCATCGTTATCATCAAGTTACTCAACGGTCCAAGGTATACATTTTTGGGTTGTTATCGGAACTGAAACAAAGTCTCTGGATTGTATTTGCAAATTTTCAAGAGTTCTGATGACCATTTTAAAGGCTGACTTCAAAAAACACCTTCTGTTTGTAAATAGTTGGATAATGGTGTGGTACTATGGAAAATTCTCATTTCGATATGTGTACATGAAGAGAACTCTTACGATTATCACAAGATCCAAACACATTTCTCAATGAGTAATCTATCGACCACCTCCTAGTTTCACTGATATTTGTGATATATTCGTATCTACTATCGTTCTCCAATACTGCCATTCGTAAATAGGATGATCTATTGAAAGCTGCTGACTTATTCAAAATTCCAAACCTCAACTACTGTTTTGGTTGTATCTCCAATCACTAAATTCAGTATGTGAGCATAACACCAAACATGTACGTGACAACTTCTTTTTCCAACCATGTAGAAAACCCCTTATATAGACCTTGCAAAATTACGAAGAATTTAATGTTGATTCAATTTTATTTTAGCAAGGTCCTTACGTTTTTTAAATATCTTGACCCACTGCTGACTCATTTTTCCAAAGCAAGTATTGGCTCTTCAATATGAACGTTAACATAACGTTTAATGACGCACATCTGGTCTTGGAGATTAATATCCTGCGTATAGTGTCAATTTGTATGCT
Source organism: Chrysolina oricalcia (assembly GCA_944452925.2). Lineage (NCBI taxonomy): Eukaryota > Metazoa > Arthropoda > Insecta > Coleoptera > Chrysomelidae > Chrysolina > Chrysolina oricalcia. The sequence goes on from OX101808.2 coordinate 29,087,584, forward strand.
GCATAATTTCGATGATTTTACTTCCTCTTATAGCTGTTTCTTCACGAAATGGACAATTCCTTCTATAATGTAATTGATTGTAGTTTTCGACAAACATTTTGAAAAGCTACCAGGACAGCCACTATTACTACCAGCACCAGAATTAGAATTATTTTTTATCAGATAAAACTTTGAGCTTTGCGTTTCTTAAGAACAATATAATATTTTGAAAAAAGTAATAGAATTTCTAACAAGTTTCCATTTTCCAAGTATTCTTCCGAGTAGGTAAGCAGTCTCGGCATTTTAAGCTCCTCTGAAACTCAACCTCTTTCTCCAATTAATTTAAAAACGTCAATTATTCTGCCAAGAACGTCTCTTCTTCACCTGATATTTTTTCGACGTTTATCATGTAACATAACTGGTATATCGGTATTGTTCGATCAAATAAAGTATGCTTCTACTGCTGTTCTATGAGATGTAGAAGATTCATGCTCAAAAATGCGTCCATATGGATTTTGGTTTGGTTTCACAGCCTATTATAGTGAAACGGTTTTCAACTCTGCCAAACCCTAAACAGAATGAACGGAAGAATGTATCGTTCTGCTTCGAATAAGTTAGCCATGATCTTTTGAATTGTTCTTGATCTTCTTTTCTGTAATGAGCAATCTTGGAACTGGATGGAACGTCATCGTTAGGTTGACGATGTGGATGAAATTCGTGAAAAGCGAAAGTTCTCCTAGTTGGTGTTTGGAACAATAATTTACAAAATTTTATGTATTTGCTGTTTTTATAACTTCTAATTCGTCCAGATTTTAACCAATATTTTCAGAGTGGTCCTCCTCCGCACACTTAAAATCAAATTGTTTAAAAATAAAGAATTTCTAAAATTTTAACACTATAACAATACTTTCTCAGAAATAATATTAGGGTCATCTGAAAGCTGCAAAGGCTCGTCACTTATATTTCTCATTTCCGAGTTGGGCCTACGGCCCAACCGGCCTCGCACCCTGCGGCCTCCCGAGTTTTGCTCGGTAGCTCGGCTGTCCCAATCCGGCGCTGTTCTCAGTTACGAAAAATAGCGTTGAACCTTGGAAGTTTTACTGTCATAATTTCACTATTTGTTTATTATCATATATCAATAATTCAAAATGGCCAATGTCAAAAATTGGGCCTACACAATTACCATTCATTCATATCTTTTGCATGTTTTTGATGATTCGAATAATTAGCTATGAATATTTTTCTTTTTGTCATATCTAGAGTATTCTGAGTATGTATCGAAAATAGTAGTTTTGAAATAATTTTCATTATAGATTGGAAAATGTAAAAATATGTTGAAGTATGCAAAGGATCACATTCTATACAATTCTTTGATTCACATTCCTGAATGCTAAAATTTTCAGGATAAATTGTACTTCATAGAATTTTTATATTATCAGGGCGTTTCAAATTCGATCATCTATGTTCCTCTATGTTCAAGATATTGGATCAAAATCTCACCGAGTTTTTTTCATTTGAAAAGCCGAGGATAAAATACGGAGACTGAATGGGCAAGGAAACTAAAGAAAGTTTGATAAATGAGGTATGTATGAGGTAAGTTAGACATTGTGTCATTTTCAATAAACATAGATAATTTGCAGATAAATATACCTGAACCAGAGGAAATATATACGTCAAATTTCCTCTGATATGAATGTTTGTCATACAAGTGCTTCGAAACAACTCAAAAAAGCGGTTTCAAAATACACATATCTCAAAAATTGCGTCCAGGCGATTAGAATTTTGTAACTGGCTAATAAAAAGACCGGATTTTCCTGTTTTCATAAAAATGTTATTTGGACAGAAAGTATTTTTACTAATTGTGGGATATTCAATCGAAATAACGAGCACATTTGGAGCATAAACAACGCCAGGCAGTTCCGAGAAATTCGACCGCAAGGTGGGCAGGAATGTACAAAGATAGAATTTTGGGTCCTCATTTATTTGACGGAATTCTGAATGGAGAAACCTATCTTTGGCTAACTATCATCTAGTTTCAACGTCATGGTGCTCCACCTCACAGTACCAGACAAGTATCTGATTATCTGACTGAAAGGTTTAGTGACAAATGGATAGGGAATAATGGGCCGGTGAGGTAGCCAGCAAGGTCTCCAGACTTATATGTTATGGATACATACTTATTGGGTACACTGAAAAATTGAGTTTATGGTCAGAGAGAACATCAAAATATTTAGGACCTTCAATACAGTATTGTTAGAGAGTTCGGAAGCTAAGGAGGAGGGAAATTGATCATGCAGTAAATAATATTCGAAGAAGGGCACAGTTGTGTTATCATGAACAATGCCAGGATTTTAAGCATTTGCTGTGATTTACTTTTCAGTTGATTATACAGTTATTCGTTCAAAGTTCATTTCAGTTGTAAGTTCATCCAATAACTTGAACATACTTAGTTCGATGCGGTTGTCGTCTATCGATATACATTTTCAAATACATTTCCGATAATTATTTGTAATAAATGTTTATCATATCTCTTTCTCTTTTGATCGTGAAAGCTATTTTTGGCCAATAATGCAATGACTCAAAATAGTATAATGAAGTATAAGTGGATAAAAAGGTCTTTCAAACACGCGGGATTTTTCGAAATAGAGCAAGTTTTTGAAATACCAGTTATCCACGAATACTTTACGCTATTTTTTTTTCATTGGTACAATTGGAAATCCTAAATACTGGTATACTGGATTTATTTTCGAATCCTTCGAAAAATAAAGCCAGAAAAAAATAAAAACCATTTTCCAAAATTTCGTTTTTTTCGGATATCAGAGGATATACCCGCAGTTTCATATAGGTAAATTGACAGGTAAATTGACAGGTAAATTGACAGGTAAATTCGCAACTTTGCCCCAATTCAACTATCTTCGTATTCCTTACATTTTCCGAGATCCAAATGGTGAGGATCGAATTTGAAACACCCTCTGAATTATCATATTCCAATTTTAATATCGCGAAAATATACGGAAATTTTTGTTGGCAGTGGGTAAAATTATTTACTATTGAATTTTGCGATAGGCCTATATTTGCCACTATTTTTACGGGATTTTCTAATTTTATTTTCGCAAGTTTTTGTAGCAATTTCACACGTTTCACGCGCTCTTTATGTAGCCTTCAAGGGGATAGGGGAGTAATTTTTTTTTATTTAAATTATATCCGATGTTTTATAGTATTTTTACGGATTTTTCCATTTTCACTTTTGCCCTTTCCTTCAAGAAGAAGGGTGGTCAGACCTCCATGGTAATATATTATTATTACCAAATTTCAACTGTTCTAAAATGCAGTTACAAGATTTGACCAAGTACTAACACAGCAAGATAAAGAATAAAAAGCGGGTGGGATTGAAAATCCTCAAAAATTGGGGTTAATTCAAAAACAGCTAAAGGGATGAAAAGTTTTTTTAATTAAGCAGGGTGAAGAGTATTGGAAATTTTGAGAAGTTTGAACTGTAAAAAACTTAGGATGTGAAACATGTTGATGTGTTAGTTAATTATACAAACAAATCAAATATATTTCTACGATGTCGCATTGTACAGTACACAATAATTTTTTTTTCTCAAAATAAAGTTTTGTCTGAAACAGAATACCTAGGCACAAGTGCCTGTTGTGTCATTATACATTTTAGACAGTAAAAATAAATAACAGAAAAGATAATCTTAGTGTATAAATACAGAGGAGGAGAATAGATGTTGGTAGTAAAAGGAAATGTTATTAAAATCAATATCAATCCCAGTATCAAACAGATGTGGATGAAGAAAATATTGATCAAGAAGGAACGATACCTAGTTCATTTATACTCAATGAGTATGTTTGGAGAAGGGTTGTTTATGTGATTTTTCAGAAAAAATCAAATTGTCCGTCATTGATGAGAAATTTCACATTTGAATTTACTTTTGTTGCGGATTATTTTAATGTCAACTGGAATAGTATTGAATAGTGTTGGTCCAAAATAAAGGAAAGATCTTTGTGAGACAGATTACTTGAAATTATATTGAAAGTCTGTGAATTCTCTCAGTTATAGTCAAAGATTTTGATTCGGAATAAAATCCGCAGACACATCGAAGTTATTTACTACAGTACGGTAACCTTGACATTTGACACAACAATATTTGCATATCTCTCTTACACTCACCCCGTATCTAGTGTTAATTTAAAACATTCTAGATATTAGTTTATCAAGAAAACCGAACCCTACAATACCAACTGCTCTTTGAACTCATAACCTCTCAAGTATACTTTTTAAGTTATCATTCAGATGTTGATGATTCAATTGAGGAAATCATCTCATAGCTAAACACCATTCATAAAAGAAGGAACAACAATAAATTGCTCGGCAAATACATTGTCCCTAAATAATATCTCAATTTCGACTGCCTGGACAGCCACAAAAACTCACTTTTCTTTTGCTACATCTCTGGACCGCGTATTAAATGCGTTCAAACCATTGACTACACATTTTTTCTGGCACTTCAGTTTTTCGTCCACTGATCTAGATATACTGGGCACCTCTGCTTTGTTGTCCTTATAGGATTCCATTTTTAATGAGAGAATGCACAAAAAGTACTATCGAAATTGGGGGCACGCACTACTCAAAATACAATGTAGTCTTTCAAAAAAATTACGATAACATTAACGATATCATAGTTTCGGATAGTTTGTAACATGACGTTACAATTATTTGTCTAGAAGCACCCATCTACCTCGGCAGCAAGCACAAGAATGAAACTGATAAGCGAAGGAAGTACCACCTCCGCATTTATATCTGAGCTTATAAAAGCTCGTCTTTTGAACTATTTATTTATTGCTCCTAATGTTGGTGGGAAAAGATGGAGCTGTACCAATATTTATGTAATTGTCGGAATACAGGGTAGTTCAACTATATTGAATTTTGTATACAGGGTAAGTCTCAAACACGTTTTCGTCCTGGAGTCAGAGGAAACATTATAGACTGGGAGATGGTGACGATTTCATTTGACTATTTTCTTGTTTATACCTCTGAGACCAGTGAAAGATATGAAAATTCTGACAAGAATGATGAAAAATTTGAGCGGTCACCGCGTGGCTTTCATATAAAAAATTCGATATTCATTAAAAAAAAAAAGTGTTTTGACGATTTTATCGCCGCTGCCATGTACACCAACGGCATGTCAAGATAGACAATAGCAGCGACAAAATTATAGGCATAAGGGTTGCACGTGGCCAAATAATAATAATAATAATATAATAATAAGTTTATTTGTATGGATATAGTTTACATGAATTTCGATAAGTTTTACGTACAGATAAACATGGATAAGTCACAGAAGCGTACATCAGTTATAAACCGACATACTCTTGTGCGTGACTTTGATTAATAGATAATCAAAGTAGATATAATCATATTATTTTGACAATTAAAACTTAAGTATATATAAAGTTTTCGATGTAGTTAAAATTATGAATTAAAATATAAATAAACAGATTTAGTAGTAATAGCACTTAACACTTAACTTATTACGTCTATTATAAAACCTCAATAAAAATAAAGTAAATAAATTCTCAATGTATAAAATAATAATGAAATCACAGTATAAAATTCTCAATGCATAAAATAATAATGAAATCACAGTATAAAAATAGTAAAATCAATATGTGTCAATGTGATGACTAAGTAGTACCTAACAGAATTATTTGAAATATTGGTGAAGATGGAAGAAATGAGTTTTTTTTAAATCAAGAACCAATATTTTGATTCACAATATCATGAAAAAATTATCTATCAGTTTTTGTAATCCACTGCTTAATTTTCCTACCAAAACTTTTTTTTAATATTCCTCAAATGGTCTGGTATCATATTGTACAACCGAGGTCCCAGGTAAGTTGCATTTCGTTGGCCTATAGTTTTTTTACAGCAAGGTAATACCACAGTATTATTCCGCTTTCTTGTTTCATGGTTGTGATTGGTAGGTCGTAAAATGATATTTTTTTTATATTTTTTAGTATACTCAAGCAAAACAGTTCTCTTATATCAAATAATTTAGATTCTCTGAACAGATCATCGCTTGGATACGTACGTGCCTTACGATACATTATTTTAATTATATATTTTTGAACAACATTCAATTTTTCCAGGTGCATATCATTCACTCCACCCCATCCTACTATATCGTACTGTAGTTGTGACTCGATCAAAGCGTAGTAATATTCTAAAATGATCAACATCTAGAAAATCTCTGAGGTATTTGAATCTGTATAATAACCCTCTTAATTTTTTTTGTATTTGTAGGTCCCACCTTAGATGCCGGTCTATCACAATGCCAAGGTATTTTATTGACTTATCTTCCGGTATTTCATAGCTATCTCCAATTTTAAGTGGTCCTATATTCGGAAGTCCGTTTGAATATGAAGAAAATGGTAAGTATTTTGTTTTAGTAAAATTCAGAATGAGTTTATTTTCTCTAAACCATTTTTCTATTTCAAGAAAATCATCTTCTACAAGATTCTTTAATTCTCGCCAGGTATCTGCTTTATAGAGAATGGCAGTATCATCTGCAAAACTCAAAATATTTCCACGGGTTTTTATTCCAAGTAACCCGTTTATATAAATTGTAAACAGTAAGGGGCCCAACACCGTTTCCTGTGGAACTCCATAGGAAACTGTTTTATAGGTACTAGTCACGCCATCAATTGTTACCCTCTGTTTTCTATCAGATAAATAGCTTTTCATAATATTGAAAATATTTCCTCTAAGTCCAAAGGTAAACATTTTTTTGAGTAGTTTTTCATGACAGACCGTGTCGAAGGCCCTAGATAAATCAACGAAGATACATAAGGTGGATTTCTTTTTATCTAAGGCATCATATATATATGACGTTAAAGCGAATATTGCATCTTCCGTCGATCGCCCTGTTCTAAACCCGTATTGATTATCTGAGATAACTTTATATTTGTTTAGGAAACTCAAAATTCTTTTTTTCAATATCTTTTCCAGAATTTTTGCTTTATCTGATATGAGAGAAAGCGGTCTATAATTTACCATTTCTCTTTTGTCGCCACTTTTGTAGAGTGGTGTTATAAGTCCAGATTTCAATACTTTTGGGAAACATCCTGTATGTATACACCGATTTATGAAATAAGTAAGCGGAGTTTTTATTTCATTCACTATCTCTTTTAGTGTTTCAGAGCGTATACCATCATCGCCTGGTGATTTTTTAGGTTTCAATTGGTTTATGATTTCTGTCACTTCATTCTCATCAGTTGGATATACATACATGGTGCTTTCAGTTGTTGTTTCCATGTTTTCATAATCTGGAGGATCGGTAATCTTCATTGCGTAGTTTTCACCCAGTTTGCTATAGTATTCATCGAATGTCTCACAAATTTCGAGTTTGTTATAGATTACTGCGTCTTCATTCAGTTTAATTTCATTTATTTTTGTTTTATTTTCAGTTTTACCACAAATTTCATTAACTGTCTTCCAGAGGCCTTTTGTACTATTCTTGTTTTCTTCAATCAATTTTTATCATATTTCTTTTTGTCATTAATTATGGATTTGTTCAAATTGTTCTTCAGTTGCCTATATTCTTCACGTAGTTCTATCAGGTTGTGTTTGTACTTTTTTATATAGATCATTTTTCCTATTAACACTTTCTATTATTTCAGGTGTGATCCATTTGGTCCTATTTTTTCGGTACCAATGGAACCCATGATGGCGTAAACTTGTGAATTTTTTTTTAATCTTAGACGATTTTCTCGTTGCTGCCACTTGAAATAATGGAAGTTTCCATCATGAATGTCCCATAAAAAAAAGTGGCATAAGGTTTGCGGATGTCGAAGTGAGGTTAAGGGCCGGAATTGAATTTTTTATATGAAGGACACGCGGCGACCGCTTAAATTTTTCATCATTTTGGTCAGAATTTTCATGTCTTTCACTGGTCTCAAGGCATAAACGAAAAAATTGTCACCTGAAATCTGTCACCATCTCCCAGTCTATTACTGCATCGCTAGACTGAGTTAGGTAATTGGATTATGTAGAGGATTTTGATTTTTACAAAATTTATCTATTTGGAAAGTGAGAAAAAGGAATATTGGAGGAAACAGGAGAGTACCGTAATTGTGGTACAAGGGTGAGAATACGATATCACTAGCCCTCTAGCTACCTTTGTTTTTCAAGATTTCTAAATAAAACTGCTTATTATTGCTCCTTATGATGGTGGGAAAAGACGTAGCAATATTTATGTAATCGTCGGAATTCAGGGTTGTTCAAATATATTAAATTTTGAATCTAGGTTTTCGTCCTAGAATCATAGAATACATTCTTGCAACGGTAGATTTAGATAATTTCATTGGTAAGAGTATTTTGATTTTTAAGAAAGGACCACGCACACATCTTATGGGAAAAAGTATGTCGGTGGAAATTCTGAGTAAAAGTTTCCATTGGCCCAACTCGACCGTATGACTATATTCAGCGCTAGAGGGCGCCAAATCATGAATTTTGTGAATGTCCTCATTCTCAAATGAAGAAAAACGAGATATGTTGAAACTTTATTATAAATTTGATAGGAATAGTACGAAAACAGCTCAAATTTATTTTGAATTATATCCGGAAAGACAACAGCCGGATAGAACATTATTCGGAATTTTGGACAAACACTTGGCTGAGTAGTTGAGTACGGTGCGTTTCAAAAACCAAGAATGAAATATGGAAGCAGAATGGAACAAAATATTAGACGTAACTTATTAGCCGAGGAAAAATAATTGTTCATTCCTTATTCGAAGAAGTATAATTATTTTTGGTACTTTTTTAGATAAATGCAGATCCTTCCAAATCAACACATCAAGTCTCGGCAGAAATGGATGTGCCACAGACGAGCGTTTGGAGGGAATTCAAAAAAAGTGATTTGAAATGTTATAAGATACATATTTCACAAAAATTACATCCAGGTGATCCTGAGAGGATGGAATTTTGTAGCTGGCTCTCGAATAGGGTAGACCCTACAAACTTCTTGAAAAACATTATTTGGACCGACGAAAGTACTTTTTCGAACTGTGGTGTTTTTAATAGAAATAATGAGCACATTTGGAGTGAAATTATCCACGACACTTCAGAGAAGTCAGACCACAAGTTCGGTTTCGTTTGAATGTGTGGGCTGGAATTTATGACGACCGAATGCTTGGACCTCATTTCTTCTCTAATACTTTGAACGGGGAAACCTATCTTCGGTTCTTAAGAAACGAATTCGAAGAATATATGGATACGTTTCCTCTTGTTAATTATAACAGCTGCTGGTTTCAGCATGACGGGGCTCCTCCACACAATAAAAGAGCAATTTGTGAATATTTACACCAAAGATTTCCTAATAGGTGGTTAGGAAATTCTGGACCAGTGAGGTGGCCGGCAAGGTCACCTGACCTTACAGTTTTGGATAATTTCTTGTGGGGCACTTTAAAGAACAGAATCTATGGATATCAAGAATATGACACAGTAGATGAACTTAGAGACAATATCATCACGCAATTCAGGTCTATCAGAAGAAAGGATATTGTTAGGGCTGTTCTTAATTTGAGACGACGAGCTCGGTTATGTATTCAAGAGGAAGGCCATCATTTCGAACACTTGTTGTAATACTTTTTGTGCATTTTTTACAAGCTCATGATTTCATTCTTGTTTTTTGAAACGCACGGTACTCAGCCAAGTGTTTGCCCAAAATTCCGAATAATGTTCTATCCAGCTGTTGTCTTCCCGGATATAATTCAAAATAAATTTGTGTTGTTTTCGTACTATTCCTATCAAATTTATAATAAAGTTTCAACATATCTCGTTTTTCTTCATTTGAGAATGAGGACATTTCGTATGTATGTAAACGTTTTGCTTAGTTCAAAAGTGAGATCATTTTCACGGCGGTCCATTGAAAAAATTGATGCTTTGTGTTGCCCCGTTTTAAAGAAACACTTTGTATATTTCGAAATATTTTTATAACAAGCAACAAAGTGAACCATATAATTTTTATCTGACACATTTTTCCATACTCCTCATGATAGGCTCATGATAGATACTATACTTTTTCACACTAATGGGCCACCCTGTATGTAATATGTACCCTTTCTTATTTCAAAAACTCTGTATTCATAGCTTCATTATATTTTGGTCAATCAACAAACCATTCTGATTGATACTCAATGATAAACTCAATCAACTCATAACCTCGTAGGCGAATTCATTCACTGAAGAGTTGAGTATGTTGTTGACTATACCCTGTAGAAAAACAGTGGAGTTTTATTTTCTGTATTATGGAAAAGTATTTCTCAGGCACTTTAGGAATGTTCAGTCGCACACAATATTGAATATAAATGAGATATCAATATTCGACTGATTTTCTCCAAAAATCACAAAATTGATGATTTGGCGACCTCTAGCGCTGAATCTGCTCATACAATCGAGTTGGGCCAATGGAGACTTTTACTCAGGATGGTTGCAGCTACAACACATCACAAATCCTGCCATTTTCACCGAAAGACTTTTTCTCATAAGATGTGAGCGTGGTCTTTTCCTTTTTTGGAAATTGACGAATAAGTATAAGGAAACGGTAGAGTGCATAGTAATTTTGGTACACAGGTGGAAACGATATCACTAGCGCACCCATCATTCTCCCTTTGTATTTCAACATTTCTAAGTAAAACTCGACACAGTGAATATACAGTGATTTGTGAATTGTGATTTTACAAAAATTGTGATCAACTCAGGCTCGTCTTGAAACCTACTTAGTCCCTATTAGATACTGATTGGGGCTAAAACGCATTTTTCTAAATTAGCAAAGTTATATTTTTTGGAAATAAGTACCTAACATCTGGATGATTTTTTTTTAATTCATCGAAACAACACATGATATGAAATCTAAAAATAAATAGAACAACAAAATGAAGCAAATGAACAGTAATAAACAAAATTAAGTGAAATCTCAACGTGTCCTCCATTCCTTTCAAAATGCACGGGATGGTTCGTCCATACATTTCCCTTGAAACATTCCTCAACATAACTAACGGAACTTGGGCAGCACATTCTCACATCGTATTTTCAAGGTGTTCTTGATCTCTAAAACGTCTGTGTTTATAAACATCAGATTTTAAATATCCCCATGGAAATAAATCGTAGGGGGTTAGATCGGGAGATCTAAGAGGTCATGAATTCATTGAATATCGTCATAGTAACCTGTGGATGTCAAAGATGAAATGGTAAATGTAATTCTGTTTAAAACCAAAATACATAAAGGACCCCGCACTTTTCTTATGTAAAGTGGCGACCGGTCAAATTTTCTGAAAGTTTGGTATGTTGTTGTACCCGACTCAGTAACCAAAAGTGTCAATGGGCCCAACCCAATCCGATGGCTAGTTTTCTAAATACTGGGTGTTAAAGTTGAAAATTGCCCAAATTTTGGATTTATTTTTTATTTATTAAAAGTTAGATCGGATTTCTGTTGCATACAGATTTTTACTACATGTTCTACTAATGAAATTAGTGGATAAGTACGAATAAAAATATTTATATTTACAAGGTGATTCACGAATGTATGACGTTAGTTTTTTTGCCAAAATTCACTTTTTCTACTGTGACGTCAGGGAGGCATATTTTTGAAACGTTCTCTTCGATAAAGTATTTTGAAGAGAAAATATTGCACAGTGCATATTTTTTATACAGGGTGTTTCACAGAGAGAACCACTAGACAAAATTATTTTCTTTTAGGATTAATTCGAAACCCTGTATTTATGGATTCATTTTTGGGAAAAGTAATACCACAAACATATGTGTGTCTCTAATCTCCAAAATATTCAAGGTGGTTTATTGATAGGAAGGTATTCTATTTTGGGAAAAGTACAAAAAATATGAACAACCTGTATGAGGTATGAATTCTGAATCCGATACTATGACCAGTTTTCGAGATACAGGGCGTTAAAGTGGAAAAATACTGCTTTTATCAGTTTTTTCTTCAAATTGAAAAACCGTATTGATTTTATGTTGCGCCTATGAGTTTAATATGTGTTTCGGTCAGATGTACATGGAAAGGTTCAGTTAAAAATATTTACTGTTACAGGGTTATCCACGAATAAATCACAATAGGTTTTTGGAAATACTCAAAATTCTACAGTTTTGTCACAGATAAATTATTCCATGAAGTTAATACCGAGTAACTGTATAACATTACATCAAGTATGCATAACCGTAAGAAATAACTGATATACGGGAAAACCAGGAAGAATGGTAGAATTGGTAGACGTTCCAAGCGCTTATATAAATAAGAAAAATACCCAAATCGACTTAGATTTCCATGTCACACATCGTTTGCTCAAATTAACAGTATATCGCGAGAATTTGAACAATTCTGTTTAAAATTAGAAGGTACCGGTAGAAAACGAAATGTAAGAACCATGCAGTTTGAGGAGGATATTCTCAATCGGATTGAAAACAGACCAGAGTAAAGAACACGTACCAGTGCGAAATCTTTAAATGACAGTAACAAAACTGTGTGGAAAGTTGTGAATGAACAACAGTTGTATGCTAATAAGTATACCCGAGTCCATGCCCTAGACCCAACAGATTATCATCAAAGATTGGCACTTGCCAATTGATAGAGGCAAAAATGTGGCAAAAAGATAGACAATTTACCGAATTTGTGTTATTTACTGATGAATCCAAATTCACACATGAAGGAAGTTTCAATTCAAAGTATAGCCATGTCTGGGCTGGGTTACTCGAAAGCGGGGATTTCAGGAATAATTCTGGTTTAACGTGTGGCACCCATCTGTCCCGGTAGCAAGCACAAGAATTAAACTGACAAAGCGAAGGAAGTACCACCTCCGCGTTTATATCTGAGCTTATAAAATCTCGTCATTTGAACAATTAATTTATTGCTCCTAATGATGGTGGGAAAAGATGGAGCAGTACCAATATTTATGTAATTGTCGGAATACAGGGTAGTCCAAATGAATTGAATTTTTATATAGGGTGAGTCTCAAACACGTTTTCATCCTGGAATCAGAAGAAACATTGCTAGAATGAGTTAATTGGATTATGTAGAGGATTTTGATTTTTATAAAATTTCCCTATTTGGAAAGTGAGGAAGGAATATTGGAGGAGAGTATCGTAATTGTGGTGCAAGGGTGAGAATGCGATATCACTAGCCCTCTAGCTCCCTTTGTTTTTCGAAATTTCAAAATGAAACTGCTTATCATTGCTCCTCATGATGGTGGGAAGAGTCGTAGCAGTACCAATATTTATGTAATCGTCGGAATTCAGAGGGTTGTTCAAATATATTAAATTTTGTATACAGGGTAAGTCTAAAACACGTTTTTGTCCTAGAATCATAGGATCTATTATTGCATCGGTAGAATGTGATAATTGGATTAGGTAGTGTATTTGGAATTTAAAGAAATTTCCTTATTTGGATAGTGACAAATATTGAAGGAAACAGAAGAGTATCGTGATTTTGGTACACAGGTGAAAACGATATCACTAGCACCATCGTTCTTCCTTCGTTTTCAATATTTCTAAATAAAACTCAACACAGAGAATATACAGTATGACATTCAAAAAGTGCGCAACAAATTGAAAAATCTTTATTTCTGATTTTCCAAAAAAAAATCAATTTGTCATCAACTTAGGCTCGACTTGAAACCTTCTTAGTCCCTATTAGATATTCTTAGTGATATTTTTCAAAATTAGCAAAATCTCGAAAGTAAAATTTTTTTGGAAAATAGTAACAATGGGATAAAATGTTTCATTAAATTCATCAAAACAATATATGATGTGAAATCTAAAAAATAAATTAAATAAATTAAAAAACAAAATGAATCAAATGAACAGTAATAAAAAAAAATTTAATTTAATCTCAACGTGTCCTCCTTTCTTTTTAATGCACTGGATGGTTCGTCCATACGTTTCCCTTGAAACATTCCTCGACATAATTGTCTAAGAGCTAGCAAATAAATTCCAGAAGGTTTTTTTTTATTAGTTTAATTGAACCATTTCACTCATTAATCAACTATTGCCAGATATTTTCATCGTTGTTTAAAGTGTGCCACCAATTCTGAATTTGAAAAAATGTAAATATTTTAGTATGACTGAAATTTTTAATATGATGTTTTTTTAACCCAAAATTAATTTACCAAACGATAATTCGGTTGTTAAACCTCCGGACAGACCAATTTAAAAGTGAAAAATTATTGGGCATGTTAGAAGAGTAAAGACAGTCACTCGCTAGTTGCGCAAGCGAAATAAACGACAACTACAGATCGACAAGCGTAAGGATGCCTCTGAGATGCGCAAACGATAGAAAGCGTGAGTAGATGTGCGACAAAGATCGACTACTGTTTACGACTGGTTATCATCGAAATGATTGAGCTCCTGCCCCACTCCAGGGTTTTGTCTACTGCGCAACCAATTCTCGGAGGCATCCTTACGCTTGTCGATCAGTACTGTTTGCAGCATTGGCCGACGATGCGTTGATGCGCATGCGCTCAAGCCTCACAGTGGATCGTGTTCTATGGGGTCTTTTGGAATCATTGAATGCGTCAATGTATATGCCAATGATTCTCAAAGTACAATATGGTGCATCTTGTTCTCAAAATAATTCCACATCACTTTTAACTTTTGAATTGGTCTGGCTGGATGTTTAACAACCGAATTATTGTTTGGCAAATAAATTGTAGGTTTGTAGATACTTAAAAAACATCATGTAAAAATTTCAGTCCTACTAAAACATTTTGAAAAAAAAAATTATTCAAAATTAGCGTCTGGCACAGTTCGAACAACGATAAAAATATCTGGCAATAATTGATTCATGCGCCAAAAAGTTCTATTAAAATAATAATAAAAAAAGAGCCCCCTTGAATTAATTTTTAAAATCAATATTTAACCTGTATAGGTATGATGTGCACGAATGAACGCAACCTCTACCGCCAGGAGGGTGAGAGAGATAGCAGGTCTAAAAACAGGCCTACCTGAAATTCTTGTTTTTCCTACGTAGCCAGCTCTAGTACTATAACTGGCGGAACTTGGGCAGAACATTTTCTTATCGCATTTTCAAGGTGTTCTTGATTTCGGAAAGGTCTGTGTTTATAATCCTCAGATTTTAAATATTTCCATACAAAGAAATCGCATGGGGTTAGATAAGGAGATCTAACCATGAATTCACTGAATATCGTCCGATCCACCTACCGTCCTATTGAAAATACATTCTTCTGATACTACCTGCAATTCTGAGTATTAACAATTCCATTTGATCTGAATGCACTTTCATAGGTGGAAAGTACGTACTAGATGAATGCATCTTCTTCTATTCGCCCCTGCACCTAAAACTAAAATCAGAATTCTTCTGACCGATGATGAGGATATCATGATCTGCTGGCCGATTTCCCGGAGAATTCTTGGATTCTCGACCACAGTTTGCATTACCTTGACTTGACAACTCTACGTATGCGAAGTTATTGCTTAGTATTCGACACTTCCGCGGTTTTTGTTAAGTCATAACTTGCAGATCAGAGGCGATTCACACACGTATTTTTGTGTTTCACTGGACGCTCATTTATAATTAAACCTATTAATTATTGAATGATGAATCGAGGACGGTTTTCAGTAAACTTAGCACTAAATAATGAAGAATATAATGAAGTATGTGTTCCAAAGTGGAATATGAAGGCTAGCCAAAAGTGACAGACGGCTAGCGATACGCCTGCAACTTTGGACTGAGAATTTAAGTGATGTAAAACAAGAGGGTAATTTAATGGCGGAGAAGCAAGAAGAGGAAGGAAAAACAAGATTGCAAACCGTGTTGAAAATGCGTGAATTTGTTTTTTCGCTCGCAATTTACACACAAACCTAACCTGAGCAAGCTAACCTAGCTTGCGATTCGAAAATTCGTTGAATTAGTTTTTCGCTCGCAATTTACTCACAAACCTAACCTGAGCAAACTAACCTAGCTTGCGAGTCGAAAATGCGTGAATTATTAGCCAAACCTAACCTGACCTGACTAACCTACCTTGCGATTTGAAAATTGTTAAAATTGTTACCATATAACGACTATTTTTCCAAAATTCAGAGAGAGAGCAGTGATGTAGCAGCCATGGAAGCCATATTTGTCCATTTTTGGAGTCTACGGAGCATGCTCGAGTTTGGCGCATGCTCAGTACAAAGTTGCAGGCGTATCGCTAGCCGCTTTACCAAAACAGTGTACCTACTGAAGACAATGATACCGATAATAATCTTCAAATCCGTAAGGCATCGAATTTACCTATTGTGACTGAAGACAATTACGAAATTGGATGTATGTCATATGCATTGAATGAAGGTAAGTATTTTATTTCAAAGCTAAAATAGCAATTCGCATAGCATTATTATTCATAAGTCACTCCAAGCGAAACTATTTCTGTGATCTTTTCTATAGCTGCAAGTGTTCCAACAGAGATTTTTTTATAGATCTTGATCAACCCAAGGAAAATTTTAAGGAAAATCTAAACGCTACCTCTGAGTTGTTTTCAAATAACAGCGACACCAACAAATCAAAATGTCAGAAGGAAAACCAAATTGAAGTTGCCAATAGTATATTAGCAGAAAATGTTCGCTCGTTTTCAGAAGACAACGAGGTTGGATTCATTTAATTGACAGAAAGTTTTCACATATTTCCGGCAGAATGTAAGTAATATGAAGGGATGAATATCTATTCATGTAATCAAGGAAATGTTTTAAAATTTCTAAGCATTGCTTTCAACAGAACCAGAGACTTGTGTCACTTTAAATAATGGTGATTCTTGTATACAATAATTTTTGTTCCAAACATATCTAAAAATGGGTATTTTTTTAACAAAACACATTTTTGAACAAACACATGTTTTTGTAGATCACGACCAAATTGAAGAATGTATAGCAGAAAATGCAGATCTAGTTTTTGGAGGACCTCCCCTTCAAGAAGAAAATATAATTTCAGAAGAACCTACATCTGTGATAGAAGATGAAAATTTGATCAGTACTTACAGAGTTATTTTTGGACGAAATTAGAGATGAGAATATAATTTAAAAAAAAAACCAGGAACTTCCATCTAATACCTCAATCAATAATGGTGATTTTGAATAGTTTCACAAATACCTTGTACATTCAAATGATTCAAGCATTGAGATTTGGGGGTTTTAAGGTGTTCTGAAACAGAATCTGGTGTTATTTTTGCGATAAAAAAATGCCTAGTATGTTTTTCCCAGTTTTTCACTTTTCATTTGGTCGTAGTTAACCGTGGAAAATGGATATACAAAGGTTCCGTAAACATAAAGGTAGGTATTTCCGAGTACTACAACTTGAGTCAAAGAAAATTTCGAATTATTTCATGCTCAACGAAATATGAGGGTGTGGCTGCTCAAAGTGGGACAAACTGTATAAATTAGAGTATTGTGAATCATTGTATTTTCGTTAAATAAATTATTTTAGAGTGAATTAGAGTTTAAATATACAACAATAGAGTTACGGGAACATTAACAAAGCGGGGATCAGTTAGAAAAAGAAAAGAATATTCAGAAAGTCCAGCCGAACGTAAAATTAAAAAGAAATATCTGCTCGAAAACAAACATAGCTTGCTCCCTGGATGTAAAAGGACATGCTTTCGAGTGTTCTGAATCAATAACTGAAAAGAGAAGGCATTGTATTAACCAGCATTACTGGAAATTACCTTGGCATGAACAAAAAATGTTCATTTTACATAACACTTCCAGAAACCAAGTGCAACGGCGATATAAACAAAATAGTGAAAACTATTGTAAAAAAATGTCCACGTTTTAGTATAGTTTGAAAGATGAGACTGATTCCAAAAAAATTGTAAGCAAAACATTTTTTTTATCAACTCTGGGCTATCGGAAAAATTGTGACTGGGTAATTAGTAGCGTCTACGCGTCTAGCGCCTTCGCGTGATACGCTTAATATTGAAGATGGAAAAGGAAGAAAAGCATGTTCAAAAAAACTACCTAGAAACGATATTAAAGATCGTATAATGAGCTTTCATCCTGAAAACTCACACTATCGAAGAGAACATGCACCCTGTCGCTTGTATCTTCCAAGTGACATAAATATTGCTCTAATGTACAACGACTTCAAAGAAAAATCTCCAACCTTCTCGTGTTCTTATGACTTATACAGAACAGAAGTAAAAAAGTTAATTATTTCTTTTACAAAGCTTGGAAACGAAGACTGTGAAAAAGGCGAAGAGTATTCCTTTCACAACTTCCCTCACAACAAACAGTCTTTGGATAATGAGTGTGAAATCTGTAAACTGTGGAAAATTCATCTAGTACACGTGGAATACACTCAAAAAGATGTTGAAAACTCGACAAAAATGGGAACCAATCAGACAACCATTCTAGCAGTTTCTGCTGATCTGCAAAAGGTAATCATGTTACCAAGAATAGACATGTTCAGAAGAGTCCTTTTCACATGAAGAATTAGTGTTTATAATAAAAGTTTTGTCCCCCATGGGTCTTAGAAAATAACTATTCCCATTAGCAGTCCTTTGGCATGAAGGGATAGCAGGGAGAAAACAAGAGGAAATCATAAGTTAAAATCTGATAGAGACGTACAACAAATCGTAATTTGGGCAGATAACTGTACGAGTCAAAACAAAAATTGGACATTTATTACTTCTTTAATTTTTCTCATCAATAGCCCTGAATTTGACACAAAAAATGTTCATCTGAAATATTTTGAACCCGGACATAGTTATAGGTATGTCAGCAGATAGTTTTCACCATCAGGTAGAATTGAGTCTTAAGAAACAAAAAAAATCTTACGATTTCAACGATTTTACTGAGGCGGTCAAAAGCTCAAATAAAGGCCACGTTACAGTTAAATGCATGAACATAACTGATATAGCTGATTGGAAAAACTGTTCTTCAGTTACAAAGATAAATAAATTCAATCCTAGACCGTATTTACGCGAAGTCTCGGAAATAATGTTTACATACAGAACTTATGCAAATGATGTATTTGTTGAAGCAGACTTTCTGCTAAAAAAGTTTTTGAAAAATAACAACCTCATGCGACCCACTTTCCGTAGTACCTACCCCGAGTGGTATAACTTCGGGAAAAAAGAATCCATAATAGCAAATTTGGGACCACAAATTTGTAACAATTAGTACCATCATTGTATATTAATATTAATAAATAAACTTTCTTGATAAATAAAAACCTTTCATGTTTTGTATGTTGCAACGAGCTAGAAATATAATTTAGACTTTTTTATTTCACTTTTTAATGTACCTACATGTTCATTGAAATACATATATTATGTTTCTTTATAACATGAACATTGAAAATGAAGTCAAAATTCTTGTACTGAATGAAAGCACATATTTATTAACATTTTGCTAAAGAAGAACAGCGTAAAACCAAAATATACGTAGTTTTTCTTTAGGAATATGATCGTACGTGTTTTTCTACAGTAAATCACATCAAATTTTGTAGTCAATACGCCGTATTTTCAATATTTATGTTATAAAACAAATACTTTTCGTTAAATAATTACGTTGCTGTACTCATTTAGCTATTTTTGGAGTATGCAATCCTCGATTTAAAAAAAAGTCAAATCAATCAAACAATAACCGTATTTTTAATGATCTAAAATATTTCCTTCATTTTCTACGTGTTGTTTACGTTGTTATTTTTAATGACGGTATACTCCTGAATTTTTTCAAAATATTCAGTGGAGTAGCTAACATGTTTGTTGCAATGCCGTTCATTGAATATTCTTCTATAAAAAATAAAATCGCGGCTGGTTAGATGATATCTCTATAAGAATATTTGAAAGCCTTCCTAATGGTGCACTCGGCGCTCTTGCACAAGTCATAAATGACACATTTGAAACTGGAATTTTTTCGACATTTCTGAAAATCTCTGTTATAAATTCCTCAAATGATGATGCCATCCACAGACTGATGTCAATGATTTATAAAAGCATTAATGGTAAGGAAGCTGTCGCGGCGGTGCTGTGTGATCTTTCGAAAGCATTCGATTGTGTAGATCATAACATTTTGCTGCGGAAGCTTAATCGATATGGATTTGAGGGAGTTACTCTGAACTGGTTCAGATCTTATCTCTCTTATAGAAAGCAGTGATAAAATTATCCACTTCCTCTGATACAATTGGAATAAAGTGTGGAGTGTCCCATGGCTCTGTACTGGGTCCTACAATTTTTCTTTTGTACATAAATGACCTTACAATTCTACCAATTTCGTGAAATTTTACGTTATTTTCAGATGATACTACCATATTATGGCACCATAAAGATAAAGAAAGACTCCACGAAATAATGTGCGATTATATGGTCTTAATCAAAGACTGGAGTGATTCTAATTTACTTTCACTAAATACCAAAAAAACAAGTGCCATTTCTTTCAAAACTGTGATACCGGATGTGAATATAGGTACTCAAATATTAGTAGATAAGGACACAGCAAAATTTTTGGGAATTTACTTGGACATGAATCTGAAATTTGAAGAGCACATAAGAAACTTGAATAAAAAATTGGCATCTGGTTGTTATGTTTGGAGGGTGGTTTCTAATGAGTTGGGATTTGCTGCTGCAAAATCAGTTTATTACGCACTTGTGGAATCCCATTTGCGTTATGGTATATCATTTTGGGAAGTTTGTAACAACAAATTTTGTCAGTGTTTATACTACAGAAGCGAGCAATTAGAAACCTGTATAAAATAAAATTCAGGAACTCATGTAAATCACTCTTTATTGAACATGGAATCCTGACCCTTGTTTCAATTTTTATATTAGAAACGGTTTTATTAATCCACAAAAATAGATAAGATTACGAATTAAATGATGTCCCCTATTATACTCGTTAAAATGAAAATAGTTTGAAGCTTCCCATTCCCATGACAAATCTAATAAAAGACTCTCTGGTCTATAATGAGGTGAAGATGTATAACAAATTACCTTGTTAATGAAAAAGGTGCAATATTTTCAGAAACATGACAAAAAAACTACTTAGTGATAAGGCATATTATAGTTTAGCAGAGTTTTATGACGATTCATTTTGATGTTTTCTTTTGTAATTTTTAAATAATGAACTCTATATTTAACACATTTCTTATTCTAACCGTAACATATCTTTATCATGCCTACATTGTTATTATTTGGCTATATTTTAAATTTTAAGAGTTTGGATATTACATGTTATTTATAATTTTACCTGTGTTTATCAACAAGAATTTATTCTTATGTACAATAAACATATATCATCATCATCCCCGCTGCTTCCCTGTACGTCTTATAATTTTCAGAAACTATTAAAATAAGCTATATTTTGTCTTCGTTGCTCAACTTATTATTCACTTCTGCGGGTAAGTTTCACTTCAAAAAATAACTGTAAGAAAACTGCTCTCCAGGGATTCACTTACTGCATTAAAATTACCGATAATTATGCAAGAAAGTGTGTTATCTGAAAATTGTATGACTTTATTTTCATATTTTGGCGAAAGAGCTAGAATCCAACGGAAGAGGGCACTTTTACAAAATATTAAAATTTTTATAAAATAACACGTTTGAATGTAAAATTACCTGGTAATTTTTATGTAGTAGTGTAATTCATTATAATAGTTCAGGAATAAAGAAATATATTGAATTTTTTTCTAAGAATTATCATAGTACTAACTGCCAAAGACTAAAGATAAAATTGTGCTAGACACGCGACATTTGTTACATTTTGAAGTTTATTTGACATTTTTCAGTATTGTTTGTGGTGTGATAGCGAGTGGCGATGGGATGTTTATGCACTGCAAATATCGCTCCGCAGTGCAATTATGCCTTTGTAATTTTTCGATAATTGCATTCCTCTTATGATAAATTTTATATATGAGGGAAATATTCTTTACAAAACGAATATAAGGATCAAAATTTCAAAACAGCAATAAACGGTATTTATACTATAGTATGAAGATTTTCTTATACAATGTTTATACCTACCTGAATATTTTCCCCATTTATAAAATTTCTTATAAGGGGATTACAATGAATTACACTCGTGCATAGAACGACCAGGTAATTTTACATTCAATCGTGTTATCTTATAAAAATTGCACTCGGATATTTTCATATTTTGTAAAACCAGCCCTCCTCCTTCGGACTCGTGCAATTTTTATGTACCTTTATAACATGCTTTTTTCAAAATTACTGGTAAATTTTATGCATTTGTGCAATTATAACCGATAAAATGAAGTTACTAATAGGATTTGTTTTTTTGTTCCCCTACAGATATTAGTGTCAAATCTTTCCAGTTTTGCGAGTTTTTTTTTTAATCAATTATCATTTCTTCAATTTATTGTCGTTTTTTTGAGTTCATGAAACTGGTTTGTTTCCTTACTGGAAGAAAGGATTCCATAAATAACACTTTCTCACTGAAAATAAAATGTTAACGTTCAAATAAAAGTGTTCTTCAACCAAATTGAAAAAATAATATCTAGCATCTTTAATATTCATGAATTTATTGGAGAAACAAGAGAACTGAAATTAATTTAAAGTCTTGGGGATGATAACAAGAGATGATTACGCGGATATGAAAATAGCAGATCTTATCCTGGTTGAGTGGAAGAATAGCTCAGCAAAACTCCGCCAGGAAAAATAAAGACCATTTATTATTAATATTATGAACATATCGCTCATATAACCAATAATTGCTTTGTGGAAGGAAAATTCCCAAACTTAATACTTCACGATTGTTTGAGTTTGTTCAAATCACGACTGAGATTGAGGTTTATCCTTTCCGGAAATTTGTAAATATAATTTACATTTACGATTCTCCCCCGGTACTGGTATTGTTTTTTCTTTTATTCTCGGAAAATATAACGAGATGAAAATTACTTCTGGTTAGTCCTTGTTGAATATTAAACAGTTGTTTGTTTGAGAGCACGATTACTATAAACACTCTGTTGAGAGTAATAAATTGGAGAAGATTTACAGTTATTTTCAGGAATGACCTACCTCAAGAAACAATAACAAAGCTCGATGAAAACAACATTAATAAAAAAATAGGTGTGCCGGGAATGCACTGCACTTTTTGGAAATGAATGAATGCAACAAAAACCACCAAGTAACCGACCATCTTCAGGAGGAATCAGAATTGGCTAATTCAAAGTTACAACGTAGCTAATTATTACTTTACGTGGATGACCTCATACTTTAAAGATCGGAAGAAAAATTTCTGTTTCAAGAGATTGCAAAATTCGCTAGTTATATATGGGTTTGCATTACGTTTATCTAATATGGCCTTTACAAATTACTAAATGCATAATAACAACAGCTTTCATAAGTAATAATAATTTAGGCAGAATTCTGTTCAATGCAAAACCTAAACAAGATAGAATGAAAAAATCAGGGATATAAAGATTAGAATTCGGGGAATGCTCTGCAGTATATACAGGCCAAACCAGTAGAAATTTTGACGTAAGGCTCCGTGAACACGTCTGTTTCGACAAAAAATCAACAATGTACGAACATCTGCAAGAATCCAAACACAAGATAAGTAAAGATAATCTCACAATCTTACACACATGTAATAAAGGGAAGAAAATGAATATGTTGGAAGCCATGGAAATTAATGAATCAATTAAAAACCCGAAATATAGAACCCCCAACGAGCAACTCGATTTATGTAGGTCTCCAATTTTGAATTTATAATTTTGACAACCCAGGTAATTTCCATAACCTCCAGTATTGAATTTATATCGTTTCATCCCTGTTCATTTAATTTTCATTTAATTACCTCTCCATCCAGTTTACCTGTAAACTCCCTATATAACTAGGTTTAAGAGTTCAGTTGTATTAGTTAGTTTTTATACTTGATAATGGGATAAAACCCGAAACCGGTCGTGAAAATATAAAAATCTAGTGAAATAAGACAAAAGTGTGTTTCTTTCGTTTCATTGAAGTCAATATTTGATATGACTATAGTGTATAGAGAGAACATGACGGGTCCCAAAATGGAACCTTAGTGTACAC
This sequence comes from Chrysolina oricalcia, assembly GCA_944452925.2. Classification (NCBI taxonomy): domain Eukaryota; kingdom Metazoa; phylum Arthropoda; class Insecta; order Coleoptera; family Chrysomelidae; genus Chrysolina; species Chrysolina oricalcia. The sequence goes on from OX101808.2 coordinate 29,111,623, forward strand.
CTGAGTGAGCGTTAGATATGTAGAGTTCGCCTGTTCCACGCGTACTTTTTGTTGCCTATTGTTTGAATAGCTATTCAACAGAGTTCTCGTGTTTGGACTAAATCCAATATGAGCTAATATTTTTTGTAAAATTTGTTTTTTACGAAACTCCCAGGTTTTCAGAGAAAACCCCTCAAAAGCAGAGCTTGTGCGAGCAAGGGAGATCCGGGACATACAGTTTGAATAAAAATGGAATCCGAAAAACTTCAGCTCCGTGACAGGTGCCTATTGATAGTAACACTTCGTGATTGATTGTGTCAAAATCTCGACTAAAATCAAGTAGAATCAAAATTGTAAGTTTGTCTTTCTCCGATGATTCCATTTCCAGCTCTAAATCCTGATTGTACCGTGGAAGGCAGTGCATTCTTCAAAAAGTAACTATTAATTTGAATTTCAATTATGTTTTCCATTACTTTTGACATCGTCGGTAAAATACTAATTCCTCTAAGATCTTTGATTTCTTTAGGAGTATTAATTTTGGATAACACAGTGATAACAGCACTCTAAAACATACAAACTCAGTTTTCTCAAAACAAAATTTTATTATATTTCTCAAATATGTGACATTATGTGGCCTACATAAATTCATCATTTTTAAATTCATACCGTTACGCCAGTAGAATAATTTTTGAATTGTCCTATAATGTGAAGAATGGTTAATTCGTCAACAAGTGTTAATTTAATCTGAAATCTGTTTACTGCAAATTTTTTTACTCATCCAGAACTAAGCCAGTCACATGTAGAGTAAGAAGTGAATTCACCAGAAAATTATTGATATCGTCAGCATTACGCAGCTCCGGTGGTTACTGACTTTTTTCATTGCTACATATGTCATTTTTTAGAATTTTCCAGCACTCTTTGTTGCACACATTTTTCAGCTAATATGTAAAAAAAGCTTTTTTTCTCTTTCAATAGCCCCTGTTGTGTAGTTTCTCATTTGCTTGTATTATTCCCAATCATTTGAATTTTTTGTTTTTGAATTCAATGAGTGATCTGTCTCTGATATTTATCATAGATTTAATATTTTCTGTTAGTAGTCCTTTCTAAATACATTTCATAGCTCGACAAAATTCTTTCTGAATAATACAATAGATATATTCAAAGAATAAGTGGAAAGCTTAAATTAATTCCACAAAATAATACGAATCAGAGTTATAGAAAATAATGAATGAGTATCCCAGAACTAACAGACTTACTAAAGAAATAGGATGAACTGTATAGATTAAAGAGTTGATTCCCTATGATCAACGAATTAGGGGTGAATTCACAAAGAAAAACAGTGGCAGATCATAAATAATACACAAGTTAAAGGGGAGGAAAACTTTCAAAAAAAGAAGCAATAGGGAATATGCATATTTTTTTTTATTTGTTTAATCAATTTTTTACTTCGTTACAACATAGTGAAAAATATAAATACGGTTGAAATTCTTGGAATTAATTTTTAAAATAATATATAAAATACCGATTGAATTTGACCTATTTGAACGCCTCCGTTTTCGCGCGCTGTGGATGACGTCACATGGCGCGATCAGTGTTGTACTTCTTCAGTGTCGTTCGTTGAGACGTACTCTGATTGCTCTACTTGCTTGAAGTTGATATTTTATAAAAGAGTAAGACAAATGCAGTACAAGTGTTAGAGAGAGATGAACATATGTGAAAGTGATCTCGATCAACCAGATCAGTCTTCAATGAACAAGTCTTTCTATAGTTATGGCCATTGACACTATTGACAGTTATTAATTAGGTTAGGGATTTGCAGTTTTAATCGTTATTACGATAATGGAAAATGCTAAAATACCATTTTATAGGTATTGTCTAGTACCGGAATGCCAAAACACAATTATAAGTACACCAAATAAAGTATTTTTTTCTGTTCCAAGAGATGAGAAAATACGTAAACAATGGTGTGAGGTTATGAGAAGAGGCGAAGTATCTCCAATATCACATTTACATTGTTGTGAAGACATTTCAATGTGAGTACATTGTATTTCGATAGTTAACATGAAGTGAATTGATCAGAAGTAAGTTTTGTATGCATACATGTTTTGTATATCAAGCGGGAGATAACTGTTTATACCTGCCTCACCTAAATTACAAAAACTATCATTTGATAAACTATTACTACTCATCAGTTCAGGTATTGTCGGATTGTGCTTTTACAAAACCACTTTCAGTCATTGCTCTTGATAATTTACAATTGTCACTAGACCAAAATCGCACTATGTAATGGAAAACACTACAAATATATAAATAAAAACAAATTTTCTATGAAAAAGATAAATGTCATAACGTGCCATGTGACGTCATTCTTCGTTTCGACCAATGGTGATGCGTTTCGCAAATTTGAATTCCGGGCGCTTATTATGCACTTTTTGATTAAAGTTTTATGGAGTTGAATACAAACTAAATGATAAACTAATGGTGTAGGTGTAATGTCAAGACAATAAAGTATCGGTGGTAAAAAAATCAAGTAAATTTAAATCACTTGCATATTCCCCATTGAAATAATGATGCAACCATAACAGATAAACGGGAAATTGTAAATAGATCTATTGAAACTACTCATTTCTCACCTTCAGGCATATACAAGCCACAAGCCTGGTTTCCGCTTTGTCGATAAGTTGAAAAATCTTCTGACATTGAAGTATATTTTGACTTTGACTTTGGTGACACAAACATTGCTCGAAAATTGGAGGAAAACTTCTTAAAACTCCGCATGTCGCAAAAAATATGTGAGCGTTATGCTTACCATTATTAGTTAAAATGTGTTTTATGGTTATCTGGTTGAAGAAAATAAAGACCTTTATTATTATTATTGCTACATAATTATTCTACTCGATTTGAAAACGAGTAAACAGTTGACTTAAACTAAGTTTATTATTTCAATCAGTCTTACTTTGGTCGAATGAAAATTCTTTATATCAGATATAGATTTTAGTTTATAGTTTCATGATATTCATTTGTTTAGGTAAGATGGATACCATACATTTGACAAATTTGATGCCTTGAAGGCAACATGAACACTACTGATTTAATTTCATTGATAAAGATGTGAATAATTCGTACCAGATGTAAATAAAGGAGTCCTTGTTTTAATACAATTTTATTTTACAGACTGAATGAAGTTTTACGAGGAGGGAGTCAAGTGGTATCATATTTCTTAAATAGGCCCTACCTAATTGAACTGTTCAATAAATAAATTAGCCAGGAGGAGGCAGGTTCTCTTTCAAACATCAATTCATTTCATTATCTCCATACTTTCAAACACATCTAAAAATTTAATGTCGTGTATATTTTCAAGTAATTACATAATTACTAGTCTTATGATCACGTTAGAAAGCGTATTAGCTGTACTAGACTTTCCGTTTCACCAAATCTCAAATGCCGTTCTCACCAGCACGGAACACCTCCTTTGTCCAACATAGTTCATGTTACAATTTTCACATGGAACCTCATAGATTCCACTTTTTTCAACTTGTCAGTCCTATCTTCAGTCATCATAAGAATTTGAGCTTGTAGAAATAGATTAGTAAAACTCGTTTGGCCGGACTTGCAGTACAAACCACACTTGATATTTTCTTTATTGACTCACAATTTGAATGTATTTGAGTAAGTTAAAGTATGTATGGGTGTGAGTAAGTAGTAGTAGTAATAGTATAGTATAGTATAGTACTCAAATTCCTAAAATATAGAATTATATGAGAACTAATATAAATTAAACTGAAATGAATTACTTACGGTTGCCTCTATAGTTCAAATCTATTTCCCAAAAATGTTTTGTCAATCAATTTTTCATTTGACATTAATTGTCATTCATAGATTGCCAACACAGTATGTTCGCACTTTTGGTATATAGAGACAACTTAAAGTCGAACAAAATGCAGTAATAATCAACTTTTTTAACTGTATTTAAATGAACCTATTGAGAAGGTATTTTTCTTCACACTCCCGCCCGGTACAGGTCTTTAGGACTGAAGAGGCTGTACCATCTCATTCTTCTCCGTTGACGGATAACACAGCAAGTTTCACGACAGGTCTTTCAAAAATACCTGTAAGGGTTTGAACCTTCGCTCTTCTGACTTGACCATCTGGAGCTTTCTTCACTTCAATAACTCTACCCTTTGGCCAATTGCAGCGCGGAAGATCTTTGTCACAAATAATCACGATGTCACCCACTTTTATGGGATTCACTTGTTTATGCCACTTGCTTCGCAACAATAGTTTTGGAATAAACTCGGATACAAACCTTCGCCAACACTTATTTGCGAATTGTTCTTTGTAGAGATAGTTGAACTTAAGCACTTTAGTATCATCATTTAGTTGCCCTATTGGTTTATTGCCATTAGAATTTCCAATCAGGAAATGATTTGGCGTTAAAGCCTCTGATTCTTCAGTATCCAGGGGTAAGTATGTAAGGGGTCTCGAATTAACAATATTTTCTGCCGCAATAAGACAGCTCTGCAGCAAGGGATCGGATGGTGTTCTAGAAGGTAATGCTTCATACAGGGATATTTTTACAGCTTTCACAAGACGCTCCCAGGCGCCACCCATATGAGGAGATAATGGTGAGTTGAAATGAAACGTTATTTCTGGACTGATGAATGATTTAGCGATCAGATAAGGATCTACTTTTTGCAATTCCTCACGTAACACTCGTTCTGTGGCAATGAAATTAGTTCCTCGATCACAAAATATGGAGCGCGGCTGTCCTCTTCTATTCATGAAATTCGAAAAACAAAGAATGCAACTGTCAACATCTAATTTATAGGCCATTTCTAGGTGTACCGCTCTTGTTGTGAGACAGGTAAAGAGTGCTCCCCATCTTTTCTCAATTCATCTTCCTACCGTCACATTTAACGGCCCAAAGTAATCAACGCCAGTGTACGTAAATGGAGCTGTGAAGGTAGCAAGTCGACATTCAGGCAGCGTTGACATTTCGGGTTCAACAGGAGTAGCAAATTTTATTTTACATGTCTGGCAATTTTTTCTTACCTTGTATAGAACTCGGCGTAATTGAGATATATAATATTTTTGTCTTATCTCATTAACTACCGTTTCATGGTTTCGATGGAGAAATATTTGGTGATAATATTCTACAATCAGAATCGTGAGATAACTTTCACGAGGTAGAATTATCGGTCTCTTTGTGTCGTTGTTTATTGAATTGGCTGCATCAATTCTACCACGAATTCGAAGTAATCCTTCTTCATCTAAATAGGGAGATAATTTATACAAACTGCTAGATTTGTCCACGATCGGCTGAAGTAGAAATTCCGTCTTTTTCGGTTGGAGTTGCTTGATCTCTTCTTTATAGAATTCCGACTGAACCATCCTGATCAAGGTATTTCTGGATCTTAACAATTCATCAGATTTTAAAATTCCCTGGGGTTTCTGCCTTTTCTGTATTTTAGCACGTAACATATCTATGAATCTATAGACGTAGGCTAGCATATGAGGAAGTTTCGAAAATTTAGAGAATTTCTTCATGTCTATTAAAGGTTCAATGGTTTCATGTTTCGTTAACACCTCTTCATGAGTTATATCTGAAGTCGAATCGGTAGGCCAACATTTTTCTGGTTTGTGTAAGAAATCCGGACCTCTGAACCATCTGCCTGAGTATTCCAAAGAAGGTTGTTTGTTCCATTTTGTAGCTTCATCTGCTATATGCAATTTGGTTGGAACATATCGCCATATCGTCGAATTTTCCTGGATTTCTGCCACTCTGTAGGCAACATATTTATTAAATTTCCTCGGTTCATTTGTTCGTAACCAACTCAGTACGATCAAGGAATCAGACCAGTAAAATGTATCCTGAATGTTAATTGACAAGTGCTCACGAAGACTTTTAGCAAATCTGCTACCCATGACTGCTCCGTTGAGTTCTAGTCGATGGATTGTTTGGATTTTGATTGGTGCCACATGAGTTTTTGCTCCTAATTGAACACATTCCAAGATGTTTTCTTTCTCGATCCTCAGGTATGCTACGACAGCACTAGCATGTTCACTAGCGTCCACGAATACATGCATTTGTACAGTTGCTCCATCCCAATTCTGTAGATTTCCCAGATAACATCGTGGAATTGATATTTCTTCAATTTTATGAAGCTGTTTCAACCAAATGAGCAATTTTTCAAACTGTTCATCAGTGATAGGTTGGTCCCAATTAATATTGCTCCTCCATATTTCTTGAAGAAGTATCTTCAGATAAATGAGGAAGTTGGAAAGGAGTCCTAATGGATCGTACACCGACATTAGTATACGTAAAACTTCTCTCTTTGTTGGTTTTCTGTCCCCGCTTAGAACTTGTTCGTTTCCTTTATTAAAACGTAGAGAATACGTGAAACAATCTGTTTTCAAGTTCCACCACATGCCTAGGACTTTTTCAGTTTTTTTCTCACCTGCAATATTCAAATTTATTTCTATGGGATTTTCCGCAGATGAATTCATAATGTCCGAAACCTTTTTAGAATTGGAGCGCCAGTTTCTTATTTCAAAATTTGCTTGAGAATGTATGAAATAAACTTGTCTAGCAATGGTTACTGCTTCCTCCTCTGTATTCATGGAATCCAGTAAATCATCGACATAATGATTTTTTATAATACATTCTACGGCTCTTGGATATTCAGTCAAATATTTGTTGGCATTGGTATTTTTCACGAACTGGGCACAACTTGGTGAACATGAGGCTCCAAAAGTCATTACCCTCATTATATATGTTTCCAGAGGTTTGATAGGATCACCAGCTCGCCATAAAAACCGCTGCGCTTGTTGATCCTCATCTCTTATGCCAATTCGAAGGAACATTTCCTTAATATCACCAGAAAATCCAATTTTTCCTTCTCGAAAACGTAAAAGAACACCCAAGAGCGATGCTAGTTGATCATCTCCTTTCAATAGCATAGAATTTAGTGATATCCCTTGGACAGAAGCAGCTGCGTCCCAGACGATCCTGAATTTGCCATGTTTATTGGGATTGTAAACTGGAAAGATGGGAAGATACCATATTTTCCCATGGGATTCAGACAGTTCTCTTTCAGTGAGTTTCTTTATGTAATTTTTCTTGGTAAATTCATCTAACTGCTCATTCATTTTGATAGTTAATTCTGGATTGCGTTTTATACGTTTCTCTATACATTCCAGCCTTCTTATAGCCATGCTTCTACTATCGTTTATTTTGTCATACTTCCACAACATACCAATGTTGTATTTACTTCCATTTTGAGTGAGTGTCGATTCTTGTATGTTCCTGGCTCTCTGCAGTTCTTTGGAAACGATATTATTTGAAGGATGCACTCCCAAACTTTCTATTGAAAAATACTCTTTCACAGCTTCATGTAGTCCATCATTATTCATTATTTCATCAGAACAATCGCACACGTGGTAATTAAATGATGGTGTGGGATTTGATGAATTTGTAGTAGAGCAAAAACTGTCCACCCTAACCTGCTTTTTGCAGCTATAGGTTGTCCTTCGTGACCTTCTTTCACTAGAAGTGGTAAAGCCAGTTCCCAGTTGTCTAAACCAATGAGTATTTGTGGATTTGCATTTTCATAGGATTCAAATGGTAGATTTCTCAAATAGGGATAATTCTGTTTAAGTTCATCGCTATTGAGTGATTGTCGAGGAAGATTCAAAGCAGTAACAGTTCGTGCTGGACGAAAATCAAATTGTTTCGATCCTTTAAAATCTCCTGCTATCGATAAACAAACCCTCTCTGAATTATTCTCTAAACGCTCTTGATCTCCAGTCCATCTGAGACATAATTGTTCTTGGTTTCCACGTAAATCCAACTCCTTGGCAATATTTTCATTCAACAAAGTGACTGAAGATCCTTCATCCAAGAAGGCAAACGTTTTGACTGATTTACCTCAATTTTTCAAAGTCACAGGTGAAATTCTGAAACGGATACATTGGGAAGTTACTTGAGCCATGTTGATTTGTGAGGACACTGAGACGTGGTGAGGTTCTTGACTGGACAATGCTTGCTGCATTTGAGTTTGTGGAATCCTATCAACATCGTTATGCAGAAGGGGGTGATGCTTGCTCTGGCACTGATTTATGGTACACTTGACGGGATACTTGCAAGGAAATCTGTGTCTTTTCAAGCATAACCTACATAATTTCATTGACTTTATTACTCCCCATCTATCAGATACTGGGTAACTTTGGAATTTTGTACACTCTGCAACCTGGCTACACTTTCCTTTGCATATTTTGCAACTAAAGTCCCTGTCATACCCATGAACATTAGTACGTTCATTTTGATTGAATTGTTTCCTTCGATCTGGTATGACAAGAGTAGGTAAAGCGGTGCATAAGTTCGTAGCAGTATTATACATCCAATCAGCAAAACTAGTTAGACCCTTGAAATTTGGTACTGAGCTGCGATGCATGGCCCAGTTCACTTTGATCTGGGATGGGAGCTTTTCTATCAATTCATGCATCAGTATGGGATTGTTCAAATAATCATGCAATTTAGCTGCCTCTAAAGAAACACACAGATTTTTCACTGTTAAAGAATATTCAACAAGCGTTTCAAGTTTTTCAATTTTAGGTGGTGGTTGACGACGAATCATATTAATATGCGCTTCTATGATTTGCTCAGGTCTACCATAAAGCATCTTCAACGTAGATATTATCTGCGGCACGCATTCAGGTTGTATAAGAAAACTGGCGACAGCTGTCCTGGCAGATCCTCTGATGCTTTTTTGTAGTCTAAGTAAGTTTTCATTATTATCAAAACCACATGTCATTGTAGATCTGTCATAACAACTTATGAATAGAGGCCAATCGGACGGATTACCATTGAATATCGGAAGATCATTTGGAGTAGTTTTTCTGGCGGCATATTGTTGCGGAGTCAACGCGTTATAATCAAAGTCATTGAAAACAGGCTGATGATTATTTTGTGAAAATCTAGGAGTTTTCTGTTCTGCATTTGGTTTATTACCAATGGTTGTTTGTTGAAGATTAGACAAATATTTTTTACTGTCGTCTCTTCTATCTAGGCGTTCATTAATCTGTCAGAATTTTTTATTTCATCGTCACTTATTGCTTGACTGTCATCTGACTCTTCATCCAGTAATAGTCTCGCTTCTTTTGCTAATTTCCTTTCTTTCCTAAGTAATTCTCTTTCTTCTTCAATTAGCTGCATTCTCATTTTGGTTCTGCTGCTAACAACGGAAGATCTTTTCTTGCTTCTTGAAAGCGAACTATTTTTGCTTCTCTTTGTATCTAGGGAAGGAGCTGCTTGCGGTACTTTGGTCTCTGCTTCACATGATGGACACATCCATGATTCGTTGGCGATAACATCATCGGAGACGTTTACACACTCGTAACAGCACCATTTCTTACACCTCGTGCATTCAACCATTTTCTCTTCTCTATATGGTTCGTTGCATACTGGACAGCGATCACACTTGGTTCCTTCAACTGTTGCTGAAGCCATTCCTTGTGATCCAGTAGATAAAGTAATGCAACTACCAAATTTGAGCTTTGATTGAGCTTCGAATTTGAGCTTCGAATTTGAGCTTGTAGAAAAAGATTAGTAAAACTCGTTTGGCCGGACTTGCAGTACAAACCACACTTGATATTTTCTTTATTGACTCACAATTTGAATTTATTTGAGTAAGTTAAAGTATGTATGGGTGTGAGTAAGTAGTAGTAGTAATAGTATAGTATAGTATAGTACTCAAATTCCTAAAATATAGAATTATATGAGAACTAATATAAATTAAACTGAACTGAATTACTTACGGTTGCCTCTATAGTTCAAATCTATTTCCCAAAAATGTTTTGTCAATCAATTTTTCATTTGACATTAATTGTCATTCATAGATTGCCAACACAGTATGTTCGCACTTTTGGTATATAGAGACAACTTAAAGTCGAACAATATGCAGTAATAATCAACTTTTTTAACTGTATTTAAATGAACCTATTGAGAAGGTATTATTCTTCACAGTACTCAATAGTTTTTTAAGGGTTGGTAGACGTGAAAACAACTTCAAGTATACTTTTGAAAGATTGTTCGTGAATAATCTGGTCTATTATGGGTTGAAAGGTACGGATGCGATTTTTCCACCAGGTTTTTAGAGTTGGAAAAGGTACTCCGCATAATTATCCTAATTTATATTTTACTGAAAAAACTTGAGTAACAAACAAAAATGTATGATGAATATTCGGAATACCGTGCTTTTCAAACAATAACAAGTTACTCTTCAAACCACGATACGCCAATAGTGCCCACTAGCTTTTTCTAAGTAGAATTTATGAAGTTTGCATGTAAAGAATGTAGTTAGAAGTATGTTGGGCAAACGAGGTAGACCTTGCGAGTGAGATTCGGTGAACACATTACTTTTGAACATTACCATAAGATCAGTATTCAAAACGTGAAAATACTCAAATATGTATCTAACACTAAATGGTTCGATACATTCGAAAGCGTAGAGACGATACAATGTAATGATAGTTTAAACAAATACAGAGAACCGATCCTATCAGTTCTTTGAACAGCTCAATTAAAGGAAGGGACAGATAAGAACTATTGGATGATGATGTATTTTAAATTAATTTATGTAGAATCAATTACATTAATGCAAATCGTAAGACGAGTAAATAAAAAAGTGTTTTGGTGGATTGGAAACGCACTTCATTTAATTATTACCGAAACCAAACGTCCCAAAATTCCCAACTATATAAACATCAACTTAAATTCGTGACGTCACGGTCGTTTGTATTTAGTGTTGTGTTTGTTATTCGATTTTTCGACCTTTGATTTAGATAATTCTTCGATTTTGGATATTTTTCAACCACAAATGGCGCATGACACATACTAGTTGCGTAGTTACCGAGGTGTTTATTTTTCATACGACCCCTGAACCACGTCATTCATTTATGAAATTACCTGACGTTGGAAACCTTTTGCGTTAATTATAAATGAACAGAATATAGAAAAATTGTTTACATACAGCTTTATCGAATTTACCATACTTATGTTATGATCTAATTCATGGAACTGTTCTTGGGTTGTTAATAAGTAAACAGTTGTACTGGATAACTGCCTTTATGAGCTCGTGCCGAAAATCAGCTTTACAACGCTACTTTATACTTAACATATTACTCAACTATTAGAACACTCTATCAAGTCCCATAATCGAAGCGAAGATTTTGTTTATAAGTGTATAATAGTTATTTATTGTATAAGTGTTTTAGATATCATTTTATTTGCGCAAGAATGTTTAAACGCGAGAGCGAAGCTCGAGTGTTTAAATTTCTTAAGCAAATAAAATGTATCTAAAACACGCATGCAATACAACATTTTATTCGCAATCACATTCATTTAGAATCAGAATCGCGGAAATTTTTCTTCACAAAATGATTTGACGTTTTGCTCTGACAGCGGCTGTCACCTCCTCAAAAATCATTGAAATAACATACAAAAATATCGGGAGGTGTTGAGTGGTTGCTATGTATTTTCGATTGTTTATCGACTCCATTTGTAAAAATTTGTGAAGTTGGTGAAAATAAGTAAAATGTGATTGATATTCAAGATTGTATTTTTCATTATTCCACTAGTGGATAAAGTGGTATTTTATACGGTTCATAAGTGTGGATAAAACTTCAATTATAAGGTGATTGTGGATAATAAATTTTATACACTTGTATAGAAAATCTTCGGTTAATTTATTTAACAAAGTTGAAAGTAGCATTCCATATCTCCTACCCTTTATTAGTCAATGTTACCAAGAGCCATCCTTCTTGAACTGGAAGTGATATTATTTTATCCGAAAGGTGCGTCCAACAGGGAGATCCTCTTGGTTCAGCACTTTTTTGTCCAACAATTGAAAACTTAACGAAATCAATAAATACCGACTTCAATTGTTGGTATTTGGATGATGGCTCCATAGGTGGTAATGGAGACATAGTATTGAAGGAATTCCATAAAATCATCTCATCTGCTAATGAAATAGGACTTGAACTGAATTTTATAAAATGTGAGATGTTTTCCCTCAATAAGTCTTCCCAATCTCTAACAGAAAAATTCAACACTTGTGCTCCGGGCATTCAAATTGTGGACAAAAAAGACTGAACCCTGCTTGGGATACTCCTTTCGGATGAATCACTCTCAAGAAGGATAAACAGCAAAATTGATTCCCTTACTTTGATGGCAACTCGTATTGAAAGTATTCCGTCTCATATTGCTTATTTTCTTCTAAAAAATTGTTTAGCGATGCCTGAATTGCTGTACATGTTGAGAGGTAGTCCAACATGGCGTTGTCAAAAGGAACTCTCTGATTTAGATTCTGTATTGTACGCAAGATGCTTGAGCAGATTACAAACAATAAATTCAGTGACAACACATGGCTGCAGCAACGCTCCCCGTAAATATGGGCGGTCTGGGTGTTCGACAAGCATCTTCTCTTGCTCTTCCAGCTTTTCTTTCTTCCATCAATATCATTCAGCATTTCCTCTGTGCAATCTTCTTCTATTTCTCCAGTGTATTTGATTCATATTATAATTAATGTGAGATTATATGGTGTTCAGAAACGAAATTATCTACACCTTGCTCCCTTGCTCGAGATTTCTTATCGCAAGCTGCTCAGTTCGGCTGCAAACTCCTTGACTGAAAAGGCTCGTCTTAAAGCAGTAAACACAAAGGAATCTGGTGCTTGGCTAAATGCACTTCCCGTTGCATTTCTGGGGACTTTGTTGGACAACGAATATTTCAGGATCTCAATTGGACTTCGTTTGGGCAGTGAAAAATGCGTGGAAAATAGGTGTAAATGTGGAGTTGCTGTTGATGAAAAACGTTATCATGGGTTGAGTTGCAAATTCAGTTCCGGTCGTTTCTCCCGACACGCAGCCGTTAATGATCTGATCAAACGAGCATTAGCAACATCTGAGATTTCTTCTATTTTGGAACCTGCGGGAATCTCTCGAGATGACGGAAAACGTCCTGACGGAATGTCTCTTATTCCATGGAGCAAAGGAAAACCACTCATGTGGGTCTTTACTTGTGTGGATACTGTCGCCCAATCTCATCTTCAGTCAACATCCTGCAAAGTGGGTGGAGCTGCCGATTCTGCTGAAATCATTAAATTGCGATAGTACTCCACTCTGATAGCCATTGAAACATTCGGCGCCTTTGGTCGTTACGCTTCTGAGTTTATATTGAACATCGGTCAGAAACTCATCAAGGTAACAGGCGATCCCAGAGCTAAAACCTTTTTTTAGAACGAATTAGCATTACTATCCAGAGAGGAAACGCTGCTTCTGTACTCGGTACTATTGCCTCTTCCCAACATTTGGATGAAATTTTCTTTCGACCTCAAAAATCTGCTGAATTTCACCTCAACAACGAAACTCAAACAGAAGATAAAGGCAGCTCAAACACCATCAGGCCCGTAGTACATAGTACTTTCAAATCTCTCGGTCTTAAAGGGTTGAAAAATATTGGTAACACTTGCTACATGAACTGTGTTATTCAATGTCTATCGAACACAAGTTGGTTATTGGAGTATTTGAATAGAGACAAGGGATTTAAACACTAGCATTTCTAGAAAGGAAGCTTTAATCACAGCATTTGCCAAGGTTATCAAGGAACTTTGGTCAGAAGATTCGTCAGATCGAATTGTGAATACTCTCTCCTTGAAAAATCAGATCCAAAGATTGGCTCCTCGTTTCATCGGCCCAGGAAGATGCTCAGGAGTTTTTAAGATGCCTTTTAGAGGGTTTACATGAAGACGTGAATAGAGTAACGGAGAATCCAAAACCCATTATGACTGAGATAGATGATAAATTAAGTGACAAGCAGAAGGCTGTTGAGTCATGGTCCAGATATTTAAGGATGGAAAATTCCAAATTCTAGATACCTTCGTTGGTCTGTTGAAATCTACATTAAAATGTACTTATTGTGGTCCAGTACATCTTCAATTTAAACTTCAAACAGAGATCAAAAGTTCCAAAGTTCAGCATAATTTGTCATATACCCGTTTAATTTGGAAAAATGAGAGGGTGCATTCATACATAACGTCTATGCGCAACTCAGTTAACGTGGGGCTTTTAGGGGACGCTGCCGATTGTTATGCTAATTTGTGCTCGACAATCTGGAATACAGCTGAAATTATCGGATCAGTTCAAAAAATACAGTGTGGCAGTACGACGCATAGAAAAAATACATATTGGTTTGACTCCAGCTGTAAAATATTCAAAAAACATCTGAAGAAATGTAGGAGAATGTAAACAGAATAATTTTGTAGAGCCTTATAAATCTGACTACTTGAGGGCAAAAAGGGAGTACAAAAAATATATCCGTAACAAAAAATCAGAATATGACAAACAAATTATATCAACACTTAGTGAAACAAAAAACCAAGCTGCATTTTGGAAAACTTTTAATTATTTCAGAAGTAAGACAGAATCATGCCCAATTTCTATCTCGGAGTGGAAACGTTTTTATGATCAAATTTACACTCCCAAAATTGTCACCGACATATGTTTTTATGATGCACGAAATATTGCCCTAGACCAAACTATATCTATGGAAGAATTGAATGCATCTTTATACCTCTGTAAAAATGTTAAATCTCCTGGCAAAGATGGAATTATCTACGAATACTTAAAATACTTGCGACAAAATTGGAGACTTTATATCTGCCGACTCTATAATCAAGTTTTCGAATCAGAAGTAATCCCAAGAGCATGGCACGAAACAAGCATTATATTACTGCATAAAAAAGGTCCTTTAGATGATCCAAATAATTATCTTGAGATAGCATTGATCAACTGCATAGTAAAACTATTTACTTTAATACTTTTGAACCGTCTTTCAAATTGGTGTGAAGATAATTCTATCCTTCCAGAGTCTCTGTTTTGTTTTAGAAAGGATAAGGGATGTGTGGACAATATTTTTGTATCAAACTCCGTCTTGCAAATTCACCTCAGGCTTCGTGGGAGAAAAGTGTATGCAGTATTTGTTGATTGTGATGCTGAAATTGTATAACGTAGGCATAAGTTCGAAAATTATTAGAATCATCAGAAATCTCTATGACGGAGCATTCTTTTCAATAAAACAAGATAACGTGTTTAGCAAAAAGTATGATATATCTGAAGGAGTCCTACAGGGTGAGTCGTTAAGTCCCCTCTTTCATTGTTTATAGCCGACATTGAAGACTACTTTCGAACACACGGTTTAACAGGACTCAACATTGATGGAAAAAATGATATATTGATGTTATCGTATGCCGATGACATAGTTATTCTTAGCGATTCCCCAATAGATCAAACACGTAAACTCAAAGTTCTCGAAAAATATGCATCAGACAATAAACTCATTATAAATACAACCAAAACTAAAGTTATGGTTTTTTGTAGAGGAGGGTATAGCAGTAATTATAACCTAAGATTTACTTGCAACGAGCAAGCCTTGGAAGTTGTCAGAAATTTCACTTACTTAGGGACATAATTTTTTTCATCATCGTTATTTCTTGAAATGGCCAAAAGAACGGTAATTAAAGCTAACGAAGCAATTGGATCTATAATGAACTTTATGTATCGTTCAAAACTCAATTCGTGGTCATCGAGAATTAAATTATACGAATCTATTGTGTTATCTTCGCTATCATTTGGTATTGCTATCTGGGGCCTTCGATACGCAGATATCATAGAGCGTATTCAAGTTCGTTTTTTCAAACGTTTACTTTGTTTGCCTAAAAATACTCCAGACTATATTGTACGTATTGAAACTTACTGCATCAAATTATCATACATAATATTCAAATCTTCATTAACTTGGCTCAATAAACTGAAATCTATGAACAAGACCAGACTTTCCAAAATTTGCTATGCACGTCTACTTGGTTTGGAGCGAAATGACACTAAATTTAACTGGCTCTCTCAGTTAAAAGAATACTTTATATTCGCTGACTGTGAGAATTTATGGCATCGTTTTCTCAATTATCACTCGAAAAAGCTTACGGATGATATTTTGGAAAAATTCAAGCAAAAGCTAATTTCGCTTGACTTAGAGAAACTTATGAGTTCTTCCTACCCGCTGATATACAATGGCTTAACAGTTACCGATCCATCAAAATCTTACTTAAGTATTCCCTCACAAATCTATATAACGCGTATTATTGCTCAAATCAGAATGTCTAGCAAAAAATCCTTGATGTTCTTGTTTCATGGCTCCTTTTACCATATTGACACGTCAGAGATATGTTCGATTTGTAACCTACACGTGACTGAGTCTTTGCAACATTCTGTTTGAATATCCTATCTACGCAGGCATAAGACAAAATGCGATTCTCTCTGAAATCGGTGATATCGATGGTCTAGTACTTCTGCTCAATACCCATAACTTTTTACACTTAACAAACCTTGTAAAATCCTTGATTAATATTATGAAGTTGCGATCTTTCATTTTGAATGAATGACTGTTCAAATGGTGGAAACTAGGTATATTATAGGAATTTGTGTAACTCTGCATCACTACTTTCAAATAACTTCAACTTTTTTTTTCTCAATGTAGCTACTTCATTTAATATATTTATGTTCTATTAAATCGAGTTAGCATGTATTTTTCTAAGACAATAAAACTATCTATCTATCTATTTATTGTGGTCACTGTTCAATCTTCTTCGATCCGTTCTGGGACCTTTCCTTATCAATACCTCGAAGAATAGGGCAATTAGGACTATCACACTGTTTGGATTCATTCAGACAGAAAGAAACTTTGGATGGTGACGAGAAGCCGACATGTGCGAAGTGCAAGAAGAGAAGGAATCCAAAAATTCCCGTAAATTTTAGTATTCCAATTGAAACGTTTTTCTCCAACAGACAGATTTCGAGGAAAACTGAATGCCAACATTGACTTTCCTTAAGAGGGATTGGACATGAGTATTTATGCAGCAGACAACGTAGCTCCTTGTCGTTATAGTATGTATGCTTTGTTTAATCACAGTGGGACTACCTGTAGCGGGCACTACACAGCCTACTGTATGCGAGCACGTGGCATGAGTATAATGATTCAAATGTTTCTCCAATTTCATCTAAATCCCTCGTGAGCAGTGATGCCTATGTTCTCTTCTATGAGCCGGAAAGAACTTGATCACAACTTTGTGTTCATATTTACTCAGTTTTAGTTTTATTTTATGTTTCATATTTTTCCAGGAACGCATCGTGGAAATACATTTTTTTCTTGAATATCATATTTTTTATTTGTTTATAACTAATTTATAAACAAATGACGTTAAAAAATTGTATCCAGTATTAATTACTGCCATTGTTAGATGTAAAAACAGCAATGATAAAAGATTCGTCAGAAAAAAATTAACAACATTTTTTGGATATTTAATTTTTCTTTATTTATAAAAAATTATAATTAACAAAATAAAAAACGTTTATAAACTTTCATCATCTGATCTTGTTAAGTAGGTATATTAGAAGTGCTCCAGGAAGCCAACAATTTATAGGTCAATTATTTAAACTTTAACGTCCTATTTATGAAAACGGAGTCTGGAAAAAAATTTGATAATCAACTGATTGAATAATAGACTTACACATTTTTTTCCAATGGGATTTCATTATTCTAATTGTCCACATGATACCATGATTATTTCAAAATTTTAAATCAACATTTAATGCTATAGAAAAATTATTTTCTGTGATATACTGACTTTTGCAGCAGTGAGCCCGTGCTGCAACGGCCTCGCGGAGCACTATTTTCAGCGTTAAATAAAAATTATAAATAATAGAGATAAAGTTCCGGGAGTCTAGACATTTTTATTGAAATTTTACTCCTCTTTACAGAACTTATTTCAAATGTTTTCAAATATTAATAGTTTTTGAATTAATAACAAAAAACTAAATAACTTTTTTTTTCTACATTCATGCAAAAAGCAAAACTTTATTGAACTGTATTCAGTGGAAAAAGAAGTTCTTTATTGCACTATTGCAATAAAGTTTTTATTGCACTCATTTGTCATTCTACTTCAACGTGCTGTCATCATGACAAACATGGAAGTCGTCGACAGTAGCGGAGGGATACGTAGAGGAATCACATGCAAACAAACTCAGTGTTGCAAAACAAATATTTCAGCCTGAAGGAAATAACGATGTACAGTTACCAAGTACTAATACGTTTACAGCAGTAACAAATCAAGAAGTGGATTTAAAAAGTACTTCACTACGAAATATTCATATTGAAAATTGCACCAATTGTTCATTCACTTTCAACATTGAGGGTAAAAATAAAGTTTGAGTTAAATTGTTCGTAACGTATTAGTTCCTGTTTCAATGCAAATCGATATTAATAATAAAGTATTCAAGTTGCGCTTTTCATTTTCCTACACCTAGTGCCGCACCTCAATAAATCATTTTTTGCTTTTTGCATGAACGTAGAAAAAATGTATGCAACTCGTGCAAAAAATTTTTATTGCATTCGACGTGAAATTGTCCAACTCGGCCTAAAACATTCACTTTTTGCACTTGTTGCATAAATAACTATTAATCTTATTTTGTTCGTAACAATCGGATTTTTTAACGTGCGGTAAAATACTTAAAAACTATTTTTATAGTGGTCATTCTGAATCCAATGAGCTATAGCTCATATTTTTAGGAGATTTTTCTTTATTTTTCACGTTTTCCAACTTGTATAGAGTATAGAGAATGGTATGATGAAGAAGTGAAAGAGGCTACAAAAAACACTGATAAAAAGTGGCAACAGAAGGAAACAGAACAACTGAAACAGATTCACAAACAAAAAGGAAATATATCAGTATAAACTATTAGGGTAAAGAAACGAGAATTTTATGTAAGAAAAATTGAGAAAAATAAATCAAACTGTGTTGAATTATGGAGGGTACCGTAAAACGGGGTTACTTGATCAAAATTTTAGGATATTTCGTTATGTCTGGGAGTTATTGAGTTGTTTTCAAAGAATCTGTTGTCTGAAAAGGTATCCTTTTACTGATAGGAAAAGATCCTGATAGTTGAAAAAATTCTAGGTCTTCCCTGTTTTTGAAAAAAAAATTTGAAAGGTCATTTTTCAAGTTACCCCAGTTTGGGGTTACTTGAAAAATGGTCGTTTTTGAACGATTTTCCCATCTTAGACTATTGTAGGATAACTTGAAAACCATATAAAGAAAAAAAATCACCTAGAATGGGTGAAAAATCAATTCTACGTATTTTTTTTGCTCTAGTAAAACAAAACACGATATACTAATATATAATATTTATTTAAAGAGTAAATAACAAAATAAAATAGTATTCCTGAACAACAATAAAAAAATATAACATAAAAAAATATTCTGCCACAATAATAATACTGAGTACTTAAATAATAGTGAACTTAAGGTGACCTCTTCTCAACACTTCTGGCTTCCCCATTGGTGATATAATTTCATCGGGTAATACCAAAGAGGTGTCTGGCACATTTGGAAAAATATAAGTGGTTTTAATTTTGTCAGATGACCTCAGGAACGAGCACATGAATGAGCCGTCTTCCATCTTTTCTGTTATTTTCGCAACATATCGCTTAGCTTCTCCCTTTGCTGTCTTAAGTTCTACTAAAATAAAATCATCGATTTCGTAATTTGTGAGTTCAGTCTTTTTAGTTGCATTATCAGTCATATCATTATCTACTCCTTCGTCAGCTTCGATGTATTCTTTATCTGATATATCCATCAATTCACCAATATCTTCACATTCAATATTTTCTAGATCGGAAAATGTTTCTAGCTCATCTGAACTAGTATCCATTGGTACGAATTCTTCATCACTTTCCGAGGAGTTATCGTCTACATTATTTCGTGTTAAGTTTACTTTTTTACCTGTTTTAGTATTTTTTGATCCCTTCGATCTGTTGCCTATTTCTTCAGGTACGATATCATCTGCTGTGATACTTCTCCCAGATTCTACTCTAAGTTTCTTTCTTCTTCCTACAGAAGATGGTCCGGCACGACCAAATCTGTTGTTTGCGAACACTTCTTTAAGTGACGCGGCTATTCGTGTTTCAGTGTTCTCTTCCGCCATGATTTCCCTTGGCAGCTTAGTGAGTATTTTTGTCTATCAAGGGGGACTAAGCCTGTTGCTGCGAACCCTGACTTGATGATAGTTTCTTTGTTAGCTTCTACTTCAGTCAATGCTCTCTTCAGAAGACGAGGAAAGTGGTCCTTCCTGATGACTCCCTTATGGTGTTTTTTCCAGACGCGAAGGATTTTTCGCCAAGCCCCTTTCAGTGGTCGGAAACATGAAACATCCAAAGGCTGTGTTAGATGTGTACTATTTGCAGGTAATAGTATGAAACGTATTTGGTTCTCCTGGCATTCAGTTATCACATCTAGATATATGTGGCTTGCTAAATTATCTCCAATAATCACTTTTGGTCCCGGTGGGAGTGACTTACAGTAGGGTAGCAATATAGTGCGGAACTAATCATGAAAAATCGTTGCATCGAACCAACCTGATTTTGTACGATTATATCTGGCTTCCTCTGGACCAAATTCAGTCCACGTAGACCATAAATTATCAGCCTTATATACAATATATGGCGGCAGAAACTTTCCTGACGCCGTACATGCAAACATTACGGATGTTGCAGCCTTGGATGAATCCATGATTTTCTCTGCTCTTTTGCTCTTTCTTCGGACAATGACTTTCACCCTTCCAGGGTCATCAGTGAAATTAGTTTCATCGTAGTTGATGATTCCTTCGGGAGAAACGTTTTCAATATTTTGGGTCAGGTTATCGAAAAATTTGTTTATGACCTCATAATTAACTGCGGCTCTGCTCTCTTTAATGGATTGAGAAAATCTATTTGAAAGTTCAGTATTTCTTCGAAGGAAATTGGTCAACCAGCCCTCTCCAGGTCTATTATCTTTGAATTTGCAAACCGTGGTTCCAGATCTGCCTAAATAACTTTTGACAAGTTCAGCCAAATCTTGTTTCTCGAATGGAAAACCCCAGTCTGCTGCAACACTAAGACCATTACAGATGGTTCTGATGTTCTGATAAGATTGTTGGACAGCCTGGATTTTTCATGTGAAGTCCTCTTACTTTTCTGCTCAGAGTGGCTACAGGAACATTAAACCTTTCCGAAAGTGCCTTCAGAGTGATCTGTTTATCCTCCCTGTACAATTGTACAGCCTCCTGGACGCTCTCCTGGTCATAATTCCGGTAGTTCCTGGCTCCGAGACGTCGTTTATATGTTCGAACCATTTTTTCAAGTTACCCCTGAAAACCCCCAAAAAAAAAATGTACGCCCCTGCGTGTTCAAAGGATTTTTCGAATAAATGAGGTTAGGAAGTTCATCACAATACACAAGTTATGCAAAAAAAAATATTAACATTGTTTCGCTCACTAAACCTCATCTACACATTCAAAAGTATTCACACTACAAAAAACTCCATTTTTCTTGCCTAATTTCATAAATTTTTTGCACCCACACGAACTATGCATCAACGTTTCTTGGTAGCCAACGTGCATGTAGATACCATCAGCTGTGTATCCAGCGATTATTTTAGTTCTACTACTAATAGGTAGATGTCAGTAAATTTTAACATATCATCGCGCATGCATTTATCAAGTTGCCCCGGGATCTCAATAAACCCTGTTTTACGGTAATGAAAATAATGAAAAACATTTGCCTGAATAAAATAAGATGATTATTGAAATAAAAATACAGTTTAAATAACTTATTTCTGGAAAGCTTTAAAAGTATAGCTGATAATAATGATCTAGCAGATATTGACTATCATGTTACAGCTAATTTAAGAAAGTAAGAAAGTACGATATCTTATTGGGACCTAATACTGTAGAGAGGGTTAAACAATTTAAATATCTAGGGGTACATGTGAATAGGAGGTTATACTTCAAAGAACATGTCAAAGAATACATGGCGAGCAACATGCCTCGGTGCAAGCAATATTTTTCCTGGAAAAAGTTCGATTGTTGCCGGCAAAGCGATAGCCCAATGCGTGGGCGGGCGATGAAACTTGCAAATTTCCAGACAAAAAAAACTGTCGAAGTGCAAGGCTGAAAATTTGCGCAGGTATTGAAGATCATGAGAAAAAGCAGGGACAAAAATGTCAGAAGCGCAAGTAGAAGCTAAAAGATTGTCAGAAGTTGCCAAAGTTGAGAAAAATCTCGGTAAATTTACTTATAGGGAAAACTTCTGACAATTAACATTTGTATTGTTTACCCATAGAATAGAGTACCTGCAAATTATCAGAAGCCAAAGTGGAAGAAATAATGAGAAATTCGAGGGCAAAGTGCAAGAGCTTCTTTTAACGCGCGGCGCAGTGCGCAGCAGGCCAATTGCTTTTCTCTTGATTGAAATAATATGAATATTTATAGAGGATTGAAGATAGTATTGTTCATATGTCAGAAGTAAAAGAAGAACTCATCCATTAAATTAACTATTTATCTAAACGTTACTAACATTTTCATTTAATTTTGTATATTTAATAATGCAGGCATATTAATGTTGAAATACAAGAAAAAAATGAACTAGCAAAGTAATGATGTACCCCCTTATATAGAAAATAAGACTATATTATATTAAATTATATTCATTGTTACTCATACAGCGTCTTAATAGCAATGTTGTTCTAACGCAAAATCTCGTTTTTTTTGTTCTTCGCACGAATAGGCAGATATAGTAGACTGGTGCCTATAATTTTTGTGAAAAAGAAACAAAATAACAGGCAAGGACCAGGTGGAAAATATTGTGGAGGTTCCAACACTCAAAATGATGAAATGAGGATGCAGTTTAGGGGTTGAAATCGATATTTTGCGATTTTCCTAGTGGAAAATGTGAAAAAGTCGTAGATAATGAATAAATGAAAAACTATTTATTTCAATACTTTTCAACATAACCTCATATAAGCAGTCAAAATGGCAAAAAACCGACTTTTCAGTATTTGATTTTTTTCACGCGTATAAATGATTTAGTTTACATGAAAATTTGTTTTAATATGTCTTTTTTGGTGTTGAATGAGCATGATTTTTCCGCAATTCAGAAGACGACTAGTTTTCGAGCTATGTACATTTTTTCGAAAAAACACCCTTATCTTCCACGAACAATTGTCTGTGGTTTTTTTGTATTTCGAATGTTAGAATGTTCACTTCCAAATGGTCTGTGTAACTTGGAAGTTTATTGATCGTTAAACCGCTCGTTATTTACAATGATAAAATGACATTAATAAATCAAGTTTTCAGTGTAATTATGTTGTCATTTCATTTTTAAATAATTCGATATAAACTACTTTTTGTTTCAAAAATAATAAAGAAAGTCGAAAATCATTGAAAATATTGAGAAAACCATGATTCACAGAGACTTTTCTTCTCAATTTTAAGCGGTTTAACGATCAATAAACCACCAAATTGCATCGACCATTTGAAAGTAAATATCTCAACAATTGAAATAATCACTTATAGACCTTCGATATACAAAAAAACACACATACAATTGTTCGTGGAAGATAAGGGTATTTTTTTCGAAAAAATGTACATAGCTCGAAAACTAGTCGTCTTCTGAATTGCGAAAAAGTCATGCTTATTCAACACCAAAAAAGACATATTATTACAAATTTACATGTAAACTAAATCATTTATACGCAAGAATAAAATCGAATACTGAAAAATCGGTTTTGACCGCTAATATGAGGTTATGACGAAAAGTATTGAATACAAAGGTTTTTGATTCATTTATTTTATGTATACACCTTTTTCATTGAACATTTTCCGCTAGAAGGTCATGTTTTGCGGCAAATCACAAAATATCGATTTCAACCCCTGAATTGCATCCCCATTTCACCAATTTGAGTGTTTTGGTGTTTAATTTTTTTTTCCTCAATGTTGGAACCTCAACAATATTTTCCAGCTGGTCCTGGCCTGTTATTTTGTTTCTTTTTCACAAAAATTATAGGCACAAGTCTAAAAAAATCGGGATTTTGCGTTCGAACAACATTGCCATTAAGACGCTGTATGAGTGACAATGAATATAATTTAATATAATAGTCTTATTTCCTATAAAACGAAATACATCATTACTTTGCCAGTTCATTTTTTCCTTATATTTCAACATTAATATGCCTACATTATTAAATACACAAAATTAAATGAAAATGTTACTATCTTTACGATAAATAGTTGATTGAATGGGTGAGTTCTTCTTAATTTACTTCTGACATTTGAACAATAGTATCTTCAATCCTCTAAAGATATTCATATTAATTGTAAGAAGAGCACCGAAATATGTACGGTATGAAAATCATGAGAAAAGCAGTCGGTCCGCTGGGCACTGCGCCGCGCGCTAAAAGACGTTCTTGCACTCTGCCCTCGAATTTCTCATTATCTCTTCCATTTTGGATTCTGATGATTTGCAATTACTCTATTCTATAGGTAAATAATACAAATGTAAATTGCCAGAAGTTTTCCTTATAAGTAAATTTTTCGAGATTTTTCGCAACTTTGGCAACTTCTGACAACCGTTTAGCTTCCACTTGCGCTTCTGACATTTTTGTCCCTGCTTTTTCTCGTGATCTCCAATACCTGTGCAAATTTTCAGCCTTGCACTTCGACAGTTTTTTTTGTCGGGAAATTTACACGTTTTATCGCCCGCCCACGTATTGAGCTTCCTGCGTGCCTTCTGACAATCGGGCTCTCGCTTTGCCGGCAAAAATTGAACCTTTTCCAGGAAAAATATTGCTTGCACCGAGGCATGTTTCTCGCCATGTAGCCAGCTCTCCGTCTAGAACTTTACAATCCTTGAGTGTTTCCCCATTTTACGTTTTGTTCTACAATTCTGTATCTTGTATCTTGCAAAGGACTAACACCAATAAAAGACATGTTGAAGTAGCTGGAATGTTGTCCAATTGAATCCTTTTTCCTGTACAGACACTAATTCTGATTTTCAAAATAAACAATAAAATTTTCTAAGATAAACTCCGATTATAGCATCTACTTCTTCTAAAACCGAATTTTCATGAGAAAATATTGTTGATACTAGTGAGTGGAGGACCATCAAACTTATAATGAAAAATGGATTAAATAATCCAGTCCTCCGCTTCAACCTAGGCAATAGGTATCTTCGTCGGCAAGTCTCCAACAGAAAACAGCTACTGCCCCCTATGACAGTTAAATTATATCTGTTATATTGACAAAGTTATCTACAAGAACTACTTTGCAAAGTTCTTTGAATACCTTTAAAACTGGATTATTCAATACATTTTTCATGGTCTTCCGCCAAGTAATATCAACAATATTTCCTGATGAATTTCTTTTTGGATGTATCAATTCAATTCAATTCAATTCAATTTATTTACTTCCTTGATGAACTTACATTTATGTAGAAATGGTCAGTTACTCCATAAGCAAGCAGCAATTTATACAGGGTGTCCAAGAATAAAGGGGACAAACTCCGGCGGTGAAATCCTCACTTCATTTTAAGGCTAAAAGTTCCAATAAACATACCGGGTGACCACGGGGTGAGGTACGCCCCCCAATTTTTCTATAGTTTTGAAGATACAGGTTTCAAATTTGGCACGTCGATATATTACTCAAATACGCATATTTTGACTCCATAACCGAAAATTCACCACTTCCGGTTTAACCGGAAGTGACCCCAAACTTTTTTTTTAAATGACACCCTGTACAATTTTTTTCATTATCAGGAAGAACACGCAATTTGTGATAACACTGTTCTCCAAAATTGAAAATCGGTTGAAAAATGGCGGAGATACAGTTGATTGTTCAATCGAACAAAGTTGGCCATGAACATCAAACTCAAATCATCACAACTGACGAACGGCGTCAGCATTTACGAGAGGAAGGTTCGAGGTAAGATACAGCTGAAAATTGAGCTTCCCATGTAATTGCAGCAACCATATTTCCCATCAATTATCAAACATTTCCTCAAAACGGATTAGTACCCATAAAGAAAGGCTCACAACTGCCATTTCTCAAATAGCAACATACTCTTTTCACATTGTTATGTTGAAAGTTGATGAATTATCAGATTACTCGAATGAAAAGATTTGAAGAATTCCGAAAGGAACCAGAAATACAATACCTGTATCTTCAAAACTATAGAAAAATTGGGGGGCGTACCTCACCTCGTGGTCACCCGGTATACTCTAAAGTGAATATTAACTGAGAGACAGAGTGTTGCAAGTGACAAAAAAAAGATGTTTTCAAGAATAACTCCGTAATAAATCATTTTTTCCTAATTAAATTTGGTGTGTCACATGACAGCATTCAGTTACAAATTTCAATGCATATCACATGTTTGTAACTTTAAACAGGATCGTACGGCAGACGGGTACCCCTAATCGCACCTCCCCAAATTTCACGCCACTGAATTAATATCTATTTCGTCTTCTTTTTCTTAATTCTCGATGTTTTCTATACAAAATAGGGTTAGGTTTCATTGTAAGAATTGTCAACGGTTTTCAAGATATTCGAAGTTGAACAAGTGCGTGCGTATGTGATTCGGAAACTCATTGTTGATTGTTTTGTTAGAAGTTGCTTGTTTCAAATATCGGGAAATTTTTGTGAAAAGATCCCTCATAAACAGTTTTCTGAATATTTGAATTTGTTCTCATTGCAAGGTTTGAAATCTCTTTGTTGGTTATATTGTTATAAATAGTTATACATTCCTTTCAGAAATGAGGAGAGTTTTGTTAAATTTTAAATGTTTTTTGGTACTACAGTTTTATGGGTTGCTAATCCTTAGTAAGTAGGTAATGCTTTAAATTTTTTCCGCCATCTTCTGAAATTCATCGAGAAATACCACTGGGGGCACAATATATTTGGAATTTCACCATAATGCCATGATTTTCTTCAATACAAAATACATAGCAACGTTTAACAAAATAATCCACTGTGACTTTCCTTATCACATACGCGTGTACTTATTCAACTTATAAAATCTTGAAAACCGTTGATATTTTTAATAATGAAACCTATCCCTTTTTTGTATAGGAAATGTTGAGGATTAAGAAAAAGAAGATAAAATCGACATTAATCCAGTGGCGTGAAAATTGGGGAGGGGCGATTAGGGGCACCCACCTCCCGTACGCCTCTGTTCGAAGTTACAAACTCATGTTGATTTCATTGAAAATATGAACAGGATGTTCATAAAGTCAGTTGTGGAATCATCTGCGACTGAAAGTTGGAATTTAGTCGCTGTTTTCATTCGTACAAGATAACCTCTCTTGGAAGGGATTCATGTTTTAAAGAGAAACATTCTCAATTGAAAATTGAATCAATACATGACTCCTCTGGAAATGGACAAAAAAACCCTACGATAAAATTGAAGTTACTTTTTTGTAATATCTAACAGAAAACAACTACTTCCCCGGCAAAAGCCACGCTGGACATTGAACTACATCTGATAGATATTGAGAAAGACCCTATATAACTTGAGAGAAAAAATCTGAAAGTGAAAATTTGCATTTTCATTCAGATAGTTGATTATTTATTAAATGTCCAGTTTCCATTGGAGATTCTTATCTATGAATGAGATAAGGGAAAACAGCGACTAAATTCCAACTTTCAGTCGCAGATGATTCCACAACTGACTTTATGAACATCCTGTTCATATTTTCAATGAAATCAACATGCCATACCCATGACAGGTTTTATGTCAGAAAAATATTTTCAAGTTTCACCCCACAAGAAAAAGTACAACAATTCCTCATTACAGTGTGAAATTGCTTCTGAAGAGTATGTTTTCCAATTCTTCCGACCTCCCTGATGATCTTAGAAGAGTGAAATAGATTTTTGTCGACCAAAATGTATTGGAGGCCTAGCGAAAGAGATGCAATTATTCACGCATCAATGGAAT
Organism: Chrysolina oricalcia; assembly: GCA_944452925.2. Lineage (NCBI taxonomy): Eukaryota > Metazoa > Arthropoda > Insecta > Coleoptera > Chrysomelidae > Chrysolina > Chrysolina oricalcia. The sequence goes on from OX101808.2 coordinate 29,139,512, forward strand.
GAGCGATTTTCTGAGAGTGATACTTCTGAATAACATTCTCCCTTATCTCATTCATAGATAAGAATCTCCAATGGAAACTGGACATTTAATAAATAATCAACTGTCTGAATGAAAATGCAAATTTTCACTTTCAGATTTTTTTCTCTCAAGTTATATAGGGTCTTTCTCAATATCTATCAGATGTAGTTCAATGTCCAGCGTGGCTTTTGCCGGGGAAGTAGTTGTTTTCTGTTAGATATTACAAAAAAGTAACTTCAATTTTATCGCAGGGTTTTTTTTTCCATTTCCAGAGGAGTCATGTATTGATTCAATTTTCAATTGAGAATGTTTCTCTTTATTACAAACTCATGATTCACATTGAAATTTGGAACTGAATGCTGTCATGTGTCATACCAAATTTCATCAAGAAAATATGAGCCGTTATGGAGTTGTTTTGGAAAACATAAATTTTTTTGTCATTTTCAACACCCTGTAACTCGGTTATTATTCATCTTAGGGTATATGGTTATTGGACTTTATAGCTTTAAAATTGAGTGAAAATTCTACCATCGGAGTTTGTCCCCTTTATTCTGGGACACCCTGTTTATAAATATAAATAACGAATTGACAGTTAAAAAAGACTGTTGTAGATATAAAATAATTAGGACATGCACCGATACGAGAAAATAATTACTTACGGATAAAAGTAAATAAGTACAAAAAGACACGTTAAAATAGGTAGGTACTTAATTTAGGGAATAGGTGAAAAATTCATCAATACTGTAGAATGCATTCTTGAGCAAAATATGTTTGATTTTACATTTGATTCTCTTCATTCTTCAATGAAGTTGGTAAATGATTATACAATTTGAGTGGCATTATGTAAGAACTTTTAGCAGTTTGCGACAACTGGAAAATAGGTATGAAATAGTATATTGTACAACAAGTGAGGAAAACGACATATTTCTCACGAGCGCAGAAGTTTGTTGGCACGAGCCGAAGGCGAGTGCCGCAAATCAAGCGAGTGAGAAATATGTCGTTTTCTCACGAATTGTACATTGTACTTTTTCTACGGATGCGTTGTTTTCAAGTATTGAAAATTAAAATACATATAATAATACTTGTATGTCATTAACTCATTTTTATATTTCATTTAAAATAGTAATTAACAGTTATATTTGAACTATTTTGTAAAGTAATTCCTGGTAGGTTTATTATTTGTTTGCGGTAATTGACATATTAGTTGCTGTCGAAGTTGAAGTTGATGGGGAAACGTACTGTGAGCTTCCACAGCATTTTTGTGTTCAGGTTCTAATGGCACTGTAGGCTGAATGGATTCTACTATACTTTTTGAAATTTTCATTTTGTTAGCTATGGAGTTGTCGATATAAGATTCAGCAACATTGCTGGATTTCCAACCCCCATGGCGTTTTAAAGTTAAAAAAAAGGGTTCGGTAATTGCAAAAATTTCGCTATTTCTTTCGCTATGGTGCCAAATTTATTTATCCCCACAGGCTGTTTCGTACATTTGCTATTTTTGTAATTAAAAAAAAAACGTGTTTCATTTGTGCATGGTCGAAGCTTCACATATTTTTTGTAAATTTGGTAGAATTCTCCTGTGACTGTGAAATTTCTAGGAACCTTGGTTTTAGCACCGGGTAATTTTATTAAAAGGGCCGAATTAAGATCTTCCATGTCATCAATTCTTAATTTTCGAAGTTCATCACAACGGTATGCTCATGTAAGGCCAATAGCTAAAGCAGCCTGAAATCAAAACCAAACATTCATTTTCCGATAACAATTTAAAAAATGTCAATTCATACCTTTATCAGCAAATACTTTTCATCAGGTGCATCTTTTAAAAATTGTTGAATTTCTTCAGAAGTTAATGATTTTGACAGTTTTGGAACATATTTTTCAGATTTGCGTTTTAACAATGAACGTAGTTTTACGTATTTTGATATATCAACACAGTTTTTAATCATTAAGGTACTCCTCAGCATCGAGTACTGACACCATAATGTTGATGATTTCAATCTTCTTGACAACTCTTCAAAATAAACTAACAAGGTATTTTCGGAACAAGAATTTACCTTGGCTTTCATTTTCCAGTCCATAAAGTTTCTGTAAGCGATTTCATATTTTTCTCTTGATGTGCTTGGTAGCAAATTATTGCAAACATCTATTGCTTTCTGAATAATTTCTGGAGGTGTATTTTCCGACTCTAAATCTTCGTATTCCATTATATTCAATATTTAATGAATCTGAACTGTTTATATTATAACAAATAACAATAAAACTATTTTCGTTGGGTAAGTTGACAGCAATAATTATGCAGTGCTTCGGTTTTGTTGTTATAGAAACGCTAACAATGGGCTACTTGGATATTGCACGCGAATCGTCGGCGTAGCGTTGTCAACGTGGAGAACGTGTCATATCAATCTGACATGTAACAATTCATGACTGACTTGGGTTATCGTGATAACTGTGAGAAATTATTTCTCACTGTATTGGCAGATATTTCTCACTGCGTGAGAAATCTTTCGTTTTGAACGTATGAAAGCGATGAGAGAAGTGGCACATTGTATAGCATCCGTAGAAAAAGGTCATTTGCTTGTCTAGTAACATAAATGTTCATATCACTACATTTTTGAAATTTTGTGAAGTTTTTGTGTATAAATACGAAAGATGAAAGAATGTATGTTGAATATAACCATCTATTTGTAGATGTTGAATGGTTCTCTGCATGAAAGTGGACGGTGCTTGAAAGTGATACCCCATATTATCTTTTTCTGTAGTATAGACACTTTTCGTACTCTGCTAGAGTTTCCCCAGCATAAGATTCCGTGGTTGATGGTTGGTTGTATAAATGAAAAATAGTAATTTCGCAGTATTGCAGGATGAACTGATTTTCTAAGTTGAAATAGTGCATAATTATGGGTGACCAATATATTCTTCACTGTATTTATCTGATCATTCCAGGACAAATTAGTATCAATATGAATCCCCAGGAATTTAACACATGTGTCATCCATCTCGATTGTTAAGTTAGCATAGGGTATTTTCAAGGTAGAGAATACCATGAATTACAAACATTACTTTTAAATTGATGTTGCAATAGCCACATGCACGACATGGTACTTCCCCAAATATAAATATGTATGGTAACAGTTCGAATTTGTGGAACAGTTGATTAAAAGTAAAAGTAATTATGTTAATCAAGAGTGTAATTATACAGGTACAAACCTACCACAAGATTTGATCACAACATGTTTATTGCAATTATTTATATAAGATGATGACACTGAGATTGAAATCATTATTCAGATATAATCGACATAATCTACATTCGAATAGAAAAAAAAATAATCGTATTACCGTTCTCGTTCGATAATCCTAATTAATCTGCTGGGAGTTATACAGGATTTAAATAATGATAATAAACATAAACATATTGTAATGTAAGCTTCCATGGCTGGCTGTGGATGGCTGGCGATGGAGAACACAAGGTAATAAATTTACGACTTGGCAAGTACCGCAATGAATTCCGAAGAAATCTCAAGAAGAGACTAAATAACAAATCTCACTAGATTTAATAATCAAATTACCGTCTAGGCCGGAATATTTAGCATTCACATACCGAAAGAAAGATCCTTTGATATTAAATCTACGACATATATTTAGATTCTATATTTATTATTTTTGAAACTACAGATACATTTGAGTTATTTAGTGGGCAAGCTGGGCCTTACCATTTCGTTGACAATGGTGTGTAATGTGGTAAAATCTTTGAAAATGGGTTATTCCGATGATAGTTTACGTTCCGATTTGGGGGGTGAAGTATTCTGAATCAAATTGTATATTACCTACTTTCATTTTTTCACTAGAGTTCATTTACCGAGAATTGTTGCGATCAGACCAAAATAGTCACATGACCAAGGTAGTGTAAACACTTACGGCTTTGAATTTTCAGCAACATGCAAAATTCGGATTCAATCCTTGCTGAGCCCTACGTTCGAGTTCCATCTTTCTAACTACACAACCTCGAATAATAATGTTTCAAATTACACATAAAATATCCGTTAGTAGAGTTGCAAACCTTTCTATAACTGATTGATATGCTGTCGAAATGATTACCAAACATACCAAATACTTTTACTGATTGAACATGGTATAAATAGGCAATAACTTCTTCCCTTAGTCTGAATTTGGTATGATCAAGCTGGGATAGGTTCCGTATATTGACCTGGTTAACCGAAAGATACCGAACTCATTCATATTTCGGAGTTTTAACGTTTACGGTACGCTAAATTGTTAACCTGAATAACCTTTCACATTTACGGAACGTATCCTTGGTCAGAATATCAAATTCGGGCACGGTATAAACGTGGCCATTATACCACTAAAAAACAATTACATAACGATGGCATTATATGCCAGCAGATAAAAATAAAAATTGTGCTGGCCCTTCCACGCTTAGAGTAATTTATGTTTTTCTCAACATTTTTTTAAAAATTGGCGAAAGATGTAACCCATTTTCGGAACAAAAATATTTAATTTGTTCCAAATCAATTGAATGATATTAGTTCCTAAATATGTAGTTGAGGGAGAGATAAAAAAATCTAATTGCAATTTCATTGATAAAATAATTACACTATTTAATACATTAATTAATAATTAATGATACCTATAGTTTTAATGCATAATAAACATAATTACAAATTATCCCTTGAAATTATTCCACTGTAAGCATTTTTCTCTTTTTACTTCTTACTTTCTACCCAATACTCAAATCATCTTCTTCCACCGTTTCCATATATCTTTTATATTTGTGTGAATGGTCAGCGCATTTATTATTTAATGTTAAATATAAATATCATTTGTTATGTGCGAAATTCAGCCTTCTCTCAAGTCGTGACATTGATCTGATTAATAATTCGTGTTCATTGTCTTTATATACAGTGACACCGTTAAAATCAGAAACATATGGATTTTTTTTTATTAATAGATTCACATGAAATTGGACTTTGACATTGGTTTTGGCTTCGAATTAGACCAAAAATGCCACTGTCCGTCCTCATAAGAAAAAATCTAGGGTCTGGAGACCTCGCTGGCTATTTTAGCTGTTCTCGCCCTCCAATCTAACGACTTGGAAAAACAACGTCAAGGTACTGACTTACATCAACTGTTAGTCAGCAACATATGTGATTTATTTTTTAAATTAATAGATTCACATGAAATTGGACTTTTGCATTGGTCTTTGGTTCGAATTAGACCAAAAATATAGTGAACACTTGTCACTATCTATCTTGTAAGAGAAAATCTGGTGGATTGAGGACTGGAGACCTCGCTGGATATTTGAGCTGTCCTCGCCCTCAAATCCAACGACTTGGAAAAACAAGGGCAAGGTCCTGACTGACATCAACATGGTAGTCGGCAACATATAAGTGATTTTTCCAGATTGTAATTTCAATTCTTGTTCAAATACCGTTCCACCTCATAAATAATAATATAAAAACTGATGAGCACGACATGTTATTCACGAAGAAGTAAATCTAAATCGATTATATCAAGTTTTGTTTCCAAATGAACGTATTATTTAAATAAAAATAGCAAAACAAACATTTTTGTCCCACATAGATGAAATTTGGTATGTGGTCATAAAATTGCAAAAGAAACAACTTCTTTAAATGGCTTTTTTCGAAATTCGGGCAAAAAATGTAATTTCTGTATTTTTTAATTGTCAGTTTTGACAGGAAACGAATGACAGTTGACAAATGTTCATGTTACTTTTGGTCTAATTGTAAGTTAAAACCAATGCTAAAGTCGGATTTTATTGATAAAAAATGTCCCATATGTTGCCGACTCTAATGTTGTCACTGTGTATACCTAATTATTATTGTTATTCAAGAAGTGACTCACTTATTTAAAAACCGAATTTCTGTTTTTATTAAATATTTTTCGAACGAATGGAAGTGTTTTTTTCTCAAACCATTTCACGCAGTTTCTTTCAATGTAACATAGTATCTATGAGTTAACCTAAGTGCCATTAGTAGGGACACATTGCAAATTGCCATGTTTTGGTTTATACAACCCACTGATTTTTGTTATTTTACAGAAATCATTCATAGATGCCGCCCAAAAACGAAAAAATGCAAAAGACTTACTTTTTGACTTCCCCTTCAACATCGAATTCATTTTCACTACTACTTTCATAGTCCACGTTTTTCACTGTTAAACTTATAGCACAAGTTGATTCGTTATTATCTGATATCATTTTATCTTCTGGATTCGTATTGTTCAGAAGTTGGAATTAGACTAATATCAAATATTAAACATCAACCACTAATCTAATAACAATACATGTCTGATAGCAATGAGATAGGTATATTGGTCACTCAATTGAAAACCTTTAAATTGATTTTTTTAAACATTGCTTAAAGTCCGATTTCATCATCACAAGAGGAGTTTTCAAACAAAATTTTTCAGCACCTAGCAGTTTAACGAACTGAAGAAAAAGATTAAAAACAGACAATGCTACTTGTAGCCAAAGATGGTAGATACCCGATCTTTGGCAATTTTCTTTCAACCCAGAATTTTATTCTTAATATGAGTTGAAATATATGATATGGTTGAAGAAAACAACGACTTTTTTATTATCATGAATAAAATTAAAACTTTTCACTAGAGTCCTTTCTCCGATGATGATGGCGGCCTTCTGAATTCGTCCGTCTAAGATTTCTGCCGTATTGCAGCAAGCCGCTATAATATTCAGAGTCGAGAGAAACAATCGCTAAAACGGTTTGAGTAGAGCTTGAGGAGTTCAAGGATTAGATGTCGATATTTAGCGCGGGTTGTACAATACAAGTTCACCAACAGTTCAACTAAACTGGGTTCTGTTGCTAAGGAACTAGAAATTTCATTGGGTAATCTCTAGCAACTGAACCAAGCTTAGCTAAACTGATGGCGTACCTGCTTTGTACAACTCGCCCTTATAATCCCTTTTCCTTTTCTTTTCGGATGATATTCGTTTCATCCGTAGCCGAACACTCTATGATGAAAATAGTCTTACATTGTATTAGTGTTAGAATTCTTCTGGACTTCCATTATCTAGAAACAAAGAAAATAAATGCTTTGCATGTGTTTCGAGTCACGACGTTTCAAAACTGTTAAAATCCACTGTCGTTATCAAGTGTATGAATGCGACAAGATATCTCGGATACTTATTATACACGGTGTTATTTAAGTACGTGGCCAAACTTAAAGGGGTGATTATTTGAGTGATTCTAAGACGAAAAGTTCATATAAACATAGGTCCGGTAATGCTTCGTTTTCAAGATACAGGGTGTCAAATTTTTTAAAAGAAATCGTTTTTGTCGTAAATATCTTGAAAACCCTTCAACCGATTTTATTGAAATTTGGCAGTGTTATTGAAGGTCGTAAAGGGCGAATTTAACCCTAACTATATCAAAATTATCATGTCCAGTGGCGCCCGGAAGGCACTGTAACCAATATTTTTGACAGAAAACATGTGCGCCACTGATTTTTTTGCAATTTTTGTATTTGTTTCACATTGAGCAACTGAAATTACAACTTTTTTATATCTAGAATTTTTTTCGTATCTTGCTTTGTTTTTGAGAAAAAACATAAAAATCACTTCATTGCACATCCCTGTAACAACACAATAAAACATTTCAACTACTAAACCATCAAAAACTGGGGTCTTACTAATATTTTTTCATATCAATACTCTATTCTAATCTTAGAATTTTCTATCAAAATTAATGCAATGAAAAAAAAAATATGTATGTATGAATTGCAGCACTTGCCTTCGGCTCTTGGCTTCGGCTCGTGCTGCAAAATGGGCTCATTGTTGTCCATGGACATGCAATAAAGACATTTTTATTTATGATTAAACAATTAATATTACATGGAAGTCATCTTTTAATTTTTTTCGCTCATATTACCTGTTTTCGATGAAACAAATAATGTTGTTATGTATTACTGCAGTGTTTTTAAACTAAAGTAAGAGGGCCATGGAAGGAACAACAAATGTTCAAACAAATTTAACTTCATAACTGTCACAAATTTAAACGGTACATACGTAATTATTTGATAGTAATTATTTGAAGTGTTTTCAAGAATTTTGAGATATAAAATTTGTTACTGATATCTGAAAATGGTTCGGTTTACAAACTCGGAAATGGCCGATATGCATTTTGTCTATGGAATGGCCCAAGGCAATTCCAGAGCGGCTAGACGCATTTATCAAGAAAGATATCCTCATCGAAATGTTCCAAATAGGCAAACATTTGTGAGAATACATGAAAGGCTGTGCGAATCAGGCACCTTTCAAAGGTCGGCTGCTCTTATTGGGAGACCTGCAACGGTAAGAACAGTGGCGCTGGAGGAAGAAGTTTTACATGAAGTTGAGCGTTGCCCCGATACAAGCACACGCAAAATTGCACAACAATTAAACATTTCTCACTTACCTGCATGGAAGATTTTGAAAGAGTACCAACTGTATCCTTACCACATACAGCGTGTTCAAGCGTTATTTCCTGCGGATTTTCCCAAGCGAGTTGTTTATACTACGTGGCTTTTGCAACAACAGGTTGCATCTCCGACATTTTTATCCAGTATATTATTTACCGATGAAGCGTGTTTTTCCCACAATTCAATTATGAACTTTCATAACAACCATATCTGGGCAGAAGAAAATCCCCATGCGGTTATAGAAAATAATTATCAACAGCAGTTTTCCGTGAATGTCTGGGTTGGTATTGTTGGCGATTATCTCATTGGACCTCATTTTTTACCCCCGAGATTAAATGGTCGAGAGTATCGTCATTTTTAAAAATTTGTATTACCTGTACTACTAGAAAATGTCCCACTGGCAGTAAGAGGAGCAATGTGGTTCATGCACGATGGGGCTCCACCTCACTTCAGCATAGTAGCACGTCAATTTCTGGATGAAACTTATGGAGAAAACTGGATCGGTCGCGCAGGTCCACAGTCATGGCCGCCCAGGTCACCGGATTTAAATCCATTGGATTTTTTCCTTTAGGGACATTTAAAGTCCCTCGTTTATAAAACTCCAGTCAACACTGAAGAAGAATTAATCCAACGAATACGGGATTCATGTGAGCAGATAAGACATACGCCGGAAATATTTCAACGTGTACGGGAATCGATGTTAAGACGAGTTAATGCTTGCATTGAAGTTGAAGGAGGACATTTTGAGCAACTATTGTAAGTTTTGTGTTAGTTATTATTGAATGTATTCTTACAGAAACAAATCGCCTAGGTACCATTTTTGTTTCAGTGTGGTTTTAATAAAGGGTGTTTCTTGTTTGATGTTGCTTTGGCATTTCCGAAGTTACCACTATGCACGCACTGGCCAAATGAAACAAACAATTTTCAAGCATAACAGATTCACCTGTAATGATTAAAAACCCTATAAAAACAATTTTTTATTGTGTTGTGCCAGGGACGTGCAATGAAGTGATTTTTATGTTTTTTCTCAAAAACAAAGCAAGATACGAAAAAAATTGTAGATATAAAAAAGTTGTAATTTCAGTTGCTCAATGTGAAACAAATACAAAAATTGCAAAAAAATCAGTGGCGCACATGTTTTCTGTCAAAAATATTGGTTACAGTTCCTTCCAGGACGCCACAGGACATGATAATTTTGAAATAGTTAGGGTTAAATTCGCCCTTTACGACCTTCAATAACACTGCCAAATTTCAATAAAATCGGTTGAAGGGTTATTAAGATATTTACGACAAAAACGATTTCTTTTAAAAATTTTGACACCCTGTATCTTGAAAACGAAGCATTACCGGACCTATGTTTGTATGAACTTTTCGTCTTAGAATCACTCAAAGGATCACACCTTTAAGTTTGGCCACGTACTTAAATAACACCCTGTATAGCATGCAACTAATGTACCGGCTAGGAAGGTAATTATGATCTTCGTGGGGTCTCTCTCAGGTCATCAATGTTAGGTAATTAATCTGATAGCGTGTCCGTTCCAAACTAATAAAAATTCATTTCGGAAATTTTCAGGTACAACGACCTTTTTGGCGAGTGTTATTATTGATGACCCGTCTTGATAAAGAGTTTTATTGAAATCTCAATCGATCCAGCTGAGTGATAAGTGGTTTCCACACATTAAGAAATCTATATGTACGGCTGACTGAACACGTCATTATTCAGAATATATGCCGACTCTATAAACTTTCTCTTATACCAATGTTGTAGAAAAAGAGCTTGAAAAAGCAAATCAGTACAGTTGAATAATAATAATACCTCCTCATGAACACTCGTGGAGTGTACCAAAAGGCATAGCCTGTGCTGGTAGAAGACGGCTATTATTATTTGAAACAAACTCATTCATAAATAACACTAAAAGATCGTTAGAACAATACAAAAATCAAGTGAATTCACGAATGCTGATGCATTGATACAAAAATATAGACATTTTATTCTTGTAAGTACGAAAAATCATCAATTTTATAGGGGCTACTCTCAAAATGATTCTTGACCCTTGCTTTTTTTGGAGAATTGTTCATATTCAAGAAAGTTATGTAGAAATTTTAACACTATCTATACGAATACCTTGAATGCCAGTGATTGAGAAACAGCAATAGGACGCGGTAATTTTCAAAGTGTTTTCTTTTTTGAAGACTTGAGAAACTATTGAATGTTTCAATTGCTAGTGAAAATGTCCTTGCTAAGCATAGGAAGGTGGCGTGTCTTCAAATGTTGTAATTTTTCAGTAGATTTTGATACAATTGGACCTTCTGCCACAAGAGAACGGTTGAAACTTTGATGTAGTATTTTTGTTTGCTACTACGGAACTGGAATACAAACAGTTACCAGTTATTATTCATTATTTTTTCGAATTTTATGAAAAAGTGCAAAAAACTAATTATATTTTGAGATACGCTCTTTCACCTTTGATTGTTAGAAACATTTGGTAATTCCTCTGGAAAATTTTATGCCAACTCAGAAGTGCCTCAGAGTTCCAATTTGGGACATCTCCTATTTATTATATTCATCAACGATCTGCGTTCGGTATTACAATACTCAGATTGTCTGCTCTTTGCAAATGATCTGAATATATTAAAAAATGTAGAAAATGTAAGAGACTGTGTTAAAATAGAAAAAGGTCTGGATAATGCTCATAAATAGAGTTGCCAAAATAAATTATTTTTCAATATTAAAAAATGTTGCATAATGACCATATCACTTAAAAAAAACAATTGAATTTGAATACAGAATAGATGGAGACTCTGGAAAGGTGCCTTGAGGTCGAAGATCTAGGTGTCACATATAATAACGTTTTACCTTTTACAAATCATATCCAAAATGTAGTTAGCTCCTCGAATCGTATATCAATACAATCAAACATCTTTACCTCACATTAGTGAGACCCAAATTGGAGGTCGCCTCAATAATATGGTCAGGAAAAAATCGTACTTTCCTCCAGAAAGTTGAGAAAATACAAAACAAATTATTAAGAAACATATACTTCAAAAAACATCACATAAGAGCAAATTATAACACCATACAAACAAGTTATTTGAGGAAAGAATTTAAAATTCTATCTTTGGAAAATAGGTTAACCCTTTCCATGCTAATTTTTTATACAAAATAATTATTCTCCTGAGCTCCTAGCGTTAATCAGCTTTAATGTACCGCCACGTAGAACTCGAATATTAACCATGTTTAATATACCTCGGTTGATAACTACCGCCAATGGTATGATTGACTTAGATTAGACCCTCTCACAAATTGAATTTAGGCGTGTGCCTCAATTATATCCTGAATATGACTGTTTGAGTAAGTTCATTTACGTATGTGCTTTTGTATAGATTGCCTAAATATCGTTATTTTTTTTTTCATTGGTGTTTTGGCATCAACTGCTATGGCCATTAGCCATGTGTTCTTTATAGGCCTTGTTACTAACTCCATTCACCACCTTAGGAGCAGCACTGTTAATTGGAACGCAACAGTGAATCGTGCAGGACTCACCCTAGTCGAGCCATGAGATTTTAATAATTTAATCGGTTAAATTAAATCAAAAAATCCCAGCCCAACCAGGGTTCGAACTCCGGACCTTTCGACTCAGAGTCGGACGCTCTAACCACTGCGCCACGCCCCGACATAAATATCGTTATTATGTGAGAAATTGTTATTTGATCATTTGTATGATTTTATCATTTTTCCATGTTATAAGACTGTTTGGATATAAATAAATAAATATGCTTGCCGACGAATTATGAAATGAACATACTCTTTCGTATAAATGTTGTGCAACCGTAGACACGTGTTTCGAGCTTAAGCTCTCATCAGTATGGTAAAATCAAGTGCAAAGATGTACATCACTTGGATGTAAAAATAGAAACAAAGGAAGTCAACAACAGGAAGCCAACCACAAATTTGTGGCTTCGGTTAGAAGACCTTGTGGTTACAAGGTAACAACTAACGACACCACGGATGCAGCTATAGCTACCAGCGTGACAATCCTACCCAGGAAGATACAAATCACGATGGATTTAGCGAGGGGCAATATATGAAATTATAAGTAGAAAAGTTATTGGGTATAACCCTCAAAATGTTGTGCATCCGTAGACACGTGTTTCGAGCTTAAGCTCTCATCAGTACGGTAAAATCAAGTGCAAAGATGTACAACACTTGGATGTAGAAATATAAACAAAGGAAGTCAACAACAGGAAGCCAACTACAAATTTGTGGCATCGGTTAGAAGACCTTGTACTCACAAGGCAACAACTAACGTCGCCACTATACAGGGTGAGTCAGAATAAGACCGACAAACTCCGACTACAGATTCCTTGCCTCATTTTGAGATGAAAAGTTTCTATCAAGGTATGTCCTAAAATGCATCCCCTCTGAGATACAGGGTGTCAAAAGTGCGAAAAAAATTTAGATTTATTTATTTTTCTCTAAAACTCCTGGAGAAAAAATTTCAAACTTGGTGCACTAATCAAGGTTTATCAACGTGATAATTTGAAGTAATAATTTTCAATTTTCGTAAACCAGTGGCGTAGTTACGATGGTATGTGGTCATATTTTCCTTCATATTTTCTTTGGACAACTGAATTGACAAATGAGCCTTCGACATCAGTTAGGCTCATCCATACTCAACCTAAAAGTCATAACTAACCATTTGCCTAAAAGTTCCTGAGATATTTGCAAAAAACTGAAGATATGTCCTGAGAAGAGACATAACATCCTGTGTGCTATAATCGCATGATGCAACTTTATTATAACTTATAGGAATAATTGTCAACCTCTTGAACGTTTTTTAATGTTGGGAATATTCATAACATAGTACAGGTAAGTCAGAATGAGACCGACAAACTCGGTTTTTTTATTCGTCATAATATTTGCACGAATCGATTTCGTAAATTCACCGATATGTGACCATACATTGTTGCATAATGATTATTCTGAAAGATCCACTAACAAACCCAGCCTCAAATTATAATACTCCTGTTAGAGGAGAGTGAAAGCCTAAAACAATATTTTCGAAAAACTGTAAATAAGTACCTACTTTTGATTTGTTAAATTTTATGTAGGAGTATCATTATCAAAGTCATTTCATACTGAATTATCTAGAAAAATATTTTCCAATCATCATGTTTTTGGTGAAGAAAAACAATTATTGTGTATTTATATCTACTCAAATGATAGAATCGGTTTATAGGGTACACAACATAAAAACAAAAAAGGCTCAAAGTAAATATTCAAATGGACCACCATTTTGTTCGATACACAATTGGCATCTCCGTATCATTGACTGCCGCACGCTTTGGAATATTCCTGGTGTATCCTGTATTAACGTACATGCTGCTAAAATTCTTGCCGTTAAATCTTCAACAGATTCTACAGGTGTCGAATACACCAGGGATTTAAGGTATCCTCACAAAAAAAGTCTGGTGACGTTAAATCCGGAGAACGTGCAGGCCAGTGTATGGGACCACGTCTACCTATCCACTGATCATGGAATGTTTCATCAAGAAATTGACGAACGATTCGTTGAAAATGGGCCGGTGCTCCTTCATATTGAAACCACATTCTTTGACGAACCAATAGCGGTACTTCTTCGAGTAGCTCACGTAAAACATATTCAAGAAAAGCTCGGTAGTTCTGTCCATTCAAATGTGGAGGAAGAAGATATGGTCCAACGATATGATTTTCGATAATTCCTACCCAAATATTTACTGAAAACTTCTGTTGGTAACTTTTTCGGAACATTCCATGCGGATTTTGTTCATCCCATAAATGGCTATTCCTACTATTGAAATACCCTTCTCTTGTGAAACTTGCCTCATCCGTGAATAAAAAGTATCTGGGAAAGTCGTTTGCTTCTCCTTACATGCTCAAAAACCATTCACAAAACAATCTTCGAGGGCCATAATCACCAGCATCTAGGGCCATCACCTTCTGCAGGCGAAATGGGTACAATAGTTGTTCACGTGCTACCCGACTTACTGTTGATTGTGACACTTGTAAACTATACGAAATGGCCCGAGTGCTCGTAGAATGATCTGCTGCTGATTGTTCAATTTTTTTTTATTATTACACATAGTAAATTATGTTGATACTCAGGACATATCTTCAGTTTTTCTCAATTATCTCAGAAACCTTCACTTTTAGGCACATAGAATGTTATGACTTTTAGGTTGAGTATCGATGAGCCTAACTTATGTCAAACGCTCATTTATCAATTCAGTTGTCCAAAGAAAATTCGTTCAAATTATATGACGAATAAAATAAACGCAGTTTGTCGGTCTTTCTGACTTACCTGTACTATGTTATGAATACTTCCAACATTGAAGAATGTTCAGGAGGTCGACAATTATTCCTATAAATTATAATGAAGTTGCATCATGCAACTATAGCACACAGGATGTTATTTCTCTTCTCAGGACATATCTTCAGTATGGATGAGCCTAACTGATGTCGAACGCTCATTTGTCAATTCAGTTGTCCAAAGAAAATATGAAGGAAAATATATTTTTTTTCGCACTTTTGACACCCTGTATCTCAGAGGAGATGTATTTTAGGACATACCTTGATAGAAACTTTTCATCTCAAAATGAGGCAAGGAATCTGTAGTCGGAGTTTGTCGGTCTTATTCTGACTCACCCTGTATATACACTATACTAAGAAAAAAAAATGTTCATGGAATTATTCGTAGTTTTATCCATTTTATCAATAATAGCATACGGTGCATTCACGAAAAAGTAATTGAAAATATTAGAGATAACGAGTGGGCTATCGACGAACTTGATATGGAATATCGTGAAATGAATATAAAAAAAACATCAGCGCGATACATATTTATTCAAAAAAACACAAAATTATCAAAAAATATATTAATCGTTCACTTTGTTTCCAGCTCGTCGTATTGAACTACAGTAGCATCTTTCGAAACACTATTGCCAACTTTGAAATTAACATTCATAATGGTAGCATCCCTAGATGCCTTAACAACATGCTCCATTTTCATGGCGATCAAAACGAACAAAGAATCGCCTTTTTTCACTACATCGCCAGTTTTGACTAGAAGCTTATCCAATACGCCAGGCATAGGAGCCACAGCTTTGTTCAATAATCCCGACGAAGTTTCTTCTTGTTCCGTTATAAATTTGGGCTGAGGTAACGAGAACTGCGATTTACCATCCTGAAAATAATAATAATGACAACTCTACTGAGGGATGAATTTTCAAAAATGGAGTAGAATAATTTCGATAGAAGGCATATAACAGGTTTTCAAAGTATAAATTTATCAAGTGATGACACTCAATCTTTCAAGAAAATTCCAACAAAGTTCAAAAATTAATCTAGATTTCGCGAACACCACTCATGTAAAATAGCTCTTCAGATTGTTTTATCTGAACTGAGAAATCTCATTCCGATCAAATGATAATGAAAGCTACATGCTGCAATTTTTCTGAAATTTCAAGGTCGAAAGAGCTTATGGAACGATTGATATATCGATATGGATAAGAAATCTGCTACACTATCGAGTGGGTGGCATTATTATTAATTACTTATATCAACAACATAAATAATGTATCGATTCAATGAAAAAATAAGTCCAAAATAACTAAATAAACATTCTCTTTCTCAAAAATATAATTTTTTCGGATAGACAAATTCAGAACACGATAAATTACTATCAAAGTATACAATAAGTATAAGTACTAACAAATATTTCAAGGCAACACTCTTGAAACGCAGTAACTTATTGGGAATGAATTTATTCTTTTGTCCTTTTATCCTTGCATAGATTTTCTAGATTTTAGATTAGAATATGGGCATGTGGAAAAAATTTGCTGAAGTGTTACCATCTCTACTTGAGTTCCGAAACAAAATTTTCAACATTTGTCAATTACCTGATTAAAAATAACCAGGATATCCTCATTGCGGAAAACGTTGCATTTGCTTTTGAATCCATCTATTGAACAATTTAGAACAGATCTATTATTTTCGTTGGTTATACTGCCTTTTACTGTCCGCCATGTTTTGCCACCATCGCATGATATCCTATATCCATCACCGCTGATAAAGGTCACAATTGTTGATAACTCTACAAAAAAAAAGAATTCAAATTTGCTACAATTTTGAAAAACATATTGCAATGTAAATACGATCTAGTAAGTTATATTCTACATGAATACTCAAGGTTATTGTATTCAACTATCAATTATTTATACTCAAATGACTGGCTGGTGTCCGCTGATCATTTCCGGAACTTCAATGATACACCCACTCAAAAACATCAAAAAAGTGTACTGGAATATTTGTTAACATTTTACCACTAAATAAATAATGAAAAACATTTATTTAAAAGCCAACCTCCAGCAACAAAAACTGCCTGCAGTAATATAAACAAAAATGAACAATTTCATTCGACAGAATTAATCATTTGCTGTTATTGAAAAAACTGGATTTCAATTCAAACAGTATTTTATCCACTAATATACATACAAAGAAATTCCTAAAAATCGGTTGACGGAAATAACAATTTTATAACTATAGTGCTTGGAGACATAAAAAAATGCTTTAAAATGTCACAAAATAAACGTATCTCAAAAATTGCATCCAGGTGATCCCGAAAGGCGATTAGAATTTTGTAATTGGCTAATAAGAAGACCTGATTTTCCTGTTTTCCTGAAAATGTAATTTGGACAGATGAAAGCACTTTTACGAATTGTGGGATATTTAACCGAAATAACAAACCATTTGGAGCATAAACAACCCCAGACAGTTCCGAGAAATTCGACCTCAAGTGCTATTTAGTATTAATGTGTGGGCAGGAATTTACAAAGATGGAATTTTGGGTTCTCATTTATTTGACGGAATTCTGAATGGAGAAACCTACAACCAGTTTTGAATCTCGATTTTCGAAGACTATTTGGATGATCTACCTTTGGCTAACTATAACAACATCTGGTTTCAACATGATGGTGCTCCACCGCACACTACCAGACGAGTATCTAATTACCTGACTGAAAGGTTTGGTGATAAATGGATAGGGAATAATGGCCAGCAAGGTCTCCAGACTTAAATGTTATGGATAAATTCTTATGGGGTACACTGAAAAATAGAGTTTATGGTCAGAGGAAATATCAAAATATTGAGGACCTTCAACACAGCATTGTTAGAGAGTTCGGAAGATTTAGGAGGAGGGAAATTAATCGTGCAGTGAATAATATTCGAAGAAGGGCACAGTTGTGTTATCATGAACAAGGCCAGCATTTTGAGCATTATCTGTGATTTACTTTTGTCTTTACATTTAGGTTAATTATTTTTATTTGTTCAAAGTTCTATTTTCTTTGAAAAGGACACAATGTCTAATTGATCTCATACACACCTCATTTATCAAATTTTGATTGTTGATTCTGTCTCCGTATTTTTTCATTGGATTTTCAAATGAACCAAACTCGGTGAGATTTTGATCTAATACCTTGAACATAGTTCAATGTGGTTGTCGTCTTTCGGGATACAAGTTTTTTTCCGATGTCCTAACACTGTTTCTAGTGTATTTGTAATAAATTTGTATCATATCTCTTTTTTGTTCATTCGTGAAAGCCATTTTTCGCCAAAAATTCAATAACTTGTACAATAACAAAATGTCATTGAGCGTAACAAATTGAAAGTCAAATTTAGAAACAAGCAACAAGCAACAAGTCAAAGCCTATTATGATAAGAATTAATTTTTTTCAATATCTCCAATATTTCGAAAAAGAATGATAACTTATTATACATCACTGAAAACGGAAAAATCTGGTTCTATTCAAAACAGAAAGAATCCAATGTAGCGCCCATAAGAAAAAATAAAGTTGATGATGGTGGCCGGAAGACGAAACGCTGGATAGCAAATCTGAAAACACCATTAGGTAGCAGGGAAAAAGTGGCAATGTGGAAGTGCAATTTATTTTCAAATCCTTCGAAAAATAAAGCCAGAAAAAAAAACATTTTCCGAAATTTCTGTTCTTTCCGAATATACTCGGAATTTCAGGACTTTCTCAACGGCATATTGTTAGTCAGGTAAATGTGCAACTTTGCCCCAATTTAACAATCTTCGTATATCTCATAGTTTCCGAGATCCCAATGGTGAGGATCGAATTTGAAACACCCTGTATGAGTGAAAACTGTCCTTCAACATAGAAACATGTAAATACCGAACAATATTACTATGTCATAACACTAACTCAACTAGTCAATCAATAATATTCAACTTCAATATGAAAATCATCACTTTACTTTAATTAAAAATAAAATTTATCATTACTCATAAAAAACCATTTCGTTATCCAAAAAACTTCCAGGTTATATTTTACGAAATTGCAGATACTCCACAAATGAAATAATATGAATTCTTATTCCACGATGTCATGGGAAATTGTGAACAAACCTCAATGTGTTTTAAATGCAGTAGGTATGGTAAAAATTAGATCCGTTCTCATGTGTACTCAACCATTTCAAAAGTCAATTAAACCATTACATCTTGAAGAAATGTAAACTCTTATGCCCACGCCAATATAATATTTTAAACTGCCTCTAACAACTTATAGTCAATTGTCTACATAGTTATCTATTCAAAAGAAGGGCACCACCGTAAAATTTGTTAATGTTCTGCGATTTAAAAATATATTCCTTATATAAAAAATTTCTCACAAGAGGAATGCAATTATCGAAATTTTTTAGAGGTAATTGCACTTCGCCATGACACCACAAACAATACTGAAAAATGTCTTCAAAAAGTGAAAAAATGTCGCGTGTCTAGCACAATTTTATTTATAGTCTTTGTCAGAACTATGATACTCCTCAGAAAAAAATGAATTTTTCTTTATTCGTGAAATACTCCAATAAGGCCGTCAGATAGTGACAGATTTAGGTGCCTCATTTTCGCATACAAGTCTCGAATAAGGTTGAAAAGTACATCGATGTTGAGTAAAATGGAGGGAAATTTACGAGTGGCTCCTGGGGAGAACATATGGAAAAATCAAAAAAAAAATCCATTCAATTTTCCGACGACAAAATCTACTTATCCATTCGCTCCACTCAAGCCATTATGATGTAGGTTTTCATAGTTTCGGTGGGCTTGTGTGGGAAAATCTGTCAAAATCTCGATATTTCCTTACAAGATTACGCCCTCATTTGAACCCTTTATCCACCTACAACACTCAAGCCTTTGGTATTCCGAGGCCAGGTTCTATTAATTAATGATTAGGTGAACACAGCTCGCGTTAAAATTTGGAAAATCTAATTTTCCATGGAAAATCGAATTTTCCATATGTTCTCCCCAGGAGCCACTCTTAAATTTCCCTCCATTTTACTCAACATCGATGTACTTTTCAACCCTATTCGAGGCTTGTATGTGAAAATGGGGCACCTAAATCTGTCACTATCTGACTGTCTAATGGTGGATTTATGCAGCAGTCATAGGTCATAAGTTTTAAGTCATAAGAAATAATATTCGTCAGTGATTGGTTGGAATATACGGACCAACCAATCATTGACGAATATTCTTCCTTATGACTTAAAACTTATGACTTATGACTGCTGCATAAATCCACCATAAATGAATTACACTCGTGCATAGAAATTGACCATATAAGTTTTCATTCAAGCGTGTTATCTTGTAAAAATTGCAATCGGTTATTTTCATATTTTGTAAAAGAAACTCCCTTCTTCGGACTCGGACTCTTTCGGCAAAATATGAAAATAAACTCGTGCAATTTTCAGATATCACAATTACTTGCAAAATTACCTATCGGTAATTTTTATGCACTTGTGAAATTTTAACCGAAAATAGCTTCCATAGCCCTAATAAATGCAACAACTTTGAACTAAACTTCAAAATTTCAGGGCCTATTTTTTCGAGGCCAAAAATACTAAATTCAGCTCTGACTGCCACTGGATTTGTTTGTAATAGGTATGGGTGTACTTGAATAAAAATTTCTAACAGAAATGTTGCTCAAAAAATATTATATTATATTCGGCATCGTCCACAGAATACTTGCTAATTTCAAAAATGACACTATGAAATTTGACAGTTTTCGTATGTTTTTGTTCTTACTCACTTTATTTATTGATCCCAAGAAACATTTCTGTTTATAGAGGGATTGCATTTTTTTATACATATGAAATACAAATTAGTGAAGGAATCATGGTGTTCATCCAGGATCAGTTTTGGGGCCGCTGTTGTTTATCATTTATGTAAATGATATCAGTCTCTTTATGAACTCACATAAATCTGTTCTGTTTACCGACGATACTACTTTCATTTATTCCGACAAGGACTTATTAGAACTTGCGAGAGTATCTGAAGAGGTATATAGGAAAGCAGAAACTTGTTTATTTTGTGAACAAACTCAAATTGAATTATGGCAAAACTCAACAACTCAATTTTGCAGCTAGAACTACTATATCAGATGTGAACAGTGTAACATTACTTGGAGTCATTGTGGACAGCAATCTCTCTTGGAATGATCACATCAAACAATTAAACAGTAGATTATGTAGCACTCGTTTTCTTTTACGTCAACTGAAGAATATCACCAGCTATGATGCACTGAAAACTACTTATTTCTCGCTTTTCCACTCAGTTATGGGATCATTCTCTGGAGAAATTCCAGTGGAGCAATAAAGATTTTCAACCTTCAGAAAAGAGCTATCAGAATCATTAAAAATTCAGGCTATGGAGATGATTGTCAACCTCTTTTTCTGAGATTTCAAATAATGCCACTACCCACCCTATATCTATACAGTGTCCTGTTAGAAATTCATAAGAAGGCAAATATGTTAATCAAACAATCTGACGTTCATGATCACAATGCCAGATCCGCAAATAATATTCGAACAAATCGCTACCGCCTGAATAAATCCAAGAAATCATTTGCCAGGTGTTTTTAATTGTCTCTACATGTTTCATTTTGAAAATTCCTTAAGAAGTTATCTCTTGAGATATTGCTTCTACTCTGTCATTGAATATGTTAGTCATTTCCAAAATCAAAACAGATATTTGTGAACAACCAAAATTTTTTTTTCTTTTTTTTGCGTGTTGATCAGTGAGTTCATTTTAATTGTTCCATAATAACTATTATGACTTTATTTTTAATAATTGGTATTTATACAATTTTATATAGGTAGTTTACATATTCCTGTTGTAACTGTTTTTTACATATTTCTGTTGTATTTGTTTATATACTATTTTTTACTAATTTTGTATCCACTAACTGACCTTCAATAAACATAATGTAATGTCAAATAAAAATGTATCAAACAATTAATAGAAAAGGAGTGATAAGAATAATCGGTGAAATATGAGTAAATAAGTCATCAAAGCAAAAACAGTCAAAGGTGAAACATAGTTATATTGTAGGAATTGAAGTCATCTGTCAAGTATACATTTCTTGAGTTCATTCTTCAACATAGACGTTTTTCCAAAGTTTGATTTGAAACGTAATGCGTTTATTTTATTTAAATTTCTTGTTTTATGGTAATGTATCAACATAGTTATTAGGTTTATATAATTTTTATTATATCATTTGTTGCAACATGAGATTCAAAACCAGCTATTCTTTGTTGATGCCTTACGCGTGTTTAAAGAAAACAATGGTTGACAAAATTATGAATATATTGTACAGTTCAAACTAATAATAGTCTAGGGAGCATTGTGAATAAAAATATTCACAAAATTGCGATATAAAGGACGATTATTTGAAATATAATTCAATTTATGCTATATTTATTTTTATTTCATTAATTTTTTTATTTATTCATTTCTTTATTTCATTCATGTTAGAAAATAAAATATCACATATCCAGTGCTTAATCAGATTTCATTGAAAAAAATTGATAACATATTTTTTGGGGTTTTGGCGAAAAAATATATTCCCAGAGAGCATTATGAATTCCATTTCAACATTATGGCACTACTTTGTAGCAATTGATGTTATATTAATCAGAAAAAAAATAATTCAAATCGGACAATAAATAAAAACTTCAGAGAGGCGTCCCGCTTTGCATTAGAAAACAAATACTGTTCCCCGCCATTGACTTATTTATGTTAGACACTCGTACAAATGTTCTACAAGAATAACTTTGCAATTAACAATTACTCATGTAGCAAATGGTATTCAATACTGCTTGAGACCAAATATATACTGATGGTAGATAACAACTCTGAAACCAGTCAGCTCATGGTCTCTCAAATTATAATAAATTTTTGCTATCAGTTATAAAATGCAATCGCAAATGTTTACTTGTATAACTTCCAAACGATTGTCCTATTGATGTCATTCAGTGGTTGTAATGGTTTTTTTCTGTTACATACTTACTTGCCGATGTAGTTACTTCCCTTTAGAATGTTATGGGAGATCGGATTTTAAATTAATTCATTCTTTATTCAGAAAGTTTCACTTAAATCCTACTGACTGCGCCAATTTTACATTGCGGATGAATGTAATCGTATGAAAATCAATAAAATAAAAACGGTTCTCAGTATAACTTGATGCAAATTTAGTTCTGAATTAGGATATTTAACCTAATAATTCGGATTGAACGAGTTTCAATAGTGTAGATGTTAAAAGGTGATATCAAATGAATGGAGTTTAAGATAAGGCGTTTGCATGACGTCATGATGAAGAAAGAGGTGCGTCAAGTTCAATCTCACCGAAGAGAATACAGAACGAATTCTAATAATGAAAAATGGATTATGTAATCCAATCTTCCGCATAACCCTATCAACATAAACTACTACGATCGTTGAATTATATTTGTTTGACAGTTGGTATTTGTAACCAAAAAAAAATATCTTTTGGAATTTTTAAGACAATGATACAGGGCCACCAAATTGTTGCAGGTCTTATCATGAATCCTAAAGACGGCCTTCAAGTCTACAATTATTTCACCAACTTTTGGCATATTTTTTATGAAAAGACTCACCTTCTTCTCCAAATTTCAATTTGATATTTCGAGATCGATTGTAGTTCACTCGAAAATTGGCTTCCACACAAAAAGGATTGTTGTAATCTCCTCTTTCGATGGCGTTATGAGTTTCTTCTAAGAAATCTTTTAAAACGACTGCTAAACTAGCTTGAATTAGTTGAGTTTCACTCGGAGATTCTTTTTTGAATAGTGTGTCATGATGATCTGTTATGAAGTTAGTGTGCACGTTTCCAGCTGCAAACTCCGGGTGTCTCGCGAGATCCAGAAGGAAATTGACATTTGTTTCCAGTCCGGCAATCTAACAAAATGATATAAAATTTGATCAAGGAGAAATAAAACTCAACGACATATTTTTTATATTTTTGATATAAAATACAGGGTGTTCCATATGAAATAACGGGCTAAACGATGATTTCGAGATTCGATTCACATTTTATTAATTGTAGGGTGGCTCTTTTCAACTCAAAATCTACCAAAAACACTTACAGGGTGTTGATCATGACCGGTTTTAACAAAAATAATACTCAGAACTCCTGAACCACCCTGTAGAAACCAACAGAACCATATGTTTTATTAAAGCTCTTGTTAGGGCATTTTCAAGTATACCACATTTAGAGTGTTCTAATCAAAATCAGTCTGTTACACCTCTAGCTGAGCACCCGGTATACGTTGAGCTAGGTCCCATGTACATTTACAACCTGTATCTGAAACTTTTTGTTCTGAATCCAACAATAAAGCCGTAATCTTTCATAGTAAAGTAATCTATCTATCCATTACTTTATAGTTAACTTACATTGTATTCAAGGAGTCTAGCCTCCAATTTCGATAGTGCTTCTGGCCTATCTTTTCCCCAAACTACGACTTTTGCAATCATGGGGTCGTAATATACCGATACTTCATCTCCTTGCCTTACACCTGGAAGAAAATATGAATACTTTACTCAATTATGCGACAACTTCAAATAATGAAACGTCAAAATCACCATACCCTATATGGATATGTGGACAAAGTGAAGAGAAAGTTTTTCGATTCTATTCCGAGAGTTCCATCATTCACCGACAGCTGTTTCGTGGATTCCATGGTTCATTTCAAATTAAGCTTCAACTAGTGACTGTAGATGTCACAAGCTACTTTTTGTAGATATAATATAAATAGATAGATAGATTTTAATTCCCCATAAACTTTCACAAGTAATTAGTTTTACGGTATTTTTTGTATCAATAGCCTCGGCTTAAGGAAAGTACAACCAATGCGTAATGGATTCATAGTAGGTATCCCAGCATTATGGATGGAGACTGATTTAAAAAATATTAGTCACTTACCTGTTTCAATTCGAGAATCCTCAGTTGCCTCAGGAGTTGACAAGTACAGAAGCGGTCCAGCACCAGGAAGAAAGTCGCCCCTGGGATCCTCAGCGTAAATTCGTGCCTCAAAAGAGTGACCCCTGGCGACGATCTCATCTTGAGTTAGAGGCAATTTTTCTCCTGAAGCTATCTTGATCTGCCATTCCACCAAATCAGTTCCTGGATTTAAAATAAACCATTCACTCACTTTGATCAATAGAAGGAAAACAATATTTTAATATAGCTACTGTAACCAAAATTTACATTTATGTATAGTAATGATACATCCAACAGAGTAGAAAGTCCAATAACAGAAGTATATAACTCCACCCCATACTTATGATGTGTGTTACATTTAAAAATGTATTAAAAAAAAGTCAAAAAACAAGCAAAAAGATGAGATTCGGGAATCGGGATTACCTCATGTATTTATAAATTGGGATACAGATGAAAAGAAAATAATGTTTTGTTTTTATGTTCTTGTTCCCACAATAAGGAAAATCCTATAATATTCAGAGGATAACATCGTGAAAGAGAGAAAGTATGCAGGAATAGGTGTTCTTGTTGAATTTATGCAGGCTGTATGCCTCAGGGAACACCTCCCGAGGCAGTGAATGTTGAATAATTTGTTGAAGTCATTCGTGGTACACTGAAATTCAATAGGGATAGTGGGTTTGACGACGTTTGATGACGACGATTTCTCAAGGACACAAAATTGAATTAATTCAAGAGAAGTCTGTAATCGTAGTGTCTTTCTACCATAGATTATAAAGTGAACAAATTTTTAAGATCTCCATTGAATTGCCCTAGTTTATTAATGGATGTTGTACGGCAGGGATTCCATATATTCAAGTTTTGGTCTTACTAAACTGAAATAATGATCTGATCTGATAATCATCTCATAGCATCAACCAATTTGAATTACTTATTTACAGTTACGTACAATGAAACAGTAATTTAGTCGATTTACTAACAATATGTTCCGTATGATAAGAAAATGTTAACTTGGTGTCAAAAAATATACCTATGTCCTTACATTAATTCACACGGGCAACCGTAACAGTTTTGAGTTTATAACTACAAAAATATTCAACAGGGTCAGAGAAATCATGGAGGCAAGAAACAAAGAAGAAAGGAAAAGACAAAACTAGAAGACAAGCCACAAAGCTGTCGAAAACCGGCAACCCGAGCAGCTCTTGTGTAGGAGGGGTTTTTTAATAATATTATAATAATGTATGATATAATAAACAATTTGTAAAAAGAGAAGATCTGCAATGAGCTTTTTGAATGCATCGTTTGCATCATTATGTTTGGATAATAGATACAGCAAGCTTAGTATCATCAGCGAGATAGTGGGAAGTAGCATATGTGTCAAACCGTGCAGTGTATATGGTATGAAACTAGGGACCCAATATTGAGATTTGTGGTACTCCACTGAATAGTGGTAGAGACTCCAAGAAGCTGTTTTGCACCACTACACGTTGAAGACGATTTGTGTGGTAAATCTGGATCACTGCACTGAAACCAAATTAACGCTACACAGCAATGAGAAGCCGATGATTTATTTTCTCAAACGCTTTAGAGAATAAAAGTCCGGCACACTACCGGCCGCTATAGAACTCCAAAGCGGTTGGTTCCATGAGGATTTTCCTCCAACCCTGAAAATAACTATTGATCCGTTGCCGACGATTCGACTTTTATGAGTTCATCTTCGGGGCAATAAAGATAAGGTTCTCTTGTCGATAAAAACTCCTGGCAAGGACATTTACATAGAGGTGATTCCTGTGTTTTTTTCCAAATATCAAAGAAATGACGAGTTTGTTTTGAAACTGTATTATGATAAACATACAGGGTGCATCAGGAGATTCATAGTTATCAATTTATTATGATGGGTCTGTTCTATAAAAAAATGTCTCGGTTCAACCCCTTGAGAGATTTGACCCCTGAAACGGCAGAAGGACGCACAACTACACTAACCTGTAATCATTTCTGTAATCGGATGTTCAACTTGAAGTCTCGTATTCATTTCCATGAAGTGAAAGCTGTGATCGTTCTTATCCAAAATGAATTCTACTGTGCCAGCTCCAACATATCCCACAGCTTTAGCTGCTCTTACCGCGGCTGACCCTAGCTCTTGTCTTAATTCCTTTGATAAACCCGGCTGAAACACAAAATAGCCTGGTAGCGACTTATTGAATTAAGTACTAAAGTAATGTAATTGAACTGAAATTTGTTATAATTTTGCTTACTGCCGGGGCTTCTTCAATAACTTTCTGGTGTCTTCGTTGAACGGAACAGTCTCTTTCGAACAAATGAACGGCGTTTCCGTGGGTGTCTGCGAAGACTTGAACTTCCACGTGTCTTGGTTCGGTTACAAACTTTTCCAGTAGCACAACAGAGTCAGCAAAGGCTTTCTGAGATTCGGTCCTGGCAGATTCTAGTGCTTCTTCAAATTGGTCTTCTGTAAGTGCTATTCTCATCCCTTGAAACGAAAAAACAAGTATAGTTTTTCGTATCCTCTCAATTCAGGTAATACCTGTTCTTTCCACCAGACCTATAATATTACTTCATTATGGAACGTGTGGGTTCTTTCTTTAAAGCTCTGAATGACGAAAAGTTATCTTCCTATATAAACTTTATTTTAGTTATAGTTTTTTTGGCTTACATGAGTCAGAATTATACTGAGACGAATAAATTGATAAGTCTGAACGATGTTATACACCTTTTCTCCTATCCATCTATAGAGCAGGCTATTGCCTGTCACTACTTCCTTCGCTAATACCACGGGTAGGTATTGCATTACATCAAACAGTTGCTTATTTAATGTTCCTCGGTACAAAGGACAATTTTGCAAGTGTTCATAGTTCTGACCTAGGCTTTAAAATTGCGGAATGTTCATGTACTCAAATGGAATAACTTAGTATTATCAAAATTCGACTATTTTTTAACAAATAGTTCTCAAATCCTCCATCTGAATCTCGAAAATGTCATAAATATTAACCTCGCCGACCATGTGTCCATGTGTGCCTTTCATTTGAATTAACTGACTACTGACAAGAAAAAATATATACTCTACGAAAAATAAGTTTCATGAACACATGCACGAGAATCTAGCTAGACTCCAATACTGTTTTTCAAATGAAAACTTCCACTATGTCTATAAAAATGTTCATAATGTTCAATGTGTTTAAGAAACTTTTTTAATATGCTTACGTATTGGATAGAACTGACCTACCCAACGGAAAAAAGAACCGCTAATCACGAAGCTCAGCTCAGTAAAATTCAATTCAAAAAATATTATGATGATCCAAAAAAACTACATACATACATAAAATACATGAAACAGTGTGCGTTTAATCGGAGTGCTAAGAGTGCAAAGAGCAGAAAAAAAATAAAACTTAACTTAAAGAATAAAACAGGATGAAGAAAAAAATATATAATTTTTTTCTAACCTCAAGAATACAAGCTCTGTTGAAAAGAACATCAGATATTCAATTTGCGAACCATCAGTATTTTTGATAAATCATTCAATTGAAATTGGCAAGTTCCCAGGCACTGTAAAAATCGGATTAGCAACACCGATTTTGAAACAAGGCGACCGCTTATCGAAAATTATCGGCCTGTAACAGTTCCAACTGTATTACGTGAAATAATCGAAAGATCCGTTTATTTGAAAAAGTCCCCATTCCTATATCAGTTTGATATAATATCTAAATTTCAGCATGGTATTTGTCCAAGTAGGTGCACTTTTATTTGACCCAATCGAAAGCATTCGACTTTATTCACACCCATTTTATAAGCAATAAAATGCATTCACTTGGCTTTACGGTTGACTTTCTTTCATGGCTCAGATCATACCTGACTCTCAGAAAGATACTCGTTAAAGTGGACAATTGTCAGTCGCAGCAGTATGACATATGGTCACTGTATTGAGTGAAACAGGAATTATTTGCGAGAAAAATTCGGGAGTGCCGCAAGGGTCAGTTAATGGTCCAATTTTGTTTTTATTATGCGGCAATAATAATCTACCGAATCTGGAGATTTTTGCCGACGATACCACATTCTTCTGGCGGAGTAAAACCGTTGAGGACCTTAACGAAAAACTATCTCGCGATATAAAAGTTGTCAAGGGTTGGTGTGATTCAAACTTCTTGTCTTTCAATAGCACAAAAACTAATATAGTCTCCTTCAAATGTACTATTGACAACATATACTTGGAAAATGATAAGATTGTGCAAGTACAATTGCAATTTACAACTGATTTATTTCAAAAATAAAGTGTGTCTTTAGACTAAAATTATACCTTTTCCACCACCTCCACGAACAGCTTTTATCATCAAGGGAAAACCAATTTTTCTTGCCTCATCTTTCAGTCTATCATTGCTCTGATCCTCTCCATGATATCCTTTAATGATTGGTACACCAGCTTCTGACATGATGGCCTTAGATGTGCTAAAATTACAAATGATTGCTAACGATTGAATGATTTGATAGAAAGAGTAAATATATACACACAATATTACAAAGCGGTTCGAAATCAAGGGACAAAAAATTATTATTAAATAATGATAAATGATTAAATAATTTAAAACTATCTGGACTCAAACCTATATACGTGTCAAGTGTCCAACATGTTTACAATCCATATATCAACAACAGGAAAAGAAATTTTGGTGAGGAATCCACAATAATAAAAGAGGACAAAGGCCCAAAAAGTATCATGGTGAATTTAATTTTACTTAGGAAAAATCAGAACCCTCTCATAACGATGACCTTCTGCATTCGAGCGGGCTAAAGTTTCTGCCGACTTTGGGCAAACCGCTATAAGATGCCCGCATAATCAGACCCACCATTTTAACAGAATGGTTTGAGTAGTTCAAAGAGTAGATCTCGATATTTAGTCCGTTGAAAACTCCTTGACGAAATTATCCTACTTTGGTGGTCGGGGAAGACTACATCAGCCTTATTCGCTTGTGTTTTATTTTTGTTATAATACATTTTTATTATAATGTAATTTGTATGATTTCATTTCATAAAATCGGTGTGTTTTGGGCCCTAGATATGGCACGGTATTTATTTAACAAGCGGTGTTCATTCTAGAAGTTCCTATTTCAAGCCAAATGTATTTTTCGATTTATTTATGTGAGCAAACCTAGACCAGCGCGCAGCGATTGGAAATACTCATAAAAACCGGTATGGATGTGTTACCATATTTTGAACCAAAACATAATATTGACTACGGGAAAAATAGAGATCCGCAGAGTAGTTCTTGTTTTCTTGTTGAAGCTTCGCGAATAATCTAACAGATATAATGCAACAGACGTAGGGGACAGTAGCTGTTTTGCTGTACACTTGCTGGTGAAAACAAAATCTCATTTTTTAATACAAAAATGTTGTTTCAAAACTGGTCTAGGAGGATTAATCAAAGGGGCCTTATTCGAAATATTTTTTTTTACCTTTTGATTCCCATATCTCTTATAGCAGCTGCAGGAGGGCCAATGAAAGTGATATTTTGTTTCTGGCAATTCTCGGCAAATTCAAGATTTTCTGAAAGAAATCCATACCCCGGGTGAATGGCTTGGCAACTAGATTTTTTAGCAACATCCAATAATTTATCCCCTCTCAAATAACTTTGAGATGCTGCTGCTGGGCCAATATTGTATGCTTCGTCTGCCTGTAGTGAAAAAACATATTCAAAATGTTTTAAATTTGGCACACTGATGTATATATGCTGATGAGTTGAAATTGTATGTTACCAACACCTACCTTGAATGATTGATTGCCAACTTATTCAAACTGACTTGAAATTTTTTTGTAATAGAACCTATTTGCAAATCTTACCAAATCCACATGTAATGAGTTCTCATCAACATCACTGTACACTGCAACAGTCCGAACACCTAAACGCCGAGCGGTTCTTATAACTCTGCATGCTATTTCACCTCTGTTGGCTATGAGAACCTTTTCTATTTTTCTCAGTGTACTTTTCCATCTCGCTGTGTTGTGTGCCAAAGGTACAGAACTAAAAGAGAATCCCGGCAATACCTCGTCAATTATTTCGTCTAAATACTGTGAAGTTGTTAGTCCACATAATATTTTTTAGTAAAAAAAATCAAACTCACTTTTGTAGAATACCATAAAAGTGTATATACGAAACCATGACTATGCCGATCTATTAGGTATATGACTAAATTTATTGAAGATCACTTAAATTAAGCAGAGCCAGCCATTATTGTGTCCTTATAATTGCCTCTCTGACTCTGTTATGTTTCTTTCTTATCACAGCTAATGATTGTGACATCAAAATTGTTTATGATTTACACGTAGTTTTTATCAAGCTTATCCTTGGGTATAAATTGGGTAAAATCCATGATAATTGTATTCATTCGAATCGTTGTTCTGAATGAGTATAATGGTCTGTTTTGAATTTCAATTAATAATAAAAAAATCCATCAATTATTTATTTATTTCCAAAGTACAATGAAACGAATAATAAGCACCCAACCAAAGTATTTATCTTTTCATATTTCGAATGACTGTTAGAGGACTTAAACATCAGAAGCGTGTAATGTTGGTTGCCTGTAATAAATTGTGAAAGGATAGGATACACGCTTCATCATTCTGACGTCACAGTAAGATGACTGTCTCCAAAGGTTTTCAAAACACAAATTGTTTCAGAATACTCTTAATCTATTTTAATTTTCTAAATAGGTGAATATTGACATAATATAATTATAATTTAACCCGATGTAAAAACTGGAAAATAAAGTCCACATGTATTTTCAACTCGCATAATGCTTTGGTTGGTCAACAATGAAGGGTATTGCAAATAATAGCTGGTCATTAGAGGTTTTTATTAGAATATTTCAAAGAAACCTAAAGGATACATTTTTCTATTAATTCAGTAGCGCAAACTTCAACCATAGTAGGGACTGTTTTTTTCAAACAGCAAGAAGGGTGTTGTGATATAATTTTAAAGGGTATCAAAGTTATCTCTAAAACGCTGTTTCGTTTTAAAAAATTTGAACCCAGTAGTTTAGTTTCAAAGATTACTACTATTACTAGCTGTTATAACGCTCACAAAAACGCGTATGTGAATTTTTATTATCATAATTATAGTAAAACACGATAATACTCATAAAAATTTTAAATCGTCAGAAAATGCAATCGTAGTTCTTTGTTCTATCAAAGTTTCTGGATGATTTGATCTATTGAGGAACGTGTGAAATTGATTTCATTAAAGAATGTGCCAGACCAGCAGCGACTGTCTCTATAAATAAGGAGTTTCTTCTTACAACCCATGGAGAATAAAATAAAACTAAATACACAAAATACCTCTCAGTCCACCGTGCCTACGCTAAAAAATCAGGCAAAGAAATCTATCGTTCCGGTCAATAGAATAAAAATACCATAATGAGCGTATAAACGAAATAGATAAATCCTGATGTGGTATCCTCGATCTGCAATTTCGTGAAAACGAAGTGGCAACATTACCAGAATAGGTATATTATGGCGGTAATTAGGTAATGTAAGTTTTTCCCAAGAAGACTAAAAACAAGGAGGGTTTAATAAGCTCTAGCGAATCAGAAACTTGTATCATCAACGCGTCATAGTGACGTACTTGAGTATGAGCACAGAGTCGAACTCGAATCAAGCAACAAAACTGTCAGCAGTAACTCTCATATACCAAGAGCTAGTCCGTTACTGTCTATAGAGAACGGCGGCCATGACATGTATATAACTACGTCACATTTCGTCACAAATGTTCTTTCATCTCTTTCTACTATTCTCTTTTTCCCCATTGTCTTATGGGAATCAAACACTCCTTGTTTTTAGTCTTCTTGGGTTTTTCCGATTTTATCCAGCGGTTGCGCTTCTGCTACAAGCGCCATCTATTCTGTTAAGTCGCACTGTAGCACATATAGTGCTGGTGTTCTGTCGCATCTTTCTTGTATGTTTTTGGGAGGGGACTATCACCATTGTAGTTAATAATGAATAATTCTTTTCAAATAATTTCGAAATATTATCATTTGCTCAAAGAAGCTTTGTTTATGAATATTAAAACTTCTGAAAAAGTATATTTCGACTTTGACTTTTGTAACGGGAGTTTCGAGGACCTCTGTACTGAGAATTCTGAAACTTATCCCAAAAATGTTGTCATTTGAAATTCCATAGTCACACAATAAAATTGGATTAAAAAAAACAATAAAATTACAATAAATTTATTCAACTATTATACATATTCCGCAGAAAGAATATCACCGCACAATTTTCAATACAAATACAAATATAAGATTTGTGCTTCAACATAATTAAGGAATTAAACATACATTCGTGATATACTGTATCACACTTCAACACCAACAGGACGTTGGTAAAAATAATATTATTGGAACACACATATCATTGTGAACTCGCAATGCACAAATTCCGATAAAATGAACAAAAAAATGTTAATGGATATAACTCAACTTGAATGACAGATCACACATAAGAAAGTTAGTTAACTTTCTTCTTGCATCCTGAATGAAACAGGATCAGTTCTAGCCGAGACACATAAATTTGAACGAACCTTGAAACTTGGCGCCCAACGTGGGGCCGAGTGATAGTTTATAGAATACATTAATCGATATTTACAATTTAAGAATACTATAATTTTGATTAAATAGTAACGAAATAAAAAATGTACCGTCTTTTTTCGTTAGTATTGACAAAACAGAAGCGAAGGTAGTTTAAATAAATTATAGTGATTAACTTCATATCTAAACAATGGGATGTCTACGATTTGATTACCTGCAAAAAACAGGTGGAAAATAAGGAGGATTTCTTCTTACATCCCATGGCGAATAAAATAAAACTCAATACATAAAATACTTCTCAGTCCACCTTGACAACGCTATAAATTTTTCTGATGAACCAGAAACAGGCAAAGAAGCCTATCGTTCCCGTCAACAGATTGAATAGGAATACCATGATGAGAGTGTAGCCGAAATAGAGAAATCCTGACGCGGCATCCTCGATCTGCAATTTCGTGAAAAAGTAGTGGCAACAGTACCAGAAGAGGTACACGGCGGTAAATCCAGACGTGAGGTACGATCTCCACCACCAGTGATAATCTTCGGCGCACAAATGGAAATAGCAAAGCAATACAGTCGTTTCGGCGCAGGTGATTATGAGAATAATGAAAACCAGCAGGAGGAAGCCAAACATGTAGTACATTTGCGAAGACCATATCGAATTGAGGATGAAGAAAAGTTGTATGAAAATGCAGCCGAAGGGCAGAACGCCTCCCATGACGATGCCGGGAATGGGTTGGGTGTAGACTGATTGTTCTGGGATGAGTCTGGGTATCTGGTTTGTCCTGACCGGATGTTCCAATGCCTGTAGGAAAAAAACTCTTGAAAAAATAATTCACTGTTTACAGTTTTTGTTCAAGTATTCCATAGGCTGGATGATTTCCGACATTTGAAATATGGCACCAAAAAATTATTGCTGTATAATTTCTTTGACTTACCCGCTTCCTGAATCCGAAAAAGGCTCCAACAAAAGTCAGCGGTACTGAAACCAAGAGCCATAACGCAAGAAGACCCACCAATGTACTGAAAGGCACGGTCGCTGAACTCTCGTTCGCCCATAAAACCAGGTTCATGATGAAGAATAGGCCGAAGACGATACTAGAAAATATTGCAATTATTTGTTGTCATTTTAATTCCTACGATGGCGTGGAAGGGACAATTTTTTTTGCAATTTTGATTTATTATTTAGTAATTTCATAATTCCATGTATCCTGGAATACCGAATTGCTAACTCGGAATTTCACAACTCGAACTAATTATCTCGAAATTCCGACCTACTAATTCGGAATTATACAATTCCGACTTAGTGTCTCAGAATTCCGACTTAGCAACTAGGAATTTCATAATTCTTATTTGGTTTCTCGGAATTCCGACTTACTAACTCGGAATTTTATAATTCCGACAAGACAAGTATCGACCACTTACAGCGAGACCCGAAATATGAAGTCGAAATTATGAAATTCCGAGTTTGTTTGTAAGTCGGAATTCCGAGACAAGAAGTCGGAATTATAAAATCCCAAGTTATTGAGTCAGAATTCCGAAATACGAAGTCGGAATTGTAATATTCCGAGTCAGTAAGTCGGAGTTCCGAGATAAAAAGTCGAAATTTCAAAACAAAATTTTTGTGGCCCTTCTTCGTCTTCGTATAATCCAGTTAATAATATTTGAATTTATAATGAGGATATAACAAAATATTCTAATGATAAATGCTGCTGAAATTATAACTCAACCAGTACTGACTGTGGCAATTGTTCATGTTAAGCAACCATTAGTCCTGTGTAATTAATTCTGAAACTCCCTGTATATAGATTAGCTATCAAAGTGTAAATATTCAACTAAAACTATCACAACTCGCTTGGTAAAAAATCAAGCTGATAAAAATGGAAAAAATGTATTACTTCACAACTTATTTTTAATATGTTCAACATGAAACTTGGAAGGAATTAAAAAAATCTGATAAGTACTGTTCTAATTACTTATGCAATTCAAACAATGTTTATGAAAACAGAAGATACCACAATTTGACGAGAATTTCCTATAGACAACTTTTTCATAGAATGTGCAATGAATATTTAGAAGTAACAGGTATCTTTACTAAAGTACATATGATCTTTGAATATTGTTAAATCCAAAGACAATAAATATCAATGTACCAACTGAAAATTCAGAATTTAGACTTTTTGAAGGCCCTGTAAATTCAAAAGACTTACAAGTTGTGCCAAACTTTTCAATTCCTGTATGCATTGGAGAAAATAAAAGTCGCAAAAATGTTCATTATGGTGTGCAACAGGGATCTGTTTTGGACCTGTACTATTCCTAAATCCTAATTTATACCAATGCTATTTCTTCTTTGAAATTGAAAGGGGCTGTTAAATTGTTTGCAGATGATATAACAATAACTTATTTTGGACCTGATCTGAAATTCATTGGAAGTGATACCAAGTATATTTCCAGGATCCTCTCATGGTTACAGTATCATAAATTAACATTAAATTATCTAAATCTTCGTACATATTCATATCGACAAAGATAATGGGAGATACCTTTCCTCCTTGAAAATATTCATAATATACAAAAACTGTATAACATTTTTGGACCTTTATAATGACAAAACCTCAGTTGGTAAAAACATAGAAATTATCCTAAAAGCATATAAGGTAATAAGTGTTTTTTACAAAATTAATGGGTAATCA
The DNA here is from genome assembly GCA_944452925.2 of Chrysolina oricalcia. NCBI lineage: Eukaryota > Metazoa > Arthropoda > Insecta > Coleoptera > Chrysomelidae > Chrysolina > Chrysolina oricalcia. The sequence continues at coordinate 29,175,603 of OX101808.2, forward strand.
GAATGGAAAATTTTCTGTACATGTATAAAATGAAGGTATAAAAGTGTGCAATGGTTATTTTTAAGAAACAATTGTATAATTATGAAAGGGTATATTTAGTCAATTATTATTATATCTATGATGGAATAGCATGATCAGTCAAACAGTATCGAACTGGTATGAAACTGATCATGAAAATTTTTGTACTTACATGTTTTTTTAAATGAAACACTCAGAATTACAAAGAAACAAAGAAAACACCAAAACAATTTTAATGAGCGTTTATCCCAGTTTCAGATATTCTAGATTGAAATATTATTTAGTTTCTATATAGGGATCTACCAAAGATTCTGTATTTAAACCACTTACAAATCTTCAAAACAAATTAACCAAATAAATGTAATAAACCAGTATCAAGAAATACTCACCCAGGTGCCAGCATCGATGTCAATAGAACGTTGGATTTCCACTTTTCTCCGCCAAAACTCTTATAAATCCTTGCAGAAACATAACCGGCTGGTGAGCCCAACAAAACGTATAACACCATGGCGCAGGTCATAAGTGCCCCTCGGTTTGCAGGACTGAGGAAACCCAGACAAGCAAAAGCTAATGTTACAAGCGTCATGCACAGTACTTGAACACCCGATCCTAGAAGAACCGACAACAGCATGCCTTTACGAGGTGGTCTAAATACATCTCCGTGAACCAGTTTCCATCCAAATTCTTCCTAAAATTAACAGAATGGTTTCAGGACCTCATTTTTTTGAGAACAATTTCTTTCTATTCTTTCAACAACACAAATGAATAACTTAAAAATATAAAAAATAAATAAAAAGTATTATATAGCTTTATTATCAAAAACGGTTTAGGATCCTTGTCCAAAATAAGTTTCTTGAGTTTGAGCTAAGATGTCTAAAAACCCTGGTGTGTCGACTCATACCTGTAAAACTGTGGGGTCAAACGTCAGACAATCGCCAGCTTGATTAAGGGAAAACAAATTAAATCGTGGTCTGTTTCCCAACTACCCCGCAATATTGCGTGTCTACCATTTCGGTCGGTTTTCTTGCGAGAAAGAAGTTTCAAGTATTGCCCGCGAATGAAATGAAGAAAACAGCATAATTATTGGAATTTACTGAATCACTGTCATCAATCAGTTTTATTTGTTACATTTTCGACTTATTTATATTATTTTCGTATACTTAAATGCAATTAACTGGAATAATAACCACACATTCCTTGGTCTTCATTAAAAAGTTTTCTAATAATAGTTATTTATGTGGTAATCTTTATACCATGATGGTCCTCACTTTCGGTACTGGGTATAGATTGTACAAAAATGATACAAAAAAGGAACATGACTGAATTATTATTGTAAAAACTATGAAGAAGATACTGTGTTAGCGAATCGTCTGATTAAATGAAGTTTGTGAAGATCGAATCGTTTTCTGTGTAGTTTGTACAATTATACAATTACTATGGTTCTTCATCAAGTAACGACGAGACAATCAGAAAAATTAAATTATTATTGAATGAATCATAAATGTCTAAGAAAATACAACAAAATGAAGAATCACAATACCTTATAGTCAACAATATAAGGAAATTGCACTACGAAATTTGGATTGCACCACAACTATTCACTTTTAAATGATATTTGAAGATAATCGAATTTCCATAGCACTATTTCATTTGTTTTGTCGTCAAAAAAATCTACACAAAATCGAATCACTCTACACACCAGTTTTAAGGCATCTTAGTTTGAGCTATCTTTTGAAATTACAGCAGCATAACACCCTGTATAATTTTAAAAAGCTATTCAACAGAAAACTACTATAGCCATGTTAGATATTGAATCAATCACAATAAATTTATTGATTGATGAAAACGCCTCATTACATCATTACACATCATTACATCACAAAAAGAACGTACTAAACGAGATTTCAAGGTACACAGGTTTAACCATTGACAGTATATACCAACCTGAGCATCTTCTCCATTGTCAATCTGATTATATCTTGCAATATCCTTGTGCAAGGTCCTCAGCAGGATCATGGCTACCATCCCCGAGAGAAAGAGCACAATGACCAAAGAGTTCAGAATGCTGAACCACTGGATGTTAGTGTGAGGCATTGATTCTAAAATATAATCCCATCTTGATGACCATTTTACGTTGTCGTTTTGAACAAATGTAATCGAATATGTATAGAATATTTCGAAAGTTTCGTCTTTTTTCAGGTTTTTCGTCGGTAGGCTCAACATTTCTGAAGCACCTGGCTGACATTCGTGTCTGCAAAAAGGAACTGATTTGTTGACACTGTTGACAAATAAAAATGCAGAAGTTGAAAGAAATATACATATACTTAAAGTGACTCTTTGTGAAGAACAAACATCATCATACAAAATATTTATTTTCTGACTTTTTTTGAAAGAAATGGAGATATTTGAGAGTTTAGTAAACCCAAATAAATTGAATCTGGAATCAAGACATGTTTTTTCTTTATTATTTCAATTTATTCGTTCATATGTCTTACAATACAGGCATGTCTACAATAGAATACTGAAAACTAGATGATTATGTTGGGTTCACCTAAGCTTAGAAAAGCTTGTGTTGTGTTTCCATCATAATCAGTTATATTTAGTAGCCTAAAAAAAGCTAATTTCTTAATTTTCTTTTGGGTGGTAGCCTGTGATTTTATTCCAGCATGTCTTTTTAATTCTTTTTTTGTTTTTTATTTTTTTTATGTATATGCATCTATATACATATACCTTCAATAAAGAATTTGTGTATTTGAGTAAGGATGGTGACGATTTTTGAGTAAGTGCGGAGGTTTATTTCATTAAAATATAGTTAAAAACATATTCATATTTGTGAGCATCAGGTTTTTTATTTCTCTTTTGAAGCGTTTCATATTGAGTATACACTTGATTGAACTTGGAAGCATATTAAATAATTTAGGGCCATAGAAAAATATTGTGTTATGTGTGTGAGTTTTTTAAAAATCGGTAGGGTTGCTGACACACGACATTATTAGAAGTTGTATACTACGGTTCAGTTTTTTTTTTTTTTCGTTTCTTCTTTCCTCAATACAGGTTTAGGAATTGATCTGATCCATTCCGTTATTTTTTTAATATAAACTTCGATATGTCCTACAGTAGTGTATAGTTTTTTTTTTCCGACGATTATCCGGAAAATGTTGATTTAATAAAAATCAAACACGCCGAACCGTTCATTTAATCTGAATTTCGAAAAATTCGACGGGTAGAACTCGAATGGACGAACAATTTTTTTTTTATACAACCACCACCAAAAACCCAAAGATGGCGACAGATTTTCAATTTTCACAAGATCCCTTTTTTGAATTTTTTCTGTTATATCAATAGTCCGGGAAATGTTTCAAAAAAACAAAAAATAAGAGAAAATTTTACTATTTTTTTCTAAAAACACCAATAACTCGAAAAATAAACAAGAAGTCGAAAAAATGTCTATGCACAGGCTTATTGTCCACTAACAGATGTACAAAAGTTTTTATGAAATTTTTTCATATTTTGATTAAAACGTATACCTAATTGTGGGATTCTTGAATTTTTGTGTATGAAATAGCGGTTGGATAAAGTTTTTTTAAAGAAATGCATTAGTAAAAACCCCATTCCTCTAGCTCTGTTAAAGTAGTGTATTCATATTATTGGTGTCCAATTATAGTTTTAAACACAATGAAGTCGCAGTATTGAAAACATCCCTTTAACGTCTAGGCCCTTCCTAGCGGAAGCGGTCGAGTAGCAGGAGAGAACGGGAGATGAGGGAAAGCGTATTATCACGTAACCCGTTCATAAGAATACGCTTCCCCTCATCTCCCGGTCTCTCCTACTACTCGACCGCTTACGCGGGCTCGGCCATTTTCAGTCATGTTTGCAAGCATTTTTCACCCATTTCACAGCATTATATCGCAAAATGGGAGTATACGTTTTGTGGTACCACTATGCTTCTACTTTTAAAATCTGTTTGAGAAATTGAAATCGGACTATCACTAAAGCAAGAAAAAATTCAAATTGCAATTCTGGCAAAACTAATAGTCCGTTAACGCCTGTTTTGTGCACACCTAAAGAACCCATGATTCAATACTTTCATGAGAAGGGCCAATCCTACAAATTGAAAAATAGCGGAGTTATGAATTTAAAAAAAAACGCAAAATATTCCGGTTTATTCAGTTATTCTCCGGTGCTAAAGATCCAATCGGATCGTAAAAAATCTCATTTTGTTCCTATTTCAATTCTCTATAATTTTTCTCATTGAGCAACCAGATTGCTATATTAGTTTTCATTTTATAAGCAAAACGCTAAAAAAAACACGTTTTTTTGTTTTGTGAGGTTTATAACAAATTAATAAAAGACAGTTGTGAGTCCAAAACATAACAGAATATAACTACAGACTGTCTTTCATGTGATGGCACATTCGATTTCCTGCTAGTATTTTTGTTTTGAAAAACTCCTCTACTGAATGGCCTTAAAGCTCAGTCATTAAATTATCTTATAAAACATAAAACTTGAAAACATGCTCAAGCCACAAATTTGAATTTAAAAACTCTTCCCCTGTGTGAAAAGCTTTCTTGACTAGATAACGGTCAACATTGAGTTACTTTTAATGAAATGGACTAGATCATAATGTATTAAAATGGTTCACTAATTACCTCACATATCGGAAGCAGTTAGTTAAATATAATCAAGTGACATCCAGTACTTCAAATATAAATTCAGGAGTTCCTCAAGGGTCAGTATTGGGTCCACTGCTATTCTTGCTGTACATAAATGACATTATGATGCATGTTAAAAGGTGTAAAATAAAACTGTTTGCCGACGATACTATGTTGTATTGTTCTGGGTCACTTAATGAAATCTCAGAATGTTTGAATGAGGAACTAACAAATATTAACGAGTGGTTATGTGACAACAGTCGCAAGTTAAATGTTAATAAAACAAAATGCATGTTAATAGGTAGCAAATATCGTTTAAGACAACTGCAAGATGAACAGCTGTCATTGAATATTCATATTAATAATGTCATCATTGAGAGGGTTGCAACTTTCAAATATTTGGGAGTGGTATTAGATCAAGAATTGAACCTTAATGCGCACTATAGTTATATTCAGAAGAAAATAGCGACGAAAATTCATCTTTTATATAGATTAAAAAATAAAATAAGTAAATATGTAAAATTAACAGTATATAAATCAATAATAGCACCCAACTATGACTATTGCAGAACATTGCTCTATTCTGTAAGCAATCAAAATCTTAACAGACTACAGAAGCTTCAAAACAGATCCATGAGGGCAATACTAAGTTGTAATAAACACACATCTGTGAAATACATGTTGGAAATACTGTCTCTTATGTCTGCTAAACAAAGGATAACACTGAATATGATATTATTTATATTCAAAATTAAACACAATATGTTGCCAAATTATCTGAGTGATCAGTTAACCTACACAAGTAGTATTCCTACACAAGTAGTATTCATACACACTCCACTAGAAATAGAATAGGAATTTTTTATATCAGCAGAGAGCATATAGGTTGTGACTCTTCGTATAGTTCTG